>CM068373.1:132421879-133036879 GCA_034769895.1 Magicicada septendecula | reverse complement strand
GGTTTTTTTTTAGCAAGGGTAATTTTGTTTGTTTGGCAAACGATAACAGCCGCAAATTCAAACAGAATCAAATAATGTTTCGCATACAGCCCTGAATTGCAGAGTTCTCAAGATCTGTTGATTTTGGTGCAAATCGGTTAAGGGAAAGGGGTAGTTTACCTGTAGCGTTTTATGTTTTAACAAGGGTATTTCCTATGGCAAACGATAATAGCCGCAAATTCAAACAGAATCAAAAGATTATTTGCATACAGCCCTAAATTGTAGAGTTCTCAAGACCTATTGTTTTTGGTGAAGATCGGTTGAGGGAAAGGGGTAGTTTACCTGCAACGTTTTTTTAACAAGGGTATTTTATATGGCAAACGATAACAGCCGCAAATTCAAACAGAATCAAATAATGTTTTGCATACAGCCCTGATTTGTAGAGTACTCAAGACCTTTTGTTTTTGGTGAAGATCGGTTAAGGGGAAGGGGTAGTTTACCTGCAACGTTTTTTATCAAGCGTATTTTCTATGGCAAACGGTAACAGCCGCAAATTCAAACAGAATCAAATAATTTTTTGCATACGTCCCTGAATTGTAGAGGTCTCAACGACTTTCGATTTTGGTGAAGATCGGTTAAGGGGAAGGGGTAGTTTACCTGCAACCTTTTACGTTTTAACAAGAGTAAAGTACTTGAAAATTTATTTAAACTTTTTGAAACAATGGTAATTGTTAAAAATAAAATAATTTTGTTGCCAGGCAATAAAATTATAATTTTTTCATTTTAATGTAATATAATATTTTTCATTTAATACAGCAATAAAAAGGTAGGTAAGACACAGCCTGGCTGTTTGGCTGAAAATGATTTTAAATATAAATCTTAGAATATGGAAGTCATGTATGGTTCTCCATACCGATATTTACTTCCATATTCCTTAACGAATGGAAGTATGGTGATGGCAAAAAAAATCGTGTTCGAGATTATTGCAGATTCTGATTCTACTACACTCAAAACATGAAAAAAAGTCGTTTTCCGAAAAGTGTCTGTGTGTGTGTCTGTCTGTCTATCTGTCTGTGTGTCTATAGATTTTTTTTTTTGGCAAACGATAACTGCCGCAAATTCAAACAGAATCAAATAATTTTTTGCATACAGCCCTGATTTGCAGAGTACTCGCGACCTATTGTTTTTGGTGAAGATCGGTTGAGGGAAAGGGGTAGTTTACCGGCAACGGTTTTTTTTTAGCAAGGGTAATTTTGTTTGTTTGGCAAACGATAACAGCCGCAAATTCAAACAGAATCAAATAATGTTTCGCATACAGCCCTGAATTGTAGAGTTCTCAAGATCTGTTGATATTGGTGAAGATCGGTTAAGGGAAAGGGGTAGTTTACCTGTAACGTTTTATGTTTTAACAAGGGTATTTCGTATGGCAAACGATAACAGCCGCAAATTCAAACAGAATCAAAAGATTATTTCCATACATCCCTAAACTGTAGAGTTCTCAAGACCTGTTGTTTTTGGTGAAGATCGGTTGAGGGAAAGGGGTAGTTTACCGGCAACGTTTTTTTAACAAGGGTATTTTCTATGGAAAACGATAACAGCCGCAAATTCAAACAGAATCAAATAATGTTTTGCATACAGCCCTAATTTGTAGAGTACTCAAGACGTATTGTTTTTGGTGAAGATCGATTAAGGGGAAGGCGTAGTTTACCTGCAACGTTTTTTTATCAAGCGTATTACTTCCATATTCCTTAAGGAATGGAAGTATGGTGATGGTAAAAAAAATCGTGTTCGAGATTATTGCAGATTCTGATTCTACTACACTCATAACATGAAAAAAAGTCGTTTTCCGAAAAGTGTCTGTGTGTCTGTAGATTTTTTTTCTATGGCAAACGATAACTGCCGCAAATTCAAACAGAATCAAATAATTTTTTGCATACAGCCCTGATTTGCAGAGTGTTCGCGATCTCTTGTTTTTGGTGAAGATCGGTTGAGGGAAAGGGGTAGTTTACCTGCAACGGTTTTTTTTTAGCAAGGGTAATTTTTTTTGTTTGGCAAACGATAACAGCCGCAAATTGAAACAGAATCAAATAATGTTTCGCATACAGCCCTGAATTGTAGAGTTCTCAAGATCTGTTGATTTTGGTGAAGATCGGTTAAGGGAAAGGGGTAGTTTACCAGTAACGTTTTATGTTTTAACAAGGGTATTTCCTATGGCAAACGATAACAGCCGCAAATTCAAACAGAATCAAATAATGTTTCGCATGCAGCCCTGAATTGTAGAGTTCTCAAGATCTGTTGACTTTGGTGATGATCAGTTAAGGGAAAGGGGTAGTTTACCTGTAACGTTTTATGTTTTAACAAGGGTATTTCCTATGGCAAACGATAACAGCCGCAAATTCAAACAGAATCAAAAGATTATTTGCATACATCCCTAAATTGTAGAGTTCTCAAGACCTATTGTTTTTGGTGAAGATCGGTTGAGGGAAAGGGGTAGTTTACCAGCAACGTTTTTTTAACAAGGGTATTTTCTATGGCTAACGATAACAGCCGCAAATTCAAACAGAATCAAATAATTTTTTGCGTACGTCCCTGAATTGTAGAGGTCTCAATGACTTTCGATTTTGGTGAAGATCGGTTAAGGGGAAAGGGTAGTTTACCTGCAACCTTTTACGTTTTAACAAGAGTAAAGTACTTGAAAATTTATTTAAACTTTTTGAAACAATGGTAATTGTTAAAAATAAAATAATTTTGTTGCCAGGCAATAAAATTATAATTTTTTCATTTTAATGTAATATAATATTTTTCATTTAATACAGCAATTAAAAGGCAGGTAAGACACAGCCTGGCTGTTTGGCTGAAAATGACTTTAATTTTAAATCTTAGAATATGGAAGTCATGTATGGTTCTCCATACCGATATTTTACTTCCATATTCCTTAAGGAATGGAAGTATGGTGATGGCAAAAAAAATCGTGTTCGAGATTATTGCAGATTCTGATTCTACTACACTCAAAACATGAAAAAAAGTCGTTCTCGAAAAGTGTCTGTGTGTGTGTCTGTCTGTGTGTCTGTCTGTCTGTCTGTGTGTCTGTCTGTCTGTCTGTTTGTCTGTCTGTCTGTAGATTTTTTTTCTATGGCAAACGATAACTGCCGCAAATTCATACAGAATCAAATAATTTTTTGTATGCAGTCCTGATTTGCAGAGTACTCGTGACCTATTGTTTTTGGTGAAGATCGGTTGAGGGAAAGGGGTAGTTTACCAGCAACTGTTTTTTTTTAGCAAGGGTAATTTTGTTTGTTTGGCAAACGATAACAGCCGCAAATTCAAACAGAATCAAATAATGTTTCGCATACAGCCCTGAATTGTAGAGTTCTCAAGATCTGTTGATTTTGATGAAGATCGGTTAAGGGAAAGGGGTAGTTTACCTGTAACGTTTTATATTTTAACAAGGGTATTTCCTATGGCAAACGATAACAGCCGCAAATTCAAACAGAATCAAAAGATTATTTGCATACAGCCCTACATTGTAGAGTTCTCAAGACCTATTGTTTTTGGTGAAGTTCGGTTGAGGGAAAGGGGTAGTTTACCAGCAACGTTTTTTTAACAAGGGTGTTTTCTATGGCAAACGATAACAGCCGCAAATTCAAACAGAATCAAATAATGTTTTGCATACAGCCCTGATTTGTAGAGTACTCAAGACCTATTGTTTTTGGTGAAGATCGGTTAAGGGAAAGGGGTAGTTTACCAGTAACGTTTTATGTTTTAACAAGGGTATTTACTATGGCAAACGATAACAGCCGCTAATTCAAACAGAATCAAAAGATTATTTGCATACAGCCCTAAATTGTAGAGTTCTCAAGACCTATTGTTTTTGGTGAAGATCGGTTGAGGGAAAGGGGTAGTTTACCTGCACCGTTTTTTTAACAAGGGTATTTTCTATGGCAAACGATAACAGCCGCAAATTCAAACAGAATCAAATAATGTTTTGCATACAGCCCTGATTTGTAGAGTACTCAAGATCTTATGTTTTTGGTGAAGATCGGTTAAGGGGAAGGGGTAGTTTACCTGCAACGTTTTTTTATCAAGCGTATTTTCTATGGCAAACGATAACAGCCGCAAATGCAAACAGAATCAAATAATTTTTTGCATACGTCCCTGAATTGTAGAGGTCCCAATGACTTTCGATTTTGGTGAAGATCGGTTAAGGGGAAGGGGTAGTTTACCTGCAATCTTCTACGTTTTAACAAGAGTAAAGTACTTGAAAATTTATTTAAACTTTTTGAAACAATGGTAATTGTTAAAAATAAAATAATTTTGTTGCCAGGCAATAAAATTATAATTTTTTCATTTTAATGTAATAATATTTTTCATTTAATACAGCAATAAAAAGGCAGGTAAGACACAGCCTGGCTGTTTGGCTGAAAATGATTTTAAATATAAATCTTAGAATATGGAAGTCATGTGTCGTTCTCCATACCGATATTTTACTTCCATATTCCTTAAGGAATGGAAGTATGGTGATGGCAAAAAAAATCGTGTTGGAGATTATTGCAGATTCTGATTCTACTACACTCAAAACATGAAAAAAGTCGTTTTCCGAAAAGTGTCTGTGTGTGTGTCTGTCTGTCGGTCTGTCTGTCTGTCTATCTGTCTATCTGTAGATTTTTTTTCTATGGCAAACGATAACTGCCGCAAATTCAAACAGAATCAAATAATTTTTTGCATACAGCCCTGATTTGCAGAGTACTCGCGACCTATTGTTTTTGGTGAAGATTGGTTGAGGGAAAGGGGTAGTTTACCTGCAACGGTTTTTTTTTAGCAAGGGTAATTTTGTTTGTTTGGCAAACGATAACAGCCGCAAATTCAAACAGAATCAAATAATGTTTCGCATACAGCCCTGAATTGCAGAGTTCTCAAGATCTGTTGATTTTGGTGCAGATCGGTTAAGGGAAAGGGGTAGTTTACCTGTAGCGTTTTATGTTTTAACAAGGGTATTTCCTATGGCAAACGATAACAGCCGCAAATTCAAACAGAATCAAAAGATTATTTGCATACAGCCCTAGATTGTAGAGTTCTCAAGACCTATTGTTTTTGGTGAAGATCGGTTGAGGGAAAGGGGTAGTTTACCTGCAACGTTTTTTTAACAAGGGTATTTTATATGACAAACGATAACAGCCGCAAATTCAAACAGAATCAAATAATGTTTTGCATACAGCCCTGATTTGTAGAGTACTCAAGACCTATTGTTTTTGGTGAAGATCGGTTAAGGGGAAGGGGTAGTTTACCTGCAACGTTTTTTATCAAGCGTATTTTCTATGGCAAACGGTAACAGCCGCAAATTCAAACAGAATCAAATAATTTTTTGCATACGTCCCTGAATTGTAGAGGTCTCAACGACTTTCGATTTTGGTGAAGATCGGTTAAGGGGAAGGGGTAGTTTACCTGCAACCTTTTACGTTTTAACAAGAGTAAAGTACTTGAAAATTTATTTAAACTTTTTGAAACAATGGTAATTGTTAAAAATAAAATAATTTTGTTGCCAGGCAATAAAATTATAATTTTTTCATTTTAATGTAATATAATATTTTTCATTTAATACAGCAATAAAAAGGTAGGTAAGACACAGCCTGGCTGTTTGGCTGAAAATGATTTTAAATATAAATCTTAGAATATGGAAGTCATGTATGGTTCTCCATACCGATATTTACTTCCATATTCCTTAAGGAATGGAAGTATGGTGATGGCAAAAAAAATCGTGTTCGAGATTATTGCAGATTCTGATTCTACTACACTCAAAACATGAAAAAAAGTCGTTTTCCGAAAAGTGTCTGTGTGTGTGTCTGTCTGTCTGTCTGTCTATCTGTCTGTGTGTCTATAGATTTTTTTTTTTGGCAAACGATAACTGCCGCAAATTCAAACAGAATCAAATAATGTTTTGCATGCAGCTCTGATTTGCAGAGTACTCGCGACCTATTGTTTTTGGTGAAGATCGGTTGAGGGAAAGGGGTAGTTTACCGGCAACGGTTTTTTTTTAGCAAGGGTAATTTTGTTTGTTTGGCAAACGATAACAGCCGCAAATTCAAACAGAATCAAATAATGTTTCGCATACAGCCCTGAATTGTAGAGTTCTCAAGATCTGTTGATATTGGTGAAGATCGGTTAAGGGAAAGGGGTAGTTTACCTGTAACGTTTTATGTTTTAACAAGGGTATTTCGTATGGCAAACGATAACAGCCGCAAATTCAAACAGAATCAAAAGATTATTTCCATACATCCCTAAACTGTAGAGTTCTCAAGACCTGTTGTTTTTGGTGAAGATCGGTTGAGGGAAAGGGGTAGTTTACCGGCAACGTTTTTTTAACAAGGGTATTTTCTATGGAAAACGATAACAGCCGCAAATTCAAACAGAATCAAATAATGTTTTGCATACAGCCCTAATTTGTAGAGTACTCAAGACCTATTGTTTTTGGTGAAGATCGATTAAGGGGAAGGCGTAGTTTACCTGCAACGTTTTTTTATCAAGCGTATTACTTCCATATTCCTTAAGGAATGGAAGTATGGTGATGGTAAAAAAAATCGTGTTCGAGATTATTGCAGATTCTGATTCTACTACACTCATAACATGAAAAAAAGTCGTTTTCCGAAAAGTGTCTGTGTGTCTGTAGATTTTTTTTCTATGGCAAACGATAACTGCCGCAAATTCAAACAGAATCAAATAATTTTTTGCATACAGCCCTGATTTGCAGAGTGTTCGCGATCTCTTGTTTTTGGTGAAGATCGGTTGAGGGAAAGGGGTAGTTTACCTGCAACGGTTTTTTTTTAGCAAGGGTAATTTTTTTTGTTTGGCAAACGATAACAGCCGCAAATTGAAACAGAATCAAATAATGTTTCGCATACAGCCCTGAATTGTAGAGTTCTCAAGATCTGTTGATTTTGGTGAAGATCGGTTAAGGGAAAGGGGTAGTTTACCAGTAACGTTTTATGTTTTAACAAGGGTATTTCCTATGGCAAACGATAACAGCCGCAAATTCAAACAGAATCAAATAATGTTTCGCATGCAGCCCTGAATTGTAGAGTTCTCAAGATCTGTTGACTTTGGTGATGATCAGTTAAGGGAAAGGGGTAGTTTACCTGTAACGTTTTATGTTTTAACAAGGGTATTTCCTATGGCAAACGATAACAGCCGCAAATTCAAACAGAATCAAAAGATTATTTGCATACATCCCTAAATTGTAGAGTTCTCAAGACCTATTGTTTTTGGTGAAGATCGGTTGAGGGAAAGGGGTAGTTTACCAGCAACGTTTTTTTAACAAGGGTATTTTCTATGGCTAACGATAACAGCCGCAAATTCAAACAGAATCAAATAATTTTTTGCGTACGTCCCTGAATTGTCGAGGTCTCAATGACTTTCGATTTTGGTTTAGATCGGTTAAGGGGAAGGGGTAGTTTACCTGCAACCTTTTACGTTTTAACAAGTGTAAAGTACTTGAAAATTTATTTAAACTTTTTGAAACAATGGTAATTGTTAAAAATAAAATAATTTTGTTGCCAGGCAATAAAATTATAATTTTTTCATTTTAATGTAATATAATATTTTTCATTTAATACAGCAATTAAAAGGCAGGTAAGACACAGCCTGGCTGTTTGGCTGAAAATGACTTTAATTTTAAATCTTAGAATATGGAAGTCATGTATGGTTCTCCATACCGATATTTTACTTCCATATTCCTTAAGGAATGGAAGTATGGTGATGGCAAAAAAAATCGTGTTCGAGATTATTGCAGATTCTGATTCTAGTACACTCAAAACATGAAAAAAAGTCGTTTTCCGAAAAGTGTCTGTGTGTGTCTGTCTGTGTGTCTGTAGATTTTTTTTTATGGCAAACGATAACTGCCGCAAATTCAAACAGAATCAAATAATGTTTTGCTTGCAGCTCTGATTTGCAGAGTAGTCGCGACCTATTGTTTTTGGTGAAGATCGGTTAAGGGAAAGGGGTAGTTTACCTGCAACGGTTTTTTTTTAGCAAGGGTAATTTTGTTTGTTTGGCAAACTATAACAGCCGCAAATTCAAACAGAATCAAATAATGTTTCGCATACAGCCCCAAATTGTAGAGTTCTCAAGACCTGTTGATTTTGGTGAAGATCGGTTAAGGGAAAGGGGTAGTTTACCTGCAACCTTTTACGTTTTAACAAGAGTAAAGTACTTGAAAATTTATTTAAACTTTTTGAAACAATGGTAATTGTTAAAAATGAAATAATTTTGTTGCCAGGCAATAAAATTATAATTTTTTCATTTTAATGTAATATAATATTGTTCATTTAATACAGCAATAAAAAGGCAGGTAAGACACAGCCTGGCTGTTTGGCTGAAAATGATTTTAAATATAAATCTTAGAATATGGAAGTCATGTATGGTTCTCCATACCGATATTTCTCTGGTAAACGATAACAGCCGCAAATTCAAACAGAATCAAATGATGTTTTGCATACAGCCCTGTATTGTAGAGTTCTCAAGATCTGTTGGTTTTGGTGAAGATTGGTTGAGGGAATAGGGTTGTTTACCAGCAACATTTTATGTTTTATCAAGGGTAATTTTTTTTTGAAGAACGATAACTGCCGTACATTAAAACAGAATCAACTACTCTTCTGCATACCTTTTTGAATTATACAGAACTCAAGGTCTGTTGATTTTGTTGAAGATCGGTTAAGGGAAAGGGGTAGTTTACCTGCCGCGTTTTATGTTTTAACAAGGGTATTTTTTCTATGACGAATGATAACTGCCGTAAATTCAAAGAGAATCAACTAATGTTTTGCATACTGCCCTGAATTGTAGAGTTCTCAAGACCTATTGTTTTTGGTGAAGATCGGTTAATGGAATAGGGTAGTTTACCAGCAACGTTTTATGTTTTATCAAGGGTGTTTTCTATGGCAAACGATAACAGCCGCAAATTCAAACAGAATCAAATAATTGTTTGCATACAGGCCTGAATTGTGGAGTACCCAAGACATGTCGTTTTTGGTGAAGATCGGTTAAGGGAAAGGGGTAGTTTACCTGCAACTGTTTTTTTTTTAGCAAGGGTAATTTTGTTTGTTTGGCAAACGATAACAGCCGCAAATTCAAACAGAATCAAATACTGTTTCGCATACAGCCCTGAATTGTAGAGTTCTCAAGATCTGTTGATTTTGATGAAGATCGGTTAAGGGAAAGGGGTAGTTTACCTGTAACGTTTTATATTTTAACAAGGGTATTTCCTATGGCAAACGATAACAGCCGCAAATTCAAACAGAATCAAAAGATTATTTGCATACAGCCCTACATTGTAGAGTTCTCAAGACCTATTGTTTTTGGTGAAGTTCGGTTGAGGGAAAGGGGTAGTTTACCAGCAACGTTTTTTAAACAAGGGTGTTTTCTATGGCAAACGATAACAGCCGCAAATTCAAACAGAATCAAATAATGTTTTGCATACAGCCCTGATTTGTAGAGTACTCAAGACCTATTGTTTTTGGTGAAGATCGGTTAAGGGAAAGGGGTAGTTTACCTGTAACGTTTTATGTTTTAACAAGGGTATTTCCTATGGCAAACGATAACAGCCGCTAATTCAAACAGAATCAAAAGATTATTTGCATACAGCCCTAAATTGTAGAGTTCTCAAGACCTATTGTTTTTGGTGAAGATCGGTTGAGGGAAAGGGGTAGTTTACCTGCAACGTTTTTTTAACAAGGGTATTTTCTATGGCAAACGATAACAGCCGCAAATTCAAACAGAATCAAATAATGTTTTGCATACAGCCCTGATTTGTAGAGTACTCAAGACCTTATGTTTTTGCTGAAGATCGGTTAAGGGGAAGGGGTAGTTTACCTGCAACGTTTTTTTATCAAGCGTATTTTCTATGGCAAACGATAACAGCCGCAAATGCAAACAGAATCAAATAATTTTTTGCATACGTCCCTGAATTGTAGAGGTCCCAATGACTTTCGATTTTGGTGAAGATCGGTTAAGGGGAAGGGGTAGTTTACCTGCAATCTTCTACGTTTTAACAAGAGTAAAGTACTTGAAAATTTATTTAAACTTTTTGAAACAATGGTAATTGTTAAAAATAAAATAATTTTGTTGCCAGGCAATAAAATTATAATTTTTTCATTTTAATGTAATATAATATTTTTCATTTAATACAGCAATAAAAAGGCAGGTAAGACACAGCCTGGCTGTTTGGCTGAAAATGATTTTAAATATAAATCTTAGAATATGGAAGTCATGTATGGTTCTCCATACCGATATTTACTTCCATATTCCTTAAGGAATGGAAGTATGGTGATGGCAAAAAAAATCGTGTTCGAGATTATTGCAGATTCTGATTCTACTACACTCAAAACATGAAAAAAAGTCGTTTTCCGAAAAGTGTCTGTGTGTGTGTCTGTCTGTCTGTCTGTCTATCTGTCTGTGTGTCTATAGATTTTTTTTTTTGGCAAACGATAACTGCCGCAAATTCAAACAGAATCAAATAATTTTTTGCATATAGCCCTGATTTGCAGAGTACTCGCGACCTATTGTTTTTGGTGAAGATCGGTTGAGGGAAAGGGGTAGTTTACCGGCAACGGTTTTTTTTTTAGCAAGGGTAATTTTGTTTGTTTGGCAAACGATAACAGCCGCAAATTCAAACAGAATCAAATAATGTTTCGCATACAGCCCTGAATTGTAGAGTTCTCAAGATCTGTTGATATTGGTGAAGATCGGTTAAGGGAAAGGGGTAGTTTACCTGTAACGTTTTATGTTTTAACAAGGGTATTTCCTATGGCAAACGATAACAGCCGCAAATTCAAACAGAATCAAAAGATTATTTCCATACATCCCTAAACTGTAGAGTTCTCAAGACCTGTTGTTTTTGGTGAAGATCGGTTGAGGGAAAGGGGTAGTTTACCGGCAACGTTTTTTTAACAAGGGTATTTTCTATGGAAAACGATAACAGCCGTAAATTCAAACAGAATCAAATAATGTTTTGCATACAGCCCTAATTTGTAGAGTACTCAAGACCTATTGTTTTTGGTGAAGATCGATTAAGGGGAAGGCGTAGTTTACCTGCAACGTTTTTTTATCAAGCGTATTACTTCCATATTCCTTAAGGAATGGAAGTATGGTGATGGTAAAAAAAATCGTGTTCGAGATTATTGCAGATTCTGATTCTACTACACTCATAACATGAAAAAAAGTCGTTTTCCGAAAAGTGTCTGTGTGTCTGTAGATTTTTTTTCTATGGCAAACGATAACTGCCGCAAATTCAAACAGAATCAAATAATTTTTTGCATACAGCCCTGATTTGTAGAGTGTTCGCGATCTCTTGTTTTTGGTGAAGATCGGTTGAGGGAAAGGGGTAGTTTACCTGCAACGGTTTTTTTTTAGCAAGGGTAATTTTTTTTGTTTGGCAAACGATAACAGCCGCAAATTGAAACAGAATCAAATAATGTTTCGCATACAGCCCTGAATTGTAGAGTTCTCAAGATCTGTTGATTTTGGTGAAGATCGGTTAAGGGAAAGGGGTAGTTTACCTGTAACGTTTTATGTTTTAACAAGGGAATTTCTTATGGCATACGATAACAGCCGCAAATTCAAACAGAATCAAATAATGTTTCGCATACAGCCCTGAATTGTAGAGTTCTCAAGATCTGTTGACTTTGGTGATGATCAGTTAAGGGAAAGGGGTAGTTTACCTGTAACGTTTTATGTTTTAACAAGGGTATTTCCTATGGCAAACGATAACAGCCGCAAATTCAAACAGAATCAAAAGATTATTTGCATACATCCCTAAATTGTAGAGTTCTCAAGACCTATTGTTTTTGGTGAAGATTGGTTGAGGGAAAGGGGTAGTTTACCAGCAACGTTTTTTTAACAAGGGTATTTTCTATGGCTAACGATAACAGCCGCAAATTCAAACAGAATCAAATAATTTTTTGCGTACGTCCCTGAATTGTAGAGGTCTCAATGACTTTCGATTTTGGTGAAGATCGGTTAAGGGGAAGGGGTAGTTTACCTGCAACCTTTTACGTTTTAACAAGTGTATAGTACTTGAAAATTTATTTAAACTTTTTGAAACAATGGTAATTGTTAAAAATAAAATAATTTTGTTGCCAGGCAATAAAATTATAATTTTTTCATTTTAATGTAATATAATATTTTTCATTTAATACAGCAATTAAAAGGCAGGTAAGACACAGCCTGGCTGTTTGGCTGAAAATGACTTTAATTTTAAATCTTAGAATATGGAAGTCATGTATGGTTCTCCATACCGATATTTTACTTCCATATTCCTTAAGGAATGGAAGTATGGTGATGGCAAAAAAAATCGTGTTCGAGATTATTGCAGATTCTGATTCTAGTACACTCAAAACATGAAAAAAAGTCGTTTTCCGAAAAGTGTCTGTGTGTGTCTGTCTGTGTGTCTGTAGATTTTTTTTTATGGCAAACGATAACTGCCGCAAATTCAAACAGAATCAAATAATGTTTTGCATGCAGCTCTGATTTGCAGAGTAGTCGCGACCTATTGTTTTTGGTGAAGATCGGTTAAGGGAAAGGGGTAGTTTACCTGCAACGGTTTTTTTTTAGCAAGGGTAATTTTGTTTGTTTGGCAAACTATAACAGCCGCAAATTCAAACAGAATCAAATAATGTTTCGCATACAGCCCCAAATTGTAGAGTTCTCAAGACCTGTTGATTTTGGTGAAGATCGGTTAAGGGAAAGGGGTAGTTTACCTGTAACGTTTTATGTTTTAACAAGGGTATTTCCTATGGCAAACGATAACAGCCGCAAATTCAAAGAGAATCAAAAGATTATTTGCATACAGCCCTAAATTGTAGAGTTCTCAAGACCTATTGTTTTTGGTGAAGTTCGGTTGAGGGTAAGGGGTAGTTTACCAGCAACGTTTTTTTAACAAGGGTATTTTATATGGCAAACGATAACAGCCGCAAATTCAAACAGAATCAAATAATGTTTTGCATACAGCCCTGATTTGTTGAGTACTCAAGACCTATTGTTTTTAGTGAAGATCGGTTAAGGGGAAGGGGTAGTTTACCGGCAACGTTTTTTTATCAAGCGTATTTTCTATGGCAAACGATAACAGCCGCAAATTCAAACAGAATCAAATAAATTTTTGCATACGTCCCTGAATTGTAGAGGTCTCAATGACTTTCGATTTTGGTGAAGATCGGTTAAGGGGAAAGGGTAGTTTACCAGCAACCTTTTACGTTTTAACAAGAGTAAAGTACTTGAAAATTTATTTAAACTTTTTGAAACAATGGTAATTGTTAAAAATGAAATAATTTTGTTGCCAGGCAATAAAATTATAATTTTTTCATTTTAATGTAATATAATATTGTTCATTTAATACAGCAATAAAAAGGCAGGTAAGACACAGCCTGGCTGTTTGGCTGAAAATGATTTTAAATATAAATCTTAGAATATGGAAGTCATGTATGGTTCTCCATACCGATATTTCTCTGGTAAACGATAACAGCCGCAAATTCAAACAGAATCAAATGATGTTTTGCATACAGCCCTGTATTGTAGAGTTCTCAAGATCTGTTGGTTTTGGTGAAGATTGGTTGAGGGAATAGGGTTGTTTACCAGCAACATTTTATGTTTTATCAAGGGTAATTTTTTTTTGAAGAACGATAACTGCCGTACATTAAAACAGAATCAACTACTCTTCTGCATACCTTTTTGAATTATACAGAACTCAAGGTCTGTTGATTTTGTTGAAGATCGGTTAAGGGAAAGGGGTAGTTTACCTGCCGCGTTTTATGTTTTAACAAGGGTATTTTTTCTATGACGAATGATAACTGCCGTAAATTCAAAGAGAATCAACTAATGTTTTGCATACTGCCCTGAATTGTAGAGTTCTCAAGACCTATTGTTTTTGGTGAAGATCGGTTAATGGAATAGGGTAGTTTACCAGCAACGTTTTATGTTTTATCAAGGGTGTTTTCTATGGCAAACGATAACAGCCGCAAATTCAAACAGAATCAAATAATTGTTTGCATACAGGCCTGAATTGTGGAGTACCCAAGACATGTCGTTTTTGGTGAAGATCGGTTAAGGGAAAGGGGTAGTTTACCTGCAACTGTTTTTTTTTTAGCAAGGGTAATTTTGTTTGTTTGGCAAACGATAACAGCCGCAAATTCAAACAGAATCAAATACTGTTTCGCATACAGCCCTGAATTGTAGAGTTCTCAAGATCTGTTGATTTTGATGAAGATCGGTTAAGGGAAAGGGGTAGTTTACCTGTAACGTTTTATATTTTAACAAGGGTATTTCCTATGGCAAACGATAACAGCCGCAAATTCAAACAGAATCAAAAGATTATTTGCATACAGCCCTACATTGTAGAGTTCTCAAGACCTATTGTTTTTGGTGAAGTTCGGTTGAGGGAAAGGGGTAGTTTACCAGCAACGTTTTTTAAACAAGGGTGTTTTCTATGGCAAACGATAACAGCCGCAAATTCAAACAGAATCAAATAATGTTTTGCATACAGCCCTGATTTGTAGAGTACTCAAGACCTATTGTTTTTGGTGAAGATCGGTTAAGGGAAAGGGGTAGTTTACCTGTAACGTTTTATGTTTTAACAAGGGTATTTCCTATGGCAAACGATAACAGCCGCTAATTCAAACAGAATCAAAAGATTATTTGCATACAGCCCTAAATTGTAGAGTTCTCAAGACCTATTGTTTTTGGTGAAGATCGGTTGAGGGAAAGGGGTAGTTTACCTGCAACGTTTTTTTAACAAGGGTATTTTCTATGGCAAACGATAACAGCCGCAAATTCAAACAGAATCAAATAATGTTTTGCATACAGCCCTGATTTGTAGAGTACTCAAGACCTTATGTTTTTGCTGAAGATCGGTTAAGGGGAAGGGGTAGTTTACCTGCAACGTTTTTTTATCAAGCGTATTTTCTATGGCAAACGATAACAGCCGCAAATGCAAACAGAATCAAATAATTTTTTGCATACGTCCCTGAATTGTAGAGGTCCCAATGACTTTCGATTTTGGTGAAGATCGGTTAAGGGGAAGGGGTAGTTTACCTGCAATCTTCTACGTTTTAACAAGAGTAAAGTACTTGAAAATTTATTTAAACTTTTTGAAACAATGGTAATTGTTAAAAATAAAATAATTTTGTTGCCAGGCAATAAAATTATAATTTTTTCATTTTAATGTAATATAATATTTTTCATTTAATACAGCAATAAAAAGGCAGGTAAGACACAGCCTGGCTGTTTGGCTGAAAATGATTTTAAATATAAATCTTAGAATATGGAAGTCATGTATGGTTCTCCATACCGATATTTACTTCCATATTCCTTAAGGAATGGAAGTATGGTGATGGCAAAAAAAATCGTGTTCGAGATTATTGCAGATTCTGATTCTACTACACTCAAAACATGAAAAAAAGTCGTTTTCCGAAAAGTGTCTGTGTGTGTGTGTGTGTGTCTGTCTGTCTGTCTATCTGTCTGTGTGTCTATAGATTTTTTTTTTTGGCAAACGATAACTGCCGCAAATTCAAACAGAATCAAATAATTTTTTGCATACAGCCCTGATTTGCAGAGTACTCGCGACCTATTGTTTTTGGTGAAGATCGGTTGAGGGAAAGGGGTAGTTTACCGGCAACGGTTTTTTTTTTAGCAAGGGTAATTTTGTTTGTTTGGCAAACGATAACAGCCGCAAATTCAAACAGAATCAAATAATGTTTCGCATACAGCCCTGAATTGTAGAGTTCTCAAGATCTGTTGATATTGGTGAAGATCGGTTAAGGGAAAGGGGTAGTTTACCTGTAACGTTTTATGTTTTAACAAGGGTATTTCCTATGGCAAACGATAACAGCCGCAAATTCAAACAGAATCAAAAGATTATTTCCATACATCCCTAAACTGTAGAGTTCTCAAGACCTGTTGTTTTTGGTGAAGATCGGTTGAGGGAAAGGGGTAGTTTACCGGCAACGTTTTTTTAACAAGGGTATTTTCTATGGAAAACGATAACAGCCGTAAATTCAAACAGAATCAAATAATGTTTTGCATACAGCCCTAATTTGTAGAGTACTCAAGACCTATTGTTTTTGGTGAAGATCGATTAAGGGGAAGGCGTAGTTTACCTGCAACGTTTTTTTATCAAGCGTATTACTTCCATATTCCTTAAGGAATGGAAGTATGGTGATGGTAAAAAAAATCGTGTTCGAGATTATTGCAGATTCTGATTCTACTACACTCATAACATGAAAAAAAGTCGTTTTCCGAAAAGTGTCTGTGTGTCTGTAGATTTTTTTTCTATGGCAAACGATAACTGCCGCAAATTCAAACAGAATCAAATAATTTTTTCCATACAGCCCTGATTTGTAGAGTGTTCGCGATCTCTTGTTTTTGGTGAAGATCGGTTGAGGGAAAGGGGTAGTTTACCTGCAACGGTTTTTTTTTAGCAAGGGTAATTTTTTTTGTTTGGCAAACGATAACAGCCGCAAATTGAAACAGAATCAAATAATGTTTCGCATACAGCCCTGAATTGTAGAGTTCTCAAGATCTGTTGATTTTGGTGAAGATCGGTTAAGGGAAAGGGGTAGTTTACCTGTAACGTTTTATGTTTTAACAAGGGAATTTCTTATGGCATACGATAACAGCCGCAAATTCAAACAGAATCAAATAATGTTTCGCATACAGCCCTGAATTGTAGAGTTCTCAAGATCTGTTGACTTTGGTGATGATCAGTTAAGGGAAAGGGGTAGTTTACCTGTAACGTTTTATGTTTTAACAAGGGTATTTCCTATGGCAAACGATAACAGCCGCAAATTCAAACAGAATCAAAAGATTATTTGCATACATCCCTAAATTGTAGAGTTCTCAAGACCTATTGTTTTTGGTGAAGATTGGTTGAGGGAAAGGGGTAGTTTACCAGCAACGTTTTTTTAACAAGGGTATTTTCTATGGCTAACGATAACAGCCGCAAATTCAAACAGAATCAAATAATTTTTTGCGTACGTCCCTGAATTGTAGAGGTCTCAATGACTTTCGATTTTGGTGAAGATCGGTTAAGGGGAAGGGGTAGTTTACCTGCAACCTTTTACGTTTTAACAAGTGTATAGTACTTGAAAATTTATTTAAACTTTTTGAAACAATGGTAATTGTTAAAAATAAAATAATTTTGTTGCCAGGCAATAAAATTATAATTTTTTCATTTTAATGTAATATAATATTTTTCATTTAATACAGCAATTAAAAGGCAGGTAAGACACAGCCTGGCTGTTTGGCTGAAAATGACTTTAATTTTAAATCTTAGAATATGGAAGTCATGTATGGTTCTCCATACCGATATTTTACTTCCATATTCCTTAAGGAATGGAAGTATGGTGATGGCAAAAAAAATCGTGTTCGAGATTATTGCAGATTCTGATTCTAGTACACTCAAAACATGAAAAAAAGTCGTTTTCCGAAAAGTGTCTGTGTGTGTCTGTCTGTGTGTCTGTAGATTTTTTTTTATGGCAAACGATAACTGCCGCAAATTCAAACAGAATCAAATAATGTTTTGCATGCAGCTCTGATTTGCAGAGTAGTCGCGACCTATTGTTTTTGGTGAAGATCGGTTAAGGGAAAGGGGTAGTTTACCTGCAACGGTTTTTTTTTAGCAAGGGTAATTTTGTTTGTTTGGCAAACTATAACAGCCGCAAATTCAAACAGAATCAAATAATGTTTCGCATACAGCCCCAAATTGTAGAGTTCTCAAGACCTGTTGATTTTGGTGAAGATCGGTTAAGGGAAAGGGGTAGTTTACCTGTAACGTTTTATGTTTTAACAAGGGTATTTCCTATGGCAAACGATAACAGCCGCAAATTCAAAGAGAATCAAAAGATTATTTGCATACAGCCCTAAATTGTAGAGTTCTCAAGACCTATTGTTTTTGGTGAAGTTCGGTTGAGGGTAAGGGGTAGTTTACCAGCAACGTTTTTTTAACAAGGGTATTTTATATGGCAAACGATAACAGCCGCAAATTCAAACAGAATCAAATAATGTTTTGCATACAGCCCTGATTTGTTGAGTACTCAAGACCTATTGTTTTTAGTGAAGATCGGTTAAGGGGAAGGGGTAGTTTACCGGCAACGTTTTTTTATCAAGCGTATTTTCTATGGCAAACGATAACAGCCGCAAATTCAAACAGAATCAAATAAATTTTTGCATACGTCCCTGAATTGTAGAGGTCTCAATGACTTTCGATTTTGGTGAAGATCGGTTAAGGGGAAAGGGTAGTTTACCAGCAACCTTTTACGTTTTAACAAGAGTAAAGTACTTGAAAATTTATTTAAACTTTTTGAAACAATGGTAATTGTTAAAAATGAAATAATTTTGTTGCCAGGCAATAAAATTATAATTTTTTCATTTTAATGTAATATAATATTGTTCATTTAATACAGCAATAAAAAGGCAGGTAAGACACAGCCTGGCTGTTTGGCTGAAAATGATTTTAAATATAAATCTTAGAATATGGAAGTCATGTATGGTTCTCCATACCGATATTTCTCTGGTAAACGATAACAGCCGCAAATTCAAACAGAATCAAATGATGTTTTGCATACAGCCCTGTATTGTAGAGTTCTCAAGATCTGTTGGTTTTGGTGAAGATTGGTTGAGGGAATAGGGTTGTTTACCAGCAACATTTTATGTTTTATCAAGGGTAATTTTTTTTTGAAGAACGATAACTGCCGTACATTAAAACAGAATCAACTACTCTTCTGCATACCTTTTTGAATTATACAGAACTCAAGGTCTGTTGATTTTGTTGAAGATCGGTTAAGGGAAAGGGGTAGTTTACCTGCCGCGTTTTATGTTTTAACAAGGGTATTTTTTCTATGACGAATGATAACTGCCGTAAATTCAAAGAGAATCAACTAATGTTTTGCATACTGCCCTGAATTGTAGAGTTCTCAAGACCTATTGTTTTTGGTGAAGATCGGTTAATGGAATAGGGTAGTTTACCAGCAACGTTTTATGTTTTATCAAGGGTGTTTTCTATGGCAAACGATAACAGCCGCAAATTCAAACAGAATCAAATAATTGTTTGCATACAGGCCTGAATTGTGGAGTACCCAAGACATGTCGTTTTTGGTGAAGATCGGTTAAGGGAAAGGGGTAGTTTACCTGCAACTGTTTTTTTTTTAGCAAGGGTAATTTTGTTTGTTTGGCAAACGATAACAGCCGCAAATTCAAACAGAATCAAATACTGTTTCGCATACAGCCCTGAATTGTAGAGTTCTCAAGATCTGTTGATTTTGATGAAGATCGGTTAAGGGAAAGGGGTAGTTTACCTGTAACGTTTTATATTTTAACAAGGGTATTTCCTATGGCAAACGATAACAGCCGCAAATTCAAACAGAATCAAAAGATTATTTGCATACAGCCCTACATTGTAGAGTTCTCAAGACCTATTGTTTTTGGTGAAGTTCGGTTGAGGGAAAGGGGTAGTTTACCAGCAACGTTTTTTAAACAAGGGTGTTTTCTATGGCAAACGATAACAGCCGCAAATTCAAACAGAATCAAATAATGTTTTGCATACAGCCCTGATTTGTAGAGTACTCAAGACCTATTGTTTTTGGTGAAGATCGGTTAAGGGAAAGGGGTAGTTTACCTGTAACGTTTTATGTTTTAACAAGGGTATTTCCTATGGCAAACGATAACAGCCGCTAATTCAAACAGAATCAAAAGATTATTTGCATACAGCCCTAAATTGTAGAGTTCTCAAGACCTATTGTTTTTGGTGAAGATCGGTTGAGGGAAAGGGGTAGTTTACCTGCAACGTTTTTTTAACAAGGGTATTTTCTATGGCAAACGATAACAGCCGCAAATTCAAACAGAATCAAATAATGTTTTGCATACAGCCCTGATTTGTAGAGTACTCAAGACCTTATGTTTTTGCTGAAGATCGGTTAAGGGGAAGGGGTAGTTTACCTGCAACGTTTTTTTATCAAGCGTATTTTCTATGGCAAACGATAACAGCCGCAAATGCAAACAGAATCAAATAATTTTTTGCATACGTCCCTGAATTGTAGAGGTCCCAATGACTTTCGATTTTGGTGAAGATCGGTTAAGGGGAAGGGGTAGTTTACCTGCAATCTTCTACGTTTTAACAAGAGTAAAGTACTTGAAAATTTATTTAAACTTTTTGAAACAATGGTAATTGTTAAAAATAAAATAATTTTGTTGCCAGGCAATAAAATTATAATTTTTTCATTTTAATGTAATATAATATTTTTCATTTAATACAGCAATAAAAAGGCAGGTAAGACACAGCCTGGCTGTTTGGCTGAAAATGATTTTAAATATAAATCTTAGAATATGGAAGTCATGTATGGTTCTCCATACCGATATTTACTTCCATATTCCTTAAGGAATGGAAGTATGGTGATGGCAAAAAAAATCGTGTTCGAGATTATTGCAGATTCTGATTCTACTACACTCAAAACATGAAAAAAAGTCGTTTTCCGAAAAGTGTCTGTGTGTGTGTGTGTGTCTGTCTGTCTGTCTATCTGTCTGTGTGTCTATAGATTTTTTTTTTTGGCAAACGATAACTGCCGCAAATTCAAACAGAATCAAATAATTTTTTGCATACAGCCCTGATTTGCAGAGTACTCGCGACCTATTGTTTTTGGTGAAGATCGGTTGAGGGAAAGGGGTAGTTTACCGGCAACGGTTTTTTTTTTAGCAAGGGTAATTTTGTTTGTTTGGCAAACGATAACAGCCGCAAATTCAAACAGAATCAAATAATGTTTCGCATACAGCCCTGAATTGTAGAGTTCTCAAGATCTGTTGATATTGGTGAAGATCGGTTAAGGGAAAGGGGTAGTTTACCTGTAACGTTTTATGTTTTAACAAGGGTATTTCCTATGGCAAACGATAACAGCCGCAAATTCAAACAGAATCAAAAGATTATTTCCATACATCCCTAAACTGTAGAGTTCTCAAGACCTGTTGTTTTTGGTGAAGATCGGTTGAGGGAAAGGGGTAGTTTACCGGCAACGTTTTTTTAACAAGGGTATTTTCTATGGAAAACGATAACAGCCGTAAATTCAAACAGAATCAAATAATGTTTTGCATACAGCCCTAATTTGTAGAGTACTCAAGACCTATTGTTTTTGGTGAAGATCGATTAAGGGGAAGGCGTAGTTTACCTGCAACGTTTTTTTATCAAGCGTATTACTTCCATATTCCTTAAGGAATGGAAGTATGGTGATGGTAAAAAAAATCGTGTTCGAGATTATTGCAGATTCTGATTCTACTACACTCATAACATGAAAAAAAGTCGTTTTCCGAAAAGTGTCTGTGTGTCTGTAGATTTTTTTTCTATGGCAAACGATAACTGCCGCAAATTCAAACAGAATCAAATAATTTTTTGCATACAGCCCTGATTTGTAGAGTGTTCGCGATCTCTTGTTTTTGGTGAAGATCGGTTGAGGGAAAGGGGTAGTTTACCTGCAACGGTTTTTTTTTAGCAAGGGTAATTTTTTTTGTTTGGCAAACGATAACAGCCGCAAATTGAAACAGAATCAAATAATGTTTCGCATACAGCCCTGAATTGTAGAGTTCTCAAGATCTGTTGATTTTGGTGAAGATCGGTTAAGGGAAAGGGGTAGTTTACCTGTAACGTTTTATGTTTTAACAAGGGTATTTCTTATGGCAAACGATAACAGCCGCAAATTCAAACAGAATCAAATAATGTTTCGCATACAGCCCTGAATTGTAGAGTTCTCAAGATCTGTTGACTTTGGTGATGATCAGTTAAGGGAAAGGGGTAGTTTACCTGTAACGTTTTATGTTTTAACAAGGGTATTTCCTATGGCAAACGATAACAGCCGCAAATTCAAACAGAATCAAAAGATTATTTGCATACATCCCTAAATTGTAGAGTTCTCAAGACCTATTGTTTTTGGTGAAGATCGGTTGAGGGAAAGGGGTAGTTTACGAGCAACGTTTTTTTAACAAGGGTATTTTCTATGGCTAACGATAACAGCCGCAAATTCAAACAGAATCAAATAATTTTTTGCGTACGTCCCTGAATTGTAGAGGTCTCAATGACTTTCGATTTTGGTGAAGATCGGTTAAGGGGAAGGGGTAGTTTACCTGCAACCTTTTACGTTTTAACAAGTGTATAGTACTTGAAAATTTATTTAAACTTTTTGAAACAATGGTAATTGTTAAAAATAAAATAATTTTGTTGCCAGGCAATAAAATTATAATTTTTTCATTTTAATGTAATATAATATTTTTCATTTAATACAGCAATTAAAAGGCAGGTAAGACACAGCCTGGCTGTTTGGCTGAAAATGACTTTAATTTTAAATCTTAGAATATGGAAGTCATGTATGGTTCTCCATACCGATATTTTACTTCCATATTCCTTAAGGAATGGAAGTATGGTGATGGCAAAAAAAATCGTGTTCGAGATTATTGCAGATTCTGATTCTAGTACACTCAAAACATGAAAAAAAGTCGTTTTCCGAAAAGTGTCTGTGTGTGTCTGTCTGTGTGTCTGTAGATTTTTTTTTATGGCAAACGATAACTGCCGCAAATTCAAACAGAATCAAATAATGTTTTGCATGCAGCTCTGATTTGCAGAGTAGTCGCGACCTATTGTTTTTGGTGAAGATCGGTTAAGGGAAAGGGGTAGTTTACCTGCAACGGTTTTTTTTTAGCAAGGGTAATTTTGTTTGTTTGGCAAACTATAACAGCCGCAAATTCAAACAGAATCAAATAATGTTTCGCATACAGCCCCAAATTGTAGAGTTCTCAAGACCTGTTGATTTTGGTGAAGATCGGTTAAGGGAAAGGGGTAGTTTACCTGTAACGTTTTATGTTTTAACAAGGGTATTTCCTATGGCAAACGATAACAGCCGCAAATTCAAAGAGAATCAAAAGATTATTTGCATACAGCCCTAAATTGTAGAGTTCTCAAGACCTATTGTTTTTGGTGAAGTTCGGTTGAGGGAAAGGGGTAGTTTACCAGCAACGTTTTTTTAACAAGGGTATTTTATATGGCAAACGATAACAGCCGCAAATTCAAACAGAATCAAATAATGTTTTGCATACAGCCCTGATTTGTTGAGTACTCAAGACCTATTGTTTTTGGTGAAGATCGGTTAAGGGAAAGGGGTAGTTTACCGGCAACGTTTTTTTATCAAGCGTATTTTCTATGGCAAACGATAACAGCCGCAAATTCAAACAGAATCAAATAAATTTTTGCATACGTCCCTGAATTGTAGAGGTCTCAATGACTTTCGATTTTGGTGAAGATCGGTTAAGGGGAAGGGGTAGTTTACCTGCAACCTTTTACGTTTTAACAAGAGTAAAGTACTTGAAAATTTATTTAAACTTTTTGAAACAATGGTAATTGTTAAAAATGAAATAATTTTGTTGCCAGGCAATAAAATTATAAATTTTTCTTTTTAATGTAATATAATATTTTTCATTTAATACAGCAATAAAAAGGCAGGTAAGACACAGCCTGGCTGTTTGGCTGAAAATGATTTTAAATATAAATCTTAGAATATGGAAGTCATGTATGGTTCTCCATACCGATATTTCTCTGGTATACGATAACAGCCGCAAATTCAAACAGAATCAAATGATGTTTTGCATACAGCCCTGTATTGTAGAGTTCTCAAGATCTGTTGGTTTTGGTGAAGATTGGTTGAGGGAATAGGGTTGTTTACCAGCAACATTTTATGTTTTATCAAGGGTAATTTTTTTTTGAAGAACGATAACTGCCGTACATTAAAACAGAATCAACTACTCTTCTGCATACCTTTTTGAATTATACAGAACTCAAGGTCTGTTGATTTTGTTGAAGATCGGTTAAGGGAAAGGGGTAGTTTACCTGCCGCGTTTTATGTTTTAACAAGGGTATTTTTTCTATGACGAATGATAACTGCCGTAAATTCAAAGAGAATCAACTAATGTTTTGCATACTGCCCTGAATTGTAGAGTTCTCAAGACCTATTGTTTTTGGTGAAGATCGGTTAATGGAATAGGGTAGTTTACCAGCAACGTTTTATGTTTTATCAAGGGTGTTTTCTATGGCAAACGATAACAGCCGCAAATTCAAACAGAATCAAATAATTGTTGCATACAGGCCTGAATTGTGGAGTACCCAAGACCTGTCGTTTTTGGTGAAGATCGGTTAAGGGAAAGGGGTAGTTTACCTGCAACTGTTTTTTATCAAGGGTAATTTTTTTCTATAGTAAACGATAACAGCCGCAAATTCAAACAGAATCAAATGATGTTTTGCATACAGCCCTGTATTGTAGAATTCTCAATACGTATTGGTGTTGGTGAAGATCGGTTAAGGGAAAGGGGTAGTTTACCAGCAACATTTTATGTTTTAACAAGGGTAATTTTTTATATGACGAGCGATAACTGCCGTAAATTCAAACAGAATCAACTAGGTTTTTGCATACCTTTTTGAACTAAAGAGAACTCAAGGTCTGTTGATTTTGTTGAAGATTGGTTAAGGGAAGGGGTAGTTTATCAGCAACGTTTTATGTTTTAAAAAGAGTATTTTTTTTATGACGAACGATAACTGCCGAAAATTCAATGAGAATCAAATAATTTTTTGCACCCCCTGAGTTGCAGAGAGCTCAAGGTCTATTGATTTTGGTGAAGATCGGTTAAGGGAAAGGGATAGTTTACCTGCAACATTTTATGTTGTAACAAGAGAAATGTTTCCATGACGAACGATAACTGCCGCACATTCAAACAGAATCAAATATTTTTTGCATGCTTCGCTGAATTGTAGAGGACGGAAGGTCTGTTGATTTTGGAGAAGATCGGTTAAGAGAAAGGGGTAGTTTACCTGAAACATTTTATGATTTAACAAGAGTAAACTACTTAATTTTTATAAATAAATTATCCTGATAAGCTCATAGTAATCCACTGTAGAAACGTAGATGAAATATCTATAAATGAAGAAGTTAGGTAAACGGGGTGGGGGTAATTTTCTATTATTAAAATTATAGTTGAAGGTGGAGGGGAGAATTTTTTATATGTGTACTACGTTATCGGCAACAAAGAAGTAGTTTTTTGTTAAAATTGCTTCCCGGGCTCTTTAGCCGTAGTCCAATGTTTTCTGCAAAACCAGACTTTTCGGCAGTGCCATCGACTGCCATCATCGGTGAAAATCGAGTGCGAAAACGTGAGGTGGTATACGTTAGTAACCACAGTACTGTGGTTAATGCTGAAGCAATAAGTAGAAAGACGTAGTTTCTATGGAAATATTTCATTTCGAATATGATTTTAAATATAAATCTTAGAACATGGAAGTCATGTATGGTTCTCCATACCGATATTTATATTTTAAAATCAGTTACAACTGTATTAGTGTACACAGCTGAAAAAAAAAAACAATAAAATAACATAAAGATTAAGAGACTAACAGAATTCGTCAACTTTCTTCGACTCTCTGGGGAGGGGTCCAGTCTGTTCGTCCCCCCCCCCCTAAATACGCCATGTTCATTACTTCGTTATTCACATTCTATTTATAACTAATTAATTATTAAGTACAATGTAGTTAGTTATAATGTCTCTAATATGTCTGTGTTTGTGTGTTGAAGCCAGAGGAGTGACGTCATTGGACGTGGACTGTGAGGGTAATTGCACGGCTGGTGTCAACTTGGGCTACTACGCAAACTCCGGCGATTTCCCGTATCAGGTACGGTACGCATTTTTTATGTAGTATGTTTACCAGGGGCGGACTGGTCAGGTCGGCTGGTCGGCGATCGCCGAGGGCCCCGGGCCCCGAGGAGGGTCAGTGGGCCCCCAAGCCATGAAAATTTTATTTCGAGGAATAACGAGAAATATATATTTTTTTATCGGTATTAAAAACCTTTTCTCGTCTAAATATTGTTGGAAATAAATCTTCAGAATTTATTTTTGTAAGATTGGAAGTGATCACTTCTCAGCCTTGTTTACATACAGCCTATTTAGTATTTACTGATGGGGGAAAGCGAAGGAGGTTACTGTAGAGGCGCGCCGCACGGGAACTGACTGACGCGACGAGTAGTAGGCTACTGTCATTTTCGTTTGAATGTTATTGCAGCATTCAGAGCTGGGGACCCGAAGGCCTTAGAGGGCCTCAGAGCCTTATGTCAAGATTCAAAAGGGGGCCCGTGGCATAAACTTGCAGGTGGGCCCGGTTAAAAAAGTTACGCTACTGGGGCTATGGATTGGTGGGACGGAGTGACAATGGGGCTCCACCGCCGTAATACATTGTGGAATATTTTTAATTGTTATTTTATGTATATTTGTAGGCTATAAATGTTCTTTACAGTAGAAACAAAAAATTAACTCTTTAAGTAAACGGAAAACAACAACGAAGAGAAACATGTTTAGTGGCCCTAATGTTATTACAGGTCTATTATAATAACTTAAAAAAAGCATACGCACACAAATACGCGCGTGCGCGTTTGTATGTATAGCTGCAGGGGCCCCTTGACTGCTTCCAGCCGAGGGCCCCCCAGGGATGCCAGTCCGCCCCTGTTAACAGTAGATTGTTTCTTATTGGAGGCGCCGGAAATCTCGTTGCACCCTGTCCCATCTTGGACTTCGGAGTAGGATTTGCTGGCAGAACTACGATATGAATCGTAACTCGATTGCGAGATATGACTCAATCGCTAGTAGGCGTACAATGGTCGTTAAATTAAATTCAGTGAGGGCGGCCCTCAAATAACACATTTCTGTACCATTCACCAGCCGCCGACTCCTCCATATACATAAATGCGAACATGCCCCTAAGGTATATGCATAAATGTTAAAATACTATTACAAGAATAACGTAAATATTAAAAATAATTTATGATACAAAAATGAACTCACAAGCTGAGAGATCGAACTGAATACTTTTGAAATATTTTTCTAATGCATAATTTATTCATCATCGTCATCATCTTCAAGGATTAAACCAAGGATGGTTTGTTCCGGTCTCAAACAGGCAAAGATTAGACCTGGTCACTCCAGCGCTTCCTTAGACGTCCCACACATCTCTTGTCCCCTCGCCTTATAGTTCCGTAGTTGTTTGGGGATGCGGCAGCCATCCATTCGGCAAAGATGTTCCCACCAATTCAGCCGATACTCGGCAATCCTGTCGAGTATACTCATAATATTCAGTGCCTGCCGTATATCTGTGTTACATAGTTTATTATTAGCCTAATATATTTTTACACATCTTTCCAAAGTGTTTAATTCATAATAGCAATTTAAAATCAGTGATACCTACTTTTTATTATATTATTTATAGTATTGTCAATGAAAATATTTGTGTACATGTTTGAAATGTTGAAAGAATATAATTTTGTATATTTGTTTACCTTGTACGTTTTCTAGGTAATCCGTGAGTTCGATTCTGGTTTTTATGTTGAATTTGGAATGTTTTTTTATGTTTCAAAATTCGGTTTAGCTATTTTATAATTTGTAAAAAAAAAACTGAATTATTATACTGCGTTTATTTATAACATAAATATATAACAATTATCACAGTCTACTTTCCAACTAAATATTTCGTAAATCATATTGTTACGCTGAAAAAATTATCGTTACACTTTGTTTGTATAGGCCTATGTATGTAAGTATGTATGTATGTATGTACTGAAAATAAAACGACGTGTGATATGATTCTATTTATATTCATTGTAGGCCTAAATATCGATTTCTTATAACAACATTTTTATAAACACTTTATGTCCACGTTTCATTTAATTATCCATTCACTCGAATTTTAATCTTAATTGTTGATAGCAAAATCCCTCTTACTCAAAGCAACCTTTTACACGTTGAACCAGTTCACTCGCCACTCAGCATTGAAGTTCACACTTCTGGCGTGTGTCCCACGACACACCCGATTTTTTCCGTACCACTGTTTTCTTTCATTGTGTCACTGCATTTCGCATTTGTTGGTGTTGGGCTGTCCTTCGTCCTTCGTTTTTTCCAATACAGACAGTTCGTAGAACCGGCACAGGTTTTATGGCTTGACCTGTGATGGATATGACACTGATGATGATGATGATGGTAAGCAAATTGTCATAGATTATCTGTCACCTGATATTGACCAAATCGGTTTATACTTTAACCGTACAATTCGGTTGTTACATATTTCATAAAAAACAGGTTAACTTTTCATACATAAATTGTTTCATAAATTATTTCTGTTCCTAAGCAACACAAATAAAGAAAAATAACTTCATCTACATTTGAATATTTGTAATTACAGCGAGTATGTAGTTAAATTTAATGTTTTCTTCTTTAATGGGAAGCTTATTTCTTCTGCAATTACTGTTAAACAAATAACATTTAATAGTATACCCTATGTTTTGATAATACAAAATACAAAAAGGGAATAGAGAAGAGACAAATATGATTAAGATGAAATATGTGTACTAAACGTGGACCAGCAGTATAAACTCTATATTCCGATTTCTATAGTGCCTTTTCTGCCTTATACTATTTTTTCTTTTATTTTTATTTTGTAGTTTCAACTCGAAGTGCGTTGTTTGTAAACACAATAGGTTTTCTTGGATTTCGTTGTCCATGACGTCCGTTGAGTAACTAAATATAATTAGCCTACACCACTACCGACTTGGAACACAAAGTTTTTTATTAGTAAAAACGTAAAAGTTTTACCTTATAGCCTGAACCAGTTTTCGATTGTTCAAACAGAACAACACACCAGAAGAACTTATCACAGAAATAACAGAAACTCTGAACACAATCACAAAACAAAACTACTTCACATATAACAATAAATTTTACACACAGAATGACGTCTACCCATGGACTCACCCATATCCAGTATATAGCCTGAATCAACAAATTGTTTTTGTGCTTTGTTGGTGCACAACGAAAGTTTTGAGCAGTGTTTCGTAGCGTGAACATCGATTGCAACAAGACTGGCGAGAACAACGGAAGCATGTGTGTGACAGAGAGGGAAATAATATGGAACTGAGACAGTGAACGTTATAGCGTTGTCTCTCCTCTCTTCTCTCTAGATAACTTAGCTATACTTTAAAGTGGGGGTAATTCATGCATTGGGTCGGCGCAGATGACTGATCAGGAAAGGCTGACGGGCCTATACAGCGCGGTCGTGTTTTTGCAGCAGAAATAAGAAGTTAGTATTGAGCGTGTATGTGATTATTTTTGTCGGTATTGTTTGTCAGCCTGACACCACGTCCGGGGTGCATCTCCGCGGATTTCTTAAGGATCCGTCGGCAGGAGGTTAAAGCCACAGTGGCGCGGGCGACTGGGCAGCTGCCGTAGGCGTCAGCTTGAATGGTGTCCTGCCACTCATTCAAGAAGGCACTTGATAGCCTCACGGAATCCTTCGTCTGGACGACAACTCAGCCAAGGCGTCTTGAACATGTTTTCTAGAGCTCCTGCAGTCATAGACACGTTAGGTTCGAAGTATTCCGTGAATACTTCTTTGTTTTACTTTCAGCAGATTTATTTCTTGTCACTTTCCGACACTTCAGCATTTCTATTGCTTTGATGTCGGACTTTCTCTTGGCTTCTTGATTCAGCTCTCACTACCATAAAAAAATATCCTTCTCACCGCTGAATTTATTGATATGTTTATATACTTATGCAAATATACGCGTGAGCATGTGAGAGTGAGTGTTACTTTCCTAAAAAGTACAAATAAAATGA
Organism: Magicicada septendecula; assembly: GCA_034769895.1. Classification (NCBI taxonomy): domain Eukaryota; kingdom Metazoa; phylum Arthropoda; class Insecta; order Hemiptera; family Cicadidae; genus Magicicada; species Magicicada septendecula. Next base: position 133,007,197 of record CM068373.1, on the reverse strand, counting down.
AACAAATACACGGAAAATTTTGTTTATTATTTTTTGTTACAATCCTGAATAACAAAAAACGTAGACGGAAAGGCGTGTATGTTTACGTTCCCCACAAGTAGGTGGTTTTCTTCTTCAGGTTTCTTTGTAAGTTCCTTGTGAAATGTAGTCAAGTCCTTATTTCTGGCGCCGTTTTCTCAAAGCCTAAAACACAAAACAATGACTTTTAACTTATACAGTTCGTATTGTTTAATTTATTCGAATGGCTTATTGCGTAATAAGAAGGGAACTGCCAACACACTCACTTATATACGTTCCTTCCTAACCTTAAATACAACTCATACACAACAAAAATATGTCTTGTATACTTGGCTATGGCGTAAGCGCGGACTACAGAGTTATCATTAAAGAAAGAACAGACAAACTAAGATTCCAAAACTTACCGGTGTAAATATTAAAAGGCCCAATGTTTGAGTTTGTCGTCACGTCCAGTACCACTTCCCACGTAACCTGTGGGAAGCGGGTGCAGCCAGCCGTTCTTGTCGTGACCACGGAGCCACTTCCCACAAGTCCACGTGGGAAGTGGGCGAAGCGATGTTATAATGTGGCAAGTCCGGTGAAATCCGCTCCCGTACGTCAGACATGCTCTGGATGGATTTCGGGGATGGATCTCCGCCCGAGAGCCCTTCGAAGGCGCCCAGGGTCCCCCGTCTTAGCGGCTGCTGAAGGTGCTACGTCCGACAGAGCCCTCTGGGGGTGCCTGGGTTCAAACGTCCCTCTCCCAGGCGTTGGAATGTTGACGCAGCCGGGTGTTTCAGTCGTCACAGCCGGGATGAATCTAAAACAAAAACAAATTGTTATCCGTTTACTTTTAAATAAGAACTGATTGTTGACGTTAACTTGATAAATACATTGCGTCTGATAATTAATTACAATGTAATAATTGTATCTTAAAAATATTATCGTAGTACATAATTTAGAATACGTAGGCATATATTGTTAATGCTAGTTAATACAAGACTGACAAAATTTTCTAAACGAGCGTGTAAAATTATTTAAAATTCCTCTCTTTTAATTATCTAAAGCATTTGCCCACTCAGTTAATTGGTATGACAGAATTAGGGATTTATTACTTCAAAAGGCAAAATATTTGTGTTTTGTTATACAAATCTTATTTTATTAATGTTTTCAATTTAGTATTATTCGTTTATAAAACAACTTACAATATTCGTCTTCATCGATGACTTGTAGGGACGTGTTAAAAAAGAAGAATTTTGAGAGACTAAAAATTTCCGTGCCGGCGGTTCCAAATCTAATTAAAAAATTCTAATAATATTTCCGTGGTTACGATCTATGTAGATTTACAAAACTACAGTGATTGTTGGTGAAGTAGGCTATATTTAATTTTATTTCATTTGAATAAAACTGACTATTACGAAGAAACTAATATCTTCAAAAATTATAAGTATCCGGAAAAGAGATTCTCCACATAGCTCAAGCTGGGACAGGGAGGAACACAAAAGAAAATTATATCATGAAACTTAAAAAAATATTCAACAACCTTAGTGAGAGAAAATAAGGCCATCTTTATTTTTTGTAGCAATCTCACTTTTCTATTTAAAATGGAATAGAAAAGCGTCGGGTAAGAACCGTGAAAATCTGTATTTCAGATATTTCAATGATGAAATTTGAAAACTTGCTATAAATTAATTCGATACTATTAAGGTATCCTCTATCATGTTTACCATAGTATGTACAATACCGTAGTAGTATTGTTTACCAGATTTGTATGCAGAGATACCCACAGGCAGGGTGGTCATGGTGCAAGTTGTACTATTGATGATGATGATGATAAGGTGATGGAAGAAAATTGAGCTTAGAGACGCACCTAGCATTCGTAGATATAACGAAACCTTTCGACAATTTAAACGTAATTTATGTGTTCGCTGCCCTGGAACGTATGTTAATATTAACTAAAATTTACCTTCTCGATTAATAGAAAATCTGTAGAGGATCTATTACAGAACAACTATGGTCTTAGACTTGAACGATAGACCAACTGAACATACGCTACTACAAATAATAAAGTTGTTTGACAAGGTTGCCCAATGTTACCTACAATTTTTAACACGTACATGAGATTTCACAAGTGGAAAGCAAAAATTTAATTAGAAATATCAACTCCAGAAGACATATGTAAGTTGTCTGCTTTCTTGAGAATTGTACAGTAATAAAACAGAAAAACAGGAGGCCAATTAAAAAGGGCCATATTTAGAATTAGCCTAATAACATTCTACAAAATTAGCGGGTTAAATGTTTCTGCTACAGAGATATCAATCCGTGAAATGTGAACATGCAGGTAAACATCCGGTTAGAACAGAGATAGTTAAATTTTACATCCAATTACAACACGGGATACGTGCAATCAAATTTTACAACCAGTTTGTCATCTTAATTACCTGGGATGTGAGATATCGTATGAAAACGAGTTGAAAGCGCATTGAAAGCGTTTGAAATGTATTTCTCCCAAACAACCACGTCGATTTACTGCTACATGGAGTGAATTTTATCATTGAAGGACTACACATTATTGTACAGTTTTATTAGTGTTTAACTTATGATGTAAATACTTACGTGTTAACAGTTACGTGATCAGTATCACTCAGTTCTATGTATGAAAATAACTTGCCGTTAATTACCAAAAAATAACCTTTACCTATAATTGGAATTGTGTTTATATTATTGTAGCACTTACCGCTGCTGGGCCCCGGAAGTGTCCACCATAAACACAAATAACATAATATAATATCTAAATCCATCAAAATGCTTAAGACACTATTTCTGTGTTGTAACTTATTTCTCAAGTGTTTCTATAATTAACATAATTCTATAAAGGGAGGAGGTGCAAGTAAAAGAAATTGTTGAAAGCATCAATCTGTGAGCTGAGCCGGATGCGACCCGTTTATTTCAAAAACATTTCAAGCCTCTAAAATTTACCTAATTATGTGCCAGTCAGCAACGGTCAGTACTGAGCTAATTTTGTTTTGAAAAACTCAGCATAGAAAATGTTAAATGCTAAATATGGGGCTATCGCATAAATCAATACTAGTTTACAAAATGGTGTTCAGCGTACACGCTGTGATCTACTTATAAATTTCTGACACTGTTATCTATCACAAAAGTTTATAAAATTGTTTCATGATGAGTAACTAGTTTGTCTTGTTTTTGCTTCGTGATTATGCAGCAACTGCCACCGTAAGTTATTAAAGGTAAAAATATTACTTGGCAATCCAGATAAGTCATTTTGCAACCTGCTGTGTCTGGTCGCTACGGCTGCGTGTTCCTCAGTACCTGCTTTGAACCACTGCTATGTCTGTGCTGGAAGATCGTGTAAAAACTGTACGAAGTTCGTGTTCTCGTGTCTTCGGTCCGGAACGTCGAACCAAGTTTTGAACTGAAAGTTTTCACATCTTTTAGTACGCTTTATACCCACATCGTTCGACTAACACGCACACATGCATTCATACAGTGCGTAGTAACAATTTACAATATTACAAAATTGCATTACAAGGTTACGACTTCAAATTACATATATAACGAGTACTGACACTGAACTTTACTTATCTTAGGTCTTTTCATCAAGTTGACTGACTGAAATTTAGTTTTAGGCGAGGCTGACTATTACAGACAAGATACGTCTTGGTTGGTTATGGATAACAATCTTTTTACATCTAGTACAAGTTTTCTTCTTTTCGTTACAAACGTAATGTACAAAATTATTAGCCACTAGCATTGATTTACGTTAGCTCAAAAACAATCATAGTTACCTTGGTTATTGAGGCTCCCATATTTGACGAAAGTCCGGCGACGGGCCGCTCTGCTCACAGCATTTGATGGGAGACTGACGAGATTTAACAAAGCACGATAGGGTTAGTAAAAGGGAGGGCGTGACGTCAGTGCGTCGGGCAAGGTACAATTCGTGGATTGTTGCATTCGGCAGAAGACGAATAATTGCAACAGACTCCCCCCCCCCCCGAAAGGCAAGCGTCGGGAGCAGGAGCGACGGTTGTCCAACGTCAATTTGTCAACAGCACCCAAAAGAGACCACGCAAGGTTTCTCGTAAAATGAAGATATCACCCGCCCTCCACTTCCCGCCACTGTTGGACCGTTCGGTCGACTCCTGGGTCGCCCGGAGGAGAAGGCCGAGTACTTGGGCTTGTGTTTCGAGCGACAGTTCGCTCCCAACCCGCCCATGGACTGGGACTTCGACGAACAAGTCGAGATGGCTGTGGAAGACTTTCTGTCTCTTCCGATCACGGCGGAGCCCGAACCCATCTCTTTGGAAGAGGTCTCAGATCGGCTCGCTGAACTTCAGCCGAGAAAAGCTCCAGGCCCGGACGGTGTTACCAACACCGCTCTACGACTTCTTCCCGAGCCTGGAGTTCAATTCTTGACTGATTTGTTCAACGCGTGTCTAAGACTGGCCTACTTTCCCAAGAAATGGAGAAAGGCGACGGTTATCGTGATCCCGAAGCAGGGAAAGGATACCACCCGCTCGGAAAACCTCCGGCCTATCAGCCTACTCTCCGCTACGTCCAAGGTTTTTGAGCGCCTCGTACAGCGTCGTGTACGAGAACATCTAATCAACTTTGACGTGCTGGTCCCCGAACAGTTCGGCTTTCGTGTGGGGCATTCGACCACTCATCAACTGATGAGACTGGTGGAAAGCATCACGGAAGCCGGGTGTCGGAGAGAACGGACCGTTGGCTGTTTCTTAGATGTTGAGAAAGCCTTCGACAGCGTATGGCATGATGGCCTGTTATTCAAACTTAGGGAAGTCCAGCTCCCGGACTGCTACCTCCATCTGGTTGCTAGCTTTCTGACGGAGAGGACCTTCTGCGTGAGAGTTGGCGATTCTGTCTCTTCCGAGAGACGAATCACAGCCGGCGTCCCTCAAGGTAGTGTTCTAGGCCCCCTTCTGTTCTCGATCTACGTCAACGTCGTGCCGAGACAGCCTGGAGTCCAGATGGCCCTCTTCGCTGACGACACGGCCTTTGGCTTGCAACATCTCCGTTATCCCTAGAGATTTCTTCGCTGACGACACGGCCGATCGTCATGAGGAAAGGGCCGTCCTACGACTGCAGCGCCAGCTCGACACGCTCGTGGAATGGACCGAGAGTTGGAGAGTGCAACTCAACGCTACCAAGAGTGTAGCCGTCGAATTCTCTAAGCGACGGAAGAACCCCGTTAGGCAACTACGTATCGGCAGAACGTACTTGCGCTGGTCCAACGAGGTCAAGTACCTCGGCTTACACCTTGACCGTCGGCTCACCTGGCGTACCCACGCACAGACAGTTCTTAAGCGAGCATCCACTCGCCTGTGCGCACTGTTTCCACTCCTGATCAGCTCAGCCATGACCAGGAAATTGGGTAGGATGATCGTCGGCGCGTAACTGCTGCCGGTCATTACCTACGCCTGCCCGGTCTGGGGTTACCTCGCCGCAATGCATAAAAAGAAGTTGCAGAGCGTCCTCGACAGGGGGCTTCGGCTAGCGGCCAAAGTCCCCCGTCGCTTCTCATCTCGCCTTCTAAGGAGAGGACTTGAGGACTTGGGGTCCGCTCCTTAGATGACACTTTCAGGCGGCTTGCACGCAAATTTTATGCACGTGCGGCGAGGTTCCCAGGCAATCCTCTAGTGACTGGGCTGGGAAGGTACCGTATACGCCCAGGTGATTCGTGGAAACGCCCTCGGTGCATACTGCGCTAGCGTAGGCTAGCACAACAGCCGAGAATCGGCCTGCTATAGAGCACGCGCCCTACTTGGGCAGGGCCACGAGGCAGGAGCTCCAGAAGGTAGCTCGGAACTCAGTTACCGTGCGGTTCGTCTCTGCGACGCACAACCGCAAAGCCCAGAGCGAAAAAAAAAAAAAAAAAAAAAATATATCACCCGCAATCAAATTAACAATCAACACTCCCATAAGGACATGAACCGTCCAATAACTCCGTGACCAACAAGAAAATATAACCACTTAATTCTATCACGTTAACAACAATGATACAAGCGAACACATACTCCAATAAATACTAAACGACAACAATAAATACAACAACAACAACAAGGCATAAACAGTTGTTAATCGGAAAAATCTCGGACAAGCACTTCTTAAACGGGTATCCCCTAAACCAGCATCCCGTGGAGTAGTGTCTCGGCAAAAGGTCTCCCGCGCGCGGGGATAATTCGGGACACTATCAAATGAAATCGACTTCGATAAACCCTACACATTACATACACCAACTTGGATCATTCCAATTACTCTATACGGCGTTTGCCGCTAACTAAGGACAATTTCGAGAGACGCCTTCAGTCCTCCTTAGAAACGCCGCCTGTACACAACAACGCTTCGACACCGGAAGCGAACGACAAGGAGGTGATCAGTCTCCGGTCGCTCACCCAGCAAGGGGAGTGAAGGCGATGTGGCAATTTAGTTTTTGAATGCGCAAGGGAAAATCCTTACTATGCCGACACGGCGGCGTCCGGGGCATGGTAGCCATCTTCATGAAATGCGGGTTTCAAGGAAGTAACATGACCTTTTTTTACGTGAGACAGGGTCTCCGGGTGTCCCAAATTCACGGTCACCGGAGTTAGGAAATCGATAATACGAAAGGGGCCCGACCATCGGGGCATCATCTTAGCTGTAAGTTTGTTCGCTCCCGAACTAAGAGGATGGGTCTTGCACCACACCAAATCGCCTATTTTAAAATGACAAGCCTGACGATCCTTATTGTACGCGTTAGTAGCACGGCGGTGAGCTTTCATTAAGTGGGACTTCACCGACTGCCACACTACCTGAGTATCTTCCGCTGCCTCGGGCAAAAGGCTCTGAATATCCCACGCGCAGGTCAGGGGAGTGGACGGAGCGAATTTAAACATTACCTCAAACGGGCTTCTTCCAGTGGATTCATGCTTTGCAGAGTTAAAAGCTATTTGCAGCCAGGGCAGGGATTCATCCCAAGAGGACTGCTTCCCCGTATGGAAAGCTATAAGGGAAGCTTTCAGGTTGCATTGCAGCGTTCCGCCAGCGAGGGGTGAGGGTGATAAGGGGATAAGGTACTGTGTCTAATGCTGTGGGAAAAACAAAAATTGCGAAATACGTGAGAGCTGAAACAGGTAGCGTTATCCGATATCATGTATTTAGGAAAGCCAAAATTCTGAAAAACATACGTGTTCAACGCCTGCACGGTAGCCGCCGAAGTGGAATCGCGTACAGGACACAACCAACAAAACTTCGAAAACGAGTCCACAGCTACCAGTATAAATCGATTTCCCTTTTTACTCCGGGGCAATTTGCCGACGTAATCAATATGAATTTTTTCCATAGGTCTGTTCGGCACTGAGGATGACAGAAAACCTATTTTTGTGTTTCGGGCGGGTTTACTCATTTGGCATACGTCGAAACACTGGACCATTCCCTTCACATCCCTATGACATTCGGGCCAGAAGAACTGGTTGCAGATTTTACTTTTCGTTTAAAAAAAACCAAATGCCCTCCCATGAGGGAGTTATGGAAATACTTAAAAACCATGTCCCTTACCGCCTTCGGTAAGTAAATCTTATGAGGCTTACCCGTTCTATCTGTCGTACATAAAACCCCCTTCGACAGACAGTATTTTTCCTTGCTCGATCCTGACTCAACGTCCTCTATTATTTTCGCTACATCGTCATCCTCGCGCTGTAGCTGACGCAGGTCGGAAAAACTTAAAGGAAAGTTGGATAGGACGCCAGCACACAGTGCCGGCGTATCCTCATCGCCTTCCACGTTAAACATTCGAGACAAGGCGTCGGCTACGGGATTCTGCGTGCCCCTGATGTGGCGCGCCTCAAACTTCAGCGAAGTGAGTCTGGCGATCCAGCGCCCCAACTTGACCAACTGGCGCGGATGTGAAAGCAGCCACGAGAGCGCCTGATTATCAGTCTCTCGGTGCTCCAAGTACTGCCGGAACATCTCCACCCCAAATATAACTGCTAAACATTCGGACTCGTATGCGGACGACGCTTTCCATTCTTGTGGAGTAAGCACGCGGGAGGCGTACGCGATAGGTTGACGCACCCCTCGATCTCCTGCAACAGCACGGCGCCGAGGGCACAAGAGCTTGCGTCGGTTTGGAGGATAAATGTCTTGTCAAAGTCTGCCATGCGCAGGACGGGGGGCTGGGTAACGGCTTCCTTTAAGGCCACAAAGGCGTCCTGATGTTCGGTTCCCCAAAGGAACTTTTCGCCCTTTCTTCTCAACCGGTTCAAGGGTGCCGCGATTTCCGAAAATTTAGGGATGAACTTGGAGAAATAATTCACCATCCCGATGAAGCGAGCTACGCCCTTGGCGTCCCTGGGACGCGGGAACTCCCGAATGGCGCGGGTCCGATCCGGATCCACGCAGACGCCCTGCTCGGACACAAGGTGTCCCAAAAAGCTTATCTGCTTGACTCCAAAACGTACCTTCTCGGGGTTAACCGTGAGCCTGGCTTTTCCCAGCCTCGTGAGCACTTCGTCCACATGACGGACGTGGGCCTTCCACGATTTGGAATATATAATAATGTCATCAAGATAGTTGAACACGAACCTGTACTTTACGTCAGCCAAACCGTGTCCAACAACCTAGTAAGCACCTGCGCGCCGTTGCTCAACCCAAAGGGGACCCGAGAAAACTCGTACAACCCGTATGGAACGACGAAAGCCGTAATGGGCATCGATTTTTCGGAGAGCGGGATCTGGAAATACGCGTTAGAGAGGTCCAACACGCTGAAATACCTCGCGCCGGAAAACCACTGGAAGCAGGTATGGATGTTCGGTAACGGCTGTGCTTCAATTTCAATATTTTTATTTAGCTTACGATAATCGATGACTAACCTGGGTTTTTTATCCGGCCGGCAGACCAAAAACGCAGGACTCGCATAAGAGGATACGCTCGGCCTGATCACGCCCTCTTTAACCAACTGGTCCGTAATCTCACGCATGGCTTTCATTTTGGGAGGGGCGAGCTGGTAGGGATGGGCCTTGACCGGCCGGTTATCCAGCAAGGTTATATCATACGTCAACCTGTCCGTCCGGGCCAGCTCCCCGGTCAAAACGTTTTTATGACGGCGACACACCTGAAGTACTTCGTCGGCCTTCTCACGATCGGGGTGCCCGACATCAAAGGACTCTTTTACTAAAAGGTTAGAGTGACAGCCTTCAGAATTGTTTTTGCGGTCGCACAGAGAAGTAAGATTCTTCGGGCGAAATTTAAAATTTATTACGCCCTGGTGAATATCCAGCACCAAACGGGTGTGATGGATGAAATCCGCGCCGAGTATGAGATCGCAAGACAGGCCGTCGGCGACCAATATGGGGAAATTCCAGGTAAACGCGTCGATTTTCACCCGGCACAAGGCTTCCAAATTGATCTTCAAATTGCCGTTGCAGGCACTCCTGCATACTACGGCACTGTTAGTCCACTTCAAGACGCTTCGGGTGTCTCCAATGCTCTCGAACAGCCGACGCGACATAATTGTACGTACCGACCCGGAATCAATCAGACCTTTCGCGGTTCTATCATTAAAAACTACTTCCACCTGGGGCGAAAACAGTTTGTTCTTAAACAAACTCGCTAAGTTTTTTCCGGACCCCAGATGTTCCTTATATAAGTCGTGCGAAGTGACTCTTTGAGTCAACATTCGGCTCATTCTTCCGTTGGTCTTGCGACGACGTTTTCGGGGATTCTTTTTGGACGCCTTGCCGACAAACGAACGACACCGCCAGATATAGTGCCCTTTTTTTTGCACAGGTAACAAATCGGGGTGAAAACAGTCCCGAAGGGAACGCGGTCACGGCCAGTCAGGTCAGGCTTAGGGCAGAAGGTTGAGAAACAGTTGCTGACCGTACTGTCTCTCAATACGCGTTTTTTGTATTCGTGGCCTTCAGACGGGGACAGTAACGTCTCACGTGCCCTTCTTCCTTACAGTGGTAACACCGCCTCCGGTCCTCGCGCGGTCCGGCATTAGCTGGGGGGGGGGGCAGCAGGGCCTCTATACGCGGTAGTCCGATCGGTGAATTGGAAATTCGCCACCTCTACGCAGATCTTGTCCAGATCGGCAAACGTGGACGGGCGGCTGCAGAACACGAGACAGGTTCTCGTTTGGGCGGATAACCCCGAAACGATGTTATCAACTACTTCCCTCTCAGTCACGGGTAGTCGCAGCACCTGGGCCGCCTCTTTTATTTCGGAGATATAAGTTGACAAAGGTTCTCCGCGCTCTTGGGCTCTTAAAAACAGCTTCTGCTTTAAGGACGAAAACAACCGATCGGGAATGAAATATTCCAGGGCTTCCTGGTGAAAACGGTCAAAGTCATCGGCCGCCAGGTACTTGGCAAGTCGATCGCCCAAAGCACCGTTACAATAAGGCATAACCAACGCCAGAAACCCGGCCTCCGAAACCGGAAAGCACCTTTTCAGTCTCATAGCTATTTTAAAAAACTCTAGCAGAGTTTCCACACAGAAACCGTCTGCCTTAGGGAGACCGCGGACTATTTTTTCGGCGGGGTGATTTCGGCGGGGTGAGGCAACTTGCTGTAACAACAGCTGGTAGGCAACCGCGAAGGGTAGGTGTTTGCTTCGCTCACGAAAGGGTTCCGCTCGAGTCCGGGAACGGCGCTCCCTAATGGGGCCGCCTTATCTTCAAATTGAATAAGCGGTCCAGCGTCAGAACGACTGCCACCCGGCGGGGCTGACTCTTGCGGGCTCACCTCGTTTTCCGGGACGGGGCAAGCCTCGCTGTCCGCCAAAACCCTCTTAACTTTTCCCCTATAGAGAGTATATGTTTCCGGGAGTTTACGTCCCCCGACGATTCCGCCCAAGACTCTAACAACTTTAACCGGCCCTCAAAAACCCGACACCTGGCTGTAAGCCGTTGATGGTCGGTTCGGCACTGGGACTCGCCGATGTTTCCAAGGTCGACATCCAAAATATCCGATATCAAGTCGCATTCTCCGCACTCATTCGAAATGTCCAACCCCTCGAGGTATTTAGCGTCGGGGGTCTTCCCTTCATGCATTACATTACGTAGGCATTTCCGCAGTTCCCCTACTGTCCCGTTTTTTACGACACCACGAGCCCTTAGTTCAAATAATAAATCGTGCTTTCGCAGTTGATCAATATCTCTGAGTAAGGCCATATTACGACCGATGGCAAAATCAAAACATACAATGTGCAACGATAAGGGGGCAGCTGTTCGATGGAATGTAGATAAGACGGACAGGTTAGCCTGGCACAGCAATGCACGGCCTTATCTGCCAGACAAAGTTCAACTAGCGGTTTTCTACTCCCGAGCAAATAATTTGAACGATCTGATTTCACAAGAACATGCAGCAAAGGCCTACTCGTGACAAAATTGTTAACTACGCATATAACATTTAAAATACCTCCCACAAAATCCTATACAAATTTTCACGCGACCAATACCGTGCAATACAAACAATACAAAATTTCAACACACACAACATCAACAAAATTACTCTTGATAACTATGGCTTATAACCCATTAAATTGAATTAAATGCCTTGTAACCCATGGACCAAGGAAAACCCAAAATAACCACGCTCTGCTACCACTTCTGCTGTAGCACTTCCCGCTGCTGGGCCCCGGAAGTGTCCAGCATACACACAAATAACATAATATAATATCTAAATCCATCAAAATGCTTAAGACACTTTTTCTGTGTTGTAACTTATTTCTCAAGTGTTTCTATAATTAACATAATTCTATAAAGGGAGGAGGTGCAAGTAAAAGAAATTGTTGAAAGCATCAATCTGTGAGCTGAGCCGGATGCGACCCGTTTATTTCAAAAACATTTCAAGCCTCTAAAATTTACCTAATTATGTGCCAGTCAGCAACGGTCAGTACTGAGCTAATTTTGTTTTGAAAAACTCAGCATAGAAAATGTTAAATGCTAAATATGGGGCTATCGCATAAATCAATACTAGTTTACAAAATGGTGTTCAGCGTACACGCTGTGATCTACTTATAAATTTCTGACACTGTTATCTATCACAAAAGTTTATAAAATTGTTTCATGATGAGTAACTAGTTTGTCTCGTTTTTGCTTCGTGATTATGCAGCAACTGCCACCGTAAGTTATTAAAGGTAAAAATATTACTTGGCAATCCAGATAAGTCCTTTTGCAACCTGCTGTGTCTGGTCGCTACGGCTGCGTGTTCCTCAGTACCTGCTTTGAACCACTGCTATGTCTGTGCTGGAAGATCGTGTAAAAACTGTACGAAGTTCGTGTTCTCGTGTCTTCGGTCCGGAACGTCGAACCAAGTTTTGAACTGAAAGTTTTCACATCTTTTAGTACGCTTTATACCCACATCGTTCGACTAACACGCACACATGCATTCATACAGTGCGTAGTTACAATTTACAATATTACAAAATTGCATTACAAGGTTACGACTTCAAATTACATATATAACGAGTACTGACACTGAACTTTACTTATCTTAGGTCTTTTCATCAAGTTGACTGACTGAAATTTAGTTTTAGGCGAGGCTGACTATTACAGACAAGATACGTCTTGGTTGGTTATGGATAACAATCTTTTTACATCTATTACAAGTTTTCTTCTTTTCGTTACAAACGTAATGTACAAAATTATTAGCCACTAGCATTGATTTACGTTAGCTCAAAAACAATCATAGTTACCTTGGTTATTGAGGCTCCCATACTTGACGAAATTCCGGCGACGGGCCGCTCTGCTCACAGCGTTTGATGGGAGACTGACGAGATTTAACAAAGCACGATAGGGTTAGTAAAAGGGAGGGCGTGACGTCAGTGCGTCGGGCAAGGTACAATTCGTGGATTGTTGCATTCGGCAGAAGACGAATAATTGCAACATTATTTAATGAATAAGCGGTGTAGACAATCAATATAAAATATCATGTAACTAAGCAAGGTCGAAACATTTTTATTACAGGAAAAGCAACTATTTAAAATAATAATTGTGAATTGTAAACGTACAAAATATTGTACTCTTAAAAAATATGTGACGTTAAAAGTAATATAAAATTTATACTATATACTATAGGATTACACACACGCACACGCGCGCGCGCGCGCATACACGCCAGGGTGTAACGTAAAACGTGTCCTCACTATACAGATTCGAATTTTTTGTGTCAGTACAAGAAAAAAGTTCGCATACACACAGGTCCAAAAACTTTATTTTCAGTATGGCCGCCATTTTGCACTTTTTAAAGAAAACTGTATATATCAAGGGGTAACAGAGATAGCTTAATGAGTTTGGCAGATAAGTTTAGATTAATGGAAGTCAATGAATTAAAAAATATTCCTAATTTCATAATTAGGACTACGGTTCCTTCAGTATAAGACAAATTTATTTAAAGTTATTATTACTACTTTTTAAAATTTCCTCACTAATAGTAGTTTATAACAAAGTAAGAGCTTGGTTTTTAGGGAAATTAGAATTAATAACTTCTAACAAATTAAAAACACTTGTGTGATGGGGTTTTTTCTTCCCAGTAATGACTTTATCATGGACATTAATAATTCCATTTCATGTAAGACTTCTTCATCAGTGAATATATCAGGGACTAAATAAGGGTGGATCAGTTGCAATTTTGTGTAGAAAAGTAAACAAAATGCCCGTCTCTGTTCATAGTCAACATTTTCAAGGGCTTGTAGCCTACGCTTTCTAGACAGTACGGCTTTAATCTTTTGTGGAGATTCATCTGTAATAAAATCAGGAACAGTAGCTGAATGGAATTTTGACAAGTTTCCATGTCATACACAAGCAGTGGAGCAGTGTGTGAAGGTGGTGACAGAAGCGTCACAAAAAATCGTTGTTGCCAAGTCCAGAGATGGGTTCATCAGAACGACGGTTCTTTCACGATCCATCATGCCACGTTTTTCGCACAAATCGGAGTTTAAAATAGCTAGTACCAAAAAGAATGAGTAAAAGGCTGTTGACATAATGTCATAGCTCGTAACAATTATCATTAACTATTTTATGTCAAAGTGTAAAATTTGCAATTTTAATGTTAAAAATGTGATTTTCAGGTGCAATACGCGGCCAATAAAAGTTGAAATGTCTACGCTTTTTAAATTTATTTATCTTCCCTTTGCTATTCTTTACTTATCTAGAGCTGTAGGCCTACCATTTGACTTACATAGAAAAGTTTCGGTTTTTTAAGTACGAAAAATTGTTAAAATTGATCAGTTTTTCGGGGTGATGCGCAACCGGAAGGTATTAACCCATTATTTATTTTTTTTTTTTATTTTACTTATGTGTTCTAGGGGCAAATTTTCCGCGGTACAGCAAATTGAAAAAAAAATAAAAATATTTTTCGTTCCACCCTAACTTCTATCACCTCTTTAGATATAAAGGTTTCTTTAAAAACACAAAATGGCTGAGAGACGGAGGAAAGTGAGAGTTTTTCGGCCTAAGGTTAATAGGAACTTTTTTCTTATACTGACGCATAAATTCAAGTATGTATCGTGAGGACATCTTTTACTTTGCATCCTGTGCACACACACACACACACACACACACACACACACACACACACACACACACACACAATGCATTAGTAATATAATGTAAAATATGAAATATGAAAGTAATGTTAGGAATCGCCATTTAAAACCAATTTAAAATCTTTAGTACACATGTGGATCTGTAGTACACAAATAGTTGTATATATGGTCCAAACCGCCTTAAGTTGAATATTAGAATTTGAATTAAAATTAACTGTAGACTATTTACTACAACTTTTACCCTTATACTATATGTGTATCTCAAGAAATAAAAAATTTCCTCAAAGGCCGAAAATTTTAATACACACGCGGACGACATTAATTAATGATTATAATGATTAATTAATTAATGACATTTTATCTCTGATTATAGAGATAATAAATCAGTAAAAATTTTATTTATTGCGCTTTGGCTTTTAAAATGTGCTTATAACAAAGGAAAATTATTGTAAATAAAACGTGGTTAAAATTAACTCCATAAATTTAATAATACGGTAACAGTCACTGGTTGATTGAAACGTTGCTCTAATATCTGCAAGTAAACATAAATATATAAAATATTTTTTTATGAAGACGGTAATTGTGTTACAGACATGTAATTTATTCAGAAATATGAACCACAGTAGAACATCAATACAATTTCAAACTCCTTAAAATTTGTACTTCAAATTGATTACGAATGGCAACAGTGGAACGACAGAAAAGGACAGAAGTATAGGAGAAACACTTGTGTAAGACAGAGCGCGACAGCTCCCATAAGAGCCAACGCTGTTAATTAAACCTGGGATGGGGATATTAGATTGGAGAAGAAATTACCACATTAATAGAGATTTCAGAGCCAAATCTTTGTAGAAAACGATTAGGGCCCATACCAGTAACAGCCTTTTGGAAAGTGAGATGGTGGTAGACTGTAAATGGATTGCGTTCAAAACCAGAGAACTGGCCTTAAGCTTTGGAGCGAAGATGGTAGTGATGATTATGACGGTGACAATATTATTTTTTTTTTTATGAACGTAGATGGAAAAATTTGTTGTACAAACGTCCGGAAGGGTGTACACTTCCGACTCTGTGGGTTTGGGTATTATACCCGACCCACTAAAAAAACACCTTCTTTTCCTCTTATAGGACAATAACCTGGAACTGTTTGACACATTACTTCGGGCTAGACCTATTGTAATTAAGCTCTAGGGCTCACATCAGCCTTGTTGTTCTTCTTCTACAGACTATCGTCTTTTCACCAAGGATCTGTTTTGCGGAGCGTGCCAAACACTGCCACACGAGGGGTATCCTCCCCACGAAGAATCGCTTCGACGATGTTATCCGGGGAGATCTGCTGCCTAATATGTTCTTGCAACGATGTCCTGTGTTGCTCCCATATGTCGCAGACGAAGAAATTGTGACTGGAGCTGGAAGAGTACTTCGTCTTTGGACCTGGACTAGTTTCTTCCCGTAGATCTTACGATTCAGGCAGTCTGCTCACACTTCCGCTTCATACAGTAGGACCGACTGGTCAGCTACCGTCAAAAGTCCTCTGCTTGACTTAAGGCCGCCGATGTTGGACATGAACCGACTAAGCGACATCACTCCCTTGTCCATCGCTAATCCCTTGATATCACTCCGTTCGTCTAATCTGCTCAAAAAAGCTCAACTTGGAGTCGATCATCTCTCCGAGGCGCTTCAGCGCTGGCTTTGACTCGACCGCTTCGTCCCCGACTCGTACCGGAATTACAGTGGGAATTCTCTTTTTGGTCAAGACCACGGCTTCCGTCTTGCTAAGGGCTAACTTTTGACCGTGCGATACCATCAGTTTGTTAACTAATCGCATCAACCTGTTGACCTTGACCTGCGCCTGGACGATAGTACGACCAGCGACGAGCGCCGCCACATCGTCGGCGTACCTCATCAAACACGACTCTTTCGGTGTCTCCATCTTCAGCAAGCTGTCTCAGGATGCGGTACAGAGGTCCGGTCCAAGGACTGAACCCTGGGCCGCCCCGGCTGTGACAGCTACCCGCTGCTGTCCTTCCTGCGTTTCATAAAGCAGCGCTCTGTCCCTGAGGTAATTGTCCACCATCCGTAGCAGGTACCTCGATAAGCGAAAGTCATGATGACAACAGCAATTATAGAAAAAAAAAAAATAATAGTAAATAATTTTTTATGAGCAGGACTTCTACTTGCCTCTACACCCTGCCGATTCATTGGGGGATCTCTGGGGGACAGACGAGACACCGAGGAGAGGAAATGCGGAACAAGTGTAATAGATCTCCAAGTATTTGGATTGATCTCAAAATCTGGCGTATCACACTTGTTAAAAGTGTTCGCTCTCAAGAATTTTAGAGTCGGTTATTGTAGAGACTGTGATAATTGGTACACGTTGTCTATTTTACGTATAATGGATGTGTTCAGAGAAATGAATGCGGTATGTCAAAGTAAGATGAGTTGGAGAATTTCAGTTTTAACTACAGCTCAAAGAGTGCCCTGCGTCAATATAGCAGTCGAGGCTGCCAACGTAGAGGTTGGACTACATGGACCTGAGTGTTTACACGTATTGAGTAGCTGAGAACTTGTAAATCAATGCTCCTGGACTATCCGCTAAGTCAGTAAATACTATGGACGAAGAGTATGTCACTCAATAATAATAATAATAATAATAATGATAAAGTCATAATTATTATTGGCATTATTATAATCATCATCATCATCATCGTCATCATCATCAGCATCATCTGCAACAAGAATTAAACCAATATATCAGGTTATTTCTTACTTGAGAGAGTTTAGCAAGTAATGTGTCCTCTGCGTGTATTACTAGCATATCGCAGGGTTAGATGATGGTGGGGCTGACACCTTCTGCCTTAACGTCCACCCGATTTTCTGTCTGGATTGTCTCCCATAAACTGGTTGTCTTCCGGAATAAAGAGACCAGTATTCACTGTTTGAGAGGTCGTAAGGATCTTTAATGTGGTGGTTTCTTCTTGCCTCCCACATCTTTCTTCGGTGGCCAACAAAGGGTCATCCGCCTTTCGGGACAATTTTTTTCATTAAGCCCAAGAAGGTTGCCCTAGCCTCTACTTGGTGACAAGTGTCCTAGTTACATGGTGCTCTAACCTCTGCAGGGACCGCTTATAGCGGCTGTCGCTCGATCTCCAGTGCCGCGTTATCCACGTGTTCACAGCTTCCCGTCCTCCACCACTTGGAAGTGAGGCTGCATATTTCACTTCATCGAGGAATGAGACCATAAGGCATTACTGACTCTGTCTCATACATTATATGTATGCAACAACAACAACAACAATAATTCTAATACTACTGCTACTACTACTTCTACAACAATAATTCTACTACTACTACTACTACTACTACTACTGGTAATAATAATAATAATAATAATAATAATAATAATGACAACAACAACAACAATAATAATAATAATAATTATTATTATTATTTCAAACACTTTTTGCTACAGTCTGTTTCTTGATGTATATAGTGGATTTAATATTTATATGATTTTACCTCAAGATGTTTTCTCCTTATTTGGAACATGTTTCGGGAAGCTTTGTGTTCCCATCTTCAGCCTTCCTGACTTTGAATCTTGTGATGAACTTATGTGTTGGTTGATTGCTGTTGTGGTTTCCTGTTGGTCTTTGGCACTTTAAATTGGTATTATTGTGTGTGATTGTGGTGTATATATTACTATTTTTTTTTCAATGTTGAGTGCTTTGAAAATTGTGTCATGTTTTGTATTGACAAATTGTGTTATAAAATTATAACACATGCAATAAACCCTGGACATGAATTCCCAGACACAACCAACGTGACAATAATAAAACACATACCACACAAAGGCACCATAATAAACATTTGCGAAAAATTTACAAATATACAAATATAAAACACAAAACAAACACAAAAAATACCTGAACAAATACAAATCAATACAAAACATGACAGAATTTTCAAAGCACTCAACATCGAAAATACACAAAATACTAATACATACACCACAATCACACACAATAATACCAATTTAAAATGCCAAAGGCCAACAGGAACCACAACAACAACCAACCAACACACAAGTACTTCACAAGATTCAAAATCAGGAAAGCTGAAGATGAGAACACAAAGTTTCCCGAAACATGTTCCAAATAAGGAGAAAACATCTTGAGGTAAAATCATATAAATATTAAATATATTAGGCTATTATTATTTATATTCGAAAACAATGACGGCTGGATTAGTTATTTAACATTCAGAGTAGCTGTAGACAGTTTTCAACACAGTTCAGTATTGCGGTTTTGTTTGTTGTCAGTTTCGATTGCAAGACACGCTTCGTTAAACGACAATTAGCACTGTCTTAGTTTTACGACCGCGGCGTTGACGCTGATAACCGAGTTTAGAACGTAGCCTACATTAAGTACACTTTTCTTCTTGTGTTTTCCTCACACACAAGCACACAAGTTGGAACAGTGACGTATAGTATAGTAACCCTGCAGGAAACGTTTGAGGCCCCCCACCACCGCTACTAACGTTACTTATTTCGTGCCATTGATTGCTTTTGAATAAACCCCTGGTTACAGCTGTGGCACTGCTGTGGTTACTGAAATTGTATAACGTAAACAAAATAACTTTTCTTCCTTATATGATTGGTACTGAATTAATAAAATATAACTTTTGTTTCAATTAATATTTTGATTTGTCATTTAGTATCTGTTATGTCTTTGACCAATGCAAAAATAAACGCTGATAATCAGACATGCCGCTAGTAACCAATTATAATTTCGTCATTTGTTGAACTTATTGCATGCTGAAAATAGTACACACATTATTAAATTTAAATTCATGAAGACTGTGAATTTTTAAATATTAATTTTTATATCGTACACCTTACTAACTAATCTCTTTATTTTTAAACAAACCAATCTACTTCACCTTTCAAACACTGTGTCATTATAGCATTGTAATTTGCAATAATTTTATTATGCGACCAATATTGGCACTGGAATTAAAGAAAAGTATTTTGATATAAAGACATTTTATTTTTCAAAAATAGGATTTTTGTATTTCAAGATATTTCTTATACAGAGTAATATGAAAACGTAATTTGAAGATTTCTAGAATTAAGGAAAATGTGTGCGCATGCCCTCTAGTCCACAGGTCCCCCCCCCACAATGCGGGTCCTGCGGGATCGGCAGTTACACCACTGAGTTTGAAGACAACGTGATTTATAATAAAATTATAATAAGCAGAAACTAGTTTTTTACCTTATTGTCATAAAACGATTTTCAGTTAATTAGTTTTTACATGTTTAGTTATTGTGTAGAAAACAACAAAAACTTCATTTCTACTTATATTCCTTTAAGTGGGTCTGCAACGTATTAGTTAGTGGTCAATATTCCAGCTAAAATGTATTCTTCACTAAGAAAATTGTACGAATTGTCTATTTCGTTGTGTGCCACTTATTTGTGGAAAGTAGTAAAAGTATAAAGTAAGAATACTTGTTTTCTTCTTCTCCTAAAATAAGAATTCTTCTTCTTCTCTCTTCTTGCAAAGGGCTACAGCCCTGCTTCCTCTACTCACTTCTTCCCCCTGCCATGGGCCTGATTGCCATCTTTCCCAAATTCACTCTCACCTTTTGGCACCTTGGTCTCCCCACCCGGTTCACTCCTCCCTTTTCACTGTACAGTATTCTCTTTGTTCTCTCCAGACATGCCTAACCAGACAGTTCTTGTGAGTTCAAAAACACACTGTATCTCTTCCTTCGAGTAGTAACGTTATCTCTCGCTTCTTCCTTGCCCTCTAAATTTCTTGTTCTTTTACGGTGCCATAAATTTTCCTTATTATTTTTCGTTTAATTACTTTTACAGTAGGGGTATCTGCAGCTGTAAGGATCCATAAAATAAAGAATATAGACTAGAAATTTTCTGGCAAAATAAAAAAATTTAAAAAACCCAGTAAAAATAACACATAATGTTTATACGCGCGCGCGCATGTGTGTGTTTCGTGGAGGGCCTTGGTTGCGTATGTAATTGTTTTCATATTAACATATATAAACGTGATTCGGCAAAAAGTGAGAGGTGTGGGGAGCAGGGGGAGTTGGATGTACAACAGATCTACTATAAAACTGAACCGATAAAAGTCTTGGGGGACAGTTTTACATCTCTTATACCTGTAAGTATTGCCCTCACCACCACACTCATTATTTTTGGACCAGAAGATTTAGTTCCTTACATACTGAGCCGATATGTCTGAATATAGTAGACATTGTTTATATCGCGTATACACATATGCACTTTTGTCGTTTACAAAATGTTAAACTTACATACACACATCTCCCCCACCTCTATCTATGTAATGTAGGCCTACTTACTACCTTTCTCACGTTTACTTTCCCACTAGCATCCTAATATACACATGTAAAGAAAAATATTTATTATAATTGTGGCCCATTTGCTTGTTTGCTGGTTTGCGATACACTCTGGGCTATTTCATATATTGTTCTGAAACCCCCCTGCTACCATTTGAAACCCCCCTTTTATTTTATAAGTTTTTTGTAAATTTTTTTTTTGAATTTTTATTTTATTTTATTTATTTATTTTTTTTTTTTTATTAAGTTTTTTTTTTGTAAAGGGAAGAGACATAATATTTAGAACTAGGTGGTGAACCTAGAGGAAGCAAAAGTGTGCAAAGGCCCAAGGTACAATTACAGACATGTCCCCCCAGGTGAATGACAGGACTTGCAAATGAAAAAGTCTATTAACAAACAAGCATGTACTTTATTAAGCCTGCAACTCTTACATGAGATGACAAGTTATAGATTCAACAATGAGGCAAAATTAAGTGCAGGATTGTATATATACCTATTAATATTCTTTATGGCATAAGATGTGAGTGACTTTAAGTTTAACATAAATTGCATAGACCTGCCACGTTATGTTCAAGTTAATTGTTGCAAGAATATTATTCACAAATAGAAAATCACTAATCCATGAGTGTTGTATAGAAAAGACTTTAAATAGGCTAGCCTTTTAGTAACTTAGTAAGCACATTTATGATCATAATTTATAACATATTCCCCAACAAAAAAAAGGAAGATTACACACACAAGCACATACACAACATAAATGACACAACATCTCTCATTTCTGTACAAAACCCCTCATAAAACCCTTTTCAACTAGAATAAATAAATGCGCAACTATATATATATATATATATATATATATATATATATATATAATTAACAAGGTAATTAGATAAATCTCAGTTACGGAGCATTAATATGTCAAGGTAATTAGCACCAGAAAATGTAAGTGCCCCCAACCAAACCAGAGACTCAAAATAATAATCAACCCTCACTTTAATCATAATAAGCAATATGCGTATGTGATCATGAAAATGCTTTCAACAGTAAAGACAACAGACAGCCCCCTTGGTGACCGGAATTCTGCCATGACCGCATGACATGAAAGCACAAAATAACTAACTCTCGAATAGCTTTAATTTGATAAAAGGTAGAACTTAGAGCAGACTGCGGATATGTGTGTGCAGTGGTGCCCATCCCCCCCAAGGCCCAATGCGCAAATCCCCCCCAAAAATTCTCAACACTCCCCCCCAATTGAAGCCTATACAAATTATTTTAGTTAAAAAAGTCATGAAAAACAAAACAAGATCCTACACTACAGTTACGATAATTATTACACTTGTTAAGTTGTTTTAAATTGTATCATTGTTTTAAAAGATAAGGCGCTACACTGGTGTGGGTGTGGTTGAGAAGCAAAGACATTTGAGAGATATATTTTAAAACATATTGGTCATATTGGAACGTGGATGGCCAGTTTAGGCTTACAGAATTTTATCATTAGCCCTAATAATATTGTTTAGAAGTTTTGTATGTCATTACTTTGAACAAAACAGGCTAGATTCAAAGGGTATTGGAGTAATTAAAAACCAAGCAAATATTGTACTTAGCAAATTGTATTTAACAAATGTGTTGCTAAACTAAAAATACATTTTAAATAATTGTACTATTAAAACCAATACAATGGAATGACGCAAAAACGACGTACAGTGTAGTTTAAATTATGATAGGAAAAATATGTTTGTGCAAAAATATACATTTACATTAGTTATCACCTTGTTTAAATGTCTTGTACAAAAACAGCTTTTTTCTTTGTACATTTGTGGTTGCAAATTGGTTAATGATTTCTTCGTTTTGTATCTGGCTCAGTACGTTGTTTTCACAGGATAGAATCAACAAACTTGACAGCCAAGAGTCTCCCATGCTGTTCCGAAGCCGATTTTTCACTATTTTCAAACGGCTCATCGTTCTCTCTGCAGAGCAGCTGGTCACGACACTGGTCACGACAAGAGATAACAATATTCGGTACATCACTGTCAGATTAGGTAGAGCCGAAAGGTTAAGGACACACCTGAATGGTCTAATGAATCCATTGGTCCATCATCCTATGTTTCTCACTTTGTAAATTTCCTTCCTTTACCTCCTCATTTTTAGTGCCATCTGGATCCTCTGCCCCCGCCGGGATTTGCACTTCATCCTCTGTTATCTCCATCCTTTCAGCTTCAGGGGAATGTAACATGTCTGATATGTCGATGTCTGCGTGAGTGACTTTGTACACATTGCAAAACGTCTCCAATTCTGAAGCAATTAGGTCATTGTCCAGGTTGTAATACTCACACAGCTCTTTTATCTTATCGGGGTTGAAGTCTTTTCCAGTCTCCAATTCATGTGCGATTTTCACAATTCCTCCATGAGAAAAATAAGACGTTTGTTTAAGCATGGCAAGCGAGCTGTCCGGGAAACGATCATTCAGTTGAGACAATAATGAGTCTAAGACTAGGAAATAAACCTCAACCTTCATTCTCTTTACAGGGTCATCAATTTTTTCGTCTATCGAAAGTTCGTCTATGAGGCGTTTCCATTTTCGGTTTCGCTGAGTTCGGACTTGCGAGACGTTGTGCTGATCAGAAAATTGTGTTATTGAACTTGTAAGTTTGTCCCACTCTTTTTCACTTCTTAATGTCTTCAGTTTCGCCCTCGTCTCCGAGATAACTGCTGGTATCATGCCATAATCAACTGATTTGGCTTATAAGCAAATTGTGATTGGAGAAAGAACTTTAAATATAGTTGAAGCAGTGTGCATGGCACATATATTTTCATAATCTGACATACTGTTGATCAGTACTTTCGCAGACGCTTTAGTATCATTGTCAGATTTCTTGTCAAGACAGATTTCTTTGAGGGTCTCTTTGATGGTTTTGTAACATGTTAGCACAGTTTTGAGAGCATCACTCTTACTCGACCATCTTGTAGTCTGCACTCGTTTTACTCTTTTCATTTTGTTTTGTGCTAGGCCCTTTTTCAAATTGTCGATAAACATGTGGTGACGTCGATGCCCAGACGTGAAAACGTACATCTCTTGAAGGAGGGAGAACATGTTTCGCATTTGAGGGCAAACATCAATAGACTTTTCTACCACTAATGCAAACCGGTGAGAACAACACCATACATAAAATGCTCGGGGACTCTCTCTAAGGACAACAGATTTTAAGCCATTGTACCGACCTCTCATGTTCCCTGCTCCGTCCATGCTTTACCCCACCATGCCATTAGGGTTGATTCCTATGGATTTTAGAGTGTTCATTAATTCATAGGCTAGGTTTTCCCCTGTTGTGTCGCCACTTGTGAACACTTTGATCAACCGTTCTTCCGGTTTTACTGGATTGTTCGGAGCTCCTTGCTCATCTAGGTGCTCAACATATCGGAGCAAAACCGCTGTGCATTCTTTTTTGCTTATGTCTTGTATTGAATCCAGCATGACTGAGTAGGTGTTACTTAAATTTATATTGTTGACTATTTTTGAGACTACAATGTTACTCATAACATTAATCAAGTCAAATACATTTCGATAACTGAGAAAATTTGACCCCAATTTTCCCTTTTGGTTTCTGATTTTTTCTATCTTTTCAAGGTACACTATGGCATCGAGATTATACTTAGCTATCAGTGAGAACAGTTTCACCCATTTCCCTTCTGAAACATCCTTTTTTCTGAATGCTAGCATTTCTTCACCTAAATACCGACAACAATCAATTATTACCGACAACACTTCTCTGTTGTGATGAACGAATTGGTCAGATTCTTCTGTAAGTGAGGAGTCTATTCTTTTCTGCGATATCCACTGGATTCTAGCGACTTGGGAAGATAAATGCTGTTTTGACTGTTCATGCTGTTCTATGTAGCGCTCGCCTCGATGCTCAGTCCAACCTCTGCAGCCAGTTGTACCCCATACCGTTCTTTCTCCTGGCAGAGCAAATAGAGTGCAATGCAGGCAAAAAACCGCATCTTTCATCGGACTATAAACTAGCCAGTTACCGTTCTTTCTCCTGGCAGAGCAAATAGAGTGCAATGCAGGCAAAAAACCGCATCTTTCATCGGACTATAAACTAGCCAGTTTCTTTTACTTCTAGTCCCATCAGGTAAAGTGCTGATTTTCCAAGCTGGATTAAATTTTCTTCCGCCTGTTGAAGGGAAACTCATCGAAGACAAATCTTGATTTTCTAGTCGAAGACCCAAATTTATCTCCTCCGCCGATAGTTTGATGTTGGCAAACGATGCAGGGTCTTCTACATCATGAACACCAGGTAATGGGTCTGCATTATCTGCTTGAATGTTTTCTGGGCTCAGATCTGAGCCTGAAGGGCTACTGATTTCTAACTCTACATTTGACGGTAACGACAATTTAGTATTTAAATTTGAAGTCACAAACGAAGGAGGTGCTTTAGCTTGCATTTTGTCTTCATTTCCACCCTCCACGATATCAAATGTTGGATTTATATCTTGGGACTCGTCTGGGGGTTTCGCACTTGAAGTTGATGGTACATCTATGTCCTCAGTTGTAGGGTCATCGTTAGCAACGTCACTGGTTACGTTCGATCTAAAAAAATACAACGATTTTAGAACTCTCCCCTCCCCAAAGTTTTTATTTTATTGTTTGCTTTATTTTATTATTTTTAATGTTTGCCGTATTAGTGGAAATAACAGAACAACAAATATAATAAAATGTTACCGGTAGTACAAAAATGTTAATAAGCCCGAATAAAAATTACGCAATAAAGCGATTCCTTTCTATCTTATATAAAGATGTTTCTATTTTGGCCTATTCAAACGGTAACTGAACGAGACAAAAATAATTATATTTTACATACCTGGAATCTAAACTATGGTGTTGACTGGTACTGGGGTCAGCAGAAGATTCAGCATCAGCGTATTTCACCCACGGGCCGTCACCGGACTTCACTTCAACCATTTTAAAACTAATGTTTAGGTTATGTCTAAATTTATAGGCGTGTTTCTTCTTACAATGTTCTAACCACTTGTCTTTTCGATGAGTTGTGTTACACATAACCTCCATACACTTATTCTTAAACGATTGTTTCAGTTGTTTCGGCATTTTGACAACTATCAAGAAACACGAGATTACATTCCAACCCCAACTCACACAAACAAAGCACCGCATTACAGAGTAAAACTCACGGGCAGACTGCCGCCGCGCGCGGCTGGTGGTCCAGAGATAAGAACTGAGGAACCGCCCCCTTTACTCCACTGCCCGCCGGTCTACAAGCTTAGCACACGCACACATTTTTACATTCACGGTCACGGACTCTGACTTATTGACAGGATGTTGCTGCAGGCTGCCAGGGTCAGATTTCCAAATTCCAAAACAAAATTTACTACTAGTTGTACTGGTAGAGACATTTATGCCGCCAGTTCGTTAAAACAATCATAAAGATATGCAATTGCTTTAGTTTTTTACTAATAGCTTAGTTTCTTGCACAAACACGGTAAAAATGTCCATCAATGTTGGATTTAAAATGTTATTCTTGAAAAAATCCCCCCCAAACATCCTTAAAATACACCCGAAAATCCCCCCCAAAAATTCTCAATGCGCAACTTGCGCTATGATACCCCCCTGTGGGCACCACTGTGTGTGTGTGTGTGTGTGTGTGTGTGTGTGTGTAATTTTCTTACACATTATAAGCAGATATAATAGATTTCATTAGGTTTAATTATGTAAGGTTCACACATGTAGTCACAGAACTGAACATGAGAGTTTGTGCAAAAGTTTAACGGTTAAGACTTCATGAGTGTGCTTCTGGGAGCTTCCGTGAATTCACAGTGTAGTTGAGATAGAATTAAATAATTAGAATGGTCCCACCTGGATCGTCCGGTGCACTTAAGCAATACTTTGGTTGATCAGTAGTGTCTCGGTTGCACTAAGAAGTCCTGGGGCAGCGTAGCGTCATAAGTGTGTCTGAAAGCATGGATCTCGACTGACGGCATATCACGGCTTGGGGTCGTCTCTGCCAGGAGGGTGGACAGTTGGTCGTCAACACCCGACACCCATCTCGCCCTTGTTCGAGCACCTGTGACATGCAATGAGTTGTATTGGGTGTCATAAGGAAATGATCTCGCCACATACGCCATCAGTATTAAATTGCTAACACAACGTTAATGCTTCAACAGCCACTACACACACATCACCACTAATTCTTATTAATCTGGATTGAACACCCAGCTGTGACTTGTTTCACTCAACCACTAATTACGTTTTAAGTATTTCATTGAGAACGTTATTCACATAATTATTAATGACACAAAAAAAGCTGAGTGCAAGATGTGCATTATCATCTTCCTCACTGGAATTAATTTGACCCGCAACATTCACACTCATAATAAGTCAATCTTTAATTTGCATAAACGCCCAACTTGAAAACTGATATACACGCACACACACACACACACACACAGGGTATATTTTATAATTAAAGCTGAAACACAGACAAAACATATTTTGGGGTTAAAATATTCTTTTAGAATCCGTTAACTTGTACATACCTGGAGCAGAACTTTATTCAGCCACTTATAGAGAAGAGCGACGAAGTCCTGAACTGATGAGTGCCGTCAGCCGAGAGCAGATGACCAGGTTGAGGTTCAAATAGCAATGAGAAAGATTCGAAGTGTCTGTCTAACCACGAAACCTCGCCTATGCAGGAATACACAATTACAGCTGAGCGCGCCAACTGGATATCATGGCTACACAACAAACAGTGTGCCCGCCCAACGGCGACGAGATGCCGTGGCCGCGCGTGACGTCAAAGCCCGCTCGTTTTAAAAACACATCGCCTTCATGCCGAACCCAGTACGGCACACCCACCCCAAAAGGGCAACATGGTTGACCCAAATCAAACCAGAACTCAAGCTCGACGGCTGTGGGAATCCTGGAAAATCCCAGATTTTAAATCGCACTTGGTGGGTTCAGTTACTCAGGAAAACGAAAGAGGCAGAAGGAAGGGGTGTAAGTCTGTCAATGTGTGTCTGAAAGAGAAGATGTATGTGTGCGTCCTGCATGCTCGCCGGGCCCTGGTCCGCATACAGATATAAGGAACAGAACAGAACATGGGAAAGAGAAGAATCACCGGATCCAGCACTGAGAACTGACCACCAAGGCATCCTAAACCCAACAACTGAGACCCAGGACCACAGACTTCTATCACGGAACAAAACTTTTCCATCCAGGACCATTGACCTTATTCCCCCCCTTTCCCAGGACTGAAAATCTCTACCACACTGCGACCATCCCCCACGCGAGTCCTCTCCGACATGCCAAACTCTCGGGACCGCCCCAACACGTCACCCTCTCCGGTGACCACCCCCTAGCTCTCCTTGGTACTCACATATTCACGCCCGAAGGCCAACAAGGTGCTACTAACCTTGATATGCGAGTACACTTCGAGAACCGTCCACCTCGTGGACCGACCAGCCATGTTCAGCAAACAAGGCATCATCAATCCTTGCCACATGACTGGCCTACCTCCCCACACTAGGGTGGGCGGACCCGATTCACAAGGCAGAGAAGACCACGCAGAGGGCCCGCGAACATCAATCCCTTCTCTTACCTTTTCAAATACAGCGTAACTAGCAGGGGGGGTTACTTCTCCACAGTATACACAACTCTCAACCCAAAAATAAAACATCAGGGAAATCAACCGAGGAATGCGGCATGGACCGACCCTACAATGATAACAAACAAATTCAACCACTATGAACAAGGAAACAACAGCACATAACTTCTCCATTTTAACTTTTAGAACAGGGGAACTGACGACCTCCAAGACCACGATAATCCAAGGGCACTCTCCAACTCTCTAACTTTCTCCATGATAACCTTCCAGAACAGGGGAAACTGATAATCTCCAGGACCACAATCTAAGGTTCACTCTCGGCAAGGTTCTCTAACTCCTTATTGATAGATTTTTTTTTTTTTTTTACTAAGGGGAGGGGTAGGAAAATCGGGAAGAGGAAACGGGGCAAGGATCATTAAATGTTCAATAGCTAGGAGTAAGGATAAGGACATGGCTCCCTCCGGAAATAAAAATGAATGAAAGAAACCAAGGCTCGCGCGGGCAGGGGCGCAACCCTGAAATAGATGAACACCACTGGGACTGTGAGGAACATCTACCCGCTACCCGTTAACCGCTTCTTCTCACCTTTCTATGGCGGACTTAACGTACTCGTTCCTTTTGGACACCACTCTCAGAGAAATTATCTCGTGTTGAGCTGTACTGACTGGTTTCCTCGGAATCAGAATCAAGGCAACTTACCTCGCTACTTTCACTCCGCTTTGGATTATCCTTGTCGTCTAACTCCTCTGCTACAATTTCTTCCTTTTCTACTTCTTTCTTTTCTTCTACAATTTCCCCTTCTTCGTTCACATAATCCAAATCACCATCACGACACTGCACCTCCTCACCATCTTCCAGTTGCTCCTCTGATCCATCGTCAACCGCATCTTCACCCAGCTCCTCACCAATTTCTTCATCAACCTCTTCTCCAATGTCACTGACATCAACACGTTCATGATCAACATCATCGCCATCACGTCCACTACCACCATCAGAACACTGCACATCCTCGTCCTCCTCTAGTTGCTCACCTGGTCCACCTGAAACTTCTTTCCGTCCCTCGGAATCCTCAACACTACTTACAGAAGGCGTCTGCACATCTTCACACACTACATCATTCTCACTCACACACTCCACAACGCTGCCACCAAATTTCTCCTCAACTTCTACCTCGTCTACTTCTACCACACTTGCGGCATGAACATCCCCTTGTCCATCTGCAAACTCAGACTCTTGAGTCTCACTAACACCTATAACTATACTTCCCTGTGCAGCATCCGCAGACCGCTCTTCTGACTCTTCCTTCGATTCCTCTCCTTCACCACTCTCAGCAACTACAACGTCCTCAACATTTTCAACCCTGGAATCCAGCTGTCCAGGTTCATGTGCAATGACTAAATTAATTTCTACTGGCGATGGTAAAGCTACACCATCAAGTGACTTCTCATATCCCTGCGTAGACGATGATGATGTCACAGGATCTGGATCCCTCACGAACAATACCGGAACAAATTCTGCGGCATCTGGATTTAACCATGACGTCCTCTCTGAGTCCTGTAATTCCGTATTAACTGACGTGTTCTTATGCTCTTGTATTGATCCACAGAAGTTATTCCGCTTTTCTTCTTCTGCTTCACCTTCTTCATTCACTACTCTATTAGACACTGGTAATTCCTCTGGAACCTTTAAAGTCTCACTTTTCTCCAAATAAGAATAACGCCTAACTACAGGCTCCCTACTTGCCGATGTCTGTTTACTAACATAACTACTTCTTCCCCTGTTAATTTCATACTTATTTCTTCTCTCAGCTGTAACTGTTGTTACCGTCTTCACACTTGCCACCCCCTTGTAGCCTCCATTACTTCCGGAATATTCAGTTTTTCTTATAGTCTCTTATGTTCTCCTCCAACCGCCATGTTTGTCCTTTTTAGCTCTTCATAATGAAGCACTGGAGTATTGGACCTCTTTAGCAGCTCTTTCCCGGGACTCATCATTCTCCTGCACTCTCCTGGCATGTGCACACCACCGGTCCAGGTCCGCAAAACAACGTGGAGGCTCTGCGAAGACCAGCCGGGATCTCTCTTGGGGATTCAGACCTTCTCGTATTACCTGTATTACTTCCGTCTCGGGCAACCCCAACCTTAATATACGGGCAGCTTTCCTTACATCATACACGAAGTTCCCCAATGCCTCTCCGTTGGCCTGTAGGCGATAGAATAAATCTAACTTAAGCTGGAAACGTCGCCGATGGGGTATGAAGAAATCCAACACTTCCCCATGGAAAGTGTCGACACTGCAGCCCCCACGCAGAGTGTTGGTGACCAGACCGGCCAATGAACCCCGGCAATACGGGTATATAAGGGACAAGACCTCCTTATCGGACACACCCGGGAAATTTGCCAACTGCAGGACCAGGTCCAAGAAGACCAACAACCTGTCCTCATCTACTCCATCCAACACCGAAAGTTTCTGGAGAATCCCTGAAATGGGGTGGGGCAATTCCTGGTAACATACCGCCGCCAGAATTGCACAATTCTCAAACACAACACGAAAACATAAATTCCCAATAAAACACCTAACACAAACTTAACCTACAAAACATAATCAAAGAATCCGGAAAAAACCCAAGTACTATTCTTCCTTTGAGCCGCCCCAGAGTGCTCTAGCGATGCGACGAGATGGGTGTATAAGAATGGCAGAGAAACAGCCACTCAAAATGCCAGAAAAGAACACAACACAAAACAACAAAACTGACTCACTATACACAATCCACAAAGAATACCTAACATTCAACATAATCCAAAATATATAACTGTCAACTTCATGACATATGGTCGACCATAACCGCATTCAGAATACACGATACCGCAACGCAACGCCCTCAATAAACAAACACTACATCACGGGGGTGCTATAAAACACGTTGTCTATTCCATGAAACAAGTCGCAGTCAAAATCAACAAGTACTGACGGCTCTCATCATGCTCAAAATCTGTCTAAGTTCCAGAGTATTCCCAAGTAAAATCGATCAGCTCACATTCACTTTGAAAACCATCAATCACATGCTTATAACCCCTTTCCAAAACCTACCTTACACTCAACATCACAAAATAATTACTTAAACACTAACACATATTAAATTATCTTAAACTTACTCAACCCCTTATTCATTTTATAAAATATGTTATTATTCTGATTATTCATTTTATTAAATCGTTACATTACCATTAACTTTTCTTTCAACACTTGGATTCAGATTAAAAAAAATAATTTGAAATAATTTGCAAGTCCCAACACCAGCTGACATGCCTGTAGCCACACTAAGTTTCATATAAGAAAATAAATGCAAGTCCCCAGATTCTAAAACTTCCAAAGTTCAGAAAAAATAAAGCAGAAATAATATCTACAACATCCATAGAATCATAACCACGCTCTGCTACCATTTGAAACCCCCCTTTATTTTATAAGTTTTTTTTGTAAATTTTTTTTTGAATTTTTATTTTATTTTATTTATTTATTTTTTTATTAAGTTTTTTTTTGTAAAGGGGAGAGACATAATCTTTAAAACTAGGTGGTGAACCTAGAGGAAGCAAAAGTGTGCAAAGGCCCAAGTTACAATTACAGACGTGTCCCCCCAGGTGAATGACAGGACTTGCAAATGAAAAAGTCTATTAACAAACAAGCATGTACTTTATTAAGCCTGCAACTCTTACATGAGATGACAAGTTATAGATTCAACAATGAGCCAAAATTAAGTGCAGGATTATATATATATACCTATTAATATTCTTTATGGCATAAGATGTGAGTGACTTTAAGTTTAACATAAATTGCATAGATCCTGCCACGTTATGTTCAAGTTAATTGTTGCAAGAATATTATTCACAAATAGAAAATCACTAATCCATGAGTGTTGTGTAGAAAAGACTTTAAATAGGCTAGCCTTTTAGTAACTTAGTAAGCACATTTATGATCATAATTTCTAACATATTCCCCAACAAAAAAAAGGAAGATTACACACACAAGCACATACACAACATAAATGACACAACATCCCTCATTTCTGTACAAAACCCCTCATAAAACCCTTTTCAACTAGAATAAATAAATGCACAAATATATATATATATATATAATTAACAAGGTAATTAGATAAATCTCAGTTACGGAGCATTAATATGTCAAGGTAATTAGCACCAGAAAATGTAAGTGCCCCCAACCAAACCAGAGACTCAAAATAATAATCAACCCTCACTTTAATCATAATAAGCAATATGCGTATGTGATCATGAAAATGCTTTCAACAGTAAAGACAACAGACAGCCCCCTTGGTGACCGGAATTCTGCCATGACCGCATGACATGAAAGCACAAAATAACTAACTCTCGAATAGCTTTAATTTGATAAAAGGTAGAACTTAGAGCAGACTGCGGATTGGTGTGTGTGTGTGTGTGTGTGTGTGTGTGTGTGTGTGTGTGTGTGTGTGTGTGTGTGTAATTTTCTTACACATTATAAGCAGATATAATAGATTTCATTAGGTTTAATTATGTAAGGTTCACACATGTAGTCACAGAACTGAACATGAGAGTTTGTGCAAAAGTTTAACGGTTAAGACTTCATGAGTGTGCTTCTGGGAGCTTCCGTGAATTCACAGTGTAGTTGAGATAGAATTAAATAATTAGAATGGTCCCACCTGGATCGTCCGGTGCACTTAAGCAATACTTTGGTTGATCAGTAGTGTCTCGGTTGCACTAAGAAGTCCTGGGGCAGCGTAGCGTCATAAGTGTGTCTGAAAGCATGGATCTCGACTGACGGCATATCATGGCTTGGGGTCGTCTCTGCCAGGAGGGTGGACAGTTGGTCGTCAACACCCGACACCCATCTCGCCCTTGTTCGAGCACCTGTGACATGCAATGAGTTGTATTGGGTGTCATAAGGAAATGATCTCGCCACATACGCCATCAGTATTAAATTGCTAACACAACGTTAATGCTTCAACAGCCACTACACACACATCACCACTAATTCTTATTAATCTGGATTGAACACCCAGCTGTGACTTGTTTCACTCAACCACTAATTACGTTTTAAGTATTTCATTGAGAACGTTATTCACATAATTATTAATGACACAAAAAAAGCTGAGTGCAAGATGTGCATTATCATCTTCCTCACTGGAATTAATTTGACCCGCAACATTCACACTCATAATAAGTCAATCTTTAATTTGCATAAACGCCCAACTTGAAAACTGATATACACGCACACACACACACACACACACAGGGTATATTTTATAATTAAAGCTGAAACACAGACAAAACATATTTTGGGGTTAAAATATTCTTTTAGAATCCGTTAACTTGTACATACCTGGAGCAGAACTTTATTCAGCCACTCATAGAGAAGAGCGACGAAGTTCTGAACTGATGAGTGCCGTCAGCCGAGAGCAGATGACCAGGTTGAGGGTTCAAATAGCAATGAGAAAGATTCGAAGTGTCTGTCTAACCACGAAAACTCGTCTATGCAGGAATTGTACAGCTGAGCGCGCCAACTGGATATCATGGCTACACAACAAACAGTGTGCCCGCCCAACGGCGACGAGATGCCGTGGCCGCACGTGACGTCAAAGCCCGCTCGTTTTAAAAACACATCGCCTTCATGCCGAACCCATACGGCACAGTTCTGTTACCTTCTTTCATAATTTACAATGGAATTCTTATTTATCTTGTCAGGATGGTCTGCTTATTTGCCTCCAGTTGGTATACTGCAGTTTTTGTTTAACATAGAAGTTAGTATCTGACAGAGTACTTTGCTCGTCGAGTGGTTTAAAGATACAAATTTTTGTAGATACTATAAAATGTCTACATTCAGAACAGTTAATTTTTTTTAATTATGCCTAGTAATTATTCATAAACGTATTATTTTGTACGATTTTAAATACTACACTGAATACAAAATAGATCCGGTAACAAGTTTAATAAATATAACAGGTTATCTTAAAAAACAATAATAAAATTAATTCATTTGAATACTAAATCCGAATCTGTTGATTCATATGTATTAGTGCAGCATTGATAACATAGTAGTAACATCATTTCTTAAATATTTAGACATTCTGTGTGTGTGTGTGTGTGTGTGTGCGCGCGCGCGCGTGTGTGCGTGTGCGTGCATAGTGATCGCGAATTGTGAACTATTAATCTATAACACTTGAATACAAGAAATGCTTCTTACAATGATGACTGTGGGGCAGTTGTGTCAAGTATACAGAAGGTGTAAAATACCTTGGGTTACTTGGGTTTACTTTTATTGCACCCTAATTGCTCACTCGAGAAGCTCTTTCTGCTCCCACGCGTATCACTTTTAACCCGTGGTTCTTACGCAAAGTTGAAGGTGAAACGGCAAATGACAGGAATGTGTTGGCTGAAGCGACAACTATTCATTGAATAAGGGAGTAAATGAGTTCTGAACTAAAGCATTTTAGTACACAAATTCACGAAATTAGCAAAACAAAATGCTCATTCCGCAGAGTGGGTACGTTGATTTGTACAAACCCGGACGACCAGCACCCAGTTCGCGAAGTCAACAAGTCATTTTGTTAATTGCTCGAAACACACTACTCGTTTTCCACGAAGTGAGTATTTTGCTTTACTATCTATACGGAGTGAGAAACCATTCCAGCAATACCCGAATTCGACACGCACGTGTATACTCTGAATAATACTATACGGCGTTTCAAGCCGCATGGCACCTGAGGGATTAGGAGACCCTTACTAACACACACACACACGCAGCTGGCCCGCATGCCTGGGGTATGAATTATCTACTGGGGCCTCCACTACGTAATTGCAACTTTTATAATATGAATTTTTTAACAAACGAGCTTAGCATATTTGTAATCTCCATTAAATTTTAAAGAAAATGGTATCAAAGACGACGTGTTTGTTATAATATATTTTAGATGTACGACTAAGTCTTATTAATATTCACACGAGGTTTTCCTAAAAATATGAAAAATTCTATTTTTATTATTTTAATAAAAATATTTTTTCATTATTTTCATACAAATATGTTTATTAACAGAGTTATTTTTAGATATAATATTTTTTTAGTGTTTCGTAAAAGAATTGTAAATTTGTAATTTTTAGTGCTTTATAATTATTAACTTTTGAATCAAGTACTCTGTTTAAATTTTAATATGATATTTATATTGTAAATACAGTATGTAAATAGGTAATTGCATGCAGCTGTATACAGTTGTGTAAGATATCATATCAATCCATTTTTTCTTTTCCATTGGGATACATTTTTAAATAAAATAATTTTTTTATGAATATTACATACAAGACAGCATTTGTTATTGTAGAAAGTATACAAATTTTCATATTACCGACGTAATTTTTCACCACGAATGTCAATTGTAAATATACGTTTTTGTTTATAATCATCGAGATATCACAAACATACTTATTAATTTATAATAAAATCTTTATTAAGTACTCCAATTCTGCGTTTGCTATAGAAATCCCTAAAATACTCATATTTATCAGAATTATGTGTTGTTTGGACTCGTTTTTCTCACAATTTCACGGAGATTACAAAAAAGTATAGTTTAATTTGGATTATAAGCTAAATTAAATATTTTATAGTTTTGAATTGGACCGTATACGTATACCTGATGCCGCCCGGGTCGTGCATGGCCTGGAGTGCGAGATGGTCTTCTAATCCCTTAGCTGCCATCCGGTTTGGAACGCCCTATAGTGAATTCAAGTTAAAAGCGGCTGATTTCACGTAAAGTCAAAAACCGGTCGTAAGGTAAGCGATCAATTTTCTACCACTAATGAAAAAATAAAAAAAGCAGTATTTAATATTAAAAAAGTAAAAAGAGGTAATTTGTACATTTAATATATCTAACTTGACATCTTTATCGGTATCAATTTGTATTATCTTAACATACACAACTTAACTACATTTCTTTA
Source organism: Magicicada septendecula (assembly GCA_034769895.1). Taxonomy (NCBI): domain Eukaryota; kingdom Metazoa; phylum Arthropoda; class Insecta; order Hemiptera; family Cicadidae; genus Magicicada; species Magicicada septendecula. The sequence goes on along the minus strand of CM068373.1, from coordinate 132,970,664 downwards.
TCTTTACCTTTCTCATCATCATCATCTCCACATCACGGCATAGGGAAGGTGCTGCCTGTTCCGCCTTCAAAGATCCTCCAGCCATCTCTTCTTGGGTCTAGCCACACACCTGTGTCCTTTGAAGATTCTGAGTACATTTATTTCCCCACTATAGGGAATCAGCCTGTGGATGGTTAAGTCATGTGGAGGGGCTGCCTCCTTACGGGCCATGACTTCCGGTAATTTTTATTCAGAATTGTCTTCCACTAGCCTTTGATGCCCCAACACCCAACCGCAAGGCGCAGCACAATATAATCATACAAAAAAAGGACGCAGAACTCAGCCGATTTAGGATCGTTTTTCGTACGCCCTAACTTAGTACTGATGGCTATTGCTGCCCTCCACCAGGAATATTGTTCGACTTTCCGGTCTAGATCCATACCGTTTGCAGCAACAGAGTCACCTTTTGACAGAGGAGCCCATCACCCCCTCCCCAAAGACCATGGTACAATTTTCTCCCCAAGTGTTCCGAAATTCCCCCCAAAATTTGATTTCGAGGTATGGAATAACCCCGAGTTAACGATGGATTTTGGGGCTTTATCCAAAAAATTTTGAAAAAATAAAGTAATTTAAGCAATTATTGGAATTAAAAAACTAATGTTATTCTTAAAAAAAAAAATAAGGAGAATTTAAAAGTAAAAGAAAAGTTTGAGTACCGCGGAAATTCTCCCTCCAAAACATCACAGAAATCGCCTTGAAAAATCTCCCTCCAAAATTCCAGGGTGCGAGTTGCACTATTACACCATACTGTGCCCACCTCTGCCTCTTGTAGGATGTAGCATTTCACGACGCAGTACGGTCTTGGCTGGAGAGAGGCTTTGGTAGCTTACTTCATACAACCCTGGGAACTTATGAGGACCAGTGCCCAGTGAACCGGGTACAAAGGTACTACCTCCCCAGATTCCCTCGACACCCCTTTATCTTTCTACATAATTTTATTGTCAATATAATAATGAAGATAAAGAAAGATATTAATCACTGTATATTTACGTAAAGTACTACTGAACTAACGCAGGAATGTCCACGTTGAACTGAGTTGTTGCTAAACTCAGTACGTGAAACAGAGAAGAATCTGTGAGGAGGAGACTTCAGCTGTGCTTCCTGACTAACGTGATTGTGGAGAACCCGCTATCACAGATGTATGTACTTCAAAACATTACGAATCAAGGGCGAAACATCGGACGAGCGCATCTTTTTTGCCTAGACGAGAGATGGAAAGAAATGGTCTTGTAGTATGATAAAAACAAAAGAGGACTAGAACAAGTACACATTGCATAAGGTGTCGGGGCCGGCAGTTTGAAGTAAGAGCACTATTACGTAGTCCATTCAAAACATGTTACGTCTGTTTCGAAGCTTGGCGGAAGCCCACAAAGTTACTGGGTCAGAATTAATTGAATGATTTACGGTGTAAGCTGGAAATGTCAGCGTACGAAAACTATAAATCGTATGTAGCTGATGTAGCCAGGCGGAATGCTTGCTTGTACGGTTACAGTCTACTAAAAGTCTGTACATCTGAAATAACAACAAAAATTCGACGGATCTGATTATGTAATCAGCATGTCATTTACAATAAAATTATTTAATCAAGAAAGTTGTGTTAGTGGTTAAAATCACAAGCAGAATGATCACTGTTGCACACCACTATATAAAATTATCCCGATTAGCGCTTTCAAGCTTCACAGCTCATCGTCAGATCGGAATTAAACCAAAAAGCTGAAAAAAACCCTTCACTCACATCTCACCCCACCCTACTCTACTCACACACAAGAAGAATGTCCCTTGAATGTCCCTTCCCCACCCTCAGCCCTGTCCCACCATCTGGACAGTTACATATTTTTCTAACAAATTCCTTGTGTTTCAGGATGTCATCCCAAAATACGCACAAGCTAAAATTAAAAATAAGAACAGTGTAGCTAAAAAGGTAAAAGAACAAAGCGAGAAGTTGTGGATAAAATTGGAAATAACGTCACTTTACGGCTTAATCAATAGATATAATAGCGAATTATATGACAGACATATGGAATTGTTAAGAATATACTCGTATGTAGAGCTGGAAGAAATATTGTATAATTTTGGTTTGGGGTACGTAGAAAAGAAATTGGAAAATAAAAATAAAAACATGGTAGATAAGTTAAATAAATTAATAAGGAAAAACGAAGTAAAAAAGGAACACCTCTCTAAGAATAACTATGAAAAAAGAGTAATAAACCTTACAGAGGTAATTTTCAATACAGAAAAAAAAGAAATGTTAGCAAAAGGCTTAAAGTACGCGCCGCCACCAGAATTAAATCAAGAAAAAACGATTATTGAATGCGAAAGCATAATACAAAAACCAGGAAATGAAAATGATAAAAAAGAATGAGGTGGGAAGTAGGAAATGTAGTAGATAAAATATTTAAGAAAAATTTGTATAATTCAAAAATGAACAAAAAATCAAATCAACTGTAACTAAACTAAAGAATAAAATAAAAAAGTGTGATATTATAGTTACGAAGGCGGACAAAGGAAATACAATGGTACTACTGAGAAAAGACGAATACATAAAGAAAACGGAAGAATTTATAAGGGAAGGACCATATGAGGAAATAAAGTATGATTATACAAGTAAGTACCAGTCAAGGATAAAACAAATGATGAAACAGATAACATTTATAGAAGAAAATAAGAAAAAGTATTTATTAGAAAGTAATCCAACAGCACCAACTTTTAAAAGTCAGGTTAAGATACATAAAGAAGGAAAACCAATAGACCCATTGTTTCTTTTATTAATGCACCTATTTATAAATTATCAAAGGAAGTTAGCAGAGTACTAAAAGAGAAATATGAATTTAGGACAAAATACAGCATAGAGAATAATGTAAAATTGATAGAAAAATTAGAAAATATTAGAATTAATGTAAATACAAAATTGATATCACTGGATGTTAAGGACATGTTTACCAATATCACAGTAAATAAAGTTATTAAGTTAATAAACGATAATAATATGGGAGAATACAGGTACAAAAAGCAGTTGATTAAAGTAATTAAAGAATGTGTAAATCAGAACTATTTTAGGTTTAATAACAAGTTTTATATACAGAAAAAAGGTTTACCTGTGGTATCTTCATTATCCCCTATTCTTGCAGAAATATACATGAATGATTTTGAAAAGCAATTAATAAGTTCCACTAAGTATAAAGACAATATACAATTATGGACTAGATACGTTGACGATGTATTAGTAATTTGGGAAGGAAGCATAGAAGAAGTGCATGAGTTTATAAATGAGGTAAATAATAAGGATAAAAACTTACAATTTAAAGAAGAGACAGGAGGTAAGAAAATAAATTACTTAGATTTAAACATAGAAATTAAAGATAATGAGAAACTACAGTTTGGGATATTTAGGAAAGAATCGTATTCTGATATAATTATACCAAGAGAGTCTTACCACCCTTATAGATATAAAATGGCGGCAATCAATTCATTTTGTTATAGAGCTCAGAAGTGTTTAAAAGAGACCGAATCAAAAGATAGGGAGTTAAAAACGATAAAGGGTATGTAAGGAATAATAATTATAACACCAACATAGTGGATAAAATTATGAAAAGGGTTAACATACAAAAAGCTAAAATAGAACCAGAACATAAGAATTATGCAGGGTCATTGACATACATAGGTTCACATACTAGAAAAATTATAAAATGTTTTAATAAATACGGAGTAGATATAGCATTTAAAAATGTGAAACGGTATTTGATAAGATAAGGAATAAAAATATAGAAAAAATCCCAGTATTACAGAAAAGCGGAATTTATAAATTAAAATGTAAAGACTGCAACAAAGTGTACCTAGGCGAGACAGGACGAAAATTCGTATGCAGGTTGTCTGACCACAAGCGTGGAGAAGGTAATAGAACAACGAATTCGTTATATGCAAGACATTTCATAGAATACAACCATAAGTTTGTTAATCCTTTGGAAGACTACGAAATTGTAAAAATAGTAAATAACACAGTTGAAAGGAAGCTTAGGGAGGAGTTAGAAATATTGAAAGAAAGAGAAAAAGGGTTAGACAATTTAATTAATACTAAAATTAAATTTGATAATGAAGAAATATTTTATAACATAATTAAGAAGTAAATGATAGAGGACAGATAGATAAGATTAAGAATTAAATTGCTTAGGACTAATTAGGTGTTTTTAAAATAAGGGTGTGTGACTGGCACACGTGTGGATGAGAAAGACTAGGTTTAAAAGGAATGCACACACACACACAACACTGAAACACAAGGAATTTGATAGAAAAATATGTAACTGTCCAGATGGTGGGACAGGGCTGAGGGTGGGGAAGGGACATTCAATTATAGCTTGTTGTGTGTGAGTAGGGTGGGGTGAGATGTGAGTGAAGGGTTTTTTTTTCAGCTTTTTGGTTTAATTCCGATCTGACGATGAGCTGTGAAGCTTGAAAGCGCTAATCGGGATAATTTTATATAGTGGTGTGCAACAGTGATCATTCTGCTTAATAAAATTATTGTGTTGTTGAAAAAATGATTTTCTTTCAATAACATTTGAGGATCTAGAAGGAGCACTTTCATCCATCGGAAGGCAGCTGTTTTTGATGGGATAAATTCAGAACTTCTGAAATACTCTGGTACATCGTGAAGTTTAAGACTGCTACATTTACTGAATATGTGATGGGCAGGATGCAGGATCCCGGATGAATGTAGAGTAGCTACTGTTACTTCTATTTTTAAGAACGATGATAGAACTGTGCCATCAAATTATAGAGGTTATAAGCTTGATAAACACAACTTACAAGTTATATGGAAAAATTATTAATGAAAGACTTTGTTCTGTCTCGGATATTTTACTTCTTGACGAACGGGCAGATCTTTCATCAAGAGTATTTCATCTTTCATAAGGACCTACCTTGCATCATGGCAAAATCTTCTGAATAAGACCAGGGCCCACAAAGAGCTTTCGAGCCAATGATGATGATGATGATGATGATCTTACATTGATTCTCTTTAAAAATATTGATCGAGAAAAGAAGGGAATTTAATTTGCAGAAGCGCTTTGCCTTCATTTACTACGAGAAAGCATTTCTTAGAGTTAACATATGAATTCATTGGGGCACAATGTGTAAGAGGGGTTATCTTAAACATCTTGTAGACGTTATAAAGAGCTTATAAGCTCGTTTAACTGTACAAGCTGTAGATGTTTTACCACTGTACAAGGATAGTACTGTCTATAGGGGAATTCGACAGAAGAGATCAGGGAGTTCGCCAAGGCTGTAGCACGTCTCCAACACTGTTTAATATCTTAATATCTATATTGATGACGTAGTTACAGAGTGGAAATTACGAGTGGCTCCGGGAATAAAAGTAAATAATACTATACGTGAATACAATGCTGTTTGCGAGTGATCAAGTAATCATCCACAACAACAAATGAGACCTCCGAAGATCAATGCTCCTGTTGTAACAAGTCTGTTCAAATTACAACATGAACATTTCTGAGGAGAAGACAAACACTATGGCATTTCTGGACAAATATCCCTTACGGACTCAGATTGTATAGGATAATAAGAGTACAGAGCAGGTGTCACATTTCCGCTAACTTGGCTGTGACGTCACTTATGACGTGGATTATGATGTTGATCACATGTTGGCTAAGTTTCAGTCAATATGTGGCATAGTTCATCAAGTGTTATCAAAGAAAACAAGGAAAGAGACTCGACAAAAATTTTATACAGACATTGGTTGCCTTGCTATTGTGCTGTTCCATTGTTCTGAAACTTCGGTTCCGGGAAAAAACATCTGAGTAGAATATATGCATCGGACATGAGATTCTTGCGATCTGTTAAAGCTGCACTCGAAGGAATAGACTCTACAATGAAAACGTTCGTAAAGAGTTGAAATAAATAATTGTGCACAGCGTAATTACAAAAATTTGAATAATTTAAGCATGCAATTGTAACATTTGTTTTCGAGTAATTTTTCTAGTTCGTTAAAATGGGTGCACAATAATTAATATTTATTGAAATAAAGTAAATATGATTTTTTTATTAAAATACTGCAACACAACTTTTCATTTTTTATATAATAAATATTTGATTGATGTATGATTTGCAACGTTGAAAATAATGACTTGATTTCTATATATTATTTTTAATGTCAGACACCCAAGTAATTGAAACACTTTCATAATTTCTTTTATATATAAACGTTTATGTTTGTTATTTATACGTTCATATCTGTATTTATTTTTATTGTTTACATATTGTTTATGTGTAATTTACAAAGTGTATACTATGACTAATACGTGTAAAACAGCTTCTCTTAGGAGGCTACTTTTAATACATATTTACTTTTTATTTTTAAAGAATTTGTTCTGCACAATAAATCAATGTTTTATTAGCATTTGTTCCATGCTACAAAATATTTCTCCTCTCTTCTCACATAAAATTTATTGTGCAACAAAAGGGACTTAACGTAACGAACACAGAAATCCCACAACCTAGCTGATAAGTTATTTGATAGTTACGTTGAGCATTTTAAAAGTTTATAATGCGTTGAGCAGTTATTTTAAAGTTTAAAAATTTTTAAATGGCATCCGCTTTAATTTTGTAAATTTTAATTTCGTCAAACTACAATTTACTGAGTAAAATGTTAAGCATTTTATTGTGAACAAAAGGACGCCTTCTTTGTTTAAATCCAATAACAAATAACCGTAAGTAGAAAAGAAAGAAAGCAAATTTCTTAAGAATATCTTGGGACCCTGAAAAGTATCAGCAAATGAGTTTACGTTTTATTTGAGACTTGTGAAAAAGACTTGAGATGTCAGCACGATAAAGAAAAGAGAGTGGCTTTCTAAAGACACTTTAGAAGGATCGAGCCAGAGTGGATAGCAAACAGATCCTCTCCTTTCAAGAAAAAATCTACATTTTCAAGGTCTAGGAAAATGTAGAATTAGGGAAAATGATATAGGAAACAGACAGGTGTTGAGAAGGAATATTACAGTGACGAAGAGAAACCAAGGAGAACTGAAAGAGTGTCATCGGGTGTAGAACGAGCAAGACTGAGCCAGAGAGTGTAGGAACAGTGGCTAAAGAGAAACCAAGGAGAACGGAAAGAGCGTAATCGGGTGTAGAACGAGCAAGAGTGAGCAGAGAGTGTAGGAACAGTGGCTAAAGAGACACCGAGGAAATCGGAAAGAGTGTCATCGGGTGTAGAACGAGCAAGAGTGAACCAGAAAGTGTAGGAACATTGGTGAAAGAGAAACCGAGGAGAACGGAAAGAGTGTCATCTGGTGTAGAACGAGCAAGAGTGAACCAGAGAGTGTAGGAACAGTGGCTAAAGAGAAACCGAGGAGAACGGAAAGAGTGTTATCGGGTGTAGAACGAGCAAGAGTGAGCCAGAGAGTGTAGGAACAGTGGCTAAAGACAAAACCAAGGAGAACGGAAAGAGTGTCATCGGGTGTAGAACGAGCAAGAGTGAGCCAGAGAGTGTAGAAACAGTGGCTAAAGAGAAACCAAGGAGAACGGAAAGAGCGTAATCGGGTGTAGAACGAGCAAGAGTGAGCAGAGAGTGTAGGAACAGTGGCTAAAGAGACACCGAGGAAATCGGAAAGAGTGTCATCGGGTGTAGAACGAGCAAGAGTGAACCAGAAAGTGTAGGAACATTGGTGAAAGAGAAACCGAGGAGAACGGAAAGAGTGTCATCTGGTGTAGAACGAGCAAGAGTGAACCAGAGAGTGTAGGAACAGTGGCTAAAGAGAAACCGAGGAGAACGGAAAGAGTGTTATCGGGTGTAGAACGAGCAAGAGTGAGCCAGAGAGTGTAGGAACAGTGGCTAAAGAGACACCGAGGAAATCGGAAAGAGTGTCATCGGGTGTAGAACGAGCAAGAGTGAGCCAGAAAGTGTAGGAACATTGGCGAAAGAGAAACCGGGGAGAACGGAAAGAGTGTCATCTGGTGTAGAACGAGCAAGAGTGAGCCAGAGAGTGTAGGCACAGTGGCTAAAGAGAAACCGAGGAGAACGGAAAGAGTGTTATCGGGTGTAGAACGAGCAAGAGTGAGCCAGAGAGTGTAGGAACAGTGGCTAAAGACAAAACCAAGGAGAACGGAAAGAGTGTCATGCGGTGTAGAACGAGCAAGAGTGAGCCAGAGAGTGTAGAAACAGTGGCTAAAGAGAAACCAAGGAGAACGGAAAGAGTGTCATCGGGTGTAGAACGAGCAAGAGTGAGCCAGAGAGTGTAGGAACAGTGGCTAAAGAGAAACCGAGGAGAACGGAATGAGTGTTATCGGGTGTAGAACGAGCAAGAGAGAGCCACAGAGTGTAGGAACAGTGGCTAAAGAGAAACCAAGGAGAACGGAAAGAGTGTCATCTGGTGTAGAACGAGCAAAAGTGAGCCAGAGAGTGTAGGAACAGTGGCTAAAGAGAAACCAAGGAGAACGGAAAGAGTGTCATCGGGTGTAGAACGAGCAAGAGTGAGCCAGAAAGTGTAGGAACAGTGGCTAAAGAGAAACCGAGGAGAACGGAATGAGTGTTATCGGGTGTAGAACGAGCAAGAGAGAGCCACAGAGTGTAGGAACAGTGGCTAAAGAGACACCGAGAAATCGGAAAGAGTGTCATCGGGTGTAGAACGAGCAAGAGTGAGCCAGAAAGTGTAGGAACATTGGCGAAAGAGAAACCGAGGAGAACGGAAAGAGTGTCATCTGGTGTAGAACGAGCAAGAGTGAGTCAGAGAGTGTAGAAACAGTGGCTAAAGAGAAACCGAGGAGAACGGAAAGAGTGTCATCTGGTGTAGAACGAACAAGAGTGAGCCAGAGAGTGTAGGAACAGTGGCTAAAGACAAAACCAAGGAGAACGGAAAGAGTGTCATCTGGTGTAGAACGAGCAAGAGTGAGCCAGAGAGTGTAGAAACAGTGGCTAAAGAGAAACCAAGGAGAACGGAAAGAGTGTCATCGGGTGTAGAACGAGCAAGAGTGAGCCAGAGAGTGTAGGAACAGTGGCTAAAGAGACACCGAGGAAATCGGAAAGAGTGTCATCGGGTGTAGAACGAGCAAGAGTGAGCCAGAAAGTGTAGGAACATTGGCGAAAGAGAAACCGAGGAGAACGGAAAGAGTGTCATCTAGTGTAGAACGCGCAAGAGTGAGCCAGAGAGTGTAGGAACAGTGGCTAAAGAGAAACCGAGGAGAACGGAAAGAGTGTTATCGGCTGTAGAACGAGCAAGAGTGAGCCAGAGAGTGTAGGAACAGTGGCTAAAGACAAAACCAAGGAGAACTGAAAGAGTGTCATCTGGTGTAGAACGAGCAAGAGTGAGCCAGAGAGTGTAGAAACAGTGGCTAAAGAGAAACCAAGGAGAACGGAAAGAGTGTCATCGGGTGTAGAACGAGCAAGAGTGAGCCAGAGAGTGTAGGAACAGTGGCTAAAGAGAAACCGAGGAGAACGGAATGAGTGTTATCGGGTGTAGAACGAGCAAGAGAGAGCCACAGAGTGTAGTAACAGTGGCTAAAGAGAAACCAAGGAGAACGGAAAGAGTGTCATCTGGTGTAGAACGAGCAAAAGTGAGCCTGAGAGTGTAGGAACAGTGGCTAAAGAGAAACCAAGGAGAACGGAAAGAGCGTCATCGGGTGTAGAACGAGCAAGAGTGAGCCAGAGAGTGTAGGAACAGTGGCTAAAGAGAAACCGAGGAGAACGGGCAGAGTGTCATCTGGTGTAGAACGAGCAAGAGAGAGCCAGAGAGTGTAGGAACAGTGGCTAAAGAGAAACCAAGGAGAACGGAAAGAGTGTCATCGGGTGTAGAACGAGCAAGAGTGAGCCACAGAGTGTAGGAACGTTGGCGAAAGAGGTAAGCAGCCCTACCGGTACTGCACAAAGTGAGGGAAATTGTGCAATTGCAGCTCCTCGATGGCTGGAACGAAAAAGGAAGGACGGAAGAACACTTTACGTTGACTGTTGAGTGATAGGCGTTAATTACGTTTGTAACTCAACGGTGCAAGTGTGTGTGTGTGTGTGTGTGTGTGTGTGTGTGAATACAGCTGTTTGCGAGGACAACGCGTACACCAGACGACCGACTCTATAATAAGTAAATCACGCAATCGTAACGTGTTTGGTTACGGAAATAGGTACACACGAATCAGTCAGTAGTCACTTCCAGTATACCATGTCGGAAAGCAAGAGTTGATTTGCATTATAAAAGCTATTGTAAATATTGCAGATAGCTACTACAAGTTTTTTTTTGTTGAATATTTTTAATTTCCTATACCCCTTTGTAGTCTTGAAACTGATATTACTAACCTCATAACTTTAAGGTAATTAAATTAAATGGTTTTATTTGGCATTCTACAGTGGTATTTTAATAGTAAGTTCCCAATAAAAGTTATCGGGAAATTCAATACAATAAATACCTGTTCTTGTCTAAAACGTCCGGGCCGATTGCATGTGTTTCATTGTTAAAATTTCATGTTGCCAACGTTTCGACAGCACGGACAAGTATTTATTTGGGATGTACTCTATCCAGTCCCCGCTCTGAAGATGGCTGCCGAACGAGTTGCCGAAACGTTGGTGTGACGCGGACCGTAAAAGCCGTCGTCAGCTGATAATATAATGGATAAGCCTACTGTAGGTTGGAAATGTAAACAGTATAAAATAATTATATACGCTGGTGAATATTTATTTATTTTATTGATTTAAAAATTGTGGCAAGCGAGTACTCACTGACAATTTCAGTATGGCCTTTAAAGGTAAAGTAAGGACTAAGATAGTCATAAACAACACCACTTTAGAACAAGTGAGCCGTTTGAAATATCTCGGGTGTGCAGTAAGCTATGAATCTGAATATGATAAAGAGAGAAGATAAATAAATTTAGGAGTATTTGTGGCACGATTCATAGAAATCTTCGAAATAAAACAAGACACAGCACAGCAAAGTATTTAGGTTATGTTTTTATAAGGGCAATGGTTTTAAATCATGTACGATGAAAATTTATTGTTGTTTTGAACATAAATTTTTATTTATTTTTGTTTTGTAAGTAAATAACTTACTGTTTTACTTCTTGCGTACCACCTTGGATGACCCCGCGTACCACCGTTTGGGACCACTGGTCTACAGTATTGAAGGGGAGGCTTTTCTTAGTTAATTCCTAACTGGAGGGCCCATCTATTCATTTATAAACTTGTACTGGGACCGTCTGCCTGATCTGTATGTAAGAGAATCGTAGTGTCTCTTAATCGTTTTGAAGCCAATTAAAAACTCCAGACTATTGTTGGAGAAAGTTTGTGGAATTTATATTTATATAATTATGAAACTTACAATTATATTGATACTCTTTGAAAAATAGTTTATATTGTTACAACGGTCTCACTGATCGTCGTATGGTACAGTGGAAACAAATTACAGGCACCAATGAAGTCACTAGTCGCCTGTTTTAATTAATCACAAATAACAGTTTGTAATCAACAAGTTATCCAACAATTCAAATTACATTTGTCCACACGCAATAATAATGTCAACTAATAGAGTCCCGCACAATAATCACTTTTCACTAATAACCACTTGTGACGCACTCAGTAAATCGCCCGACATAAACTAAACTGACCGTCGCTGGGTTATACTCCATATGCTGGGTATATTTATATCCCGCTGATTTTCCAGAATAACCTGCCACTTTTTGGATGACGTGTTAAACAAGTGCTTATTACAGGCGCTCTCGAATCGACTAGAAACAGTGTCGTGTCTGGTCTTCAACACAGTGCGCCGACCGATGCGGTCCGGAACAGACTCGATTGTTGACGCATGATAAGTATCACGTAATTGTCTTTCTTCTCAAAATAGCAATATGTACGCACAAAACATTACAGCTGGCTTTGCTGGGATAGCCAAGAAACATGTAGAACTACGTTCTCCATTGTACGAGAACGTTCCGTATTGCGTAACAATGTTAGTTTGCTTCCTGAGTTTTAGAACTCGCTCACTATTTTGAACGAACTATATTTATTATTAAATAAATTTCGGCATTACGTGATTTTCTGATTATGGGGAAAATTACAAAAATTCTGATTATTCTACTTTTTCTTTAGTAATATTGTGCTATTAATTGTACTAATTAATTGTGCTATTAATTGTATATTGTACTAACAATTGTGCTATTATAGTAGTAACAATAGTAGTAACGCACAGAATCGTATAATAAATAATAAAAACTCGAGACATTCGAATTTGCGTTACAATACCCTGCTGGATTTTCACAATTTAAAAAAAAATCTCTTTTTTGGGTTCTATTGAAAGGATTTCGGATTACAGATTCTGTCAGATTGATGGCCTCACCAGGTGGATCTGTACGGTAAACGCCTTTTTTGTATCAAGCATTGAGCCAGAATCGCGCTGTTAGGCGTCTGTTGAGCCAGAATCGCGTTTCGTAATTAGGTTACTGAAATTAATGTTCGACCGCATGACAATCCGCATATTTCGCGTAATTCATGCGTTGTCACGTGGTAACCTTGAACGCTTTGTATGCCCTCTTTTAGACATATATGTAGCATTTTTTCTATCCAGTGGAGTGGCACTACATTTTTGTAGCTATTTACACTACCATTACGAGCTGAATCAAAGAGAGAGAGAGAGAGAGAGAGAGAGAGAGAGAGAGAGTGTGTGGGTTTGATCATCTTCAACATGGGTTAAACAAAAATCGTTTGGTCCGGTCCCAAGCAGAAGATAGACCAGAGCTGGTCGTTTTCCATCACTTCTTCGGACGTTCCTCATCTTTCCGTTCTTTCGGCTTATAATTCCACAGTTGTTTGGGGGTGCGGCAGTCGTCCATTCGGTTAAGACGTTCCAACCATTTTAGCCGATATTGACCAATCCTATCAAGTGTACACATAATATTCAGTTCCTGTTGTACAAGTACATTTCTTTTGCGATATTGAAGAGTATATCCTACCACGAACTGGACAACCTGTTTGTTGATTACAAACAACCATTCGACTCGTTAGACAGAAAGGAGATATGTCACATCTTGCAAGGCTTCCGAATACCCAACAAATTAATACATCTGGTTCGCGTGACCCTGAAAGATACAAGATGTAAAGTAAAAGTAGAGGGAGCATTAACAGAGGATTTCCAAGTTCCAAGAGAAGTAAAACAAGAGGATGTCTTGCCTACCCTCCTTTTCAATATGTGCACAGAGAAACTAGTAAGGCAGCTACCAGTAAACCCTGGTGGTACAATTATGAACAGAAGGTCGCAGTGCATTGCATATGCTGACGATATTGTTCTCGTGACAAGAAACAAACAGGCACTGGGAGAGGCGTACACCTCTCTGGAGCATGCTTCGACCAACCTAGGGCTGCAAGTGAACAGCCAAAAGACAAAATATATACTGATGAAGAATAATGTCCGAGAAGAAATAGTCCCAAAAATTAAAGTCAATGGGAATGAATTTGAGACGGTGGATAGTTTTAGATATCTTGGGTTCCTCTTGACGTCAAAAAATCAGATGGCAATAGTAATTCAAGACAAACTGGAAATAGGTGCTACTTTTCTTTGCTGCTTATCCTAAAGTCCAGAAACATTTCTAGAACCTCCAAAGCCCAGATTTACAAAACTATATTGCGGCCAGTAGTATTATATGCTTCAGAAGCTTGGACCATGACCTCAGCCCAAGAAATGATCAATGATCAGAAGATGGGAAAGAAAAATTCTGAGGAGGATATATGGAGATGTACTAGATACTGAAATGTTGCGTATGAGGACAACCGCCGAATTCTACGATCTATACAAGGAACCGGACATCGTCACAGCAATAAAGCAAGGCAGAATTAGGTGGCCAGGTCACGTACAAAGAATGACAGAGGAAAGAGCAGTGAAAAAAGTATTCATTAGAGGATCACGAGGAAGACGAGCAAGAGGGAGGCCAAGAAGAAGATGGGTGGATGATATAGATGAAGATATGAGAAGACTGGAGGTCAGCAGGTGGCGAAGAGAGTTGCACAGGATAGAGAGAAGTGGAGGCACGTCATTCTGGAGGCCAGGGTTCTTCACGAGCTGTAGCGCCGTGTAGTAGTAGTGGTAGTAGTAGTAGTAGTAGTAGTAGTAGTAGTAGTAGTAGTAGTAGTAGTATCCTACCACGTGCCTTGAAATCTCATTTTGGTCGCCTGAATACGATTGGTCTGGGATTTCGTTGAAGTTTCTGACCCATCGAGAAGTGAGGGGAGGGCCATGACCTCGTACAACTTCAGGAGTGTTTCTTTACTCGTTGATTTTAGAGTTCTCCTGATGGCCCCACACATATGGTTGAACTTGTGCAACCTCTTCGCCCCATCATTGTTTGTAATGTAAGACACGTTACAGTACAATTACACATTTCAACAATCCCAGCATTAATTGTGGAACAGTTATCACTCAGTTTCTTGACTTTCATAAAAACACTTATTGTAGAACGGAGCGCTGAACATTCTTCCGTTTAATTTCACTGCTTCTAGAAATAGCCGTTCCCTGTTTCACTTTTCTTCCCCTCTGTCGTACAATTCTCTTATTACCTGGCCCTCTCGTCGAAGTTTTGGATAATACGAGTGTAGAGCAGGTATCACATTTCCGTTATCTTGTCTGTGACATCACCTATGATGTGGTATAGTCCACATGTTGGTTAGGTTTGTGTCCATATGTGGTACAATTCATCGAGTGTTATCGAGGAAAACAAGGAAAGAGACTACACTAAAATTTTGTAAGGAATTTATGGACTTCTTTCTTCCTTGACTTCCAGTTCATATCTACCTTAAAGTCGAGTCATCTTCTCTTCTTCACATACGCCCGTACCAGCGCATTCTTTGGCCCTTTCACTTGTTTCTTCTACTTCACAATTTGTCATATTTTGATATTCGTCTTCTCCTAGTTTCTTGGGGCCCCAAAGCTTTTAACAATCCTTTGGTCTAATATTTTAGGCCTTCCTTGTCGTCAAACACACCATCTCCTCGTCACCGGTCTTACTGCTGCTTTGCAGTGGCGAAGTTACATGGAGGCAATTGAGGCAATGCCTACCCTAAAAAATTCTGCAGAATAAAAATTATAAATACGTATGAACTACGTAACGTAAAGATTATAAATTGTTACTGTGACTGTCGAATTTATTAAGCTGAAACGTGCTTTACTGAGCGACCGCTAGATGGTGACAGGTGAGATTCGGCATAGCTAGTTTTAAACGAATGAGGCAACGTGAACTTGCCTCAGCGTTTTTTGTGTAAATCGTATGTAAGCAACAATGTGCTGGCGTGAAAGGGAAGTGCGGGGGAGGGGGATTGTCCCGCGCTGTACACATGCCTCACTTCTGTGGTCCAAACGGTTAAGTTAAAGTGTGCTGTGTTGTTTATAAGTGTGTTTATTTTATGCGGTTATTTTATTAAAAGTGTGCCTGTTATTCCGCTGAAGTAACAGATGATCAAGATTGTTATTTGAATTATTTGTAACTTGTAACATTAAACATATGTGACGATTTGACCTATGTAGTATATTAATAATAATAACAAAAACAAAATTATAATGTAGTGCGTGGAGCAACATGTAAAGAAAAAAAAAAGAAAAAGGAAACTTAGCCGACACATCTCTTAGCAAACTGTAAATGGTGAGAAATGTTACTTACCAGAGTTTAGTGCTGATAAAATAAGAACTGTAACTACAAGTAAAGTGTAAGCTACCGACTCCGAAAGAAGAAAACACAAACAGCAACCGGATGAACTTCTAGTACCAAAATCTAATCGTCTAGGAAGAGACTACCAGAAACAATCAACCTCATGGAACGTCAAGAGGGACCGTGGATCAGAGGCTAGAAGAGGACTGAAGATGACCATCATGGATCCCACAGCATACACAAGTTATATTCAGGTGATATCAAAACATAATATTTGTAACACAAATTCATTGTAAAACAACAAGAACAGTAAAACATTAAAGAACTTTGATGATTTAAAGTTTAATATAAATATTTTTGTAATTATTGTAATGAAGTAGTAATCACATTGCGATGTTTAGATTTAAATTAATTTTAAAATTTACAACCAAAATTATTCTTCTAATAATTTGGTTGAAGTTGTAATAAAAAATAACAAACTTGAAACTCGGATCCGTGGTACTTAAAACAATAAAACAATATCTTGCTGAATGATTTTGATATAAAAAGAATAAAAAGTAAATTTCCAAAATATTTAATGCAGAATATTTTAGAATCTGAGTTTTAAAAGTAAAGTAAAGTATGAGAGATAAATATGTTAATAAAGAGATGTTTTTGCTAACACCCAACGAGTGAATAAATTTATACAATCCTTGCTTAATTCCTGAATAATAAAGTGTTATAATTTGTTAGTGATTAAGGCTTACTAACAACGGCAGCTAGTTCAATTAAAAGGTAACAAATTGAACTGGTTCCCGACATTTGTGATATCTTAACAAGGGAGAGTCACAAAATTGCGCAACTCTGCTATTTTAAAAATAATTATGTACGTCGTGGCACACAAAATTGCGCCACTCTGCTACTTTGTAAAATAATAATTATTATGTATTGTGCTGTTGTTTTAATAATTAATATACACCATTAATTATATTGTATATTGTTATAATTCTTTAACAATAACTTTGACTATAAATTTATTCACTCTGAAAAAAAAATAAATAAATGAGTAAAATTTTAATTAAGATATAATAATATTAGTATCGTGACATTGCCGTAATAAACAAGTCATCGCTGGTAAATATTCCATTCTAAACCTGTTGGTATGATCAAGCTAGTTCATGTTAAATACGTGTTGAGGAATGTAAACTCTCCCCTTTTGTATGCACGCATCTCATTCAAAACCTCCCCTCGCTGACATAACAAACAATCCTAGACACGAATCTTTCCTGTTCTGAATTGTCCTACCTGTGTTACCACCCTATGCAAACAATGCGACTCCCCAAAACAGCTGACCCTTTGTGCTATTGTTAAAGGAATGAACTTTTCGTATGTGAAATTTCTCTCTACTATACTATGATATTAGTGTTTTGTTTTGACTAATTATATATGACAGTACAGAAAATTGAATTGTTGTGAGATGAGTTTATTTTGAGTAATTAATATAAGAATCTATGTGTAATAAGAGATATATGTATGTGTTTAAATGAAGTCGAGCTTTACAAGTGTTTAAGCTGATATAAGATTTGTCGTACGTAATACTTCGTTTATTTAAACGACGTTATTAACAAAAATGGCTCAATTTAACCCTGACTTGTTGTTGAAAGACGAATTAAGCTATGAAGCATTATTGCGTGGTCTTCCATACTCAGATGTAACTGTCGCGGAACTTCGCAAAACGTTACGTGAAAATGAACGGGACAAACCCTCACTGTTAAAGTGTATTAACGATTACACAAATCGTTTAAGTGTTTTAGATTTTGAAAGCGAAAAGGAAACATGCTATCACAAGTATACAGAACTAACTTCGATCGCAAAAACCCTGCGTGATGAAAAATCCCCCGCAGTAATTTTACGCACACCCAAAGAATCGAACATCTGACCCGCCGTATCACCAATTTGTTGAATTGGCCCCGTGATAAAGTTACCCCACAGGATGTACAAAAATTCGCGGAGGAAGCATTACAACAATTACCCGAGATAATGCGCGAATTACGTCGAAGATCTGAATCGTTTAGATTAGGAGAGATTGAAGAAGCAAAGACGAAACTAAATATTTCCCCTACCCAATCTCCTACTCAAGAACAGCAAACCGGTACTGTAAAGTTTCAGTTTCTGCAGGAATCCAACATAGATCCATTTAAAGAACGGTTAACTGATAGACAAGCCAATATCCAACCAGCAAACGTTACGCTATTCCCTAATGAACTAGAGAATATGTCTCGTACCTACGATTTACCTTCTTACTTGCCGACGAATCAATCTGCGAAAAAACCGAGAATGACGACTCCTTTTAATCTAACTACAGATCTTTATGGAAAGATAACCCACCCTGTAGAACATATTTTGTCAGACATACCAATCACTGATGGGCTGAATATTACAAAGCTCCTAGATTTTCTCAAGCATCTTTTGCAATTAAAATATCTGCGACAACTAAGAGATGACCAGATTTTACAAGTAATTTTACCTAAATGTAGATCTCCTTTAAAAGATCGTGTGTTAGAATCCCTAAGGCATAATCACCCAGTAGAAGAACTTCATACCACCCTAATAAGACATTTCATTCCCACCGGTATCTACGAAGAATTGAAGCGGAATCTAGTACTTCGTGTACAAGGAGCATACGAGAGATTAGCTCACTATATATCTGAAATAAGAGAATCTGCATTATTGCTGCAAGTCAAATGGAGTGAACAACAGTTAGTAGACAATATCTTAGTCGGACTATCCCCCGAAGAACGATCTCGCCTAGCACTCATGAAGCGACCAACCACTTTCACCGAACTAGAACTATGTTGTATACATTCGTCCAACGTCTGGTATTCTGACCAGCACAGACGCGTTTCTATGTCCCAGACTCAACACAGAGATTCATTCCGAACTCTACCAATTGGAACAGATACCCGAACCTACCGCGATAAGTGATTCGTAAGTACATATAAAACCCAAAGCTACCCCCATATTTCATACTCTAGATCAAAACCCCGACAACCTACGAGCGAAGTAAATGAGGAAAGAAGATGTTATAACTGTGGAAAGGCCGGACACATTAGCAAGGTATGTAAACAAAAGCGCTACCAATCAAAAAACATGTGAAGCTGGAAGAACGAAAATCCTACGTCTTCCGCAGCACCAGAAGGAAAGGTAAAAACAATAATAATCATAGAGTAAAAATAAATAAAAATAAACGCATAGGCCCTTACCTAACAAGATTTATTGAGAAGTGCAACTCTATTGGTGCATGTAAAACAAGTATCTGCCAACTACCCTATGTACAGATAGACCTTGGAGCAACGAATACCCTTGGTTTAATTGATTCCGGATCTACCCGTAGTATAATTAGTCAACAGTTAGCCACCGTATTAGATAGTCATAATCTGATTAAACGTAGCCAAAACGTGAACTAAAAGTGTGCCACCGCAAATAAAAAAAACCTAAAGATATCGCGCAGTATTACGGTGAAATTAAAAATAAAGAATTTTACTTGGTATATTCCCCTACTAGTAGCTGAAGTGTTAGGACAAAACTTAATACTAGGAGCTGATTTCATAAGTAAAACTGGATTAATCCTTGATATGTATGCAAAACAATATTTCTTCAGATTTGATCGTACTCGAAAATATCAGTTCGACTCCGAGTCAAGTAACGACGTTAATTGTGAAACCTCAACTATTCAATCAGAGCATAAAGAGTCTAGTCTGAGTCATTTAAAAGGAAGTGAGAGACTAAGAATTCAAAAGTTAATAAGGGAATTTTCTACAGTACTTACTCCCAAGTTAGGATTAACCCATTTAATCGAATATAAAATAAATCTTAGTGACAACAAGGTAATACGACTTCATCCATACAAATTATCACCGCCCAAGATGGAAATAATGAGAAACCACATTAACAAACTCCTTGATCGTCATTGAACCGTCAACTTCTCCATACTCATCACCTGCATTCCTAGTACCAAAAGGAACTGACAAACATAGACTAGTTGTGGATTATAGACAGCTAAATAAGAGTATAGAATTTGAATCGATACCTCTGCCCGATATTCACAGCGCGTTTCACTATTTTACAAAAGCGAAAATCTTCACTATAATGGATCTCAACCAAGCATTCCATCAAATCCCACTAGCTGAGGAATCAAAACCTTTAACTGCTTTTGCTGTCCCATTTAATCTATACCAATTTACTAGAGTACCATTCGGTATATCACAAGGAAGTTCAGTATGTAGCAGACTGTTAGAAAAAAATTTTCATGATGTTAAATTTAAATTTGTATATCACTATCTCGACGATATAGTAGTATATAGTGAGTCAATGGATCAACATATTGATCACTTGCGTGAAGTATTATCCAGGTTAAAGAAAGCTGGACTAACGGTAAACCCGAGTAAAGTTAATTTCGCAGTAAATCAATTCTTCTTAGGTCACATAGTATCTGCCGAAGGTAAGGTTAGCATCGATCCCGAACGTACACGCGCAATCCGAGAATTCTTACCACCGAGAGACGCCAAAGGTATAGCTCGATTTTTAGGTATGATTAATTATTTTCACAAGTACATACCCCACTTAGCGGATATAGCAGCCCCATTGAATGCTTTAAGAAAGAAAGGAGCGAAATTCGAGTGGACTACTCGACACCAAGACGCGTTTGAAACACTTAAAGAAAGCATAATATCCCCACCGGTATTGCAGTTAGCAGATTTCAGTAAACCATTTGTCGTACAGACTGACAGTTCAAGTGTAGCATTAGGAGCCGTAATATACCAGGAAATAAATAATACTAGACTCCCGATCAGCTATGCATCCCGTACATTGACCGACCAAGAACAAGAAAGGAAGTTCTCAACCTACGAACTTGAACGTTTAGCCGTAGTATTCGCCTTTGACAAATTCAAGCCATTTTTGGAACATAAGGAATTTCTACTAGAAACCGACAATCAAGCTTTGTCATGGTTATTGAACCACCCAAAACAGTTAGGTCGTATCGGAAGATGGGTGTTAAGATTGAATTTCTACAAGTTCAAAGTACAGCATATTCGTGGTACTCAAAATGTAGTAGCCGATCCCGCATGTTCCACCTACCCAATACAAGATCTAGAGAAGACAATGTTGAAACCACTACCGTTAATACGCTAATCACTAACTTTCCCCTTGCATTTAAGGATATCGCATACCACCAACAAAAAGATCCGAAATTGTGCAAAATAATAGAACAAATAGAAAAAGGAAATTATTCTGACAAATATACCTTGAGTAAACGAGTACTTTGTTTTAAAAAGGCAAACGGAAGATTACTGAGAATAATCGCCCCGGAAATCATCAAACCTATGCTAATGGAATACTACCATTCATCGACCATTGGAGCTCATATGGGAATTAGGAAAACTATACATCGTATTCGCAAGGAATACCATTGGGAAAATATGAACAGTGAAATAAAAAAGTTCGTGAAAGAATGCGAAATCTGTGCCCTGAGCAAGCCAGCAAGAATCAGTCAAGTCGGAAAATTAATCTCAGAAATACCCACAACTCCCTTCTCGAAGATATACATAGACTATTCTGGACCTTATCCCCGTTCGAAATCCGGAAATACCATGCTATTAATTTGTGTAGACTCCTTCACTAAATTCGTGTGGATGTATCCTATGAGACGTGCATTAGCATCTACGACAATAAAAATTCTACAAGAAAGACTATTTAAAGATTATGGTACACCTTTAAACCTAATATATGACAATGGACCTCAGTTTAAGTCGAAAGAATTTAACGACATGTGTTTTAAATTAGGGATAAATCATATTACAGCGACCGAGTACAGACCGCAAGGAAATCTAGCAGAAAGATACTTGCGTAACTTAAAATCAGCTCTAATATCTTATCACGCCAAAGACCAGACAACCTGGGATCAAAATGTATCGTGGATACAATTTTCGTTCAACTCAGCGTATCATGAAGGCCATAAATCAACACCATTTGATTTACTGTACAAATATAAACCCAACCACCCTTTAACCACGAAATGGAAAATCCATGAGTTATTGTTCCGTGACATGAATACAAATAACGTAAGAAAAATATGGAATGAAGCTCGTGCAAATTTGAGAGCGAATTTACAAAAATCACGGAAATACCATGAGCGGAATAATAGGCAAATAGAATATAAGGTAGGTGATTATTTGTAACTTGTAACATTAAACATATGTGACGATTTTAAAATAATATTTAAATCGCACAAATAAAAAATTGCTTTCAATATAAGTAAGGGGGGTATTACCCACCCCTTACCTATGCCTAGATTCATGCAACAACGTGCATATTGTCCCGTACCAACACGTTAAGAACGGTGTTATTTAGCTAATAATAATAATTACTTTAATTAAATAAAATATGTACAAAATAAATAAAGAAATTCATAATTCGTAACCAAAAGGTAAAATAATGTATTACGACTTAATTAGTAAATAATTAATATAACTTAAAAGAACGAACTATTTTCTCAGTGCGTAAAACCGCGCCAGCTACTGACCCCTTGCCGCTAAACATTGCATTCATTCGCCCGATAGACACCGAGATGTAAGGATGTAGCTGCTGTGTTGTGCACATACACGTAGGTGTATACCGTTGAACAATATTTAATCAAGTTTATAATGAGTTCGATTTGACCTATGTAGTATATTAATAATAATAACAAAAACAAAATTATAATGTAGTGCGTGGAGCAACATGTAAAGAAAAAAAAAAGAAAAAGGAAACTTAGCCGACACATCTCTTAGCAAACTGTAAATGGTGAGAAATGTTACTTACCAGAGTTTAGTGCTGATAAAATAAGAACTGTAACTACAAGTAAAATGTAAGCTACCGACTCCGAAAGAAGAAAACACAAACAGCAACCGGATGAACTTCTAGTACCAAAATCTAATCGTCTAGGAAGAGACTACCAGAAACAATCAACCTCATGGAACGTCAAGAGGGACCGTGGATCAGAGGCTAGAAGAGGACTGAAGATGACCATCATGGATCCCACAGCATACACAAGTTATATTCAGGTGATATCAAAACATAATATTTGTAACACAAATTCATTGTAAAACAACAAGACCAGTAACAAAAGATCAGTAAAGAACTTTGATGATTTAAAGTTTAATATAAATATTTTTGTAATTATTGTAATGAAGTAGTAATCACATTACGATGTTTAGATTTAAATTAATTTTAAAATTTACAACCAAAATTATTCTTCTAATAATTTGGTTGAAGTTGTAATAAAACATAACAAACTTGAAACTCGGATCCGTGGTACTTAAAACAATAAAACAATATCTTGCTGAATGATTTTGATATAAAAAGAATAAAAAGTAAATTTCCAAAATATTTAATGCAGAATATTTTAGAATCTGAGTTTTAAAAGTAAAGTAAAGTATGAGAGATAAATATGTTAATAAAGAGATGTTTTTGCTAACACCCAACGAGTGAATAAATTTATACAATCCTTGCTTAATTCCTGAATAATAAAGTGTTATAATTTGTTAGTGATTAAGGCTTACTAACAACGGTAGCTAGTTCAATTAAAAGGTAACAAATTGAACTGGTTCCCGACATTTGTGATATCTTAACAAGGGAGACGTCACACATATACTTATATAGAAACTAATCAAGTTTAAAAATTTGAAGTTCAATCAGTTGTATTATTGTGTATGACTTAGGCCTATACAAGGATTGTTCAATAAAAACACGTTTAGAGCTGTAAAGCATTTTTTATTCAACGATTTTAAAAGAAGTCTCCATTAACATTAAGACATGAGTCTCACTGTTGCACTAATCTGTAGATTCCCTGCTAGTAAAATTCTTACGGGTGTTTGCGGAACCATTCGTAACAGCAAACTCTACCTCAGCGTCCGATTTGAACCACCGTCCTTTTAGTGATTCCTTAAAAAAAATGTAGGTAAGATTTTTGCCTACCCATTCATTAACTACTAGCTTCGCCACTGCTGCTTTGTATGTTTTAATTTTGGTATTGCTCCTTAGTGACTTTCGAGTAGTTTAAATGCCCTCTAAAGACATTACCAGCGTCGTGTAGAGTAAGACCAGTGGTAGGAGTGCTACCTTGAAGCTTCTGGTCTTGCTCTGGGTTTCTTTCGAAGACCCATAGGTTCTTCCCCCCCCCCCCAACAAGTGGCGTTGGGAGACCTTCCTCTTCTTGATATTGAAACATCTTCGCCCTTAATCTTAAACATCTATTGTTGTTCATAAATATCTAAAATTAAATACTCCCTCAATCCACTTATTCTCTATGAGTTGTTTTTTTTCTTCCTATCTACGTGCATATTTGCCTTTCCCTCGTTAATGACTATCTAGTTCTGATTAGTGGGGTTGTGTGAAACTTTAACTTCCGTTCCTAGCCTTGTTCTTAATTTTTCTGTGTACGGGACCACAAATATTCTGGAACCGAACGACCAGCCCATTACTGGCAAAAGCAAAACTTCAAATTACTCAAAATCTTTACAGCGAACACTCCTGGAAGAGGAAAAGCTCTCACAGTCTGAACAAAAGTCGCATGTATAATTTTCTGCATAACATTCATCATCTGTTTTAACGATCGCATATCTAAGCAGTTATCTTTTGTTAATTACTAATTACGGCTATACTCGCAAGTTGTAAACATTAATAATTTTATCTCGTAATAACTTTCGCATGTGCATATATGTTTTTCAACTTCTCAGTTGTACTAAAGTAAGTTAACGTTCCAATCTCTTGTACGTTGTCACCGATCTAGAGCTATGCTTTTGTGAGCCGGAAATTTTCATAATTATCGACATTAACCATTTTAGTTTTCTTGCTCATAGCAAAAAATAGAATCGGAATTATTTTTTAATGTCATTAAATTTGAATAATTTAAATCACCTGTAACATAGTTTTGTTATTAGTTATGACTGTATAATTCACATCTAATTGAAAGATTTTTTCCTAAACGTATTACTGAAAGCGGAGAATTTTTTGCGACCCATACAGCCACCTTGATCCAGTTATCCGAGCAGCTATGCAAAAGCCGAAATTTGGTCTTCAAGAATAAGAACATATCTTAAAATTACATTCAATAAAACGACTGTATAGACAATCACAAGTTAGGCCTATTCATCAGTGCTGTCAAACGACGAAAATTAATGAAAAGAAAATTGGATTGAGTTGAATGGAACGGACGAGGCCATAGCATTTTCAACTTGGGTCTTCTTTTAGGGAGTTGAAAAGTAAAATAAAGTGACAAACGTAGAGATACAATTTTGTGTTTAATTTATAAACAGAAAAATAAATTACAACGAATGGGAGACAAAAAGACGAGTGTGAAAAACAACATACAAACACTCTATTACATTTATTTATAAAAATGTGTATTATTCAAACCCTGTCACAGATAGTTTCCAATCCGCTAATTCCCCCCCCCCCTCCAATAGGAGGGAAGCAATTTTGATCCTAACTGACTATATAGATAGGTTCGATGAAAACTTAAGAGAAAGCAAAGAAACAGAATATAATTAACAACTTTACATTGCGTAATATATATTTTATTTTTGGATTTCGTTGTTCATGACGTGTCCGTTACTTAACTAAATATAGCCTAATTAATTCATTACCGACTCGGAACACAAAGATTTTATGGGGAAAAACGTAATTATTTTACCTTATAGCCTGAACCGGTTTTCGCTTTTAAAAAGCTTCTTCAGAGGCTGCCGTTGGGAGCACTGTCCATCTTGTCGTTGGCGACGGTATCGACTTTTGAAAGATCGATATTGTGTGTGTGGGGCGTGATGTGTTCGAATAATGCGTGTGATTTGAATTGTGTCTGTTCGTTTAGGATGTCGTTTTTATGCGTTTTCGTGTGTTTGTGTATTTCTAGTTGTTCTAGAGTTCCAGTTATTTTACTTCCTGACGAACAGACAAGATTTTGTAAGGGCCGATCTTGCGTTCATTCGCTTTGAAAATATTGATCAAGAAGAAAAGTGAGACACATTTTGCCTTTACTAACTACGAGAAAGCATTTGATAGAGTTAATAGATACATTATGTGTAAGAGGGGATATCGTAAACATCTTGTAGACGTTATAAAGAGCTATTACTATAGTACAAGGATAGTATTGTCTACAGGAGCGGAAACAACAGAAGAAATTTAAATTAATGAGTGAGTGCGCCAAGGCTGTAGCATATCCCCAACATTGTTTAATATCTACGTTGATGGCAGAGTTAGAGAATGGAAATTACGAGTGGATCCGGGAATAAAAATAAATAATAGAAAATAACATGAATACAATGCTGTTTGCAGATAATCAAGTAATCATCCAAAGCAACGATCATGAGCTACAGAGATCAATGTTCCAGTGACAGCAAGTCTGTTCAATTGTCACTGAGCAGAAACAAATACTATTCATTTATGGGTAAATACTCCCTTACGGACTAAGATTGCACTGGATAATAAGAGTATAGAGCAGGTGTCACATTTCCGCTATCTTGGGTGAGACGTCACTTATGTTGTGGATTATGATGTTGATTAAATGTTGGCTAGGTTTCAGTCAATATGTGGCACAATTCATCGAGCGTTATCGAGGAAAACAAGTAAAAAGAGACTCGACTAAAATTTTATAAATAATTTTTGGACTTCTCTCTTCCTTGACTTCCGGTTCATATCTACCTTAAAGTTGAGCCATCTTCTCTTCTTGACATACGCCCGTACCAGCTATTCTTTGGACCTTTTTCTTGTTTCTTCTACTTCACAATTTGTCATATTTCGATATTCGTCTTCTCCTAGTTTCTTTGGGCCCCAAACCTTTTAACAAGCTTTTGGTCTAATATTTGAGGCCTTCCTTGTCGTCAAACTCACCATCTCAACAAACACTGACGTTACTGCTGCTTTGTATATTTTAATTTTGGTGTTGTTCCTTTTGTGACTTTCGAGTAGTTTAAATGTCCTCTAAGGACGTTACCAGCGTCGTGTAGAGTAAGACCAGTGGTAGGAGTGCTACCTTTAAGCTTCTGATCTTGCTCTAGGTTTCATTAGAAGACTCATCTCCTAGGTTCTTCCGTCCCTAGTGCCGTTGGGAAACCTTCCTCTTCCACCTCTAGGACCGTCGTTCATTTGATGAGTTTAACCCTGACTGCGCTCTTACCGGATATTCTTCTTCTTCTTTTTCTTCTCTTCAAGAGTCAGGTTATATAAACCTGTTCCGGCACCCATCTCATCCTCGAACGACCCACGTCACAACCTCTTCGTACGTTACCGGATAATACGCAAGAAAAACAAGAAACAAGAATTACATAGGAAAGCTAAAATATGAAAACAGTGAAAGACTCCCTAGCCGTCGAGAACCTAATAGAGTCGAGTTGAAAAGATTAAAAGTGGGTCAAGTGAGACCAAACAGAAAGGGATTTAAATTGTCGCAAGATGACAATCCAGCTAGGGTACATCGGGTGTCCTAAACCCAGTGTCCATCAGGTGTGGATCCCTGATGAAAGAGAGGGAAAGAGACTATACTAAACTTTTATAAGGTAATGACTGTGCCAGTGTTATTGTATGGTTCTGAAACTTGGTTTCCGGTCAAAAAACCTCTGAGTAGGACACAAGCATCGGAGATGAGGTTCTTGTGATCTGTTAAAGGCTGCACAGGAAAAAATAGGCTCTATAATGAAGACATTCGCAAGGAGTTGAACATGTTTAATATCCAAGGTCATACCACATAAAACAAAGAGAAATTGACTGCTCATGTGAATAGGATGCCAGATGCCAGGTTTCCTAAGGAAGTTTGGCAATACAAGCCAATTGGACGAAGAAGTATAGGAAGACCTAGGAAGCGGAAGCGTTGGTGAAGTGGATGTATTCCTTTGGGGAGGATATATTCCTGCAACCTCCCTAATCACAATACAGCAATGTCTCACGCTGCATTCCACGAGTTCTTAGTTTCCAGCAAAACTATCGGAACTCAATGGTTGCTATGGGAACTGTACCTCCCGCTTCTTGAAGCGAGAGCTATTGGAAAAGACGTGTTCTCCTAACAGTGTGGGCAACTTGAGTTCTTCTCACGTCCATAGCAGAACTATGGATATAGAATTTTTCCATATTAGCAGGAAATCATCTGTGCCACGACAAGACCTCTGTTAGGTAAAAATTAACCTCTCCACGGGCATATTTTCCAACAGTTATATATTTGGTATGAGATGATGAGTGCATCTTGACTTACGCTAGTTGGAAACAAGTTGTACGCGAAATGCGCAAGTTCATCGCACGTATACGAGCGCGCGCACGCGTGTTTTCGTGAGTAAAATAATTAAATAGTTTATTTGTATTTTGAAATATAATAGACTTTGTTAAAATTGTATCTGCTCGACATACTGATGTATTTGGGTTGTTTTTAGCTCCTGGTCAGCTGGTTTGACAGCGAGCCGAAATGCAGTGCCGTCTTGATAACGTACAGCTTCGCCGTCACGTCGGCGTCGTGTGTCACCGAATTTGGAGAGTAAGTACTATAGTAAGTTCTCACTGAACGTTGCGGGTATGTTCTTAGTAATATTGGCAACGTTATTTCACGACGTCAATATTGAAATGACGTAAAGCGAAACGAATACCAAAGGTAGAGATAATAATATTGTTATTTATTGTAAAGTAATGTTATTTTCTAATCGAAACAGATGTTTCGGGTTGAGGGTAGGCTACTAGAAGTCGCCACGTACCTGCACCGGTTGTAAAACTAATAAAAGGGTTTAAAGTGAATGCTGTCAACATTTGTCACTGACATGTCTATTGTTATAGGCTTTGCTGGGGTTTCCAACGGTTATAAATGTATGTGGCTACTTCTAGCGGTTTAAGAGACATTCGTAGTGCATTCATTGGTAAGTCTTGTCCCCATCCATACAGTGGTTTCAGATACACTTTCAGTAGTTAGTCGATTGGATTTTAAAATATCCAATTTCCGTTATTTCGAGAGAGATCGACATAAATAGGAAAATTACGCGAAAATTAATAAACGAGTTCAGGGAGATCCTTACTCTCTGGCTAATGGAGAACAGCTCAAAAATCGGCGGCCCAGTAGATATTATTGAAATTGATGAAATTGCGTTCGGTAGAAGGAAGTATAACAGGGGCTAAATAACCAAAACTTGGTAGAGGAATTTGCTGGAGAACAAAAAAGTGCTTCGTAAAGGCGATGGTGGTGGATAAACACGATGCAAACACACTAAATCGTGTAATTTTAGATAATGTAGAACCAGGAACCACTATAGTTACAGATATGTGACGCGGCTACAACTCGTTCGAACAATATGGGTATACACATTTGTCTGTGAATCATTCGCTTAATTTTGTATGTCCTCGCAACTCTGCTGTTCACGCCCAAACGATCAAGAGCCACTGGTTCAAAATTAAGCGTGATATGCGGAGAAGAGTCGGGGAAACGTCTATTAGTACGAGTACATTTTAGACGTACTTAATTGAATATATTTGGAGAAATATGTTTTTTCCTGCTGAAGAATTGCTTACTGATTTTTTTGCGACTAATCATTATTTATCTAGGTAGATAATAAACAGATGTAAGAAAACGACAAGGCCTCAGTGGCCGCTTTTAGTAAGTCAAGCAATTGTTCTTGAAATACTAGTATCAACATTTCTCTCTTATCGTTAGCTGCTGTGAGCATACTCTGCACGAAAACATCTGTCTACATAAAAATGTCTCTCAGGCCACTGGAGGTAGCCACATACGTTTATAACTCTTGGAGAAATCACAAACCTGTATAATAATAGACGTGTCAGTAAACAGTACAATAAAATAACCTTTTCCTGGTTTTACAACCAGTGCAGGTATGCGGCGACTTCTAGTACCCTCAAACCGATGTTTCAATTAATTAGGAAACTGTTGTAAAAAAAAAAATGAAAAAATAAACATAGACAATTGAATTTTAAGTGACACTCCGTACTTCTGTTAAGATCCGTTCCTGATTTCTGATTTAAACTGATACTCTTCAATTTAAACGCCAAAATCATAACTTAAAAAGGACAATAAACCCATCTTTATAGGTGTGTATCTGATGATTGTTATGTATACGAATATTATTATCTCAGGTATTGTTATTGTTATTATTTACTCCGTTATTATTATTTTTAATTCCATAAACAAGGTATCGTTGGATTAAGAATAAAAGGAGTAATGTTTTATGTATTGCCGATTTTTTTTGTTTAGTTGTAAATACCAATTTTTATAAAACTTGGAATTTAAAATTTCAATCAGCCTCTATTCTGAAAATGTTTAAGATAACATTTTGATTTTTTTTGCACTTACCAAAAATAGTACCCTTAAAAATCTCAATCCGTTTAATAGTAATTCTTTTTTTTTTTTAGAAATACACTTAGAGACAGACGAAAAAAGAAGCATTTTCCTCATATGCTTATTGAGTTTAACATATCTTCCCATATACCACATACTTTCCCTTCAGTTTAATGAGTAGAATCCTTTTCTGAAGTTTGGCACAATTTTTTGGGGACACTCTGCATACAAAAACAGAAAACCAAAATTATTTATAGTGTAGACTTCCAGTTTTGTCTTGTCATCATCATCATCTTCACATCATGACATACGCGCAAGGTCCTGCCTGTTTCGCCTTCAAAGATCTTCCAGCTTTCTCTTCCGAACGCTGTTTCCAAGGCCTGTATTTTACTGTCTTGTTTCTTGGTTGTCGTCTATAATTTACACCCATAGGACAGTACAGGGACTTGTAAAACTTTAATTTTGTATCTCGACGTACCTTTTTTTTCTAAAAATACGATTGGTATTCCCACAGATCGTTTGGAACTTACCTACCTTAACATCAATATCATAATTGACGCTGTGATCAAAACAGCACATTAAAATATCTGTCTAGTCATATCTTATCACATATTAATACCAGTATTCACTAAATGTTTCCATACCCTTACTAGATCATCGATATAAATGTTAATTAGAGTTGATGACATACTGCACCCTTGTCTAACACCTTGATTAACAGATATTTATTGAGATATCCTGTAACTATTTTTAATAGCTATTTTTATTCCGTTATATAGTATAGTTCTTATAAGTTGTTGTGAGTATATCCGTTCTTGTAATACTTGTCACAGCAATTTTCTATCTACTCTAGCTAAAGCCTTGTGAAAGTCAATGAAAGCTAGATGCGTTTCCTTATTGAACTCACGTCGCTTCTCAATGAGGTGTGTAATAATAAAACCATTGTCTGTACAAGATCTGCTCTTCCTGAAACCGTTTTGTTCTTCCAAAATAATTTAATCGGAAATAGTATGGAGACGATGGTTTATGATTCTTGCATACGAGTATATTGTATAAACAGTACCAATCAGACATATTCTTCTATAGTTACTACAGTGTATCCGTTGCCCTTTCTTAAAAATAGACACCAGTAGAGCAATTAGCCAATCTTGCGAGACCTGTTGTCTTTTCCAAAACATATTATAGAAACGTAATAATCGAATGCAAGATACCTTGCATATCTTGCATTCGGTAATAACCGAATGTAATGATCGGGGTATCTTGTACCCCGTTGTCTCGAAGTTTTATCTTGTATTTATTTCTTTAATGCATATTTTACTAGTTTTAAGTCATTTAAGTTGTTGCATTGTGTTGGATACAGGCAGTACCTTGCACTTAAGGCATCATTTTAAGCGGGTTTTGGGGGCATATTTCAAATTTTTTTAAGATCATTAGCGACGTCCTGTCCGTAACGTACAGCAGTCGTAGGCAACCTTTGAATTTATGGGGCCGCATGTATAACTGAGGACCAGTTCGATGGGCGCACCCCTCCCCATCCTATCAATGGAAAATAAAAAGTTGCGGAGTTCAATAGCTGGACGTTACAAACATTAACTGTCGCTTTATAATACCCTTGCGCTCACATTTAACGACGTGGAAGACACCGAATCAAAAAAAGCTTTGCAGTATTTTTCACATAAATTGTTTACAATTTTTCACATAAATTGTTTACAATTTTTCACATTAGGAGTAGGCCATCAACAATCTGTCATCATGCACACGAACGTTAAAACTAACAAAACTTTAAACGAAAAAAATGGTTAAACAGAAACTCATTATAATAAAAATAAATTAAGGAACTTACCACAATAACACTATTCCACAGAAATCAAAAACTTGAAAAAATCACATTTAAAACATAAATGAATGTGTCAGTTCCTTTTCTTGAAAGAAACTAACTTAGAGTAATTACTGTGCTAGTAAAAGTAAAATACGAAACGGCTTGCACTATTTTATAATACAGTACTATTTATAATAATACAAAATAAAATTACATATTAGTTACATATTAGCGCATCAAACCTTGTCGACGCGAGTACTTGCACCCGGGGGCGCAGGTTCCCGACTGCTGCCGTAGAGTATTATGTAAGGTGCCAAACAATATCTGTATTTAACGTACGACTTTAAACATAATTCAGCTATGTGTGTGTTTGTGTTTAGTGGTCAGTCGTTTTGGAAGGAGGCGGTACTGTACGGGGGTGGCATGGCGCTACTGTACGAGATCGGCAACATCACGGACACTGCCGTCCATCCTGACTTTAGGCACTCCGACTCCGCCAACGACATCGCTGTCATCAAGGTAAGCGCTACTTCCTTCCCTTAACAAGTAACTTTATTGTCGACTCGTCTTCGGTTTTTCGTTTTCAAGGCGACTGATGGTTCATTGTGGTCGAAACTTCAAGTTGAAAAGAACATGATGATGGAAATGTCACAACACTTCCCAGCCCCTCCACAGAACCCATATTGATCCTTCAAGTATTTACACGATTATCGTGTTATGTATAATGTGTATCGCAAAAAAATAAATTTAATACAAGTGTGAATATTTTTATAAACACAAAGTTGTCTGTATCGATTTCTGTGGAGTTGCGACTTCCCCCTACCCATTTCAGAGCGCTGCGAGCTTAACGATCTCCGTAACAGTGTCCTGGATACGCCATTGCAAGTGCGTAAACATAGATCTACTATATTTGTCACAATTCAAATGTACTGTATTTGTCAGAATGCAATTCAGAGCAATCGAGTACCCGACAAACAATCATACACTTTTCACAGACTGTTAAATGTAATAAGGTTTGTTAGTTTTATTAGCAGCCATCTTAACACCAACTTTGTCACTACTTATTGCCACACTGCTAAATACTTTGTTCTTGACGAGGCCTTTCGGTGTCTCCACCATTTTCAGGTTTTAAACGAAGAAGACACCGAAAGGCCTCGTCAAGAAGGAAGTATTTAGGAGTGTGGCAATAAGTAGAGACAAAAGTTGGTGTTAAATGTAAATCGTGTAAACCAACATCAACTTGAAAAGAATATGATGAAGGAAGCCTGGCAACACCTACCTCCCCTCACACATACATATCTATCGTCTGCTTTTCAAGCCTTGGGCTTATGACTTATTACGCCCCTGTTGTTGTCTTGCTGTGGAAACTCGCATCGCCATTAGCGAGAAACAGTCCAAATTTAACCACGTGAAGTAACGTGCTGCATGTTTTTGGGAGAAGGGCAGGTGTTGTAAACGTTTACGAATAGAGGCCACTTTGTTACTGACTGAGGTCCGGCTCTCTCAACCAGACTATTATTTGCCCCAACACTGGGGATACGAGATCGATTTGACTCGGCACAGCATGAGAAATGAACACAACGTAAAGCGCACTCTCTTGCACTGAGCTACCCTGTGTTATATACAGGTTAAGCCCCCTCCCCTCCCTCCACGTATACATAAAAATGGAAATGCCAAAAATTAAAACAGCTGCTAATGAAAATGTAGTCACACACACACAGCAGCAGCAGTAGTAGCAGTAGTAGTAGTAGTAATAACACTGTTTTTAAATCTTTCCACTTTGTATCTGTTATTATTATTTCTCTATTTTTCAACTCTCTTTGTCATCAAACTGAATTTATTTCTAATCCATACTGGAAGAACATTGAACGTTTTCCTGATACAATAGTTAATGAAATCGCTTGTACGAGGATCAACTGATGAAAAAGTTGAGATAACAGATACATTGTTAGTGGTTTTATTTTTTATTGTTTCTGATAATATTTTTATTGCTAGTGGTTTTATATATTTATTGTTTATTTTACTGTTCGTGGTTTTATTCTGTACATGCTGTGTTAAGTAATTTTACCATTCAAAATCTTAGAGTAGGCAAAAGGCGGTCTACATAAGGGAACACGATAACGTAATAATATTACTGCTTATAGGTATTGATATCGTTTGTATGAGTTTAATTAAAAAATTCATAATTCATTTCAATTAAATACAATTAATTGGTTTAATTATGAAAGTTATTGAATTCCCTTGGTTGAAAGCGAATTACATAATCATTATGAAGAACACAGAAAAAAGATTTGAGAATAATTAATTTACATGAAAGCGGTAAAAAATTGAAGTAACAGACTTGTCAAGGTGATGTCAACTGTCACATAATTAAATAGGTCGACCGCTTGCTTGCTCATTCCTCGCAACACGAAATGAATTCACCTGCGCAAACATTGTCACCGTGAATCGAACCAAATACATGCTTCAGTTTAAACAACGAGTTTATTCTAGTGCCGTCTGAATAAAATTTATATTGTGGCTGAATGATGTAACTCAGCACAACGGAACCACTTCAGTTCTTTTACAGAATTCACATTAATGTGATTAACGTGTTAGCGTTAGTTTCCGTAAGTCAAAAAGAGTATATCCTAAATCTCAGAGTAATTTCTGTATAAACACTGGTCTTTCCATTGTTTGGAATTGTATGCAGGTACATAATACAAAAAATTACAAAACAGAGAAGTGGAGGTTGTACATAGTATGTCAACCAGGTAATCCAATACTTCCGAGTGTCAATAACTCCTTGAACTTGAACATAGGCATAGGCAGAGGGGATTTTGGATATGAAAGGCCATCTGAAATTTCTCACACCATAATATTGTATCACTTTATTGCTATTTTAAAGTAGGTTTAAATACAAATTTGGGCAGAAATCGCTTGATGAAAAGTTGTGTCGCTTGCATATTTTTTATAACCCATAATACTGAAAGTTTTTGTGACGTTCATTTGCTGACTACACACAATTACAAAACATTTGTATCGATGTTTCAACAAAATTTATTGTACCATCAGAGCATCTAGTGTAATTATTATATAACGGGATGTTTAATACAAACAATACAAAAGTAATTAATGTAGGCTACATGCAACTAGTGTTTATACGAGGATCAGTTGAAAGGTTCCCGGAGCAGTATTAATAGCTTAGCGGTAAAATTTAAATTTTTCGTGTCTTGTAAGATTCATATTTCACGTCTTCATCGTCATCATCATCATCATCATCATCATCATCATCATCATCATCTTCTTCTTCTTCTTCTTCTTCTTCTTCTTCTTCTTCTTCTTCTTCTTCTTCTTCTTCTTCTTCTTCTTCTTTTTCAGCACTTCAGCCCAACGTGAGTCCTAGCTTCCAACACCACTCTTCTCCAAAGTCTTCTATCTGGTGCCATCTTAGTGTAAACCCTCACATCCATTCTTCTGAGATCTTCTAGCACATCATCCAACCACCTTATCCCATGTCGGCCCCTCTTTCTGCTTTTATAGACTTGCGCCCTCAAGATTTTCTTTGACATACGCTGATCATCCATCCGCTCTAGATGACCTTGCCATTGTATTCGTTGAGGCTTTGTGAATCTTAAATGTCCTCGTGATTCAATAGCTCATCTATCTCGTGGTTATTTCTTATTCTCCATTCGTCATCTTCTTTAACCAGGCCACAAACACGTCGTATAATCTTTCATTCAAAGCTTCTTAGTGCTACTTTTTCCTTTTTTATCAATATCCATGTGTCACCTCCATAAGCAACATCATATTTCACGTAAACTCCTCTTAATTTCCAAGCCCATCTGTCAATTTATTCATTCTTTATCAACTGTTTTGAAAACGCGACAAAATCACGAATTCTTTGTTAATAAAGGTCTAGCGCCAGTAGAAATTTACAACGACATGATAATTATGTTGGGAAATGTTGCATCTTCAGAAACAATGGTTTGTATGTAGACGCTCAAGTTTAAACGTGGTCGGACGAGCACCGAAGATGATCGCCGTGTGAACGCCGAAGAAGTGCAACTCCAAACGTGGCACTCAGCTTCCCCAAACTTTTTTCACAAAGTTCTTGCTTAAAATCTGATACTCACACTCAAGTGAGATGCCTATGGCCTCAGCAATGTCATCGATACTAGTCTCCGGTCTTCCAACACCGTGTACGAGAATGTTTTATGGTATCTGGAGTTGTTGCACTTTTCGGGCGTCACTGCGAGGATAACCTTCAGTGTTCATACGAACACGGGAATCAGGTGTGCCTACTTGTAAACCTCTGTTGTTGAAGGCGCATCATCTCCTAACTAATCTACCATTTCGTTGTGCATTTCCATTGGCCTTTTTTTTAAACAAACAATTAAAACCACAGCATGACGTTTGATTTTCTCCATTTTTCAAAACACGCGTGCAACGTAAATTTCAAACAACCGATGAACAGTGAAAAATTTGCATATAGATTTGGAAGTTAACGGGAGTTTACGAGGAAAATGAATCTTACAACGCATGAAAAATTTTAGTTCTATCGGTAAGCTACAGCGACGCTCCATGAAAATTTGAAGTGGCCTTCGAACGTATGAACGTATGCATCGTTAATACGTATAAGAGTAATAATATTATGCGTAATAGTTAATATTATTGTTTTTATTATTATTTATGTAACATATACACATGCGTTCATACAAAAACCACTCATTACATGTGACCCGTATTAATTACTTCAGTGATGGCCTTATAAAGGTCCTGATGATGATAAAATATATTCTCGAAACGTCAGCAAAAATGTTTTAAACGTATGTGTAGATAATGACCGACCCCAGTAAAACAGTTTTTTTTTACTATTGTATTTTCGGTTACTACTAAACTTTACTGTCAACCTCATGGATAATGTCTAGTACCGAGCGGCTTATGGCCCCCCTCTGTGTTATTTTTACTAAGCAATCATAATTAATTACAGAAATGTTTGATCTGTAAGCCTAACTTTCGATGGTACGTGAGCATTAACAAAAGTGTTAGATCGCACCATTAGCATCGTTATAATTTATTACACAACGTTTCGACCACTAAACAATCTGTGGTCGTCTTCACGTGTAAGTTGACCTAGTGCCCAGGGCACAACGTAATTATGTGCAAACTTACGTCGCTGTGGTTGTGCTTCTCGGTTCTGTACAGCGGACTTAGGACTTACACGATAAGTAGCGGTTCATTTTATATATTTTTTCTATAGTTGTGTTTAACTTTGTGGTGGTTTATTCATTTTTTCGCGCTTGTTAGTGAACGAATCTCGGGTAGGGTTAACTTTGTATTTAATTTACTATACTGTTTCCGTTCTTAACTTAATCCTGATATAAACAAACAGGCGTGACACATCCGAAACGCTATTTGCTACTTGAATTAGAGGCGTGTCTCTCTGACAGAAGTAGTACAGACAGGGTACATATAATATTGATACTGTATAAACACAGGTAAATTGTAATAATTTGTCCTGACCAAAGTAAAATTTGTGTGACTCTGTCAAACCGACAGTGAAACATTTTATAACACCAGTTAATGGCTTTATTTTATTAACCGTTTAAATATCGCAGCAAACAAAAAAGTAAAGTTTATTTAAAACGAAAATAGAAGCTGTGATAATTACCAGTGTACTGAATACTATCAGTTGCTGTCAGAGAGTAATTCAATGCCTTCCACATCTGTGTCTGAACGTGTATCATCACTTGAGTCAACGTTATAATTGATAAGATTGTTCGTTGTCCACAACGATGTTGGTAATGTGGGCCAGTTGCCGTAGCTTATCATATTCCTTGACTGTATGCTGCATACAATGACACCAATTTACCGCTTTCTCAATTAATTGTTTTATATTAATCAACTAATGTTCTGTTGTGACGGGCAAATATATCCTTTCAACTGGCTGCATATTAATTCAATACGATTCAGAATACAGTGATAAGGAGGAAGTCCTAAAACGACGTGCCCCGATTTAAGTTGCAAGATAACTCTCACATGACTATACAGACATTCTGCACATGCGCGTAATACATTACTGTATGAACAATGTCAACGCCCCTGACCAATAGTGTTTCAGATGAGCCACGTAGGTTTGTTTACATCAGGATTGAACTAAGAACGAAAACAGTATATATTAACTTAAACGTATAGGTTCATCATTAAGTATAGAGAAAGCTGGAAACAACACATTAGCAGAACGGGCAGTGACAGATTCCCCAAGGTAGCCTTATTGTATCATCCGAAAGGGAAAAGAAGCCTGGGAAGACCCAAGAAGAGATGGTCCGACCAGTTTGGAGCCGGAACAGACTAAACCAGTGGCGGTTTCTTAATTGGTGCACATGAGCACGTGAACCCCCTACATAAATAAATATAAATAAATTAATTTTAACAAACACTAAATAAACTCAAAATAATTTGGTTTAGTTTTATGGTGCGATAACAAAATGCTCGTTAGTTGTGCATTGCATTGCATTATGGATGCGGGGTGTCTTTGCACCCGTAGCTTATTTGCAGCATCTGGAGCGTGTCCAATGGCTACCAGAAGTGAACATAGTGCTGGTAAATTTTCGACTGGTGACCTAAAACTGGAAAAGGAAACCGCCAACCAGTTAACTGTGAAGGCGGGGGAGTATAAACTTTATTTTGATTTGTGCATTGCCGCTGGTACCGATTCGAGCAACAGATGTTGCCCGTTTCAAGTCCAGTCAGCAGACGCCCTGAGGGCGTCGGTCGCTCCCCGCGAGGCGGAGAGCCTCCGTGCCAATGATTGATGACAGCGACAAGCAGCCGACTCAGCGTGCTAGGAGGTGGGCAGGAAGGAGAGAAGGACAGTTTAAGTGAAAAACTCTGGTCTAGGACTGATGATTACATTTTTTAGTTTAATTTAAAGAGGATGGCGTTATGGCGGGTCATCAAGAAGCGCCCGAGGGCGTTTGACCCGAATGGGCGGTGGTGGTTCTGATGCACTGATGGTTCGTAGGTATGGGAAGGTGGAGGTCGAGGCTTTAGCAAAGAGAGTTAGAGCCAACAACAGGACCTATCCCTTCGAATCACGTCGTTCCTTACAAACCAAGGGGACCCCGTCAAGGATCGGAGGGTTCGGGACTGAAAAGCTTCCAGCCTACATCTGTTGGTGGTGGATAAAAGAGACCACCAGGCGGGAGCCGCATAGGTCAGTACAGACCTGAGAAAAAGCAGATAGATGGTAAACGTCGTGCGCATGGCCAGGCGGCTGCAACACGAGAGGAAAGGAGACGCCGAGAGCCTTGGCAAGGATTTCCGTCACGTGGGCGGTGAAGCAAAGGCGACGATCTAGCCGAACGCCTCAATACTTCACCGATTCTTTGTAGGCGATGGGCCTCCCTTCTAGGGAGAGAGGCTGGCATCGGGGAGATGGACTTACGGATGAAGCAGATCGCCTCGGATTTCATCGTATTGATCGTCACCCGCCATTTCCGTAGCCAGTCCGGAAGCTGGTTCAACTGACGCTGCAGCTTTGTACTCGCAAATCGCGGGGACAGGGAGCTACAGTGATACATAGCGTCGTCAGCGAACAAAGACAACGTGACTCCGGGCAATACAGGCAGGTCGTTCGTGTACACAAGGTACAGAACGGGGCCGAGGACAGATCCCTGTGGTACGCCGGCGGCGACGGGTCGAACTGTAGAACAGGACCCCTCGACGCTCATCCTGAAGGTTCGGTCGCTGAGATACGACCGGAGGAAAAACACTATGGCCGATGGTAGAGGGGAATTGGCAAGTTTGAAGAGAAGACCTTCGTGCCAGTCTTTATCGAAGGCCTTGCTCACGTCCAACAGTACGGCGGCCGTAGCCGCTCGCCTGTTGGTGGCGTCTGACAAGTGCATAACAACGCGGACAAATTGAAGCGTGGTCGAGTGCTCTCTGCGAAACCCGAACTGTTCGCTGCGGATGAAACCATCTAGCAGCGGCGAGATGCGAGCTAGCAGGAGACGTTCGAACACCTTCGAGACGACTGGCAAGAGAGAGATTGGTCGATAGCTTTCAGGAAGCATGCGCGGCTTGCGAGGCTTCGGAATCATTACAATATTGGCTGTTTTCCACAGGCGGGGAAAGTATTGTAGCCGGAGACAGGAGTTAAACAGCTCAAGAACGAGGTCAACGCCTGAGGCTGGTAGATTTTGTAGAGCAGCGGCCCCGATCCGGTCAGGACCGGGGGCGCGTCGGCGATTTAGTTTTAGTTGTGCAGTCGGCGCGGCGCAAGGTGGGCGCACAGCTCCATGCGTGCGAGGCTGGGGCTAATGAGTGCGGTGACGTGACGTGGCTTTGGCGCGGTGGTGGGGACAAACCTGCTGTCCTAGGCGTTCAAGGGGTCACGTCACTCCCCAGATGTTGGTGTTATGTTAGTGTTGGTGATTGATTAGCAATGTGTCTGTGTTAAAAGAAATAGTTTTTTCAAGTATTTCTTTAGAAAAGAAACTCGAATTAAAACAACGTGGTCGTCCGACCCTGAAGCTTAATATTGTACAAGTGACCAAAGGTAAAGATAGGGATTTCAAAAGGGAATTTAAAGAAACTTTATATGAAAAGACTTCTTGGTTCTGCGGTTGTGAAGCTACAAATAAACTGTATTGTTTTCCTTGTCTGTTATTTGCAAAACAAAGCAAACTGAAACTGGATTAAGTACGGTGTGAATGATTTAAGTCATTTACCCCCGAAAATTTGAAAACATGTTCTCAAGCTCATTTGAACTCCTTGCTAAAGTTTAACTTGCTTGTTAAAGTCGACATACGTCAACAGTTGAACAGTGCTTATCAGAGGAATGTAAAAGAACATAATGAAAAAGTAGAGAAAAATCGTTATGTATTGTCAAAAATAATTGACTGCATTAAAATTTGCGGCGCTTTTAAACTGGCACTTCGGTGACACAGGGAAGAAGATGATTCTTGAAATCTTGGGATTTTTCAAGGCTTAGTGGATTTTACTGCTATGAAGCCGCACTAAGAGAACACTTACGTGACGCAACTGTTTTTAAAGGAACATCAAAAGAAATTCAAAATCACCTGCTCGATTGTATGCTTTTGTTTGTCAGGAAAAGATTAAGGAGGAATTAAAATTTGCAGATTTTTTTCTCTGTAATCGCCGACGAGACAACAGATGTTAGTTTGACATTTCAATTAACTATTGTTTTCGAACGTATTACCTAACGGAGAACCAGTAGAAAGATTCTGGGGGTTTATACATCCCACCGGACACGACTCAGACTCGATCGCCGGATGCATTCATGACACCTTAAAAAATTGTGTTGATAAGCCGGAAAAGTTAATCTCTCAGAGTTATGACGGAGCAAACGTGATGAGCGGACACCTAACCGGTATACAAACAATTATTCAACGACATTACGAGTATGCTTTTTATATCCATTGCTTTGCTCGTTGATTAAATTTAGTGATTGCTCGAGCTGCCAGCCAAAATCAGCAAGTGCGGATATTTTTTACGAATTTGATTGATATAATGAACTTTTTCAGCAACTCGCCTCAAAGAGTAGAAATTCTGGATAATGTTGTCGTGAAAAGAATCCCCCGAGCTTCAAGCACTAGATTTAATTTTAAAAGCAGAACTGTAAATACAGTATTCGAACATTGGGAAGATCTTATTACCTGTATGGAGGAAATATAATTAACTTCTAAACAAGAATCTTCTATTACCAAAGTTGGAGCAATCCAACGAATGCTGGAAGACCTAACTTTGTGTTTTGGCTTACAGTTTTCCATAATATAATGCCACACGTCGATGTTTTATACAGACAAATTCAGCTGATCTATACAGATGCTGTGCGAACAAAAAAGAACGTGGAAACCTTTCTGAGGAAATAAATAAAGAAAGAGAAAAAATGAGCTCCGTGAGAAGTGCTGTAGACCAGATGCATCTACAACGCAAAAGAGCAAGACAGGAAGAAGACGGTCATGCTAATAGGACGATCGCGGCTAAAGAAGTGTGTGACGTGATTTCAACGGAAATAAAATAGCGGTTTTCATTTACATCACACCATTCAGCCGTATCCCTTATGGATCCTCAAAATTTAGTGAGTACAGTAAATCATTTCCTCAATCTGCGTTAGATGAAACAACAGAAAAATACCCCTTTTTGGACAAAGCAAAGCTAAAAACCGAATTGGGAGTGTTTTACCGACGTGATGACATAAGATATATGAATGGGACTGTGAGCTTACTGCAATTTCTTATACAAAATGATTTGAAAGCTTCGTTTTCAGAGTCGTATAAGCTTTTAACGATGATATCGACAATCCCAATGACTCAAGCTGAAGCGGAACAATGCTTCTCGACTTTGTAGACGATAGAAACCTTTTTGAGAAGTAGGATGTATCAAGAAAGACTTAATGCCTTAGCCATGTTAAAAATAGAGAAAGAACCGGTGAAGAACATCCCTAAGTTTAATGAAATGGTGATTGATAGATTTGTTTCAAAGAAAGACCGAAGGATGGACTTTGCTTACAAGAAGTTCATTTAGTTTTTGTTAAAGATCTGATTAACCTACTGATACTTGCAAGTAGTATGTATATAATTTACTATTGTTTCAGAACATGATTGGTATCATTATTGCTAAATTTAATTTTTCTAAGATTAATTAAGTAAAGAATCCCGTTGAAGTTTAGTAAACTAATGTTAGATTCATTTGGTTAATATTACTTACTAATAAATTATTTAAAATTTCTTAGTAATGTCGGTTACCTGAATGTTGAAAAATTCTTGAAAATGCTATTTTCAGTGCAAATATTGTAGCATGACAGATATTCCACCAATAATTAATTCATTTAAGATCATAAAAATAATTAAATTACATATACTCAAAGAATGTCAAATGAAATTCAATTACACTTCAAAGGAAAACACCGCTATAAAAGAAAAACAATAATTAAATAATAAAAATACAACAATAAAAGTCAAAGAAAATAAATTAAAGGAAACTCATATTAAAAAATCAGGAGATTACCCAGGAGATTAGGAGCAGGAGATAAACAAGATACCCCAAAATCAAGAAAAAAGAATAAGATTAGGACCAGGTGATAAATATAATACCCCAAACACAAGAAGAAACAAGAAGAGGAAGTTTAGTATCAGGTGATAAAGAAGATACTCCAAACCCAAGAAGGAAGAAGAATTTAAAAGCAGATAATAAAGAAGATACTCCGAACCAACCATCAGACAAGATAACACTGAGTACCTTGGTTTACCCAAGAATGAACACAAGAAGGAAGACGAGAAGAAAGGAAGAAATAGGATGGAAGAACCACCATAAAAACCTATTATTAACTACCATTAAACCCCAAACCAAATGATACCATTAAACAAAGTATAACATCCCAAAACCTTATGAAATTGTAATTATTTATAAACAAAAGTGTTGTGTAGTATGATAAGAAGTGCACCAACTAAAGCTATTATATGATAAAAAATAAACAAATCTTCACAGTCCATTATGACTAAAGGTCTGGTCTGAGAATAATAAAACTCAAATATAAGTCAGAACCAACAGTGAAAGTGTACTAGTGTAAGTGTTTTGAAATGTAATAAACTTCAAGTTGTAGTTTATCTATAACTTAAACAATGTGCTATAAAATAACTTTTATATTTTATAATTAACAAATAATGAAATATGAAAATGGAAAATATTTCCAATATTTCATTAAATAAGGTCACTTTGTTATCTCAAGACATTCATAGGAATGACAATAATAAAGAAAGTGTGGGTGGAAATGTTTACTGTACAAGGGGATGTTAGATAATAGTAGTAAAATCAGAAAGGACTGGAAATAGTTTAAGTTTTAATAGAGTTAAGAAGTTTAAATGGCTGATATTGTTCAAAGCCATGAACTCCATATTTTTAAAAGAGTTCTAATAGAATAAGGTTTATATGTTTAGAGTAAGTTGTATTAGTTATATAACAGCATACATACAAATTAAAATGTTTAAGTATGGATGCTGTATTAATTTACAAACGAGTTAAATGTATGTTCAAAACAGTTTCAGCAAACATGTCCAACTTTAAAGACTGCTGATTAATGTTAATTATTATTTTTGTAACAGTAGCATGAATTAGATGCTACACATCTCAATAATTATGTAAACAATTTTATTTTGTCATGTTAACTATTAAGAGTCAGAGGAGGAGTAGAATTAAATTTATTTGAAAAAACCATACATGTAAAATACTAAACTCTAGGCCAAATAATAAAGTCCCAAAAATTAATATAAACCAGTTAATTCACCAATGAACCATGTAAACTTACAAGATTTAGGTAAGGTAGGTCAATTAACAACTACTGTAAATGAACCTATGATTTAAAAGAGTAATATAGAAAAATATCTTAAATTATTGAAAATTTTTGAAAAGTATAAAATAACTATTTTTAAAGAGGAATGGTAAATTCAGAAATTATCAATAA
Organism: Magicicada septendecula; assembly: GCA_034769895.1. NCBI lineage: Eukaryota > Metazoa > Arthropoda > Insecta > Hemiptera > Cicadidae > Magicicada > Magicicada septendecula. The sequence continues at coordinate 132,926,387 of CM068373.1, read as the reverse complement.
AAGACAGTTCAAATGTTAAATTTATAAGTAATTAAGGAAAGCAAAGGATTTGTGACCATTTTAAATTTATTATAATTATATTAACAACACTTAAAATGGCAGTAAAAGTATGAAAGAACGGAAACAGGTTTTTTGGGCCTAGATTTCCAAAAAGACAGAAATTTGGTAACTTTAACAAAAAATTCAACAAATATGGACTATGACATATCAAATTAAACAGAATGAGATAAATAAACCAATTATATGGTTAATAGTTCATGAAAGCGAACAATAAACTAAAATTATTCCATATATAATGTACTTTGGAATTATGTACATGGGAAGTGAAAATTATTTTAACAATACTTTTCCAATATTAACTTGGCAAGATATTTCCTAAAGTGGAGGAAGTAAGTTAGTTCTTTGTTAACATTCAAACGGAACAGTCGATGCGGAATCGCGTTCTTAAAACGGTATAACGGAGTGTAAAGGTTAAAGCCTAGAATCAGTGGAAAACGGGAGTTACATAAATTAACACTTTTCGAGTCAAAACTTATGAAATACTCTACGACAACGGTGAAAACGAACAATACACCACATAATACAAGTGATTTAAACCATTGAAACTACATAATATTAATAATTCACTCTACAACAGATTAACAATTCTTCGTCACGAACAGACAAAGTGAACACCTCTAATAGAAAACAATTAACACCAGTGGACACTGAACACTCATCCAGAATACCTCAGACAACATAATAGACAGTATACACAATTTCGAAGATCCATAAAACAATTATAAAGGTGAATTTATTGTGAGATTTTCCTGTGACCATATTACGTATAACCTCATCAATTCAGCTAGCCGCCATGATGGTCCCTTGATGCACTACAACCTTCCGACTGATCTCATAGCCTACAGCATTGGTTTGAGAATTCAAATATATTAAACATTATATATTATTCACAATTTGTTAAATATTAATTATTAAGATTATTTCTTGTATATGTTATACTTTCTAGGCCTGCCCTTCTCTGACTATTATAAAATAATCGTTGAAAGAACCTTTTTTAATACTTATATAAAATTTTAACCTGTAATCACATATCGATATATCCCTGTGACGGAGTCGAACAATTGCTCTAAATCGATTTAAAATCGATTATTATTAATTATTGTTAATAAATCAATTTATTTCAACTGTTTGGATTATAAAATTATTTCACATTCTAATTTAAGGGTTTAATTAACTACGAGACTTCCTGGAAGACGAGAAATATTAACTAAAAGTGAGATACTGGAGCAGCACTGAAAATCATTAATCGATCGCTGAAAGGAGATAATCTGATTAACTCCAGATTTTGTTAAGCTCTACCAGAAGTGTAAATTAAACCAAAAATACCTTACAGAATTTTAAAAATTTGAACAAAACATAAAACCAGGATTAATTCTAAATTATATACACAACAACAAACATAAAACTTTTTTTACTAAAATTTTTTTTTAAATAAAATTTTTTTTTCTTTTCTTGTATTTGTAACTACAGTTAACAGGTCTTGTTACAAATTGGCGTCCAACTAGAGGGCTTAATTAATTTAAGCCTGGCAGCGATTATGTCATAGAAAAAGAGGCAAAATGCAACGACAAGCTACTTCTAAGAAGAGGGCGGCAGAGGCCGAAAAGGAAGTCGATATGGGGGATAAGGAGGCAACACCCGTTGAGGATCCAGAAGTGTTAGTAACCCCGGTGGAATCGAAACAAACTGCACCACCAGAGGAACAACCTGAAGTACCAACACAGACCGGGGAGGTTACATTCCAGGAAACCTTAATGAGAATGATAATGGAAATGAAAGGGGATAACAAATCCATAAGGAAGGACATTGAAGAAAATAGTAAGAAGTTGAGTCAAGATTTGAACAAGAAAATGGATGACAACAACCAGTCCACAAAGGAAGATTTGGGTGGAATAAATAAAAACATAGAAAATACCAATAAGAGGATTGAAGAAACCAGCAAGGAGATGAAAGAGGACAATAGATCTTTGAGTCAGAAAATTGACGAAACTAACCAGAAAATGGAGAACAACAACCAACAATTAAAGGAAAAGTTGGAGGAAAATAATCAGAAAATGGAGGAGAAAATGGACGAGAATAATCAACGATTAAGAGAAGAACTAAGGGAAGTCAACCAGGAGAGCATGAAAAAGGTAGACGAGAGAATCGAGTTAGCGAAGGAAGAGCTGAATAGAAAAATAAACGACACTAAGAAATCCATGGTCAAAAAGTTGGAACAAGAGGTAGTTGTTGTAAACCAACAAATCAGGGAAGTGGACGAAAGATGTCGTCAGACGGAGTGTGAAGTACTGGAAGTCAGGGAGGTAATAAATAAAGAAATTACCAAGGTCAAGGAACACCAGAAAACTAAATGGGAAGAAAACCAAAGGTTAGCACAGGAAGAAATAAATAAGGTGCGAACCCATGTCACAGAAAGATGCGACGGTATGGAAGCAGCTATGACTAATATCACTGGACAAGTGAGACAGAGCCAGGAAGAAATGGAGGTAATCAGAAACCGGCCGACTGGCTACAATAATTTCCCCATGTCTGAACATAGAGAATGGCTAAACTTCAGACAGTATAAACGAAAGCCAATGGAGTTCTTGGCCCGAATTGAAGAATACATGGACAAACATAGAGGAAACAGATGGGTCCAAAACCGAGAACTTCTAGATGAGTCGTTTCGGGAGATGAGCGATCATTGGTGGATGGCTAACCGAAGCGACATAGAGAACTACCAGCAATTTAAAAGCCTCTTCAAGGCTAAGTATTGGTCTGAAACGACCCAAAACCTAATACGTGACAATATATGCCACGGCCACTATAAACAACAAGTGGGTACCTCCATGACGGCGTATTCTTCGGCAAGGTACGTATGGCCAAACATTTGGAACCGGCCATACCTGAGGAATGCCTAATCAACAAACTCTCGTATCATTATGACGAGGAAGTGATTCAAGCGAGGAGAGGCAGCCAAATTAAGACCATACAGGCCATGACCGAACTCGTCGAGAATTACGAAAATGAAGAATACTACCGACAAAGCCGGAGAAGAAACGATCGGCCCGAACCTAGGATGTATCCAAATAACAACCATGGTACGACCAACACCAACACGGGATACCAAGGAAGCCGAGCATACCCACAGACCAACAACTATAATAACAATAATAATAGTAATAATAATAACACGGTTCAAAATAATACGAACCATAATCGACCCAATAATGGTTATCAGGGTAACCGAAACCAATACCCTCCAAACCCTAATAGTCAGAGAAGCCCCAATTATAATAACGATCGTTACTATAATAATAATAACAATCGTGGTAGTCCACCGAATGGTAACCCCAATAATAATAGGTTTTCTCGACCGCGAGTAAATTTCATCAGAGCGGAAGATGGTCGCCAACGGAGGTACTACCACCAGAGAAGAAACAGCTATCACGAATACGAAGGTAGGCGGAGGAGCCGAGAACATGATCAACCAAGGTACTATCCTGCGAGAAGGAGTACCAGCTTAGATAACACCGAACGGCTGACCAACAGCGAACGACCGGTAGATCATAGAACAGAGCGGCAGGGACCCACTCTAGGCATCCCGAATGATACATCCACAAGTGCGACACAATATAACAATGATGTCGAGCCTTTAAACGGGAGGAGGCAGTAATAAATCACCGGAACCCGTTACTGCTCCTAAACACTGGGTATAATAATGAGTTGACTAATAAAAATAAAAATAATCGTATCACTATAATAGGTTGTAACTACCTGAAGAACATCCGACATGAATTATTGGAAGAGGACGATAATAGTCCCACCAATAACACTAATAACGAAATAATACATGTAAATGCGGAGGTAGAAGGAATCCCCGCCAATTTAATGATCGATACTGGTTCCAACGTATCCATAATAAGTACAACTGAGTTGGAAAGAATACAGAGAGAATGTGGAAGAACATTACCGACGTTGCCGTTAAACAATATTATTTTGTTAGGTGCAACCGGCCGACAAAATAAGACAATACGAAGGCAAGTCTCCGCCAGTGTGATGAGCTGCGGTATAGCTATAGAAATGGAATTCTTGGTGGCGAGCGGGCTGCCATTTAATATATTGGTCGGGTGTGATGTGCTCAGGCGGAACTCCGCCATAATTGATTTGCGAACCGAGAAATTGTCACTATTTACAAACGGATACACTTGGACGGCTAACTTGGTTGGTAGTGACCAAGTAATTCCTAATAATATCCACCAACAGATTCGTAAAATCAATTATATACCTCCAACTTCTATTATTGAACAGAAGATAGACGATAACGCTAATGAGGACTTATGGTCCCAAAAAATCCAGGAAATCAGGGATTTCCGGAGCGGAATAACTGGAGAAAGATTGCAACCATACCAAGCAAATAAGTTAATTAACATATACGAACAGTATAAATCAGTATTTTCTGACGAGCCCGGTAAAGTAAAAAACTTCCAGTGTACTCTACAGTTCCGAGACACAGTGGACTTTAACCGGAAGTTTTACCCCATCGCGCAATCACGAAAGGAAGCAGTAAGAGCTGAAATAACAAAGATGATTAATCGTGACATTATAGAGAGCAGCCAATCCCCATACACAAGTCCTATCGTGGCTATTACTAAGAAAAACGGACAAGTCCGTTTGTGCCTAGATGCGCGGGAGATTAATAAAATGATTATTAAAGACAGGACTTCGCCCGGTGAGATTGAAGAGATTTTGAAACGGTTCCACGGTACCAAGTACTTTAGTACCTGGGACACGGTGTGCGGCTACTGGCAGGTGGATTACATCCACAGAGTCGCCAGTATCTGGCCTTTATATTCGAAGGGCGGAACTACCAGTTTAAGAGGTTGCCCTTCGGACTGGTGAATTCAGTCGCAGTCTTTGTACACAGCATGGACCAGATACTTGGCCAAGAAGCACTACAGTTCACCACAGTGTTAGTTGATGACTTGCTAGTGTCCTCAGAAACTTGGGAGGAACACTGCTACCGTGTGGAACACGTATTAAGAAAATTAGCTGCGAATAACATCACGCTAAAGCTAGAGAAATCTCACTTCATAGCCAAGGAAATTCAATTCTTGGGATTTATATTGAGCGACCAGGGAATCTCACCGTCGGCTGAAAAAGTAGAAGCAATTCAAAACTTTCCCACACCTAAGAATCGAAGGCAATTATAGTCATTCCTGGGACTCTGTAATTACTACCGCAAGTTCCAGGAAAAGTATTCTGAATTGACCGCCAGATTTCAGCCGCAACTGTCATCCAAGAATAAATGGATATGGGGTATAGAACAGAATAAGACCTTAACACTGATTAAACAGAAATTTTTTGAACCAATAATACTTCGCCATCCGGATTTCAGCAAACCATTCTACCTGAATTGCGATGCCAGTGACATCAGCCTCGGCACAACATTGTATCAAGAGGATGAGGAGGGTGAACATCTCGTGATTTGCTTTGCCAGTAGAGCATTAAATCAGTGCGAGAAGAATTATCACGTCACTGAAAAAGAGTTGTTAAGTGTAGTGTTCGCATGTGGAAAATTCCGCACATACATCCTTGGTTACCCCGTTACCGTCCGGACAGACCATAAGTCCATATCGTTCTTAAGGAGATGTAAACTAAGTCACGGAAGATTGACACGGTGGATACTGTTACTACAAGAGTATGATCTTAAGTGGGAGTACATCCCCGGAAAAAAGAATGTCGTCGCGGAAGTGTTGTCTCGAATAGACATTAATAAACAAACGTTCGAGGGGGAAAAGGAAAGTATACTTAAAGTATACCACATTCTGAGTAACACCGCCGATTTAAAATCATTATTGGAAAACCTGAGCACACACCAACAAGCAGACCCGAAGTTACAATCCATTAAAACAAGATTGGAAGCAGGGGACGAAACTATCGCCCAATATTATAAAATACACAACGGTATACTGTTTATACAACCATCTCTGAAGAAGGAAAAATGGAAAGTTGTTATTCCAACCCATATCGAAAAGGAAATAGTGAATAACTATCATGTTCGATATGGGCATATGGGCGCCTTAAAGGTGATAAAGGCCTGGAAGAGAGCTGCCACCTTAAAGATATTAATCGGAAGGTCCGAAAATACATAAAGAGTTGCCGCATTTGCCAAATCGTGAAATCAAATAACGAGAAAAAGGAAGGGCAAATGATTCCAATAACATCTCAAGCGAAGCTAGAAAAAGTATTTCTGGACATCTGCGGGCCATTTCCCCGCAGTGGGGGCCGGCACAGATACAAGTATCTAGTCATCGTGATGGACCATTTCACGAAGTTCATCAAGCTATACCCAGCGAATCGGGCGACTACAAATAAAATTCTCGATATCTTAACCAGCCAGTACTTCCCAGACGTCGGAAAACTAGTTTCGATCATCACCGACCACGGAACCCAGTTCAAGGGGAAAAATGGCGGGATACACTACTGTCGATGGGGGTTCATACCTATAAAACCTCGGTATACCACCCGAGCAGTAACCCGGCAGAAAGAGTATTGCGAGAGGTGGGGCGAATATTACGTACGTATTGCCACGATCAACAGAGGAGGTGGCAAGAATATCTAGATGCCACAGAAGAATTCCTCAACCTGGCATACCACCCAGCAATAGGAATTACCCCATACTCCGCCATGTACGAAAGACAACCCCCAAGGGAGATCGAAGAAATATTGGAGTTCCCGAGGGAAAATAAATATATTTTTGATAAAATTAAATTTTATAACAAGGTGGCCGAAGACCAGGAGAAACGGCGGATTAAATATAATAAAGGGATGGGTAAGATAATTACCTATACCATTGGGGAAAAGGTTTTATTAAAATAGGGAGTTACCAAGTTCACTGGAAGGGATAACTAAGAAATTATTACTCTTATACACTGGACCCTATATAGTCTCCAAAGACAAAAATAATAACACCTATGAAATTAAGGAGATGGGTTCTGGTAAAATTAAGGGTGTCCTATAACCAGGCATCCATGAAGAAATATCATGAAAATTCAAAAACAGAGTAAGATCAACTTACAAACCAATTATTAGAAAAAACATTTTGGGAAATAATAAAAGGAAAAGAATTTTTGAATTAATCATGAAAATTCAAAAACAGAGTAAGATCAACTTACAACCAATTATTAGAAAAAACATTTTGGGAAATAATAAAAGGAAAAGAATTTTTGAATTAATCAGTGAAAATTCAAAAATAATGTAAGCACACCTTACAAAACAAAGGTTTGAGAAAAAACATTTTGGAAATAATATAAAAGGAATTTTTGAATGAATCATAAAAATTCTAAAACAGAGTAAGATCAACTTACAAACCAATTATTAGAAAAAACATTTTGGGAAATAATAAAAAGAAAAGAATTTTTGAATTAATCATGAAAATTCAAAAATAATGTAAGCACACCTTACAAAACAAAGATTTGAGAAAAAACATTTTGGAAATAATATAAAAGGAATTTTTGAATGTAATCATGAAAATTCTAAAATAATGTAAGATCACCTTACTAACATTATTATGAAAAACTATTTGGATATATAATAAAAAAAGAATTTTGAGAAACCATATAAATTCCAAAAACAGTGTAAAAACAAGTTACTACAAACAATTTGAAAGAAACCATTTGAGAAAATAAAAAGAGAAGAATTTTGAGAGGTTGAACACCTACAAAATTAAAAAATTAAGTAAGAGCACCTTACTACGATCTAGAAAGGAAAAAACGATGGTGAAATAAAAAGAAGAAAATTAATACCATATTTATGGTACTAATACAATATATTTACCATATTTATAGAAAATCTTTATGAGATAAATAAAAGAAACAGAATTTAGAATTAAACCAAGTAATTCTGAAAGAGTATGATAATGTCTAATTTCAATAAATAAAGTGTAAAAAACCTTAAATAAAATGATACAAAAGGGAATAAAAATCAGTGATATGATTTGATTGATTAAATATGATTAAATACAGAAACTTATGTGGAAATATAAAATAATAAAACTTTGAAGTGGTATAAAGAGAAACAATGACCTCATTAACAAAATAATTAAAACATTCATTTGAAGGAATAAAAAACAAGAGAGGAGTAATTTAAGAATAAAATCAAAGATATAGAAGTAATTAAACAAATCAATAATGAAATGATCATGAATTAAATGTCAATTGTAATAACGACAATTATAAGAAAGTTCTAGAACATGGAACAAGTGGAACTAATAAAAACAGAGAAACAAACCAAAAATGTCGTAAAATATATGCTACTATAAACCAAAGCAGATTGTAATAAAAAACCAGAAAGGAATAAAGCATTAATAACCAAAAACTTTATATGATAAGAAAAATTGAAAATTGTACTAATAGAAGAGCTTCCTACCATGATATCAAATGAAATAACCATCAAGTTAAAAAAGAGTCAGAAGAACAGCTGAGATAGGAATATTAAAATCTCTGAGCAATATAATAAGTGAAGTATTCAAAGATATTTTTTAAATAGTAACAAAAGTGTACTATTCTGATGTAATTTTTTTAATAACTGTCTGTAGATAATTCCAGTAATATTAATATGTTTTTTGAGCAGAGATGATTTGCCTCTGTATTCAAATAAGAAGTGAAGTATTGGACAGCAGAGGAAGTAGCGTACAGTGGCTCTCTGAACTGAACCAGCTCACAAATTAGGGAAAGATACGGAGGAAATATCCCAAGGAGAAAATACTAAGAAGAAATATGAAAATAAAATAATACATATGAAACTCAGATGACTATTACTATCAAGGAAGATCAAGTGAGAATGAAAAAGAATATAAGCTCAAATATGAATAAGAAAAATTTTAGAAATGGAAGGAAGTCAAGAATAATAAAAAACTATAATAATTATCATAAGCAATTGTTTCAGACAAAGCAAGTATAGTCTGAAAAAATCACTTCTGGAGAAGGGCAATCTGTAGCATGACAGATATTCCACCAATAATTAATTCATTTAAGATCATAAAAATAATTAAATTACATATACTCAAAGAATGTCAAATGAAATTCAATTACACTTCAAAGGAAAACACCACTATAAAAGAAAAACAATAATTAAATAATAAAAATACAACAATAAAAGTCAAAGAAAATAAATTAAAGGAAACTCATATTAAAAAATCAGGAGATTACCCAGGAGATTAGGAGCAGGAGATAAACAAGATACCCCAAAATCAAGAAAAAAGAATAAGATTAGGACCAGGTGATAAATATAATACCCCAAACACAAGAAGAAACAAGAAGAGGAAGTTTAGTATCAGGTGATAAAGAAGATACTCCAAACCCAAGAAGGAAGAAGAATTTAAAAGCAGATAATAAAGAAGATACTCCGAACCAACCATCAGACAAGATAACACTGAGTACCTTGGTTTACCCAAGAATGAACACAAGAAGGAAGACGAGAAGAAAGGAAGAAATAGGATGGAAGAACCACCATAAAAACCTATTATTAACTACCATTAAACCCCAAACCAAATGATACCATTAAACAAAGTATAACATCCCAAAACCTTATGAAATTGTAATTATTTATAAACAAAAGTGTTGTGTAGTATGATAAGAAGTGCACCAACTAAAGCTATTATATGATAAAAAAATAAACAAATCTTCACAGTCCATTATGACTAAAGGTCTGGTCTGAGAATAATAAAACTCAAATATAAGTCAGAACCAACAGTGAAAGTGTACTAGTGTAAGTGTTTTGAAATGTAATAAACTTCAAGTTGTAGTGTATCTATAACTTAAACAATGTGCTATAAAATAACTTTTATATTTTATAATTAACAAATAATGAAATATGAAAATGGAAAATATTTCCAATATTTCATTAAATAAGGTCACTTTGTTATCTCAAGACATTCATAGGAATGACAATAATAAAGAAAATGTGGGTGGAAATGTTTACTGTACAAGGGGATGTTAGATAATAGTAGTAAAATCAGAAAGGACTGGAAATAGTTTAAGTTTTAATAGAGTTAAGAAGTTTAAATGGCTGATATTGTTCAAAGCCATGAACTCCATATTTTTAAAAGAGTTCTAATAGAATAAGGTTTATATGTTTAGAGTAAGTTGTATTAGTTATGTAACAGCATACATACAAATTAAAATGTTTAAGTATGGATGCTGTATTAATTTACAAACGAGTTAAATGTATGTTCAAAACAGTTTCAGCAAACATGTCCAACTTTAAAGACTGCTGATTAATGTTAATTATTATTTTTGTAACAGTAGCATGAATTAGATGCTACACATCTCAATAATTATGTAAACAATTTTATTTTATGTCATGTTAACTATTAAGAGTCAGAGGAGGAGTAGAATTAAATTTATTTGAAAAAACCATACATGTAAAATACTAAACTCTAGGCCAAATAATAAAGTCCCAAAAATTAATATAAACCAGTTAATTCACCAATGAACCATGTAAACTGACAAGATTTAGGTAAGGTAGGTCAATTAACAACTACTGTAAATGAACCTATGATTTAAAAGAGTAATATAGAAAAATATCTTAAATTATTGAAAATTTTTGAAAAGTATAAAATAACTATTTTTAAAGAGGAATGGTAAATTCAGAAATTATCAATAAAAGACAGTTCAAATGTTAAATTTATAAGTAATTAAGGAAAGCAAAGGATTTGTGACCATTTTAAATTTATTATAATTATATTAACAACACTTAAAATGGCAGTAAAAGTATGAAAGAACGGAAACAGGTTTTTTGGGCCTAGATTTCCAAAAAGACAGAAATTTGGTAACTTTAACAAAAAATTCAACAAATATGGACTATGACATATCAAATTAAACAGAATGAGATAAATAAACCAATTATATGGTTAATAGTTCATGAAAGCGAACAATAAACTAAAATTATTCCATACATAATGTACTTTGGAATTATGTACATGGGAAGTGAAAATTATTTTAACAATACTTTTCCAATATTAACTTGGCAAGATATTTCCTAAAGTGGAGGAAGTAAGTTAGTTCTTTGTTAACATTCAAACGGAACAGTCGATGCGGAATCGCGTTCTTAAAACGGTATAACGGAGTGTAAAGGTTAAAGCCTAGAATCAGTGGAAAACGGGAGTTACATAAATTAACACTTTTCGAGTCAAAACTTATGAAATACTCTACGACAACGGTGAAAACGAACAATACACCACATAATACAAGTGATTTAAACCATTGAAACTACATAATATTAATAATTCACTCTACAACAGATTAACAATTCTTCGTCACGAACAGACAAAGTGAACACCTCTAATAGAAAACAATTAACACCAGTGGACACTGAACACTCATCCAGAATACCTCAGACAACATAATAGACAGTATACACAATTTCGAAGATCCATAAAACAATTATAAAGGTGAATTTATTGTGAGATTTTCCTGTGACCATATTACGTATAACCTCATCAATTCAGCTAGCCGCCATGATGGTCCCTTGATGCACTACAACCTTCCGACTGATCTCATAGCCTACAGCATTGGTTTGAGAATTCAAATATATTAAACATTATATATTATTCACAATTTGTTAAATATTAATTATTAAGATTATTTCTTGTATATGTTATACTTTCTAGGCCTGCCCTTCTCTGACTATTATAAAATAATCGTTGAAAGAACCTTTTTTAATACTTATATAAAATTTTAACCTGTAATCACATATCGATATATCCCTGTGACGGAGTCGAACAATTGCTCTAAATCGATTTAAAATCGATTATTATTAATTATTGTTAATAAATCAATTTATTTCAACTGTTTGGATTATAAAATTATTTCACATTCTAATTTAAGGGTTTAATTAACTACGAGACTTCCTGGAAGACGAGAAATATTAACTAAAAGTGAGATACTGGAGCAGCACTGAAAATCATTAATCGATCGCTGAAAGGAGATAATCTGATTAACTCCAGATTTTGTTAAGCTCTACCAGAAGTGTAAGTTAAACCAAAAATGCCTTACAGAATTTTAAAAATTTGAACAAAACATAAAACCAGGATTAATTCTAAATTATATACACAACAAACAAACATAAAATTTTTTTTACTAAAATTTTTTTTAAATAAAATTTTTTTTTCTTTTCTTGTATTTGTAACTACAGTTAACAGGTCTTGTTACAAATTGGCGTCCAACTAGAGGGCTTAATTAATTTAAGCCTGGCAGCGATTATATCATAGAAAAAGAGGCAAAATGCAACGACAAGCTACTTCTAAGAAGAGGGCGGCAGAGGCCGAAAAGGAAGTCGATATGGGGGATAAGGAGGCAACACCCGTTGAGGATCCAGAAGTGTTAGTAACCCCGGTGGAATCGAAACAAACTGCACCACCAGAGGAACAACCTGAAGTACCAACACAGACCGGGGAGGTTACATTCCAGGAAACCTTAATGAGAATGATAATGGAAATGAAAGAGGATAACAAATCCATAAGGAAGGACATTGAAGAAAATAGTAAGAAGTTGAGTCAAGATTTGAACAAGAAAATGGATGACAACAACCAGTCCACAAAGGAAGATTTGGGTGGAATAAATAAAAACATAGAAAATACCAATAAGAGGATTGAAGAAACCAGCAAGGAGATGAAAGAGGACAATAGATCTTTGAGTCAGAAAATTGACGAAACTAATCAGAAAATGGAGAACAACAACCAACAATTAAAGGAAAAGTTGGAGGAAAATAATCAGAAAATGGAGGAGAAAATGGACGAGAATAATCAACGATTAAGAGAAGAACTAAGGGAAGTCAACCAGGAGAGCATGAAAAAGGTAGACGAGAGAATCGAGTTAGCGAAGGAAGAGCTGAATAGAAAAATAAACGACACTAAGAAATCCATGGTCAAAAAGTTGGAACAAGAGGTAGTTGTTGTAAACCAACAAATCAGGGAAGTGGACGAAAGATGTCGTCAGACGGAGTGTGAAGTACTGGAAGTCAGGGAGGTAATAAATAAAGAAATTACCAAGGTCAAGGAACACCAGAAAACTAAATGGGAAGAAAACCAAAGGTTAGCACAGGAAGAAATAAATAAGGTGCGAACCCATGTCACAGAAAGATACGACGGTATGGAAGCAGCTATGACTAATATCACTGGACAAGTGAGACAGAGCCAGGAAGAAATGGAGGTAATCAGAAACCGGCCGACTGGCTACAATAATTTCCCCATGTCTGAACATAGAGAATGGCTAAACTTCAGACAGTATAAACGAAAGCCAATGGAGTTCTTGGCCCGAATTGAAGAATACATGGACAAACATAGAGGAAACAGATGGGTCCAAAACCGAGAACTTCTAGATGAGTCGTTTCGGGAGATGAGCGATCATTGGTGGATGGCTAACCGAAGCGACATAGAGAACTACCAGCAATTTAAAAGCCTCTTCAAGGCTAAGTATTGGTCTGAAACGACCCAAAACCTAATACGTGACAATATATGCCACGGCCACTATAAACAACAAGTGGGTACCTCCATGACGGCGTATTCTTCGGCAAGGTACGTATGGCCAAACATTTGGAACCGGCCATACCTGAGGAATGCCTAATCAACAAACTCTCGTATCATTATGACGAGGAAGTGATTCAAGCGAGGAGAGGCAGCCAAATTAAGACCATACAGGCCATGACCGAACTCGTCGAGAATTACGAAAATGAAGAATACTACCGACAAAGCCGGAGAAGAAACGATCGGCCCGAACCTAGGATGTATCCAAATAACAACCATGGTACGACCAACACCAACACGGGATACCAAGGAAGCCGAGCATACCCACAGACCAACAACTATAATAACAATAATAATAGTAATAATAATAACACGGTTCAAAATAATACGAACCATAATCGACCCAATAATGGTTATCAGGGTAACCGAAACCAATACCCTCCAAACCCTAATAGTCAGAGAAGCCCCAATTATAATAACGATCGTTACTATAATAATAATAACAATCGTGGTAGTCCACCGAATGGTAACCCCAATAATAATAGGTTTTCTCGACCGCGAGTAAATTTCATCAGAGCGGAAGATGGTCGCCAACGGAGGTACTACCACCAGAGAAGAAACAGCTATCACGAATACGAAGGTAGGCGGAGGAGCCGAGAACATGATCAACCAAGGTACTATCCTGCGAGAAGGAGTACCAGCTTAGATAACACCGAACGGCTGACCAACAGCGAACGACCGGTAGATCATAGAACAGAGCGGCAGGGACCCACTCTAGGCATCCCGAATGATACATCCACAAGTGCGACACAATATAACAATGATGTCGAGCCTTTAAACGGGAGGAGGCAGTAATAAATCACCGGAACCCGTTACTGCTCCTAAACACTGGGTATAATAATGAGTTGACTAATAAAAATAAAAATAATCGTATCACTATAATAGGTTGTAACTACCTGAAGAACATCCGACATGAATTATTGGAAGAGGACGATAATAGTCCCACCAATAACACTAATAACGAAATAATACATGTAAATGCGGAGGTAGAAGGAATCCCCGCCAATTTAATGATCGATACTGGTTCCAACGTATCCATAATAAGTACAACTGAGTTGGAAAGAATACAGAGAGAATGTGGAAGAACATTACCGACGTTGCCGTTAAACAATATTATTTTGTTAGGTGCAACCGGCCGACAAAATAAGACAATACGAAGGCAAGTCTCCGCCAGTGTGATGAGCTGCGGTATAGCTATAGAAATGGAATTCTTGGTGGCGAGCGGGCTGCCATTTAATATATTGGTCGGGTGTGATGTGCTCAGGCGGAACTCCGCCATAATTGATTTGCGAACCGAGAAATTGTCACTATTTACAAACGGATACACTTGGACGGCTAACTTGGTTGGTAGTGACCAAGTATTCCTAATAATATCCACCAACAGATTCGTAAGATCAATTATATACCTCCAACTTCTATTATTGAACAGAAGATAGACGATAACGCTAATGAGGACTTATGGTCCCAAAAGTCCAGGAAATCAGGGATTTCCGGAGTGGAATAACTGGAGAAAGATTGCAACCATACCAAGCAAATAAGTTAATTAACATATACGAACAGTATAAATCAGTATTTTCTGACGAGCCCGGTAAAGTAAAAAACTTCCAGTGTACTCTACAGTTCCGAGACACAGTGGACTTTAACCGGAAGTCTTACCCCATCGCGCAATCACGAAAGGAAGCAGTAAGAGCTGAAATAACAAAGATGAATAACCGTGACATTATAGAGAGTAGCCAATCCCCATACACAAGTCCTATCGTGGCTATTACTAAGAAAAACGGACAAGTCCGTTTGTGCCTAGATGCGCGGGAGATTAATAAAATGATTATTAATGACAGGACTTCGCCCGATGAGATTGAAGAGATTTTGAAACGGTTCCACGGTACCAAGTACTTTAGTACCTGGGACACGGTGTGCGGCTACTGGCAGGTGGAATTACATCCACAGAGTCGCCAGTATCTGGCCTTTATATTCGAAGGGCGGAACTACCAGTTTAAGAGGTTGCCCTTCGGACTGGTGAATTCAGTCGCAGTCTTTGTACACAGCATGGACCAAATACTTGGCCAAGAAGCACTACAGTTCACCACAGTGTAAGTTGATGACTTGCTAGTGTCCTCAGAAACTTGGGAGGAACACTGCTACCGTGTGGAACACGTATTAAGAAAATTAGCTGCGAATAACATCACGCTAAAGCTAGAGAAATCTCACTTCATAGCCAAGGAAATTCAATTCTTGGGATTTATATTGAACGACCAGGGAATCTCACCGTCGGCTGAAAAAGTAGAAGCAATTCAAAACTTTCCCACACCTAAGAATCGAAGGCAATTACAGTCATTCCTGGGACTCTGTAATTACTACCGCAAGTTCCAGGAAAAGTATTCTGAATTGACCGCCAGATTTCAGCCGCAACTGTCATCCAAGAATAAATGGATATGGGGTATAGAACAGAATAAGACCTTAACAGTGATTAAACAGAAATTTCTGGAACCAATAATACTTCGCCATCCGGATTTCAGCAAACCATTCTACCTGAATTGCGATGCCAGTGACATCAGCCTCGGCACAACATTGTATCAAGAGGATGAGGAGGGCGAACATCTCGTGATTTGCTTTGCCAGTAGAGCATTAAATCAGTGCGAGAAGAATTATCACGTCACTGAAAAAGAGTTGTTAAGTGTAGTGTTCGCATGTGGAAAATTCCGCACATACATCCTTGGTTACCCCGTTACCGTCCGGACAGACCATAAGTCCATATCGTTCTTAAGGAGATGTAAACTAAGTCACGGAAGGTTGACACGGTGGATACTGTTACTACAAGAGTATGATCTTATGTGGGAGTACATCCCCGGAAAAAAAATGTCGTCGCGGACGTGTTGTCTCGAATAGACATTAATAAACAAACGTTCGAGGGGGAAAAGGAAAGTATACTTAAAGTATACCACATTCTGAGTAACAGCGCCGATTTAAAATCATTATTGGAAAACCTGAGCACACACCAACAAGCAGACCCGAAGTTACAATCCATTAAAACAAGATTGGAAGCAGGGGACGAAACTATCGCCCAATATTATAAAATACACAACGGTATACTGTTTATACAACCATCTCTGAAGAAGGAAAAATGGAAAGTTGTTATTCCAACCCATATCGAAAAGGAAATAGTGAATAACTATCATGTTCGATATGGGCATATGGGCGCCTTAAAGGTGATAAAGGCCTGGAAGAGAGCTGCCACCTTAAAGATATTAATCGGAAGGTCCGAAAATACATAAAGAGTTGCCGCATTTGCCAACTCGTGAAATCAAATAACGAGAAAAAGGAAGGGCAAATGATTCCAATAACATCTCAAGCGAAGCTAGAAAAAGTATTTCTGGACATCTGCGGGCCATTTCCCCGCAGTGGGGGCCGGCACAGATACAAGTATCTAGTCATCGTGATGGACCATTTCACGAAGTTCATCAAGCTATACCCAGCGAATCGGGCGACTACAAATAAAATTCTCGA
Source organism: Magicicada septendecula (assembly GCA_034769895.1). Classification (NCBI taxonomy): domain Eukaryota; kingdom Metazoa; phylum Arthropoda; class Insecta; order Hemiptera; family Cicadidae; genus Magicicada; species Magicicada septendecula. The sequence goes on along the minus strand of CM068373.1, from coordinate 132,909,256 downwards.
TATCTTAACCAGCCAGTACTTCCCAGACGTCGGAAAACCAGTTTCGATCATCACCGACCACGGAACCCAGTTCAAGGGGAAAAAATGGCGGGATACACTACTGTCGATGGGGGTTCATACCTATAAAACCTCGGTATACCACCCGAGCAGTAACCCGGCAGAAAGAGTATTGCGAGAGGTGGGGCGAATATTACGTACGTATTGCCACGATCAACAGAGGAGGTGGCAAGAATATCTAGATGCCACAGAAGAATTCCTCAACCTGGCATACCACCCAGCAATAGGAATTACCCCATACTCCGCCATGTACGAAAGACAACCCCCAAGGGAGATCGAAGAAATATTGGAGTTCCCGAGGGAAAATAAATATATTTTTGATAAAATTAAATTTTATAACAAGGTGGCCGAAGACCAGGAGAAACGGCGGATTAAATATAATAAAAGGATGGGTAAGATAATTACCTATACCATTGGTGAAAAGGTTTTATTAAAATAGGGAGTTACCAAGTTCACTGGAAGGGATAACTAAGAAATTATTACTCTTATACACTGGACCCTATATAGTCTCCAAAGACAAAAATAATAACACCTATGAAATTAAGGAGATGGGTTCTGGTAAAATTAAGGGTGTCCTATAACCAGGCATCCATGAAGAAATATCATGAAAATTCAAAAACAGAGTAAGATCAACTTACAAACAAATTATTTGAGGAAAAACATTTTGGAAATAATATAAAAGGAATTTTTGAATTAATAATAAAAATTCAAAAACAGAGTAAGATCAACTTACAAACCAATTATTAGAAAAAACATTTTGGGAAATAATAAAAGGAAAAGAATTTTTGAATTAATCATGAAAATTCAAAAACAGAGTAAGATCAACTTACAACCAATTATTAGAAAAAACATTTTGGGAAATAATAAAAGGAAAAGAATTTTTGAATTAATCAGTGAAAGTTCAAAAATAATGTAAGCACACCTTACAAAACAAAGATTTGAGAAAAAACATTTTGGAAATAATATAAAAGGAATTTTTGAATGAATCATAAAAATTCTAAAACAGAGTAAGATCAACTTACAAACCAATTATTAGAAAAAACATTTTGGGAAATAATAAAAAGAAAAGAATTTTTGAATTAATCATGAAAATTCAAAAATAATGTAAGCACACCTTACAAAACAAAGATTTGAGAAAAAACATTTTGGAAATAATATAAAAGGAATTTTTGAATGTAATCATGAAAATTCTAAAATAATGTAAGATCACCTTACAAACATTATTATGAAAAACTATTTGGATATATAATATAAAAAGAATTTTGAGAAACCATATAAATTCCAAAAACAGTGTAAAAACAAGTTACTACAAACAATTTGAAAGAAACCATTTGAGAAAATAAAAAGAGAAGAATTTTGAGAGGTTGAACACCTACAAAATTAAAAAATTAAGTAAGAGCACCTTACTACGATCTAGAAAGGAAAAAACGATGGTGAAATAAAAAGAAGAGAATTAATACCATATTTATGGTACTAATATAATATATTTACCATATTTATAGAAAATCTTTATGAGATAAATAAAAGAAACAGAATTTAGAATTAAACCAAGTAATTCTGAAAGAGTATGATAATGTCTAATTTCAATAAATAAAGTGTAAAAAACCTTAAATAAAATGATACAAAAGGGAATAAAAATCAGTGATATGATTTGATTGATTAAATATGATTAAATACAGAACCTTATGTGGAAATATAAAATAATAAAACTTTGAAGTGGTATAAGGAGAAACAATGACCTCATTAACAAAATAATTAAAACATTCATTTGAAGGAATAAAAAACAAGAGAGGAGTAATTTAAGAATAAAATCAAAGATATAGATGTAATTAAACAAATCAATAATGAAATGATCATGAATTAAATGTCAATTGTAATAACGACAATTATAAGAAAGTTCTAGAACATGGAACAAGTGGAACTAATAAAAACAGAGAAACAAACCAAAAATGTCGTAAAATATATGCTACTATAAACCAAAGCAGATTGTAATAAAAAACCAGAAAGGAATAAAGCATTAATAACCAAAAACTTTATATGATAAGAAAAATTGAAAATTGTACTAATAGAAGAGCTTCCTACCATGATATCAAATGAAATAACCATCAAGTTAAAAAAGAGTCAGAAGAACAGCTGAGATAGGAATATTAAAATCTCTGAGCAATATAATAAGTGAAGTATTCAAAGATATTTTTTAAATAGTAACAAAAGTGTACTATTCTGATGTAATTTTTTTAATAACTGTCTGTAGATAATTCCAGCAATATTAATATGTTTTTTGAGCAGAGATGATTTGCCTCTGTATTCAAATAAGAAGTGAAGTATTGGACAGCAGAGGAAGTAGCGTACAGTGGCTCTCTGAACTGAACCAGCTCACAAATTAGGGAAAGATAGGGAGGAAATATCCCAAGGAGAAAATACTAAGAAGAAATATGAAAATAAAATAATACATATGAAACTCAGATGACTATTACTATCAAGGAAGATCAAGTGAGAATGAAAAAGAATATAAGCTCAAATATGAATAAGAAAAATTTTAGAAATGGAAGGAAGTCAAGAATAATAAAAAACTATAATAATTATCATAAGCAATTGTTTCAGACAAAGCAAGTATAGTCTGAAAAAATCACTTCTGGAGAAGGGCAATCTGTAGCATGACAGATATTCCACCAATAATTAATTCATTTAAGATCATAAAAATAATTAAATTACATATACTCAAAGAATGTCAAATGAAATTCAATTACACTTCAAAGGAAAACACCACTATAAAAGAAAAACAATAATTAAATAATAAAAATACAACAATAAAAGTCAAAGAAAATAAATTAAAGGAAACTCATATTAAAAAATCAGGAGATTACCCAGGAGATTAGGAGCAGGAGATAAACAAGATACCCCAAAATCAAGAAAAAAGAATAAGATTAGGACCAGGTGATAAATATAATACCCCAAACACAAGAAGAAACAAGAAGAGGAAGTTTAGTATCAGGTGATAAAGAAGATACTCCAAACCCAAGAAGGAAGAAGAATTTAAAAGCAGATAATAAAGAAGATACTCCGAACCAACCATCAGACAAGATAACACTGAGTACCTTGGTTTACCCAAGAATGAACACAAGAAGGAAGACGAGAAGAAAGGAAGAAATAGGATGGAAGAACCACCGTAAAAACCTATTATTAACTACCATTAAACCCCAAACCAAATGATACCATTAAACAAAGTATAACATCCCAAAACCTTATGAAATTGTAATTATTTATAAACAAAAGTGTTGTGTAGTATGATAAGAAGTGCACCAACTAAAGCTATTATATGATAAAAAAATAAACAAATCTTCACAGTCCATTATGACTAAAGGTCTGGTCTGAGAATAATAAAACTCAAATATAAGTCAGAACCAACAGTGAAAGTGTACTAGTGTAAGTGTTTTGAAATGTAATAAACTTCAAGTTGTAGTGTATCTATAACTTAAACAATGTGCTATAAAATAACTTTTATATTTTATAATTAACAAATAATGAAATATGAAAATGGAAAATATTTCCAATATTTCATTAAATAAGGTCACTTTGTTATCTCAAGACATTCATAGGAATGACAATAATAAAGAAAATGTGGGTGGAAATGTTTACTGTACAAGGGGATGTTAGATAATAGTAGTAAAATCAGAAAGGACTGGAAATAGTTTAAGTTTTAATAGAGTTAAGAAGTTTAAATGGCTGATATTGTTCAAAGCCATGAACTCCATATTTTTAAAAGAGTTCTAATAGAATAAGGTTTATATGTTTAGAGTAAGTTGTATTAGTTATGTAACAGCATACATACAAATTAAAATGTTTAAGTATGGATGCTGTATTAATTTACAAACGAGTTAAATGTATGTTCAAAACAGTTTCAGCAAACATGTCCAACTTTAAAGACTGCTGATTAATGTTAATTATTATTTTTGTAACAGTAGCATGAATTAGATGCTACACATCTCAATAATTATGTAAACAATTTTATTTTATGTCATGTTAACTATTAAGAGTCAGAGGAGGAGTAGAATTAAATTTATTTGAAAAAACCATACATGTAAAATACTAAACTCTAGGCCAAATAATAAAGTCCCAAAAATTAATATAAACCAGTTAATTCACCAATGAACCATGTAAACTGACAAGATTTAGGTAAGGTAGGTCAATTAACAACTACTGTAAATGAACCTATGATTTAAAAGAGTAATATAGAAAAATATCTTAAATTATTGAAAATTTTTGAAAAGTATAAAATAACTATTTTTAAAGAGGAATGGTAAATTCAGAAATTATCAATAAAAGACAGTTCAAATGTTAAATTTATAAGTAATTAAGGAAAGCAAAGGATTTGTGACCATTTTAAATTTATTATAATTATATTAACAACACTTAAAATGGCAGTAAAAGTATGAAAGAACGGAAACAGGTTTTTTGGGCCTAGATTTCCAAAAAGACAGAAATTTGGTAACTTTAACAAAAAATTCAACAAATATGGACTATGACATATCAAATTAAACAGAATGAGATAAATAAACCAATTATATGGTTAATAGTTCATGAAAGCGAACAATAAACTAAAATTATTCCATATATAATGTACTTTGGAATTATGTACATGGGAAGTGAAAATTATTTTAACAATACTTTTCCAATATTAACTTGGCAAGATATTTCCTAAAGTGGAGGAAGTAAGTTAGTTCTTTGTTAACATTCAAACGGAACAGTCGATGCGGAATCGCGTTCTTAAAACGGTATAACGGAGTGTAAAGGTTAAAGCCTAGAATCAGTGGAAAACGGGAGTTACATAAATTAACACTTTTCGAGTCAAAACTTATGAAATACTCTACGACAACGGTGAAAACGAACAATACACCACATAATACAAGTGATTTAAACCATTGAAACTACATAATATTAATAATTCACTCTACAACAGATTAACAATTCTTCGTCACGAACAGACAAAGTGAACACCTCTAATAGAAAACAATTAACACCAGTGGACACTGAACACTCATCCAGAATACCTCAGACAACATAATAGACAGTATACACAATTTCGAAGATCCATAAAACAATTATAAAGGTGAATTTATTGTGAGATTTTCCTGTGACCATATTACGTATAACCTCATCAATTCAGCTAGCCGCCATGATGGTCCCTTGATGCACTACAACCTTCCGACTGATCTCATAGCCTACAGCATTGGTTTGAGAATTCAAATATATTAAACATTATATATTATTCACAATTTGTTAAATATTAATTATTAAGATTATTTCTTGTATATGTTATACTTTCTAGGCCTGCCCTTCTCTGACTATTATAAAATAATCGTTGAAAGAACCTTTTTTAATACTTATATAAAATTTTAACCTGTAATCACATATCGATATATCCCTGTGACGGAGTCGAACAATTGCTCTAAATCGATTTAAAATCGATTATTATTAATTATTGTTAATAAATCAATTTATTTCAACTGTTTGGATTATAAAATTATTTCACATTCTAATTTAAGGGTTTAATTAACTACGAGACTTCCTGGAAGACGAGAAATATTAACTAAAAGTGAGATACTGGAGCAGCACTGAAAATCATTAATCGATCGCTGAAAGGAGATAATCTGATTAACTCCAGATTTTGTTAAGCTCTACCAGAAGTGTAAGTTAAACCAAAAATGCCTTACAGAATTTTAAAAATTTGAACAAAACATAAAACCAGGATTAATTCTAAATTATATACACAACAAACAAACATAAAATTTTTTTTACTAAAATTTTTTTTAAATAAAATTTTTTTTTCTTTTCTTGTATTTGTAACTACAGTTAACAGGTCTTGTTACAAATTGGCGTCCAACTAGAGGGCTTAATTAATTTAAGCCTGGCAGCGATTATATCATAGAAAAAGAGGCAAAATGCAACGACAAGCTACTTCTAAGAAGAGGGCGGCAGAGGCCGAAAAGGAAGTCGATATGGGGGATAAGGAGGCAACACCCGTTGAGGATCCAGAAGTGTTAGTAACCCCGGTGGAATCGAAACAAACTGCACCACCAGAGGAACAACCTGAAGTACCAACACAGACCGGGGAGGTTACATTCCAGGAAACCTTAATGAGAATGATAATGGAAATGAAAGAGGATAACAAATCCATAAGGAAGGACATTGAAGAAAATAGTAAGAAGTTGAGTCAAGATTTGAACAAGAAAATGGATGACAACAACCAGTCCACAAAGGAAGATTTGGGTGGAATAAATAAAAACATAGAAAATACCAATAAGAGGATTGAAGAAACCAGCAAGGAGATGAAAGAGGACAATAGATCTTTGAGTTAGAAAATTGACGAAACTAACCAGAAAATGGAGAACAACAACCAACAATTAAAGGAAAAGTTGGAGGAAAATAATCAGAAAATGGAGGAGAAAATGGACGAGAATAATCAACGATTAAGAGAAGAACTAAGGGAAGTCAACCAGGAGAGCATGAAAAAGGTAGACGAGAGAATCGAGTTAGCGAAGGAAGAGCTGAATAGAAAAATAAACGACACTAAGAAATCCATGGTCAAAAAGTTGGAACAAGAGGTAGTTGTTGTAAACCAACAAATCAGGGAAGTGGACGAAAGATGTCGTCAGACGGAGTGTGAAGTACTGGAAGTCAGGGAGGTAATAAATAAAGAAATTACCAAGGTCAAGGAACACCAGAAAACTAAATGGGAAGAAAACCAAAGGTTAGCACAGGAAGAAATAAATAAGGTGCGAACCCATGTCACAGAAAGATGCGACGGTATGGAAGCAGCTATGACTAATATCACTGGACAAGTGAGACAGAGCCAGGAAGAAATGGAGGTAATCAGAAACCGGCCGACTGGCTACAATAATTTCCCCATGTCTGAACATAGAGAATGGCTAAACTTCAGACAGTATAAACGAAAGCCAATGGAGTTCTTGGCCCGAATTGAAGAATACATGGACAAACATAGAGGAAACAGATGGGTCCAAAACCGAGAACTTCTAGATGAGTCGTTTCGGGAGATGAGCGATCATTGGTGGATGGCTAACCGAAGCGACATAGAGAACTACCAGCAATTTAAAAGCCTCTTCAAGGCTAAGTATTGGTCTGAAACGACCCAAAACCTAATACGTGACAATATATGCCACGGCCACTATAAACAACAAGTGGGTACCTCCATGACGGCGTATTCTTCGGCAAGGTACGTATGGCCAAACATTTGGAACCGGCCATACCTGAGGAATGCCTAATCAACAAACTCTCGTATCATTATGACGAGGAAGTGATTCAAGCGAGGAGAGGCAGCCAAATTAAGACCATACAGGCCATGACCGAACTCGTCGAGAATTACGAAAATGAAGAATACTACCGACAAAGCCGGAGAAGAAACGATCGGCCCGAACCTAGGATGTATCCAAATAACAACCATGGTACGACCAACACCAACACGGGATACCAAGGAAGCCGAGCATACCCACAGACCAACAACTATAATAACAATAATAATAGTAATAATAATAACACGGTTCAAAATAATACGAACCATAATCGACCCAATAATGGTTATCAGGGTAACCGAAACCAATACCCTCCAAACCCTAATAGTCAGAGAAGCCCCAATTATAATAACGATCGTTACTATAATAATAATAACAATCGTGGTAGTCCACCGAATGGTAACCCCAATAATAATAGGTTTTCTCGACCGCGAGTAAATTTCATCAGAGCGGAAGATGGTCGCCAACGGAGGTACTACCACCAGAGAAGAAACAGCTATCACGAATACGAAGGTAGGCGGAGGAGCCGAGAACATGATCAACCAAGGTACTATCCTGCGAGAAGGAGTACCAGCTTAGATAACACCGAACGGCTGACCAACAGCGAACGACCGGTAGATCATAGAACAGAGCGGCAGGGACCCACTCTAGGCATCCCGAATGATACATCCACAAGTGCGACACAATATAACAATGATGTCGAGCCTTTAAACGGGAGGAGGCAGTAATAAATCACCGGAACCCGTTACTGCTCCTAAACACTGGGTATAATAATGAGTTGACTAATAAAAATAAAAATAATCGTATCACTATAATAGGTTGTAACTACCTGAAGAACATCCGACATGAATTATTGGAAGAGGACGATAATAGTCCCACCAATAACACTAATAACGAAATAATACATGTAAATGCGGAGGTAGAAGGAATCCCCGCCAATTTAATGATCGATACTGGTTCCAACGTATCCATAATAAGTACAACTGAGTTGGAAAGAATACAGAGAGAATGTGGAAGAACATTACCGACGTTGCCGTTAAACAATATTATTTTGTTAGGTGCAACCGGCCGACAAAATAAGACAATACGAAGGCAAGTCTCCGCCAGTGTGATGAGCTGCGGTATAGCTATAGAAATGGAATTCTTGGTGGCGAGCGGGCTGCCATTTAATATATTGGTCGGGTGTGATGTGCTCAGGCGGAACTCCGCCATAATTGATTTGCGAACCGAGAAATTGTCACTATTTACAAACGGACACACTTGGACGGCTAACTTGGTTGGTAGTGACCAAGTAATTCCTAATAATATCCACCAACAGATTCGTAAGATCAATTATATACCTCCAACTTCTATTATTGAACAGAAGATAGACGATAACGCTAATGAGGACTTATGGTCCCAAAAGTCCAGGAAATCAGGGATTTCCGGAGCGGAATAACTGGAGAAAGATTGCAACCATACCAAGCAAATAAGTTAATTAACATATACGAACAGTATAAATCAGTATTTTCTGACGAGCCCGGTAAAGTAAAAAACTTCCAGTGTACTCTACAGTTCCGAGACACAGTGGACTTTAACCGGAAGTCTTACCCCATCGCGCAATCACGAAAGGAAGCAGTAAGAGCTGAAATAACAAAGATGAATAACCGTGACATTATAGAGAGTAGCCAATCCCCATACACAAGTCCTATCGTGGCTATTACTAAGAAAAACGGACAAGTCCGTTTGTGCCTAGATGCGCGGGAGATTAATAAAATGATTATTAATGACAGGACTTCGCCCGATGAGATTGAAGAGATTTTGAAACGGTTCCACGGTACCAAGTACTTTAGTACCTGGGACACGGTGTGCGGCTACTGGCAGGTGGAATTACATCCACAGAGTCGCCAGTATCTGGCCTTTATATTCGAAGGGCGGAACTACCAGTTTAAGAGGTTGCCCTTCGGACTGGTGAATTCAGTCGCAGTCTTTGTACACAGCATGGACCAAATACTTGGCCAAGAAGCACTACAGTTCACCACAGTGTAAGTTGATGACTTGCTAGTGTCCTCAGAAACTTGGGAGGAACACTGCTACCGTGTGGAACACGTATTAAGAAAATTAGCTGCGAATAACATCACGCTAAAGCTAGAGAAATCTCACTTCATAGCCAAGGAAATTCAATTCTTGGGATTTATATTGAACGACCAGGGAATCTCACCGTCGGCTGAAAAAGTAGAAGCAATTCAAAACTTTCCCACACCTAAGAATCGAAGGCAATTACAGTCATTCCTGGGACTCTGTAATTACTACCGCAAGTTCCAGGAAAAGTATTCTGAATTGACCGCCAGATTTCAGCCGCAACTGTCATCCAAGAATAAATGGATATGGGGTATAGAACAGAATAAGACCTTAACAGTGATTAAACAGAAATTTCTGGAACCAATAATACTTCGCCATCCGGATTTCAGCAAACCATTCTACCTGAATTGCGATGCCAGTGACATCAGCCTCGGCACAACATTGTATCAAGAGGATGAGGAGGGCGAACATCTCGTGATTTGCTTTGCCAGTAGAGCATTAAATCAGTGCGAGAAGAATTATCACGTCACTGAAAAAGAGTTGTTAAGTGTAGTGTTCGCATGTGGAAAATTCCGCACATACATCCTTGGTTACCCCGTTACCGTCCGGACAGACCATAAGTCCATATCGTTCTTAAGGAGATGTAAACTAAGTCACGGAAGGTTGACACGGTGGATACTGTTACTACAAGAGTATGATCTTATGTGGGAGTACATCCCCGGAAAAAAAATGTCGTCGCGGACGTGTTGTCTCGAATAGACATTAATAAACAAACGTTCGAGGGGGAAAAGGAAAGTATACTTAAAGTATACCACATTCTGAGTAACAGCGCCGATTTAAAATCATTATTGGAAAACCTGAGCACACACCAACAAGCAGACCCGAAGTTACAATCCATTAAAACAAGATTGGAAGCAGGGGACGAAACTATCGCCCAATATTATAAAATACACAACGGTATACTGTTTATACAACCATCTCTGAAGAAGGAAAAATGGAAAGTTGTTATTCCAACCCATATCGAAAAGGAAATAGTGAATAACTATCATGTTCGATATGGGCATATGGGCGCCTTAAAGGTGATAAAGGCCTGGAAGAGAGCTGCCACCTTAAAGATATTAATCGGAAGGTCCGAAAATACATAAAGAGTTGCCGCATTTGCCAACTCGTGAAATCAAATAACGAGAAAAAGGAAGGGCAAATGATTCCAATAACATCTCAAGCGAAGCTAGAAAAAGTATTTCTGGACATCTGCGGGCCATTTCCCCGCAGTGGGGGTCGACACAGATACAAGTATCTAGTCATCGTGATGGACCATTTCACGAAGTTCATCAAGCTATACCCAGCGAATCGGGCGACTACAAATAAAATTCTCGATATCTTAACCAGCCAGTACTTCCCAGACGTCGGAAAACCAGTTTCGATCATCACCGACCACGGAACCCAGTTCAAGGGGAAAAAATGGCGGGATACACTACTGTCGATGGGGGTTCATACCTATAAAACCTCGGTATACCACCCGAGCAGTAACCCGGCAGAAAGAGTATTGCGAGAGGTGGGGCGAATATTACGTACGTATTGCCACGATCAACAGAGGAGGTGGCAAGAATATCTAGATGCCACAGAAGAATTCCTCAACCTGGCATACCACCCAGCAATAGGAATTACCCCATACTCCGCCATGTACGAAAGACAACCCCCAAGGGAGATCGAAGAAATATTGGAGTTCCCGAGGGAAAATAAATATATTTTTGATAAAATTAAATTTTATAACAAGGTGGCCGAAGACCAGGAGAAACGGCGGATTAAATATAATAAAAGGATGGGTAAGATAATTACCTATACCATTGGTGAAAAGGTTTTATTAAAATAGGGAGTTACCAAGTTCACTGGAAGGGATAACTAAGAAATTATTACTCTTATACACTGGACCCTATATAGTCTCCAAAGACAAAAATAATAACACCTATGAAATTAAGGAGATGGGTTCTGGTAAAATTAAGGGTGTCCTATAACCAGGCATCCATGAAGAAATATCATGAAAATTCAAAAACAGAGTAAGATCAACTTACAAACAAATTATTTGAGGAAAAACATTTTGGAAATAATATAAAAGGAATTTTTGAATTAATAATAAAAATTCAAAACAGAGTAAGATCAACTTACAAACCAATTATTAGAAAAAACATTTTGGGAAATAATAAAAGGAAAAGAATTTTTGAATTAATCATGAAAATTCAAAAACAGAGTAAGATCAACTTACAACCAATTATTAGAAAAAACATTTTGGGAAATAATAAAAGGAAAAGAATTTTTGAATTAATCAGTGAAAATTCAAAAATAATGTAAGCACACCTTACAAAACAAAGATTTGAGAAAAAACATTTTGGAAATAATATAAAAGGAATTTTTGAATGAATCATAAAAATTCTAAAACAGAGTAAGATCAACTTACAAACCAATTATTAGAAAAAACATTTTGGGAAATAATAAAAAGAAAAGAATTTTTGAATTAATCATGAAAATTCAAAAATAATGTAAGCACACCTTACAAAACAAAGATTTGAGAAAAAACATTTTGGAAATAATATAAAAGGAATTTTTGAATGTAATCATGAAAATTCTAAAATAATGTAAGATCACCTTACAAACATTATTATGAAAAACTATTTGGATATATAATATAAAAAGAATTTTGAGAAACCATATAAATTCCAAAAACAGTGTAAAAACAAGTTACTACAAACAATTTGAAAGAAACCATTTGAGAAAATAAAAAGAGAAGAATTTTGAGAGGTTGAACACCTACAAAATTAAAAAATTAAGTAAGAGCACCTTACTACGATCTAGAAAGGAAAAAACAATGGTGAAATAAAAAGAAGAGAATTAATACCATATTTATGGTACTAATATAATATATTTACCATATTTATAGAAAATCTTTATGAGATAAATAAAAGAAACAGAATTTAGAATTAAACCAAGTAATTCTGAAAGAGTATGATAATGTCTAATTTCAATAAATAAAGTGTAAAAAACCTTAAATAAAATGATACAAAAGGGAATAAAAATCAGTGATATGATTTGATTGATTAAATATGATTAAATACAGAAACTTATGTGGAAATATAAAATAATAAAACTTTGAAGTGGTATAAGGAGAAACAATGACCTCATTAACAAAATAATTAAAACATTCATTTGAAGGAATAAAAAACAAGAGAGGAGTAATTTAAGAATAAAATCAAAGATATAGATGTAATTAAACAAATCAATAATGAAATGATCATGAATTAAATGTCAATTGTAATAACGACAATTATAAGAAAGTTCTAGAACATGGAACAAGTGGAACTAATAAAAACAGAGAAACAAACCAAAAATGTCGTAAAATATATGCTACTATAAACCAAAGCAGATTGTAATAAAAAACCAGAAAGGAATAAAGCATTAATAACCAAAAACTTTATATGCTAAGAAAAATTGAAAATTGTACTAATAGAAGAGCTTCCTACCATGATATCAAATGAAATAACCATCAAGTTAAAGTGTCAGAAGAACAACTGAGATAGGAATATTACAATCTCTGAGCAATATAATAAGTGAAGTATCCAAAGATATTTTTTAAATAGTAACAAAAGTGTACTATTCTGATGTAATTTTTTTAATAACTGTCTGTAGATAATTCCAGCAATATTAATATGTTTTTTGAGCAGAGATGATTTGCCTCTGTATTCAAATAAGAAGTGAAGTATTGGACAGCAGAGGAAGTAGCGTACAGTGGCTCTCTGAACTGAACCAGCTCACAAATTAGGGAAAGATAGGGAGGAAATATCCCAAGGAGAAAATACTAAGAAGAAATATGAAAATAAAATAATACATATGAAACTCAGATGACTATTACTATCAAGGAAGATCAAGTGAGAATGAAAAAGAATATAAGCTCAAATATGAATAAGAAAAATTTTAGAAATGGAAGGAAGTCAAGAATAATAAAAAACTATAATAATTATCATAAGCAATTGTTTCAGACAAAGCAAGTATAGTCTGAAAAAATCACTTCTGGAGAAGGGCAATCTGTAGCACGACAGATATTCCACCAATAATTAATTCATTTAAGATCATAAAAATAATTAAATTACATATATACTCAAATGAAATTCAATTACATGAATGTCAAATGAAATTCAATTACACTTCAAAGGAAAACACCACTATAAAAGAAAAACAATAATTAAATAAAAAAATACAACAATAAAAGTCAAAGAAAATAAATTAAAGGAAACTCATATTAAAAAATCAGGAGATTACCCAGGAGATTAGGAGCAGGAGATAAACAAGATACCCCAAAATCAAGAAAAAAGAATAAGATTAGGACCAGGTGATAAATATAATACCCCAAACACAAGAAGAAACAAGAAGAGGAAGTTTAGTATCAGGTGATAAAGAAGATACTCCAAACCCAAGAAGGAAGAAGAATTTAAAAGCAGATAATAAAGAAGATACTCCGAACCAACCATCAGACAAGATAACACTGAGTACCTTGGTTTACCCAAGAATGAACACAAGAAGGAAGACGAGAAGAAAGGAAGAAATAGGATGGAAGAACCACCGTAAAAACCTATTATTAACTACCATTAAACCCCAAACCAAATGATACCATTAAACAAAGTATAACATCCCAAAACCTTATGAAATTGTAATTATTTATAAACAAAAGTGTTGTGTAGTATGATAAGAAGTGCACCAACTAAAGCTATTATATGATAAAAAATAAACAAATCTTCACAGTCCATTATGACTAAAGGTCTGGTCTGAGAATAATAAAACTCAAATATAAGTCAGAACCAACAGTGAAAGTGTACTAGTGTAAGTGTTTTGAAATGTAATAAACTTCAAGTTGTAGTGTACCTATAACTTAAACAATGTGCTATAAAATAACTTTTATATTTTATAATTAACAAATAATGAAATATGAAAATGGAAAATATTTCCAATATTTCATTAAATAAGGTCACTTTGTTATCTCAAGACATTCATAGGAATGACAATAATAAAGAAAGTGTGGGTGGAAATGTTTACTGTACAAGGGGATGTTAGATAATAGTAGTAAAATCAGAAAGGACTGGAAATAGTTTAAGTTTTAATAGAGTTAAGAAGTTTAAATGGCTGATATTGTTCAAAGCCATGAACTCCATATTTTTAAAAGAGTTCTCATAGAATAAGGTTTATATGTTTAGAGTAAGTTGTATTAGTTATATAACAGCATACATACAAATTAAAATGTTTAAGTATGGATGCTGTATTAATTTACAAACGAGTTAAATGTATGTTCAAAACAGTTTCAGCAAACACGTCCAACTTTAAAGACTGCTGATTAATGTTAATTATTATTTTTGTAACAGTAGCATGAATTAGATGCTACACATCTCAATAATTATGTAAACAATTTTATTTTATGTCATGTTAACTATTAAGAGTCAGAGGAGGAGTAGAATTAAATTTATTTGAAAAAACCATACATGTAAAATACTAAACTCTAGGCCAAATAATGAATTCCCAAAAATTAATATAAACCAGTTAATTCACCAATGAACCATGTAAACTGACAAGATTTAGGTAAGGTAGGTCAATTAACAACTACTGTAAATGAACCTATGATTTAAAAGAGTAATATAGAAAAATATCTTAAATTATTGAAAATTTTTGAAAAGTATAAAATAACTATTTTTAAAGAGGAATGGTAAATTCAGAAATTATCACTAAAAGACAGTTCAAATGTTAAATTTATAAGTAATTAAGGAAAGCAAAGGATTTGTGACCATTTTAAATTTATTATAATTATATTAACAACACTTAAAATGGCAGTAAAAGTATGAAAGAACGGAAACAGGTTTTTTGGGCCTAGATTTCCAAAAAGACAGAAATTTGGTAACTTTAACAAAAAATTCAACAAATATGGACTATGACATATCAAATTAAACAGAATGAGATAAATAAACCAATTATATGGTTAATAGTTCATGAAAGCGAACAATAAACTAAAATTATTCCATATATAATGTACTTTGGAATTATGTACATGGGAAGTGAAAATTATTTTAACAATACTTTTCCAATATTAACTTGGCAAGATATTTCCTAAAGTGGAGGAAGTAAGTTAGTTCTTTGTTAACATTCAAACGGAACAGTCGATGCGGAATCGCGTTCTTAAAACGGTATAACGGAGTGTAAAGGTTAAAGCCTAGAAACAGTGGAAAACGGGAGTTACATAAATTAACACTTTTCGAGTCAAAACTTATGAAATACTCTACGACAACGGTGAAAACGAACAATACACCACATAATACAAGTGATTTAAACCACTGAAACTACATAATATTAATAATTCACTCTACAACAGATTAACAATTCTTCGTCACGAACAGACAAAGTGAACACCTCTAATAGAAAACAATTAACACCAGTGGACACTGAACACTCATCCAGAATACCTCAGACAACATAATAGACAGTATACACAATTTCGAAGATCCATAAAACAATTATAAAGGTGAATTTATTGTGAGATTTTCCTGTGACCATATTACGTATAACCTCATCAATTCAGCTAGCCGCCATGATGGTCCCTTGATGCACTACAACCTTCCGACTGATCTCATAGCCTACAGCATTGGTTTGAGAATTCAAATATATTAAACATTATATATTATTCACAATTTGTTAAATATTAATTATTAAGATTATTTCTTGTATATGTTATACTTTCTAGACCTGCCCTTCTCTGACAATTATAAAATAATCGTTGAAAGAACCTTTTTTAATACTTATATAAAATTTTAACCTGTAATCACATATCGATATATCCCTGTGACGGAGTCGAACAATTGCTCTAAATCGATTTAAAATCGATTATTATTAATTATTGTTAATAAATCAATTTATTTCAACTGTTTGGATTATAAAATTATTTCACATTCTAATTTAAGGGTTTAATTAACTACGAGACTTCCTGGAAGACGAGAAATATTAACTAAAAGTGAGATTCATGTTTAATATGGTAACCAAATCACTTATACGAATTAATAAATTAATTACCTTAATTATCCGCCGTGTGATTACCTATGCTTCGTCTATGACGCGTTTCGGAGCATATACTCCATCATCAGATATTAAAAGTTAAAACAGTCACTCATACGAGATCGTTAAAAAGTTAAAATGTCAAGATATGCATATGAACCGTACGCGGATTTGGGTGCGCACCCGTTCAAGTTCATTCTGCTACTGAGCGGTTGCTACCTTATCGTAGCCCCAGCGAGCAGATTCAAGGCAGTATCGTACAATCGGTTGGATACAAAGTTCAGGTGGTCATTTAGCTCGATATCGCGACTCATTGGGTTTGCATATGCACTGTAAATTTCAAATTCCTCCAAGGCATTCATGAAACGGCCCTTATTACACACATGTAACGGTATTAAATTGGAATTAAAATCTGTGTAATTATGATTGTGTGAAGTCAGGTGTCGGGCGTAATTTGATTTGATGTTGTCAATATTTCTTATTTTCTTGGGTAAATGTTCTCGAAATCGTTTAAGGAAACCTCTCCCAGTCTGTCCAATGTAGAAGCGCTCGCAATCATTACATGTTAACTTATATATGCCAGTTTTTTCTTCTGGAGGCGTGTGTTTTTTCGGTTTGAGAATATCCAGTAACTTATTATTAGTCCTGAATGAAATAGTGAAACTATTATTATTCAATATAGAACACAAAACCTTAGGCATAAAGCTAGTGTAATTAGTAGATATAAAAATTTTTTGCGTGTTGCTGTTTATTCGGGGTTTAAGCATTCTTTTTTCATGTTTTCTCAACAATTTGTCAATGGTTAAACTACTGTAACCATTGGCAACCGCGATATATTTTATGACATTTAGCTCATCACGGAAGTCATTATCATCCAAAGGAATCGTTAATAATCTATGAATGAAACTATTGTACGCTGCCATTTTATGTGAAAGAGGATGATGAGAGTCTGCGTGTATTGTGGTGTCAGTGGTAGTCGGTTTCCTATCAATGTTGAACTTTAGTTTATTCATCTGTCGAGTGATGGTTAAATCTAGAAAGTTTATCTTGTTATCAACCTCTGTTTCAAGAGTAAACTGGATGTTTCTGTTTATTTTATTTAGACAGTTTTTAAATAATTCGATTTGTCTTATAGTACCATCAAAGATTAAAAACGTATCGTCTACATAACGTGCATAAAATATTATTTTATTTGCATATATATTATTGTTCAACAAGTGAGTATTCTCATAATAATTTAAATAAATATCGGCCAGTAGGCCGGAAAGGGGTGAGCCCATTGCTAGGCCATCATTTTGAATGTAAAAAGAACCATTAAAAGTGAAATAGTTTTGTTTCAAAATAACCTCGAGTAAATTAATTAACTCATTTATTGTCTGTGTGTTCATGCAACTATTGTCAGATAAATTGTTTCTCAAAATCTGTAATGTATCTATGATTGGGATGTTCGTGTATAAATTAGTTATGTCTGTTATAAATTGCGCCACTCTGCTTAATCTGCTTAATTTGCTTAAGAGAAAGAAAGAAGTAATTGAGTCCCAATATTCCACCCACGCAAGCTGTTGATCTATTCACTCATGTATTTTAATATGTGTCGAAATTTTAAATAAAATAAAAATCATAATTATTATTATAGTAATATAGTATAGGTAACTTTAATTGTAATTATAATATGTGTAAAGTAATATTAACATATAGTCCCATGTAAACAAAACCATGTAGGTACTTGTCTAAAAGTTTCATTCATCAACGTGTCAATTTGACGACAAACTCGGACATGTAAATTTCCTGTTGCCGACTGTTTAAAACTGTCATAGTTGCTCTCCCTCGAGTTGAGTTAGACAATGCGCCACCCTCTTGGTGAGGTCTATTGTTATAAGAAGCGTGTATTTTCCTGTGTTTAGTAACCGAAGATTCCCCCTTTTGCCGTACGCATATTCAAGCCTGTGTGAGATTTCTCTCTCTCTACAAACGTAAAATGATAAAGGTTGTCATCACATTTTAATTGTTTATTTATAAAAAAAAAGAAAAGGTAAGAATACGATTGATTTATATTTTTATTTTTGTGTAAAAAAAAAGATATAGCGTTGTATAGCATTTAATGCAAATAGTAGAATAATTAGTTATAGCCACTCACTTTACGAAAATGGCTGAATTTAATCCTGATCTATTATTAAAAGATGAGCTATGCTACGAAGCAATTTTACGAGGTCTAAAACACGTGAATGTAACCGTGTCTGAATTACGAAAATCATTACGCCAAACCGGATCAGATATAACCTCGCAGTTAGATAGATTGCGTGAACTCGATTATGACGGCGAACGAGAAACCTGTTATGCGAAATATTGGGAACTGATGGTATTATCTCAGAACCTTCAGGACAAAAAATCACCTACGGAAATTTTGCGCGTTACGCAACGTATAGAACATTTAACCCGCCGGTTGAATAATTTATTAAGCTGGCCCGACGTCACCGTAATCCCTGCCGATGTGCAGAAATTTGCGGATGAGGCATTAAGCCAATTACCCATAATTATCAACGACTGATGACGAAAGTCAGACTCATCGAGAATGGAGGAAATTGAGCACTACTTACAAAAATTATATATTTCCCCAGTCCAATCCCCTACTTTAGAACACCCTCCCTCCACCTCGAACCACGAATCACCCACCGTATCGAAGATACAACAGAGTCATGAACAATTACCTAGTAGAGAATTTAATACCCTAACTATGTTAGAACCCCCACCGCCTAATGTTCAGCATACTCGCACTAGTAAATATGCGATTACAAATCCTAATGCAAACACAAATCCTTCGAAAAGTATACCTAACGTAAACTTTAATGTAGACCTCTACGGAAAGATTTCCCACCCAGTAGAGAAAATAATTAATGAAATTCCTTACACCGATGGCTTAAGTATCACGATTTTATTGACTTTTATCAGATACCTACTGCAAATAAAAGATCTACAACAATTGAGCGATTGGCAAATACTGCAGGTCATCCTACCCAGATGTAAACCACCTTTACGAGATCGTGTGCTAGAATCATTCAACTCGACTCTTCCGGTAGAAGAACTTCATACAATTATAATCAAATATTTTATCCCCACTGGAATTTATGAGGAGATCAAAAGAAATACCGTACTTCGAGTACAAGGAGCTCATGAAAGGCTGGCCCACTATATTGCAGACATCAGAGAATCTTCACGTCTACTGCAAGTCGACTGGACTGAAAAACAATTGGTCGATACTATCCTAGTAGGCTTATCTCCTGAAGAACGCTCCCGTTTAGCACTAATAAGTAGACCCCTTACTTTCGCTGACCTTGAACAATGTAGTGTTCACTCGTCAAATGTGTGGTACGCAGATCAGCATAGACATGCACCGGTCTCCACAACACCACATAGAAAGGAAACGCAAGCCCTAGTCTCAGATGCAAGAAGTCTACGAGAACGACGACCATTTCGGCGACCAACCTATGTTCATGGCCATGGTAAGTCCAAGGAGCCTCAACCTCGACACGAAACGAGTGAGACCCCACGTAAAGAATATATATGCTATAACTGCGGAAAACCTGAACACCTCAGTAGAAACTGTAAACGGAAACAGTACAATCAGAAAACTCACTATTCAAAAAACACGTAAGGCAGGGAGATCCGAAACCCTGTGTATTCCGCAGCATCGTGAAAACAGGTAAACCCCTGAGAGACCACAAATTAAAACAAAATACTAATAATAATAACAAAAGAAAATTAGACCCCTATGTTAGAAAATTTATCGATAAATGTAACTCTATTAATAAATGTGATTTCAATAAGTGTGAATTACCGTATATACAAGTTGACCTTGGTGTTACATCCACCCTCGGATTAATTGATTCCGGATCAACGCGAAGTTTAATTAGTCAAGAGCTAGCCAATAAATTATTTAAACACAATTTAGTTAAACGCAGTCAATCAGTAAATATTAGATGCGCTACAGCTAACAAACAAAACTTAATGATAAAACTTATCATTACGTTTAAAGTAAAAATTAAAAATCTAACGTGGTATTCTCCAATGTTGGTATGCGACGAATTAGGACCCGAGTTAATATTGGGAGCCGATTTTATCAGTAAAACAGGAATAATTCTAGATATTCACGATAAGATATTTTACTTTGGATTCGATCGTTCACGGAAATATAACTTGCATGATAATGCACATAACAAAGAAAGTACTAGCACCACTTCTACACATATAAAGCATCACGAATCTGAATTAGGTCATCTGGAAAGTAAAGATAGACGGAACATACAGACTTTAATAAAACAATTCTCCAACGTCCTCACCCCAAAGTTAGGACTGACGGATCTGATAGAGTACAAAATAAATTTGAGCGACAACAAAGTAATACGTTTAGCCCCATACAAGTTATCACCTCCAAAAATGGAAGTAATGAGGAACCAAATTAATAAATTGTTAGAACAAGGAGTCATCGAACCCTCTACGTCATCTTATTCATCACCCGCGTTTTTAGTACCCAAAAGTAACGACAAACATAGACTAGTTGTGGACTACAGACAACTAAATAACCGAATAGAATTTGAATCTATACCACTTCCCGACATCCACAGTGCATTTCATTAGTTTACGAAAGCAAAAATCTTTACCATTATGGATTTAAATCAGGCATTTCATCAGATACCCCTTTCGGAAGAATCAAAACGTCTAACCGCATTTGCCATCCCTTTCAACCTGTACCAATTTACAAGGGTACCTTTTGGTATATCCCAAGGTAGTTCTGTATGTAGCAGATTATTAGAAAAATTATTTCATGACATAAAATTTAAATATGTGTATCACTACTTAGATGTCATTGTTATCTACAGCGAGTCAATTGAGCAACATCTTAAGCATCTACGTGAAGTACTATCCCGATTGGAGAAAGCTGGATTAACCGTAAACCCCAGTAAAGTAAATTTTGCTGTGACACAATTCTCATTTTTAGGTCACATCGTTAAAGCCAACGGAAAGGTAAGCATAGACCCAGAGCGAACCCGTGCCATCAGAGAATTTTTACCACCGCGGGATGCGAAAGGAATAGCACGATTTTTAGGAATGATAAATTATTTCCATAAGTATATCCCACATCTAGCCGAAATTGCAGCACCGCTAAATACCTTAAGAAAGAAGGGAGTTAAATTTGAATGGAATGAACAACACCAAACCGCATTCGAGAAATTAAAAGAAAGCATAATATCACCCCCCGTACTACAATTAGCAGATTTTACAAAACCGTTTGTAGTGCAGACAGACAGTTCGAGTGTCGCCCTAGGTGCAGTAATATATCAGGAAGTAGATAACTCAAGGTTACCTATTAGTTACGCTTCTCGCACCCTGACAGACCAAGAAAAGAAATACTCCGCATACGAATTAGAATGTTTAGCTATAGTTTTCGCTTTTGAGAAGTTCAAACCATTTTTAGAACATAAAGAGTTTTTGTTAGAAACAGATAATCAAGCATTATCTTGGCTACTAAATCACCCAAAACAATTAGGTCGTATCGGAAGATGGGTATTAAGATTAAATTGTTTTAAATTCAAAGTACAACATATTAGAGGCACCCAAAACGTAGTTGCCGATACGCTGTCACGTATGTTCCAACCGAGTAGTAATACTTACGAAAACAAGAGTAGAGAAACGCCGATTATTAATACTTTAATTACCGAATTTCCTCTTGCATTTACGGATTTAGCCCAGTATCAACAACAAGACCCACGTTTGAGACCAATTATAGAACAACTTGAAAAAGGAAATAAGTCAGAGAAATACATATTAAGTAGGAGAGTATTATGTTGTAGAATAGCGAACGGAAAATATTTACGAATAATCGCCCCTGATATTATTAAACCTATGCTAATGGAATATTATCACTCTTCCACCATTGGAGCACACATGGGAATAAATAAAACCATACATCGAATTCGTAAAGAATATCACTGGGAAAATATGAACAGTGAGATCGCTAACTTTGTAAAAAGGTGTAAGTTGTGTGCACTCAGCAAACCAGCGAGAAACAGCCAAATAAGTCAATTAATCTCAGAGATTCCTGCTACCCCGTTCTCCAAAATTTATTTAGACTTTTCAGGACCCTACCCGCGCTCTAAATCAGGAAATACAATGTTACTAATTTGAGTAGATTCTTTTAGTAAATTCGTCTGGATGTACCCCATGCGGCGAGCCTTAGCTACTACCACAGTAAGCATTTTACAGAATAGATTATTTAAAGAATTCGGTATTCCTGTCCATCTAGTGTCGGATAACGGACCACAGTTTAAGTCCAAGGAATTCAGGAACATGTGTTTCAAACTAGGAATCGACCACATTACCACTACAGAGTATCGTCCGCAAGGTAATATAGCTGAGAGGTATTTGCGAAACCTAAAATCTGCTTTAATAGCCTACCATGCTAACGATCATACTTCTTGGGACCAGAACCTATCCTGGATACAGTTCGCCTTTAATTCAGCATATCATGAAGGACATAAGTCTACCCCATTCGAATTATTGTTCAAGTATAAACCTAACCACCCATTATCCACTAAGTGGAAAATACATGAATTGTTACCCCTTGAAATTAGGGATAAAAATATTAGGAAAATATGGAATGAAGCGAGCGCTAATTTACGAACAAACTTAGCGAAATCAAGGAAATATCACGAGCGAAATAATAATAATAATGAAGTAAAGTACCAAATCGGTGACTTAGTTATGTATAAAACGCACCCTACGAGTAGTGCAATCGATAAGACAACTTCCAAGCTATCATACCGATGGTGCGGTCCTGATCAAATTCACAAATATTTAACTCCAGTAACCGTAGCCCTGTACGAACCCTCTACTCAAAAATATGTACGAAGGACACATATTTCGCAGATAAAACGTTATCACAAAGAAGGAAATGGTAGAGTGCAAGTTAAATAAATGTAAAAAAAAAAGGTATATGTTTTGTACTCAACTGCAAAAGAGTACTTGAGTAACACTTGGCTACCTAATCGTATAAATAGGTACGAGGCCTGATCAACCTTGAATCCTATTCATCGAAAGTAGAGCAAAGTAAGAAGTCAGCTGGCATCAAATATGAGAAATAATTAAGTAACAAATTACTTAATGAGTAATTCTATAACTAGAATAACCCCCAACTAAAGAAAAACCCGGTAGTAGTCATAAGTAGTAGAGTTAAGAAAATTTAGAATGTTTACAATATGTTTTAATAATGTGTGAATTTTATGTAGTATTAGAATTAGTCTGTAAAGTATGATATAGATATGTAGATAGTAAGAATAACCAAGTCGAAACTGACTTGTGCAACTCGTAATTACATACAGAGAAAAACGGGTGAGAGAAATTTCACACGGGAATCCCCAAACATACTCCCGGTACATTCCTGAACAAATAAACCGGAGTCTGTGTCTTAAGCGGCGGAGTATGTGACGATTTCATTAATAAAAAATATGTTAATTAATTAAGCTGATAATGTATAGGCTGAGAAATTTTAAATTTTAATAAAATCTCACATTTTAAACTAAATCTTATTGCTATCATTAAATAATAATAATATTTAATTAAAAGTCTAATAATAAATTAAAAGGAATACTATTGTACAGAAAGGGTAAAGCTTGTTAATTAATCCTGCATAAACAGGCACTAACCAGAATTAACTTGTTTTCCGACCCCTAAACAAACAAAATATAATTGTAAATTTGTTATTATTTAAATAATTAAACTAGACCACTATAATGTACTTTGATAGCGATTGTAACTAAGAATATCTCTACTTAATTATTTAATCAAACTTTAGTCCTTTAATTAAATTAGAAACATGGAACTACTTTTATGTTGACTAGTAATTGTCGCGAGATTACTACTCTCGCCCTAACTATTTTTACCCACTTGCAATGGAGCGCTCACGCCGTAAGCTGCGTACAGCGTTGTTTCGCGACGTATATATTATCATGTGAATGGTTGATTCAATGAATATTTAAATAACTAAATTTGTGCGGCGATGACATCTCTCTCAATTATCAAATAACAAACTATGTAATTCATACAGTACTACAAACATGAAGGTGATATTCAACCAATAAATAATCATGTGAAGTGTATAACAGTGAAACAAACGTTCTATTTATTTATTCTAACTACAAGAATTACTACAGTCGTCTGAGATGAGAGTACCACACCCAGAATGATTTAACATACTTCATGAACTTCACCGTCACCGGATACTAAGGTAACGACAGACCTTCAGGAAACTCACCGAGGACCGAAGAACCAATTCTGCAGCAACTTCAGGAAACACACAGGTGACATGGAGGCTTGTCTTCCATGGTTATGAGTTACTAAAATTATAACCCACAAAAGACAATTTAACTCATCATTTTAAAGACTTTAAAAGACAGACATTATATGTAACATGTAGTCTGTAATCTAATAACACTGGTTATAGCAAAAGAGTAAAAGTTTAAACTAAAAGTTTTGTTGTTTTAAAAGATTAATAAGGTCCATTCTTCAAATGGTTAAATTTTCAATATGGTATATGGCAAGGTGACCATTATTACTTAATATATTCGATCCCGGATCCGTGGAATAAATTAAATAGATGTACATCATATTTTGAGGGCCCCTTTGTAAAAGAGTAATATATATATAATCATATTACATAATTATATGTAATCAATTTCTCAGCCTATACATTATCAACTTAATTAATTAACATATTTTTATTAATGAAATCGTCACATGTCGAACGACGCCAATTTGTGGTTAGGTTGCAGTTCAACAGATTTAATATCATTAATAAAATCATTGTTGTTCTTAATACCATGATTATTACGTAATTGTAAATTATCTTTTATCAACCGAACTAGTGCTTTTGCAGTTTTGAAGCCAGGAGCAGTGGTAAAGTTCACGAGCGGTCTGATAGGTATGTTTTGTTTATGAATTTTAGGTAGTCCTGTGAATATCGGGGCTTTAGCATTGATGGGCTTGCAATGAAAGCACACGACGTTACTTAAAGCCCATCAATCCAACCGATTGTACGATACTGCCTTGAATTTGCTCGCTGGGGCTACGATAAGGTAGCAACCGCTCAGTAGCAGAATGAACTTGAACGGGTGCGCACACAAATCCGCGTACGGTTCATATGCATATCTTGACATTTTAACTTTTTAACGATCTCGTATGAGTGACTGTTTTAACTTTTAATATCTGATGATGGAGTATATGCTCCGAAACGCATCATAGACGAAGCATAGGAAATCACACGGCGGATAATTAAGGTAATTAATTTATTAAAAGTGAGATACTGGAGCAGCACTGAAAATCATTAATCGATCGCTGAAAGGAGATAATTTGATTAACTCCAGATTTTGTTAAGCTCTACCAGAAGTGTAAATTAAACGAAAAATACCTTACAGAATTTTAAAAATTTGAACAAAACATAAAACCAGGATTAATTCTAAATTATATACACAACAAACAAACATAAAATTTTTTTTTACTAAAATTTTTTTTTAAATAAAATTTTGTTTTTTCTTGTATTTGTAACTACAGTTAACAGGTCTTGTTACAATATTAACAGGCACAAGGATGCTACGACAGCACAGAACAATCTACGCGTTTATCGAATGTGCCAGAAGGATCTCGATGTAAGCGTGTGGTGTACGTGCTACTAGACGCATTTTGCGAGAATCTTCTCGACTGTGCCGGGCTTCGCTCGGGCGCTCGGACTGTGTCAAGGCCGTAGTAATTACGTAGTTCACGATAGATAAGACGCAGTTTGGAAGCTTCTGGTGTGTGAGCGTGACTATAAATACATCGGGTAGCGGCCTTAGTTTTCAGTTCCATGCGAGATATTGGATAGTGCGGTTCGAGAGTATTAGTGCGATATATTTCCAGAGCGGTTCGAGTTATTACTGTGTACGTTCAAGTAGTTATTATTGAAGTGTTGCGTTTTATATTCGGATGGTATAATTGTAATACAATTGAGTTTTAATATTAGTGGACACTTTATTGCGTGTGAACAGTTTTCATTTGATTTGTTGTAGAGACTGTGTTGTTAATTACGAACTGTTTTACTGTAACAATTAAAGATGTGATTAGTGACTTGATTGGTGTCTTGTACTTATTTTGTTTCCACTGTACCTACGACGATCGAGTAGACCGTCGTAACAGTGGTGTCAGAACTGGGATAGAACGGTTAACAGTGGAAACAGCGGAGACTTTGTACAAGACGAGTGTGATTCGTAATTAATCGATAAACAATGGATGCCAGTCAGATGATGGAAAATTTACAGTCGCTGCTGCTGCAGACCGAAAAACGACAGGACGAGAAACGCAGACAGGAGGCGGAAGAAGCATAAAGACGACAAAAAGAAGAAAGAAGACAAGAAAGAGAAGAAGCAGAAAAACGACAGGATGAAAAACGTAAGCAAGTATCGACAGATTGATTAGATTGGCCTATCCTGAAGCACCAGAAGACTTCCGAATAAGGTTTACGGTACAGACATTTATTGATGCCATCGGAGATTGTGAACTTCAGCAAATGTTACGAATGGCAAGTCACCGAGATAGCTCAGAAGCTCTTGTTCACGCCCTAGAGTTTGAAGCTGCCAAGTCAGCGTCCCACTACATTAATGGGTTTGTGCCATCACGTTGCAGTCAGAAGATCCCTGTATCACATTACCGTTACGATGGGTGCAGAAAAACAGTGTTGTCGGACAATTCAAAAGTTCAAGAGTGTCGCAACGATTTGAAAAAGACAGAAGACCGAAATGTTACAACTGTGGAAAACGTGGTCATCTACAGGTAGACTGTTGGGAGAAGAAGATACCGAGAGAAGAGACTGATCGCACCAATTGGAGAAGTAAAGGCCCAGAACAGCACACAGTTTCCACGCTACATAAGATCAGTAGAAACTTGATTGTTAATGGATTTGCGGATGGTAAACCAACATCATTTACAGTTGACACGGGCGCAACAGTGTCCATTGTGCGCCCTGACTTAGTCTGTAACCGCCATTCTCTAATTAGCTCTTGTACAATACAGACTGTGACTGGAAGCCCCGTCAAGGTGCTAAGAAAGGTAGACGTACGTGTACGCCTGGGTCTTCTTGAGTTTAGCCACCAAATGCTCGTTGCAGACATTGTCGATGAAGTGATTCTTGGCACGGACATTATGAATGCCTACGGATTCGTTGTGGACTTAAGAGAGAATGTCCTGAAGGTTGGCCAAGAGAAGATAAAGCTTTGCATGGCTAAAATGACAGGGTCTACCAACCATTCGATTAAGCGAGTGGCATTAGTCGAAGAAAAAGTCAACAGGTCTGGTCAAGAGGAACCCTCCCTATTGCAAGCGGAAATGGAGGAAGACCTAGCAGAGGAAATACAAATAAGTGTAACGACAAAAGAAGTGATTGGAAAGCCAACTATGGGTGTCGAGACAAAACTCTTGCTTGTTCCTGAGCTGATAGAAGCGCCCGAGGGAAAAGTGGCTGAAGATGAGGTTACGGAAGAGGTTGTTGACGAGAACCAAGCAAACTTGGATCAGCCAGTGGTGTTTAGATCATCAGTACACGACACAACCGGCATGACTCCAGCAAATTTGGTGTTTGGGCGGGAGATTCGTCTTCCTGGGGACTTAATGTTCGAATCACCTGAGACTCAGTCCCAAGAGCGGCAGAACTATTCCTCGCAATTAGAAAACCAACTGCGAGAAATGAATCCCTTGGTAAGAGGACGGCTGAAGATTGCCAGTGATAAAATGATAACTCGGTATGACATTCGCAGCAATAGTGTGGGTTTCCAAGAAGGAGATCAGGTCTGGTTGTTCAATCCAAAGCGCCGTCGTGGTCGCTCACCTAAGCTTCAGTCTAACTGGGAAGGACCCTACACTGTGAAAAAAAAGAATTAACGATGTTGTTTGTCGGATTCAACAGGAAGGACAGCGAAAGTTCAAGGTCGTCCACCTAGATCGCCTGGATAAGTACAAATTTAGAGACGCTTTGCCAGTTCGGGACGAACAGGCTTAAGGAGGGAGCCGTGCTACGACAGCACAGAACAATCTACGCGTTTATCGAATGTGCCAGAAGGATCTCGATGTAAGCGTGTGGTGTACGTGCTATTAGACGAATTTTGCGAGAATCTTCTTGACTGTGCCGGGCTTCGCTCGGGCGCTCGGACTGTGTCAAGGCCGTAGTAATTACGTAGTTCACGATAGATAAGACGCAGTTTGGAAGCTTCTGGTGTGTGAGCGTGACTATAAATACATCGGGTAGCGGCCTTAGTTTTCAGTTCCATGCGAGATATTGGATAGTGCGGTTCGAGAGTATTAGTGCGATATATTTCCAGAGCGGTTCGAGTTATTACTGTGTACGTTCAAGTAGTTATTATTGAAGTGTTGCGTTTTATATTCGGACGGTATAATTGTAATACAATTGAGTTTTAATATTAGTGGACATTTTATTGCGTGTGAACAGTTTTCATTTGATTTGTTGTAGAGACTGTGTTGTTAATTACGAACTGTTTTACTGTAACAATTAAAGATGTGATTAGTGACTTGATTGGTGTCTTGTACTTATTTTGTTTCCACTGTACCTACGACGATCGAGTAGACCGTCGTAACAATATCGTATAATATTATCTAACTGTGTGAACCCCTGGAGAGTTTACTCACGAGCCGCCACTGGACTAAACAGTCTAAGGCAAGCCAAGGACTACAGTCGGATGCGTTCGTCCACTCGCACTCCTACAAGGGATCCAATTAGCTGTTCCAACCTGTCCCCCTTGTACTTTCTATCGGTGAGGTGATATGTATTGTAATGTCCTCATCGCGAATCACTATTTTAAGGAAAAGGAAAATGTCGGCAACTTGTCTTCTTGCTTTAGGTTACAAAAAAAAAAGAAAGTGTGGGTTAAAAAATTGTTTATTGATCGAATTAACTACTGTGATGCGAAGATGTTAAATGAAATAGATAGTGAAGATTAT
The DNA here is from genome assembly GCA_034769895.1 of Magicicada septendecula. NCBI lineage: Eukaryota > Metazoa > Arthropoda > Insecta > Hemiptera > Cicadidae > Magicicada > Magicicada septendecula. Next base: position 132,879,716 of record CM068373.1, on the reverse strand, counting down.
AAAAACTATTTGAGAATGGACAACACAGGTTTCACGTTTTTCCTAGAGAAAGTTACCCCATTAACTTCAAAACGCGATACATTCATGCGTAAATCTATACATGCAGAACAACGCCTCATAGCCACTTTGCGTTTCCTGGCTACCGGAAGATCATATGAGGACCTGAAATTTAGTTGCAAAATATCTCCTCAACTACTTGGGAAATTGATACCTGAAACGTGCAGAGCAATTTATCAAGTTCTCCGAAGTGAATATCTGAAGGTAAGTGGACAATCATTTTATCTTGCATTTACTATTGTTTGATAATAAAAATTGAGATGTGAAAAGGTGTGAGTAAAAACAGACATTTAAAAAAAAAATTTAATTTTATTTATTTTTTGTAATTCACGTCAAAGAAATCATGAAGAAGAATAATAAGAAATATTGAAAACGGGAGAATGACCAGAAAGAAAAAGAAGATAAAAAAAAATTGAGTAGTATTACATATGGCAAAGAGAAGTCATGTTAAGTCCATGGTTGTCAATTAGTTGTTGTTCCTAAAAATCACGAATTCTTGTAGATCTTGAGGTGAAGGTGCATGTTGTGGTTGCTGCTGAGTTGTTGGAATGTCGGATGGATTATTGACTGGCATTTGTTGGTTGGAGAAGAAGTAGTACTTCGTATTCGGACCACTATCATTTGGCAAATAGTATTTAGAGGTCTCAAGAATAGCTGATTGTGGTGAAGTGGCAGGCACATCATGGTAGGGAGAGAGTGACACACTGGCATTAGATAGCGGAGACGTAGGAGACATAATGCTTGATGCAGAAGGTGAAGATGTCAGCAAACGAATAGGAGGGTCAGCTACTGCACTACCTTCCGAAAGCCGTCCCATTTTAGCCCAAAAAATTACATCGGATATTAATTTTTGAGCAATCGTTTGCTGTTGCTCTCTAATTTTCTGAGGTCTCCTCCTACAGATAAGCCAAAAGCTTCCCAGCTGTCCATTAATCCGGTTTCTGCTGTATTGGCCAATTTCTCAGCAGCTGCGATAAGTTGCTTTTGAGCACTAATCCGTTTTCGTTTTGAAGCTTTAGGTGGTGGGGGTCGAAAGTCAGCAGCCTAAAATAAAAAAAAATTTAATGTCAAAATTAATTATTTAACTAAAACCTATTATTAAAACTACTAACTATTCAAATTAATTTATTAAACTCTTTTGTTTCAGTTTCCAACGAAGCAGGAAAAATGGAAAAAGATCAGTGATGATTTCACTTCCAAATGGGAATTCTTCGAAATGATTTTCCTCATGCAGTAGGTGCAATGGACGGCAAGCATGTACGAATAATAAAACCTGAGGACAGTGGATCGGAATACTTCAATTATAAAAAGTTTTCAGTGTAGTCATGTTCACTGTTGTAAATGCCAATTATGAAATAATCTACGTTCACACTGGAACAAATGGTCAAATATTGGATAGCACAGTTGTGAGACGTACCCAGTTTTACTCATTGATGACTGAGCAAAAACTACAACTACCTCCATCTACAAGGCTACTACCTAACTCTACGACAGAAGCTCTTTTTGTTTTCCTAGGAGATGCTGCATTCCCTATATCACCAGACATCATGAAACCATATCCTCACGATCGAGCAACATTTGATCAAAAAATATTTAATTACAGACTCTCCTGCGCAAGAAGAGTGGTAGAGAATGCATTTGGCATCATGGCTTCACGTTTCAGGTTTTATCTCAGCACTTTACAAATGTCAGAGGACAATGTTGACGCTGTTGTGCTAGCAAGTTGCGTGCTCCACAATTTTCTGTTATGGAACAGCAGTGGATATATTACTCAGCAAAATTTGGTTCAGGAAAACATAGATGAAGGAGTTATTTTGGTTGGGGAATTTCCGAATGAAATAATGACACCTTTACAGCCCCGTCCTCAACCACCTGTTGCCAATGGACAAGCAGTACGTGAGACATTCAAAAATTATTTTTTAAACGAAGGAAGAGTTTGTATATTGCAAATCAGGGATGATGAAAAAAAAAATATAAAACAAATAAAACATTTAAAAATCTACCTTAATGTGGCAGTGTTCAAGTGTTGCAATTACTTCTGTTGTTAGTTAATCGAATTAAATAATTTCAATAAAATAATAAAAATATTAGTCATTATTCTTTCAATTAAAATGTTTTAACTTTTGAGATCACTGGCATTCAAACCTGCTCTACAGTTACTACTATTGCTACAGTATGATTTTGAAAACTATTGATTTTTGATGACTTATTATTAACAAAATTATATTAATTATACTTTATATTAATATAATTTTTAATTGTTAATTTTTACAGTTATTAATTATATAAAAATTTTATCAACAAAATATATACTTGGTTTGATTGCTCAAGAAATTTTATTTTTCCTCTAGAATAGATTTTTATAAAATTATAATTAGGTACTTACATCTTCCCCAGGCTGCTGACAGTATTCTTGTTGTTTCTCCTCTTCATCATCTTCAGGAAAAGATTGTCCTGGAGGATCTAGAGAGTCAGCTCCAGCTCTAGCGACTTTCTGTACTTCTGACAGAAAGTTTAAGTGGTTGTAGTACCACAATGTTGGTACATATATCTCACTTGACCCCGAGCCAGTAATTTCACTGGCTTGAACTTTGTTGAGTTCTCGCAGGTAAGCGGTGCGGAGAGAATCTATTTTCTTCCTTACACCAGCTAAGTTCGCGCTACTGTCATATTTCTGAAACAAATTTTAAAAGTTTAATATTCATTTTTAAGTATCCAAGTCACTGTATTAAATAAATAATTGCTTATCTAATCCGTCGAGTGACTTACTTGTAATTCCGCTTGACGCGTTTCAGGGCATATGCCCCATCTTCAGAATAATTCCTCTTCACAGAACGTCAGACATTAAGATTAATTACATTTATTACATTTTAATCTTAATGTCTGACGTTCTGTGAAGAGGAATTATTCTGAAGATGGGGCATATGCCCTGAAACGCGTCAAGCGGAATTACAAGTAAGTCACTCGACGGATTAGATAAGCAATTATTTATATATTATATAAATTTTAAAAGGTTGTTTGGGCTGCTTTTTGCGCAATCCTGTTTGCATGTGACACATCGCTCGAATCCCACAGACACCAGCTCTCTCTATAAACCTCAATGAATTCCGCCAAACCAGTATTGTCCATGGTGATAAAAAACTTAAACAATGAAAAAGATAAAAAACTTAAAAAGAGAGAGATAAAACGGAAGTTTGACTGAAGAAACGAAAACCTTCACAATTAAAACAAAACTGAACGAAAATCACAATGGAACAATACGTAAGTTTGTTTATAAAGTGAGTTTGTAGGATGCACTGTCGGACGATTTCCCCACTCACGATCCAACACGGTAGGATGTTGGGTGGGGGAGACCCTTGTAGGATGATCGGAGAAGACTACAACAACACGTCCTACATGTAGTCCCACACCCCATTCACGATCCAACGGTAGTCCGATATCGAATGTAGTCCTACAGGTTGGACCATGAATGGCTTCCTTAGGCCGTGTTGAAGAAGAAGAACTTAGACATGAAGACGACCACAGATTGTTTAGTGGTCGAAACATTGTGTGATAAATAATAACGATGGTAACTGTCCGACCTAACCCTTCTGTTACAAAACATTGTCAGATTTGTCCCCTCCATGTTTTGTAGAATCCCCTTGCCCAAATAAAATTTTGCATGGAGGACAACAGCAGAAGGAAAACTGCTTTCAAGCAATCTACAGTTTAAGGATAATTTTAATACTCACAAAACAGGTTTCTATTAATATAAATGGTATTTTCCTAGTACATTGCTTTGCTTCCTGTTGCTGTTATATAAACATATATTTAGTAGTCTCAATTCTTTATTCAATTCAATGAGTATGATAAGATAAAAATTGTATGTTGATTACAATTAATTATATTAAGACTACATAACAGAAAGTGTGTGTGTGTGTGTGTGTGTGTGTGTGTGTGTGTGTGTGTGTGTGTGTGTGTGTGTGTGTGTGTGTGTGTGTGTGTGTGTGTGTGTGTGTGTGTGTGTGTGTTTAAATCGATACTTACTGTATGTTCTTTAAAAATCATAAACTATGGAGACTTTCTGGGATTGCCCGAATGTTATCAAGAACCACAATATTCTATCATGACGCGACAGGGAACACAAGTATTTTAGATAAACGTTTTTACCTTATTGCCTGCAGAGGCGTATTTACAGGGTGGACGGAAGGGACGGAACCCCACCCCCCCCGAGGGTCGACAAAAATGTTGAAGAATTTTGTTAATATCTTAATTTTTACGCTGTTTTATTACTTTTTCTGCTGTGTACAGTAATATAGTAGCAACTCTTTTTTAAATATACAAACAGGTTTATTACACAGCATTTCCATACACGGTTGAAATATGAAGTATAGGAAAATCAATTCAGTCAATAAGTATCTTGTAAACAATGTTTCAATAACGTATTTTTATTGTGTTGTCACCTTTTACTTTAATGGTAATTAAAGTAATTTAATTCGATGGTAATTATTGTTTTTTTTTTAAACTTAGCTGCCCGAAAAAGAAGCTGAAAAATGTTAGGTACTGAAAAGAAGATAGAAGAAACTGAACAAGACAATTTTATTGAGACATAAACAAGTTGGTTTTGCCTAGATGGGCGTGAATTGGTGGCCTATTACCAGACGATGTAATTATAACTATTTTTGGCAGTGTTGGAATTGTAAAAATGTAACTGCAGTAGACTCACGTTAATCTAACGTTTATGAAACCAAATTCATGTTGAATTTGCCCACAATACACACAATCCAGATTAATTTAAGATTCAGTTAATATTAATTTATTAATTCAAGACTGAGAAGATGATGGAAAACTTGAATATAAACTTCAATACATTAATTTATTGGAACTAAAAACATAGAATTATTATATCAGAGTGAAGTTTAGTTGTTCAAATCATAAGATATGATTTAAAAAATAGATCGGGGTAAAAAACTTAGCCTAAACATAGGCTTACCTTTTAAGATTTCAAAATGTCTTTAAAGATTTATGTTTCTGGTGCTTAAAGAATTGTGTTGCTGCATTTTACATTTCTGTAGTCTACAGAAACATATAGTGTGTAGTCTACATTTATTTTTTCAGCCCATTTAGTAGAGTGTTTATGTCTGTCATGACATTATGGCAAGACTCCAGGGATATATCCAAGGAGGTTCCAAGGGGTCCAGACTCTCCTTAAATATTGAAAAACTCCAAAAATTATCAGATATATTATATCATAATGGAGACAACATTGAACTAAAAATGCTGTGATAAACAAAACTACATTACAAAATAAAATATGTATAATGTCTAGGTTTAAACTGTCATTACTATTATATGGAAAGATTTGGTTCAGGATATGCCTATAATGTGTCATTAAACAGACTTTGGTTTTAAGAAGTCCGATTTTGGAACATAAGTTTCCTTTAACTTTTTTGTTGTTTTAAATTACAAAAAAAAACAAAATAAAATATTGTCTTATAGTCAATAGTAATCATAAGATTACTTATGATTTATCAGCCTTTTATAGTGCACAGAAAGTTTATACCATAGACTTTAGTGATTGAATTTGACAAAATAAAATATCAATATTCACTTAGTTTATTCAAATCTGAAAAAAAGCAATTCTTTCATTCTGTATAATGGCCTATTGACTCCATGACAACTCTAAAATAGATTTTAGTGGAGGGGCTTTAATGTTCTTCATTATTCCGGGCAGAACTTTGGAGCCCCACATTGCTGGGAGCAGAGTAGTCCATGGCTAGAATGGCTGTTCTCCTTGGAGTGGAGCATATTAAATCCATTGTGGGCCCCCTTTCCAACTTTTGGTTACTATTTACAAGACCCTCTGAATTTAGTAGCAAGGACTGACTCACGTCTATCAGATTAACGTGAATCTACTGTATGTTATTCATTTGTCCTTTGTTAGTGACAAACAATCAAAGATGCTGTTTTGTTTGTTGTAGTTCACACCAGCTATAACAGAATGGAACCCATTGCTGGCACCCATCACCTTGGCCAAGGTGTGGCCTGGTAGCGACAACATCATATGCAAAGTCAGCAGCTGGTGGGTGAGTATGAAGGGTCAGTCATTTCAACAACAACAACTTATTCAGATTACAACTGCATTTATTGATATTATTGTTAAAATTAACATTTCACCTATTATATGATGTGGCATCCTCAGTAGTAAAACTAGGGAATAAAAAGTGTTTGACATGCCTTTTTCTACATGTACACCCCTCAGTGGCTGGGTCTGTTTTACAAAATGTACAATAGGCCTGTATCTAAAAATTTTGTATAGTCCCAAGTAAATTTTTGGACAAAGGTGCAAAATATACTACTACTACCAACAAGAAATACCAAATAAATTAAATAAACATCTACAGTAACAACAATAACATTAATAATTATTAATAAGTGTCTTGTGTAATCCCAGGTTCTCTGACTTTGATTTGTTGAATTTTGTTTTCCTCCTTGTTGTATCATTGGCTTCCTCCTTCAGTTCCCAGGATTTTCCTTTTTCCTTTATATAGGGTGATTCACAATTACATGGTAAGTACTTCAGGAGCAGATTTGAGTCATTAATTTCACAAAATGGTATGTGTTAAACAAAGAAAAGACTTCTCATTAAAGCAGTGATGTTGTAGGATAATTTGGAAGAAATGTGACCAATGCAGTTGTGAGCAATCGAGTTCTGCCATCAGCACTCACTCAGAGTATGAAATTGTTGGCTCCAGTATTAAGAATATTAGCAAATAGTAGTGTTTATAATCTCAGTAATGTATGTTATTTGTCTTATATGTTGTTGGTTACCCTGTTTTTCCTTATATTAGGTAGTTTATATCCTTTTTTTATTTGTAAAAGCTTGTAAAGGCTTATAATAACAAGGAAGGGTAATTTTAATAACAGCTTACACATATTACTGCAAAACTGGCTAAGACATTGATACAGAATCCAGAATACAGGATGGACAGATTAAAAAGAAGGTAGTTGAACAACGACTTGAAATAGCAGAGGGCAATATTGACAAAATGGTGATCATTATCAAGACAAAAGGAAGTTGAGCTGAGAAAGTTTGCTGTATTGCACATCCAAACCAAACACAAGGCAGGGACTATGTATACCGATTAACAACAGCTGAAAGATATATTGTGAGTTAGGAACAAATTAGACAGTGAACTTTACTGTTACATTTGAGAATTAACTGATGGGACATGGTGCTACTGTGGGTATGTAGCTGTAACCACAAAGTAAACATTCTCTTTGTAATAAATAATTACAAGTCATGAGTTCTACAAGCAATAGGAAAGAAGTGGTTTTTAATTGGAGACTTTAATGGTGGAGTAGATTCACAGTGACATTTTTGCTTATAAGCTTTTGTGGTTTTTGTTGTTAATATTTTTTTTTTTTTAACGTACATTGTTTTAATTTTGCTGTCAGCAAACATTCCATACATACTACTGCATACTACAGTGAGGTATTCTCAGTCTCAGTCAGTTCACGAAGCCCTCACTGTAGTACAGAGAAAATGTCTAGTGATAAGGAAAATAAAATAACATGTGCTATGTAACCAATGAAATGGTAAGTAACTGAGTTTTACTAGCAACACTCAGAATACAAAATGATTGATTCCAACATTAATGTATCCAACCTACAAGGAACCTGAAATCAACAATTGATTGTCATATTATAAGAAACAGAGCAAAATATTCTATATGTAAAAGTAAAAGTGGATTGGATCATCACTTTTTGCTCATTACAATGTTACTTCCACCTAATATATAGGAACAAAAGATCAGGGCTTTCAAACATACTTAACTTATTTCAGCCTTGATGATAGTTTAAGAGATTATGTTGATGAAACTTCTTTATAAGCTGATGATAGATTGTCGCTGGGTATTAAAGTAGAAACATTTTCAAGAAATAACACTGGTGACACTTGAATCCATAGTTAATATGTAGAGCATAGTACTGATAGTTATTACTGCAAACTACAGTATATGTTAGAGCAGTGGCGGGCCATGCTTAGGTTGCAGGGTTTCACAACCCCCGTTTAAATCCCCAATTGTATTTTAAATTATAGAATTATGAATAAAACAAAAACTAATAATAGTGTTTTCACGCTAAATAAGCGTAATTAATCATTTGGTGATACAATGTTTATTTGTTAAAATATTTAAATTCGTGCCTGTTTCGGGTGTCGTTTGCAATGTTTCTCAATATTTAGCTGTTAAATTTAATATTAATTAAATATAAGGTGTAATCCAGGAATTCGTTTAGTGTAGTCAGGCAGAGAATGGTGTGCAAATACAAATAACAATACACAAATCAAGTAAATATAACGTTATTTATTTATTATAGCAAATACAAATAACAATGCGCCATATGCAATGTTACTCAGTAATTGAGTAATTAAATTTGTCCCTGTGATGGAGTCAAATTTGCAAAGAACAATATGCAAATACGATTAACACAATACGTGTTTCGAGTAAAATAGAACATTAGTTATGTTCTCTTGAAAACATAGAAAAGATTACAAACACTTATTTCGCCTTAAAGCATAAAACTGATTATTAGTAAACTACGTATATCAAATTACACAAACTCAACACTTCTTTTTAGGCCTATATTTTTACATTCACTCAATTACGCACACTTTCACACTTCTACATTTATTTATTTTTTGATTTTTGTTGAGCTAACCTAAAAACTTGGGTGAAAAGCCAGTATTTAATAATTGTTGAAATGTCTACTTCCTTTCATGGTTTCATCCTACGGGACATCTCCTGTTGCGTGCACTGTTTGTTATTTTCACTTTCATATCTTACAGCCGAACTGTCAATTTATTTTTGTTGATCACTGATTAATTTAAGTTCGAAAACTAGTTAAAATTTCACATTCTTATGATTTGCGTTTTATGTTGTTTATGCGGGTGAGATGACTGCTGCTGTTCACAGCGAGAGGTGTATATCGACTGACTTTTTTGTGTTAAAAACTTTCCGTTTGGTGCGTTGCACACTGCTTCACCCTGCCCCCCGCCATACATCTCGCCTATAATATTATAATGTTCCGCTGGGTTGCGTTTCACCTCTTCAATTTGTAATTTCCTGTTCCTCGTCAACAACATACTGGTGGAATTAGTCACTGGCTATAAATAGATTTTCTATTAAATTAATAATTTAACTATGACCATATAAGGCCATGAAACTTACTGACTCATTTACTGCAGACTTTGTGTCGCCTCAAAGGGGCCTCATCTTTACATGTTATAGAATTTACGAAATTACACAATAATAATTTTAAAAATTTGGACCCATTACAATACCCCCAATGAGGGGATTTATGCTGAAGCATAAAAGCTCTCATTGACACTCATACTTTCTAAAGGGATCAGCCAAGATATGTCGCCACAACTCCCTTACGTTTTATTCAAAATGGTAGTTAACTTACCCCTGGTCCAGTGACTGTGACCGTACCTGAATGACCTTACCGGACTTCTCTTTCAAGATCCCAACACCGCAAGGCCAGACCGGCACTTGACGCTCCTGCTCTGACATGTAGGCCAGCACAGGACTGCTGCCACAGCATCACCAGACACTGAAACATGAGATCAAAAACGTCAAATAGTAGCCTGGTATAATGACATTTCCCTAACTGATCTGGTTCCCCTTAGCTGTGTTGGTTTGCGTTAAGAAGTACTGTTTTTTTTTTATGAATAAATACTTAGTCTAAGTATAATACATTATAAGAATTACCTATCAGCATTCTGTATAACCTTCTCTAGTTAACTCTTACCCCAAAATTCAACATGATCGCTCTGATTCCCATCACATTTAAATAAACATTTCCATTACAACACATATATCCCTTCCATTATAAATATTCCATTCACACTTCAAAATTAACAAACTCCTTTTATAGAGTAAAACACATTAAATCAACTACATGAGAACAAATTACCTACTTAACAATCGGTAAGTATCTTCATATTACTCTTTATTATATTAAAATAAAATACTCCTCATCAACACAACATCCTTCATTTGTTTACATCAGAAAATTAATTACATACTCTACATTATTGATGTAACTCATTGTAATCTTTAATATTTCTTATTATTTACTTATTTTCTTAGTATTTATTACTAACAGCCTAGTAACCACCTTCTCCATCATCACATATTTTATTATAATTTATTAAATTATGAATTTATTTTAAGTTCCTCCTTCCACACACACTATTACCCCCCTGGACTATAGCGTCCAGTTGCCTCCACAAGAACTGAAGTTAAGGAGGAATTTTGTCATCTCCTGTCCTTGCTTTGGCGTTACATTTCAAAGTTCAGATATAATAATAACTGATTACATAATCACAACCTTAAAATGGGTCTATCACCCTTTTATTTGTTCCTCCGCGAACGGGTGATAGCCGCTGTTCCATAGTTCCGGGATTTCCCCTTGAGTCACCCCCCCCGTTAATTTCAAATTCTAACCAATTTCAAGGGCAACCAACCATGGTCAGTTTTATAATACCTGCCCACAGCTGATTGTCGTCCAAAGCCACGATTAGTGCTGGTGAAACAGTAATCGCCCGAAAAGGCGGGGAAATCTTGTCATTAGCATGTTTTACACTTCATCATTTCTTTATACACTGTACTTATTAAATTCACATATAATATAATATTATATAAGGTTGTACAGTGTATATAATGCCCTATTTAGACCTCCGATGATGGTAACATGCTTTGATGTTACTCATCAACACTTACCGCTATCTACAGTGACACATGCCGCCACTGCAATAGCCTAGCTTATTACTAAACTTATGCCATTCTTCATTATGAATACCACATACCACAACTTATTCTCTCTTCTATTGACACTAACAACCCCCCGAAATCACCCATTAATCTTACACAATAACAAGTTTTTTTTGTTTTTTTTTGTGCTAAACAATGCACCCATTATCTTAATGTTCAACTAAAAGTCATACTTTCAGGTACCCCCCTTTTTTAAAATTATTTTGCGTTTATTCGTCTATGGTTTTAATGAATTAAAAAAATAATCAGCCCTACTCATGTACATAATACCTTTTTAACTGTGTTACATTATAGGTTCCCTTTATTTCTCGGGTTTGCAGGTCTACTAACACATAAGCATTCTCCATTTTCACTTCACTAACCTGATAGGGACTGTCGTATAATAGGAAGAATTTTTTAATCTCTTTGTCCAATGCTGATGATTGATCGTGGTTTTTTATCAATACCAGTTGCCCTACCTCATATTGGATGGGTGTTAAATTCCTGTCATGTCTTCTTTTATGCTGTTCACCTTTACTCAAAAGCCACTCCTTTGCAATCACTAGTTTCCTCCCATGTGGTACCTCAGTCCGTGTTGGAAATTTTATCAGTTCCTCTATTATGCGTGATGGCCTTCTCTGAAACATCAACTCATGAGGGCTGTAACTAGTGGACTCATGTAAGCTACAGTTAATGTACCCTTCTATTTTGTTCACAAATGTGGCCCACAATGAATGTTTTTTGTGGCAGAAGGTTCTAAACATTCGCCCTAATTCCCACATAACACGCTCACTAGGATTTGATTGGGGATGATACACTGAGGTATGTTTAACTAAAATGTTTTCCCAACCTAATGTTTCCCTCCAGGTGTTGCTGGTAAACTGAGAACCATGATCCGATAATATTATTTTGGGTCTACCTACTTCAGTAATGTACTCACTGACTATTTTCCTAGCTAATACCAAAGATGTAGCTTTTTTAATCGGGTACAATTTTACAAATTTGGTAAAAACATCTAGTACAACAAACAAATAATTTACCCCTCCTCGACTTTTGGGTAGAGGGCCATATAAATCGATGGCAACTATTGCTAAAGGACTGTCTGGTATTACATGTTGCATTAAACCCTCCTGCTTACGATTGTTTACTTTGGCTTTCTGACAAATTTCACAAACTTTTAACAGTTTACGTACCGTTCTTTCCATATTATTAAATTTGCAAGACTCTTTCAATATATCACTGCATTTCTTGGGACCTATATGACCATACCTCAAATGACAATCTCTCACTACTTTAGGTATTATAACTTTAGGGATGCATACTTTCCAATCATCGCCTTGTTCATTTGTACGGTGAAATAAATGTTTATTATACAAACTAAAATGCTTTTCCCATTTGTTAGGTACGTTGGATATTTGATTTAGGGCTATTATAATTCTACTAAGTTCTGTATCTCTTCCTTGTTCTGTTGCTAAGTTATTTATTTATTTTTTCATATCTACTCCCTCCGCTTCCTTGATTATAAAGATTTTATATGTATTTGCCATATCTACCTCAGTATTATTGTCAAAATCAGTTCTCGATAGGACATCAGCTACTACGTTTTCTTTACCCCTACAATACTCAATGGTTAAGTCATACTCTTGCAGTATTAACATCCAACGCACTAACCTACCATGCGCCAGTTTACAGTTTTTCAAAAATGTTAAAGCTTGATGGTCTGATCTTATTATTACTTTATTTCCTAACAAGTATGTTCTGAATTTTCTGCAGGCGAAAACTATTGATAGCGCCTCCTTTTCCATTATTGTATAGTTCTTCTCACTAGTTACTAAAGATCTACTAGCAAAAGCTATCACTTTATGGTTACCATTCCCATATAACTGAAACAATTCTACTCCCAAAGCTATGTCCGATGCGTCTGTATGTATATAAAATGGTTCTATAAAATTAGGATGAGCTAATATAACTGTGTTTAAAAATTTATTTTTTATTAGCTCAAATACAGTTTGTTCTTTTTAACCCCTCTGCCATCAATTACCTTTATTTAACAAATGCCCCAATTGTACCGTTAAGTAAGAATATTTGTCTACAAATTGCCTATAATAATTACACAAGCCTAAAAAGCTTTGAAACTGTTTCACATTTTTTGGTATTGGAAAATTCTGTATTATCTCTACCTTCTTAGGGTCTGTACTGATACTCTTGGCTGAAATTATATGGCCTAAAAAATTAACCTGTTCTTTTAAAAATTCTAACTTCTTAAACTTAATAGTTATGCCATACTCATGCAATCTACTCTCTATCTAACCTTTCACAATGTATATTAATGTCTGGTGACGTTATTACTATGTCGTCCACATAAGCAGTTGTAAATTCTAAAATCTGTCTCCCTAGTACGTAGTCTAAACATTTAATAAAAATTGAAACACTTACGTTTAGTCCAAAAGGTAACCTACAAAATTGATAGTTATTTCCATTGTATAGGAATGCCACATACTGACAAGACTCTTCCTCCAGTTCTATTTGCCAATATCCAGCCATCAGATCCAATGTCGTAATATATTTTGTCCCATTGAAACGTTGTAGGATTTCACTCACCAGTTCTGGCGACTCTCTGTCTGGAACAATTATTTTGTTTACCTGTCTCGTGTCTAAGCATAATCTTATCGATAAATCTTTCTTTGTAACCACTACTAAAGGGTTGGAATATGGTGAGGTGGATTTTTCTATTATACCTTCTGCTGACATCTTGTTTATTTCCTCTTGTACTAACCCTCTTTTAGAGTATGGTACCGGATAGGCTTTAGGCGCAAAAGGTGTTTTTTCTTTAACGATTAATCTACCCTTAAAGTCTTTTACTAAACCTGGTTCGTCTGAAAAAACTAATTTATTTTTATTTATTACTTGTACTATTTTCTCCCTATCTTGATAACTAAATTCCCCATTTTGATATAAGATTTTATTCATTTTTTCACCCCAACTATCTTCAGTTTCAAATAATTCATGACTGTTTACCCTTAAATTACAATAATTAATCATCAAGGGCCTACATTCATTTATGTCATTATCAGAAATTAAAATTCCCTTACTAATTATTTTTAATGCTTTAATTTCTACAGTTCTCTTTCGTATAAACGGTATTTCAATTATATTACAGTAGAACCCTTCAAATCCGAACCCCAGAAATCCGAAATCCCGGGAAATCCTAACATGATTTTGAAGAAAAACAACATTTGAAAAAAACACATAAAGACATAAGAAACACATTTATTATTACATACAAATATCATATGTAACCTAATTTTACATAAAGAATCATTGAAAAATTAATAAAGTATGTACAAGTATTGCTACTTACGTAAAACAGTATTGAAATGTAAAAAATATTGGAATTAACACTGTATAAAAACAACAACGTCATACAGCATTTCATTAACATCAGAGCTGAATGGCCAAGGAAAAACACAAAAGAAACACACACAAACACTACACTACATTTTTTCACTTAAAATCAGTGATCTTCATCTGGCGAAGTGACATAAACCTTCCCGAGGATGCGATGTTGTGCCAGCGTCGCATAAACATGACATCATTGGGTGTAGCAGCTGCATGTTGTTCTACGTAGCGCAACGCGATGTCGAGAGCGACGGCAGCGTCAGAATGAGTCACGTTTGTTGAGGCATCTTCTCCCTCGCTATCGCTACCTGTCATGCTCGGTGCATTCTTCATTGTCTCTAGTGCTGCCCACTCCTCCAGACAACCTTTTTCAGCATCCTCACATCCTGGTACTTTTTGAAAGAGATGAAGGAGCTCAGTTTCATCATCTCGTGTTGTAAGTGGTATTTCCACAAATTCGAGGCTGGGCCAAAGCTTCGTCCAAGATCTCTGCAGTAAATTTTTACTGGTATTGTTCCAGGATTCTGCAACCCAGTAAATCACATCTTTTATTGTTATCTTCTTTAGCTTCTCAAGAATAGAAAGACAACAATCTTCTTCAATAAGAGTTTGGAGAAGCATTTTTCTGTAGCTTAGTTTTATGTTCTGTAGCACACCTTGATCCATAGGCTGCAGCAGCGATGTCACATTAGGTGGTAGAAAAATTGCTTTTATGTCTCTGCACACCAACTGCATGTCTGAAGGATGTGACGGAGCGTTGTCTATCAAAAGTAGAGCTCGAGGTGGCAGTCCATTTTCTTCATTAAATCTTGTTACCAAAGGAACAAATTTCTTTTCAAACCACTCCTTAAAAAGATTACCAGTCATCCACGCCTTAGTCTGATTTCTGTAATAAACAGGGAGAGAATTCATGTTCATATTTTTAAGGGCTCGTGGCTTGGCAGATTTTCCAATCACCATTAATTGTAGCTTGTTTGTTCCCATGGCGTTACTGCAGGCCAAAACTGTGAGACACTGTTTGTTCATTTTAAAGCCTGGCGCAGAAGATTCCTCTTTAGAAGCAAGACTTTTAGTGGGAAGTGCTTTAAAATTCAATCCTGTCTCGTCTGCATTATCCACTTGCTGGGGCGAGTAATTTTCCGACGAAATCAAATCGGCGAATTCATCTAAATATCTAAATATTCTTTTGCAGCAGTATTATCAGCTGATAACGTCTCTCCGCTTATCGTCAGTTGTCTGATTCCATGCCTTCTCTTCCATCGATCCAACCACCCATTGCTAGCAGTAAATGCCAAATCTCCGTTCATTAGTTTGTTCAGCCGCAATGCCTTTTCTTGAATTAATGGACCACTAATAGGAATTCCTTTCTGGCTCTCTTGTGTAAACCACAAAAACACTGCTTCGTCAATTTCTTCATTTACAGAAACTTTTGCGTGATGGCGTTGTTTCAAAGTTTTTATACTTGTTGCACTGCAAAACTGTTCAATTTTCGGACGATTCTTTTTGCAGTCACTGATTGTTGCCTTACCAACACCAAATTCAACAGCCAACTTCGTCAAACTTTCCCCTTTGTCTAGTCGCATTAACACTTCGAGTTTTTCTTTTAAAGTACAAGAACTATGTTTTCGTTTGCTTGCCATAATTTAAGAAAACTAAAAAGCCCAATCTACACTGCTCACTTCAAATGCAAAAACAATAAACCTTAAACAAAAACTCGAACAAACTATGTACACTGGATGGAAACAGTAACAGCAGACAAACGCACAGGACAACAAACGCCAGAGGACTAACTGGAATACAAAGATTTCTAGACCTATTGTAGTAGGACTGGGCTATTTTTAGCGCACTTCCACCTGACAGCAACAGTGATTCATGGGCAGTCAAGGTCAGCAACCTCCGGCGGCTTCGTCTCACCCCTACACAACATTACCAGTACACCGTAACTAGTGTTGAGTACTATGTATGCGGATTTTTCGGCTAATCCGAACTTTTCCGAATCCGAACAGGCTACAGCCCCAATTAGTTCGGATTTGAGGGGTTCCACTGTATTTTCATGGTTTAATTTCATAGTCTGTGTATAATAGTTTAACTCCACTTTGAAATTATTCAAAAAATCATTACCCATTATTGCTCCAACATTTAAACCTGGAATGACTAAAAAAGGTACATTTATTGTGTGTTTATTTATTTTTACCTGTAACAGTATTTGCTTAGTTACTTTTTTACTGCGAACACCTGTTACACCTACAACACTAATTCCCAATACTGGTAGTTGTGGAATTGTCTCAGTGGTTTGATTTTTTATTTTTTCAAAAACTTTATCATCTATCGCGGTCAGTTCACTCCCTGAATCTACTAGAAAAGTATATTTGTAATTAAACACTTCGGCTTCAAATTCTGCCATGCCAAAATTATTGCTATTCCCCTCCACTTCTTCATCGGATAGTTCGTTATGTATATTGGTAATAAGTGACCCTATTGTCATGTGATTTCTAGACGGCTGGGGACTTTCCTTTTCAACCGCCCTTATTAGTTTAACTGTACTGGAGGTGGTGGTTCACTGTAAACCTCCCTATGATCCCCTCTACTGTTTTGATTATTAGAAGATGCTTCAACACCCCTAGTCTCGTTTGGGTTACCAACATACCCCCCACTCCCTCTGTGGTTCAAATTTCCCGGCATTCCCCGATTACTGGTGAAACCTCTCCCTCTATTACTACCTCTAAACTCGTTACTATAATTTTCCCTTCTATTGTACTCACTTTTATCCAAACCCCTATTATGATTATCTACTCTCCCTTGAGCACCCCCCCCAGGACCCCGACACTTATAACACTGATTTCGAGAACTATTATAATTGCTAGCTCTACAATTAGGGTGTGGACATAACCACACACCCTCCTCGGATCTACTCATATTATTATCGTGTCTAAACAAATGGTCTGGTTGTCTTATTTCGGTATTTATCGATCTCGATTCTCTATCTCTAATATTTATTGATTAGTATTTATTGTCTTCTTCTTGTTTCATACTCTGGTAAGATTTTAAGATTTTCTCTAATTCAGCTACATCAGTAAACTCCCGGGTTCTAATTGTTGATCGTATGTCTTTAGGTAAATGCTTACTAACATACCTTATAAAAGATGAAAGAGGCATTGGTGGTTCTAAATATTTAACCTGGCTATATAGTCGTGTCACATACGACGGAATACTTATATGTTTAATATTGAAATTACCCCATCCCATTATTGTACCGCGTAAACCCTCTTGTTTTTCCTCTGACCAATATTATTTTTAAATGCTCGTTCAAACTCATCAAAATCTGCCCAATTTTCATTATGAGCGTCCGCCCAAATTTTAGCATCCCCTTTAAAATACTTCAAAATTCGTACTAACTTAATTTCCCAGCTTTCTTTATTATACTTGTTAAAACTCTTTATAGAATTTAAAAATTGTAGGGGTTCACTCCCTTACCCTCATTACTGAAATAACCTAATTCAACATCAACATTCACTCGTTCACACATATTGGTTAGCTTTTGATTAATTGCTAAGCTTAAATCTTCTCTAACTTTAATTATCTCTTGTTCATGTTCTGTATGCAGTGGCGGATCTAGGTTGTCCTGCGCCCGGGGCAAGAATAATATTGGCGCCCCCCCATATTTTTTGTTTTTGGTTAATTGGCATAATATAATACCACACACACACACACACACACATGACCGGGCATATGAAGTTGAACGTAAGTGTAACTTACCTAAAAACAGGCATCTAGCAAAACTAAAAGCTTCCTAACGGGAACTAAAAGCCTAACGAAAGTCTAACCTCCAAACGGGCAGGAAGGCGAGCTAGCAAAATTATAACCTCCGAATGGGCAGAAAGGCGACAAAAACTTAAATGTACCGCCCTCATCCATCCTCCTTTAAGTTTCTCTATCAAGCTCTAATTTTTTTTTACAAGACACGAGCACATTTAAGTAGGGTAAGGTTTGAGATAAAACGTAATATCCATTTTATACTAAGAAATTCTTTATTTGTCATTTTTTATTACAAAGCAAAAATACATACCAAAAGTTATATACTTAAAAACCCAATCACTAACGCTATTCAAATATTACGAAGTCAATAACGAAAATTAAAATTTTACTCTGCGAGCCTTTTGTTGTGCAAATAAGTCTATGGCATCGTCATAATTAATTTGATGTGCGATTTGATTTTCGATTGCCAGAATTGCGAGACTTGATAAACGTTCCTGGCTCATCGATGATCGCAGATAGTTTTTAATAAGTTTAAGTTTACTAAAACTTCGCTCACAGCTTGCGGATGTGGTCGGAAGCGTACAGTAAATCCGCAGCGCAATACAAATATTGGGAAAGGCATCCTGCAAATCATGGATCATCACGAATGTTTCGAAACGTTATGAAATTTTTTCATTTTTATAAAAATTGCATAATGTGACTATGCATAATGTGCTACTACACCTTCCCGTAACATTAGTACTAAACTGTATATTTACTAGTTTACGCGGTGTCAGTGTAGAATTCCCGATTCCTTATAAAAATAATCGAGTCACAAAAATCGAATCGAATCAAGCACAGTTGAATTTGCCGCCCCATGAAGTTGCCGCCCGGGGCAAGGGCCCCAGCTTGCCCCCCCCCCTAGATCCGCCACTGTCTGTGTGCTTACTTTTCAAATTAGTTACACTAGTTTTAATTGTGTCAATTTGTTCAAAGTTACTTTTGAATTCATCATTAATATTCTCTTGTACTTTATTTGCTTTTTTAATTTGCTCACACTCAGCAATTACACCTTGAACATTACTGTCAATTTTGTCATTTTGTTTTTTAATTTTATCATTAAATTTATTTGTCAACGCGTCAAATTTTTTGTTTGTCTCTATTAGTTTCTCGTTTTGTTTTTCATTAATTGTTTTTATATCATTCTTCATCTCGTTTCGTATTTTGTCTACATTTATAGTCATCTCACTTTTAACTCCAGCAATAGTCTCATTCATACTGTCCAATCGGCTGTTCATATTTACATCACTCATTCTCAGTTCGCATCTTATGTTCGCAAACTCATTATTTATGTCTAAAGTTTATTATTGACTACATTTATTTCAGATTTGATTTCAATTTTAAATTCATTTAAACTCGTGTTCAAATTATTATTTTCTGACTTTAACTCATCTAAACTCGTGTTTAACTTATCATTATTTTTATCATTGTTCTTATTTTGTTGTTCAAACTTATTGTTTATCATTTCCATCATCAACGCTAATTGGTTGTATATATTTACCTCGTTATCTCTACTACCCCCAGCTACTACAGTTTCATTTACATCTATTTCGACAACATTTTCACTAACAATTTCATTAGTTGTTACCACATGATCTTGCGTAATGTTCAACAATGATTCTGCCTCTGCACTTTCATCTAAATTTGTATTTGCGTCTTTCTCTGCCATTTTTCGACTAAATTGTAAATCAACTGTACCGTAAATAATATAAATTGCACTGTTAATTTACAATGTCACTGTTAAACGGGCGCCATTTGCAATGTTTATTTGTTAAAATATTTAAATTCGTGCCTGTTTCGGGTGTCGTTTGCAATGTTTCTCAATATTTAGTTGTTAAATTTAATATTAATTAAATATAAGGTGTAATCCAGGAATTCGTTTAGTGTAGTCAGGCAGAGAACGGTGTGCAAATACAAATAACAATACACAAATCAAGTAAATATAACGTTATTTATTTATTATAGCAAATACAAATAACAATGCGCCATATGCAATGTTACTCAGTAATTGAGTAATTAAATTTGTCCCTGTGATGGAGTCAAATTTGCAAAGAACAATATGCAAATATGATTAACACAATACGTGTTTCGAGTAAAATAGAACATTAGTTATGTTCTCTTGAAAACATAGAAAAGATTATGAACACTTATTTCGCCTTAAAGCATAAAACTGATTATTAGTAAACTACGTATATCAAATTACGCAAACTCAACACTTCTTTTTAGGCCTATATTTTTATATTCACTCAATTTCACACTTCTACATTTATTTATTTTTTGATTTTTTGTTGAGCTCAACTTAAAAACTTGGGTGAAAAGCCAGTATTTAATAATTGTTGAAATGTCTACTTCCCTTTCATGGTTTCATCCTACGGGACGTCTCCTGTTGCGTGCACTGTTTGTTATTTTCACTTTTATATCTTACGGCCGAACTGTCAATTTATTTTTGTTGATCACTGATTAATTTAAGTTCCAAAACTAGTTAAAATTTCATATTCTTATGATTTGCGTTTTATGTTGTTTATGCGGGCGAGACGACTGCTGCTGTTCACAGCGAGAGGTGTATGTCAACTGACGTTTTTGTGTTAAAAACTTTCCGTTTGGTGCGCTGCACACTGCTTCACCCTGCTCCCCGCCGTACATCTCGCCTATAATATTATAATGTTCCGCTGGGTTGCGTTTCACCTCTTCAATTTGTAATTTCCTGTTCCTCGTCAACAACATACTGGTGGAATTAGTCACTGGCTATAAATAGATTTTCTATTAAATTAATAATTTAACTATGACCATATAAGGCCATGAAACTTACTGACTCATTTACTGCAGACTTTGTGTCGCCTCAAAGGGGCCTCATCTTTACATGTTATAGAATTTATGAAATTACACAATAATAATTAAATAAATTTAGACCCATTACAGTGATTGAAAAGCGCAGAGCAATACTAAAAACTGTACATGCTTTTGCCACGGTGTACATGGCAAGTGCGCGCCAACTGTGACGCGCTTTGTATATGGGGAAATACACTGGAGTAGTGCTGTGGGTTTTGTCTCCTGCTATGATGTGTGTCAGGAATTCACCTCCCTGCTTCAAGTAATGATCCAAGAAAGACAGTGCAGCACCCATGATTTTTTTGTGTTCTTCACTAAGACTATGTGGAATCCACCTGGCATAAATTTTTCTGTACTTCAGGTGAATGGTGACAATTTAATGGATAGTGGTGCGGAAACATATGAAAAATTTTCACTAATTTCATTAAGTGTGACATGGCGATCCTGTTTAATGAATTTGTCAACTTGTTGCAGCAAATCATGTAACAGAAGGACAACCTGTTCTTTAAACATCAAGGATGTTTCCTGTCTCTTCATTAAAACTGTTACTGTTGCTATCATTAAAACTATCATTAAATAATCTATCATAAACTATCATAAACTTCATTAAAACTATCACCATACTGTTGATTCATCCATCACGTCACTGTACACTTCATTGATCTGATGGTTAATCTCACACGGTTGCATATTTATTGCATGAAGAAATCAAATCACATATCTTACTTTCAATGCAGCAGTATTCTCAATTTTTTTAAACGTTTTGAACATGTATACAATCAATGAAATGGTTAGGAATGCAATGAAATTTCACACAGACTAATTAGACACAACAATGAGAATGAATGAACAGGATAGACATGCGCGGAACCACTGTATGCTCTGTATGCGGAAATGGGTATTACTTTCCAGATGGCCCTCGTACGTACATCAGATCTATTTATATTAATCGAAGGATTGAAATAAAGTTGGCTCATGTCTCCATCTTGCTTAGTCTCTGAAGGATTTGAATCTTATGAGCCAAAAGGCCTTGCCTTATAAGTTCAGAAGATTAACAGAATTCAGTAGCTCAGGCCTTGAACTCAAAGAGTATAATGCAATAAGAATGGCAAAAATGGGAAAGATGTTCAAGGGTGGATAGAATTCTTTAGGGTAACGAAATTATAATTTATTAACAAATTATCATAACAAAATAAAGGATTACAATACAGTATGAATGTAGAAGATAAAACATCCTTTGTTTTGTTGATGTTCGTGTGAAATAATATTACATTCCAGGAAAGATGTAGGCCTATATAATAAATACATGATGAAAGACTGTGTAGGCACTATAATCAGGGAGAGATTGTTTATCATATGTAATGTGTACTCACTACAGCTAGTTTTATTGTTTAATTTGGTGCCAAAAAGCTATTATTAATGAAGTAATCACACCACTGATAAGAAATTCATGATACTATTTAAATTTGTATAAAATATAAATTAAAATAAGACTTAAGAATAGTTAAATTAAGTGTGAGGTTATATTAGTGTAATATTCAAAACTAAAATGTTTATTAACATCTGTTTTAGCAAGGAAATATGACAGGAAAGTGGACTGACAGACTGCTGTGGAGGGAAATTCGACTCCGTTCCTGTACAGATGTTCGCAATGAGAATTCTGACTTGATGTGTTCTGCATCAGCTTACGGAGCAACATCACCTGTTTATCCAGTAAGCAGTGACTGAAGAAACAGATTATCTGAAAGTATTGTTGTTGTTGGTGATGGCATCCCTATTATTGAATTATGTTATTTGAGGTTCAAAGATTAATATCTAGTTTTTGGCAGTGGAGGACATGTTTTTTATCCATGCTTGAATTAGCTTCCTGACAGGGTTTACATTCTTCTTACTTGCAATATTGTCTTACATGAAGTTACAAGAAGGCAGTCGTACCTAATGTTGTGGCAACAGGGGGCAATAGAGACTTCAAGATTTTTTTTTATGTTTTACCTAGTCAGTATTTTTGTTTTTCAAAGTTTTGTTTGGCTTGACATTATTTTTTAAAAGTTCTTGTTCTTGTTATTATAATAGGCATGTATGTTGAAGAAGAAGCAAGAAAGCAAGTAAAAG
Source organism: Magicicada septendecula (assembly GCA_034769895.1). Lineage (NCBI taxonomy): Eukaryota > Metazoa > Arthropoda > Insecta > Hemiptera > Cicadidae > Magicicada > Magicicada septendecula. The sequence continues at coordinate 132,856,728 of CM068373.1, read as the reverse complement.
ATCTCAAAAAGATAGCAGAGAAAACTGGCCTCCAAACCTCCTTTGATGAAACAGAAATTATCACCACCCTATTTAAATTCCTGAAAACGTGCCTGGACAATACGTATGGAGAAATAAGATATACTAACAATTTTAAATATCTTGGGGAAAACATATTCCAAAATGCCTCAGACAAAGAATCCTTTAAGATAAGGAAACTCAAATTAATAAAGGCCATTACCTGGGAACTGTATGGAAAGAAAAACCTTTCCAGAAGTGTGAAAGTCCGCCATTATAGCACTGTGATCAGGCCGGTGATCATGTATGGAATGGAAACAATGTCCTTTCAAAATTTGGAACCTCTTCTTAAAATTAAACGAAGAAGTCTTTGCAAAATTTATGGCCACAAGAAAACCAAAGATGGGTACAGGCATAGACCCAAAGAAGAGCTGTAGAGGGATCTGGAAGATCTGGAAACGGCTTTCCGAAAAGACTGAGATTTCTTGGACATATGGTTCGGATGGATCGGTCCAGATTAAATAAACAAATTTTCAACTATATTTAGCAACTTTCCAGTCTGAGTGGATACACCAAACAAGTCAAGGAGGAAATGATGAAACTGGGTATCTCTTTGAACGACTGTGTGGATAGAAATACATACAGAAACAAAATTTTAAATCTTGAGGTTCTCTACAGTGAGAAGAAGATGAGAAAGGGTTTTGGCAGGTAATAGAAGTTATTGTACTTTTCAGTCTCTGCTAAGCAATAAACTTGTCTCATGAAAACTGAAACAAATAATTTACAAAACAGTCCTGAAGCCAGTTGTTATGTAAGGCTCAGAGATATAAGCATTGTCTAGCAATAAAGGGAAAAGAACATGAATAGGAACATAAAATTTTGCAAATAATCAATGAACCAGTAAATGAGAGGGATAACTCGAGGGTTAGGACCAACCAAGAATTAAGAAATCTACATTATGACTCAGACTTTGTGGGAAGTATTAAATGCAAAAGGATTAAGTGGGTTGAGATGTTCAAAGGATAGAGGGCAGAAGAGTCCTGAAAAGGATTTTTGCTGAGCAACCTGGTGGGAGACGCCTGAGAGGAAGGCCATGAATAAGATAGTTGGATAACATGGAGAGCGACATCAGACAACTGGGAGTTAGAAGTTGGATACAATGAGCACAAGACACGGAAAGCCGTTGTTGTGGAAGTCGAGGTTCTACATAGCACAATGGAATTAATGAATACATTAAAACATTAATGTAATTAATTAAAACATTCACTTATACTGTAACAACCAGTAGATCAGAAACCATAACAAATAAACACTTCAAATCTACAACATACACATTCTTAAAATAGATAAATAGTTACCAAATGATGAAAGTTTTAGTGAGGTTTAGTTAGTTAACTAGACATAATTTTTAAACATTCATGTCAAAATTTTTACAAAATCTGTTGTCATCTTCTGGACAGTTATAGACCTGTTGTAAATGGCATTGAGTCCTTTAGATGTGTCTACATTTGTCCAGATGTGGTGGACAAATATTTGAAGTCTGTGTCTAATTAATTGACTCAGTGATTATTTTTTATTATTTTTTATTTTTGTGTGTCCTTTGTTTTTACAGAAAGATGTTGGTAGTCCAGTGATATGTAATGGAGTACTTACTGGTATTGTACCGAATTCTGACGAGGCAGGCTACATAACTAACCTCACCTATCATAGCAAGTGGATACTGCAGACTATGAGGACGATGGGTTCATTGAATACAACAATTGAAGTTATTCCGCCAAAGCCGACAACAGTAGTCAGCACTGATCACCAGACACCCAACACCAGTGAGATTATGAAACTGTTGCAAAATGTGCTGGGCATCGTGTCCAACATCTCACGAGACAGTGGGGTGACCAAAGTCTCAACAACATCTGACACTGGTAAAGATCCTGGCGGCGATGACCAACAAAAGGACACGACAAAACCGCCGTCAGACTTCTTCACCACATACACAATACTGCCATTGAACTATGTGCTGTTTGCAACGATGATTTTACTCTTCATAATCGTCTGTTACAATACATTATTCAGTGTGATTTTAGTCCATTGCAGTAGAAAATAATTTATGTTTGTTTATTTAGGTTTTTAATTTATATAATTCCGCAGGAAACTCTGTGTTATTACAGATAGAAATGCATTTCTTTCAACAGTCATTCCATGAGTGCAATGCAGTGTTAAGCACTAGTTAATTTAAGAGAGTACATATAATGATATAATATGTAAACATCCATGCACATGTACGTACATATACAGTATATATAATTAGGTGTGTGTGTGTGTGTGTGTGTGTGTTTGTTTGCTGGTTTTCTGGATTTGACTGCATCTATCTTCTTTATTCCTGTATACGTCATATAGACGTACAGTGAATCAAACACTTGTTGCTACAGTTCTTTTCTTGTCAATACTTAATTATAATTATACTTAATAATACTTAGTTACTTAATTTAATATTAGTTTATGATCAAGGTGTTATTTTTACTTGGAACATGTTTTGAGCATAAGCGGAACGCTCACCATGAGTCATGTTTATTTTAAGTCTTGTGAAACATATGTGTCGTATTTAGTTGCAACAGGTAGTAATGGTAGCAACCAACCAGGATACAGATATGTTACAAGACTTAAAACAAATGTGGCTGATAATGAGCATACTACTTAATGCTTGAAACGTGTTCCAAGTAAGAAAAAAGCATCTTTGTTGTAAACTACTGTTAAATTAAGACTTATATTGTAATACAGGTATAACCATAGATGTGTGTTAATTCCCACAACAACAACAAAATTAAGAAACACATGTAAGAAAGACATCAAAGTACGAAATGTCATAGTGTATGGATATCAAAATGCATGGAAATGAATGCTGTAGAATGCAGTCATATCTGAAAAGCCAGAAACACCAAAAATACAACAGACTACATGATATATAAACAAAAATATGATGTATATGAAGATTTATCAAAGATTAAAATGTATTCTTTGTTTCTATTTATTCTGAGTAATTTTGCATGTTTCAGCTTTAAAACCAATTGATAGAGTACTATTTGTAGTAACATATTTTACCTTTTCCATTTTCAGTATTGTGTTTAAATTTTTGTCTTATACAGATTTCCTTCATTTATTCACTGTATCCCCAGGCCTGGGCTGTAATTATTCACTTGTTAACTCATTTTGGAATCAAATATAGCCTATTGTTATGATAGTCTCACCGATCATCGTATTGTACAGTGCAAAACAAACTTACAGACACCAATGAAGTCACTAATAATCGGCTTTAATTATCACAATTAATCATTTGTAATCAACTCATACAATGATTCCAGTTAATTTTGTCTTCATGCAATAATAATGTCAACAAATTAAGTTCCACACTAATTCTAACACAATAACACTCTCGCAATACTTTGACAAACACTCAATCGACGCTAAGGAAAATCGCTCAGCGTACTGACTGACAAGGTGGCTGCTATGGCCTTTTATAGGTAGCGCATGCCTTCTAGAAATTTTCCATCCACAGTGTGGTATGCCAACTACTGTGTATTTCAAGTATTCTCCAGAGTAGTCTGGAACGTACTTTACGCATCCTAGACTGAGGCTACACATGTACAACTATCAAGGGGTGGGGGTGGAGGACGCTCTCAACTGTTCTAGGTGGTTCCATTCATTTTAATATCGTAACATTAAACATTAAATTGTATTGTATTAACACGTGTATTAATGCAGCATAAATGTGTTTGATCCAAGTATCTCAAATTATCTTTTAATTAACTCAACCTTTGCACATGATTAATGATAAATATTTTTAAAATGCCTATGTAAGATGTTCAGTTTGTAAATATTCACTGAAGGGAAATAATTGAAAGTGCTGTGGAAACTGTGAATACACAAAAGTGCACCTGAGAAAAGAACAGTAGAAAATATTTTACCACAAGTAGTGTAAAGTTAATAAGTCAGGTTGGATTTTAATTTGAAGTTGAAACATAAAATTCACAAACACACACACACATTCCAAGTATTCCATAATTCAAAGCACTTTACAGAAAGAAATATTAGTTATTTACTATGTGTAACACACTTATTCTGCTTAAAAACAATAATTTTTAAATAAAATTTTGTAATTAAATTTCACCTTTACGTGGGCCACCTTTCTCTGTTTATAAACTTCACCACAAGCCTCTGATAATCAAAGAAAAGCTGGTTCAGGCTCAAGCAAACTGTAATATTAAAAATTCAATCTAAAATTTATTATTCCAAAGTAAAAAAAAACGCATTACCTAGTCTTCGATAAGTGGATGCTTTGTGGACAACAGAGCCTAAGAATTAGTTGATTAATTCGAAAATTTGAGTTTGTAATATTAACAATGCTAGTGGTATGATAGTTATATCTTGTTTCATTTTGCTGTACCCATGTTGACCCTACTGACAAATACATAAGCATATTTTATATGAAAATCTGTTAAAAGATGATTTCAAAGTTGCTACTATGAAGGAATAGTTTTCATTCAATTATGTAACGTAAAGAACATGGGTCAGTGTTAGACAGACTACAAAGTTGACAGCTAAAAATTGTAATAGCAGAAAACCCATGTATGACCTTAAGCCATGGCATGTATAAATGAATCATGAGCTCATATGCAGAATATCATATTCTGTAAAGTTCAGTCATTGTATTGTATGAGCATATTATTTTAAACCTTGCACTTCTGAACAGAATAAGTGAGAAAAGAATACCAGTTGAGTGGTATTCTTATGTTGAGAGCATGACTTATGCTCTCAGTACATTGAAAATAATATTTACATGCATACTGTATATATTTAAATATGTAATTGTAAGTATGAACAGTAAATTTGTACTTTCTTGTACTTAATGTATATAATATGTATAATACAGATAACAGTATTTTAATTTATTGTATTTGTTGATGATAGGCTATTCTGATAAATAACAAAATATCTAATAATATTATGTTAGTAAAATTAAGGCCAGTGTTGATAAATATTTTTAATAGACTCAGTTTGAAATATGGAGCATGCATTTACAAATATAAGTGCAACTGAAGGCATGCACGCGTACACAGAGACACACACACACACACACACACACACACACACACACACACACACACACACACACACACACACACACACACACACACACACACACACACACACACACACACACACACACACACACACACACACACACACACCACAGGATACTGTATTTTCACCAGAACCCTTGCCTTGGTGGCAGAGGCCTCACATTCCAATAATAGGCTATTCACAGTCTTTGCCAACACACAAAAATCTGTTTGAAAATGTGTTTTTCAATGACAGTACCAAATACATTCACTGGAAGTATTACACCAAACTGAAAATTACATAAAGCATTTGAGAAATTTTATGAAACTAGACGACCTCCTAAATAGTTTAACCTTTTAAATATTAAGAGAGGTTTGTGTTGGGAATTAGACTTCAGTGATGTACTTGAACGAATTTTATGAAAACAAAGAGCAGAATAAAGTTATAAAGTTTTATGAATTTTATTTTTTAATCTATGTACTTCATCCAAATATTTAAATATACATACTGGATAATGAATATTTTGGAAATATTGTTTTTCTAATTGTTTTATCTTAGAATCTTAACACGAGCGTAGGTTTCTTAAATTTTTGGATATAGGTAAGAGAAATAGAATAGAGATTATAGTATTTCTTACCATATAAAATTTAACAAACTATTGTTAAATAAAAAAAAAGAATCATTATCCTCTTTAAACATTCTGATACTGAATTTATGATAGTATGTATACAGTGGAGTCTCGATTAACCAAGTAAATGTGGCCCACTGCTAAGTGCAGATGAACAAAAATGGATGCTAAGAAAACAAATTTAATTGTGTATGTACTATACATACACATACTTACACATTCATATAATATTCATATAGTAATATGAATTCAATATCAGACTGACTAAAAATATCAGACTTTAAAAAAAAAAAAGTTGTGATGGTTGTCTGCTTCTCAGCAGTACACGAGGTCCTCAGATTTTTAAGACATTCAAGTTTTGCACATTCTGTTCTTTTGATACCCTTTAAAATTGATACCTACCCTTTAATCGAGATTTGCATTACAGCTTTGGACTTTTGAACGCTGACAGAGGTGCGAGGAAGTGAATAAGCATTAAGACAAGTGCACATTTTCATTATTATTTTGGTTTCTTTTTTTTGTAATTAATGTTTGTCTATTAATATAAAGTACGCAAAGTGTTAAAGTGATTGATTTTTTACTAGGCCTATATTAAAACTGTTTCACAAACAGTGCTTACAATCTTTACTCACGAATGAAATTGATTAATTTAGCATGTTACTATGTTATGTATTTTTTGTAGTAAGAATGGTCATATGATATGAAGTTAAGTGATAATAATATCTAATTTCATTACAGTACAGTGTATTACAGTTCATAGAATTGATTCTACTAATTTGCGTGCAAAGTACACCTATAGAAAATACAGCCTACTTTACGTACTGTACAGTACTCAGCTTTCAGACAATTTGAGTTTTGAACATGTTTTCAGGAACGTGTTATGTTTGAAAGTTGAGAATCTCCTATATTCGCTCTTTTCCTCGCTGCAATGGCTCTCCAATTTTTAAAATAAAATTAAGTCGGGCGCTTGAGCTTTGGGTTACTGTTCTAGTATTGAAATTGGGAGTTCCAAAGCAGCCAGTCACTCTGCACATGAAATGGGGAATTGATCTTCTTCATCAAATGAACCTTCGTTTTACCATCTGAATTTTTCTCATGAATTTTGCTAATAATTTCTTCATCACTAAATTCATTTCATTCCTCATTATGAACCCATTTGTCAGTATCTCTTTTTGTGACATCTTGACACCCAGGAATCCTGTAGGAATCATGTACAGTTTTGTTGGTAAAATCTTCCTCACCATCATCATTTTGTGCTGTACTTAATTGTTCATATGTTCTTAAGACATTTAATCCACAAACATTGCAAGATTTTGGAAGAAACATTATTCCACTATTCATCTGACCAGTATACCATGTGTTTTAATACAGTTTTTTTTTGCTCTGGGCTTTGCGGTTGTGCGTCGCAGAGACGAACCGCACGGGAACTGAGTTCCGAGCTACCATCTGGAGCTCCTGCCTCGTGGCCCTGCCCAAGTAGGGCGTGTGCTCTATAGCAGGCCTTTCTCGGCTGTTGTGCTAGCCTACACTAGCGCAGTATGCACCGAGGGCGTTTCCACGAATCACCTGGGCGTATACGGTACCTTCCCAGCCCAGTCACTAGAGGATTGTCTGGGAACCTCGCCGCACGTGCATAAAATTTGCGTGCAAGCCGCCTGAAAGTGTCGTCTAAGGAGCGGACGCCAAGTCCTCTCCTTAGAAGGCGAGATGAGAAGCGACGGGGGACTTTGGCCGCTAGCCGAAGCCCCCTGTCGAGGACGCTCTGCAACTTCTTTTTATGCATTGCGGCGAGGTAACCCCAGACCGGGCAGGCGTAGGTAATGACCGGCAGCAGATACGCGCCGACGATCATCCTACCCAATTTCCTGGTCATGGCTGGGCTGATCAGGAGTGGAAACAGTGCGCACAGGCGAGTGGATGCTCGCTTAAGAACTGTCTGTGCGTGGGTACGCCAGGTGAGCCGACGGTCGAGGTGTATCCGAGGTACTTGACCTCTTTGGACCAGCGCAAGTACGTTCTGCCGATACTTAACTGCCTAACAGGGTTCTTCCGTCGCTTGGAGAATTCGACGGCTACACTCTTGGTAGCGTTGAGTTGCACTCTCCAATTCTCAGTCCAGTCCACGAGCGTGTCGAGCTGGCGCTGCAGTCGTAGGACGGCCCTTTCCTCATGACGATCGGCCGTAAATACGGCCGTGTCGTCAGCGAAGAGGGCCATCTGGACTCCAGGCTGTCTCGGCACGTCGTTGACGTAGATCGAGAACAGAAGGGGGCCTAGAACACTACCTTGAGGGACGCCGGCTGTGATTCGCCTCTCGGAAGAGACTGAATCGCCAACTCTCACGCAGAAGGTCCTCTCCGTCAGAAAGCTAGCAACCAGATGGAGGTAGCAGTCCGGGAGCTGGACTTCCCTAAGTTTGAATAACAGGCCATCATGCCATACGCTGTCGAAGGCTTTCTCAACATCTAAGAAACAGCCAACGGTCCGTTCTCTCCGACACCCGGCTTCCGTGATGTTTTCCACCAGTCTCATCAGTTGATGAGTGGTCGAATGCCCCACACGAAAGCCGAACTGTTCGGGGACCAGCACGTCAAAGTTGGTTAGATGTTCTCGTACACGACGCTGTACGAGGCGCTCAAAAACCTTGGACGTAGCGGAGAGTAGGCTGATAGGCCGGAGGTTTTCCGAGCGGGTGGTATCCTTTCCCGGCTTCGGGATCACGATAACCGTCGCCTTTCTCCATTTCTTGGGAAAGTACGCCAGTCTAAGACACGCGTTGAACAAATCAGTCAAGAATTGAACTCCAGGCTCGGGAAGAAGTCGTAGAGCGGTGTTGGTAACACCGTCCGGGCCTGGAGCTTTCCTTGGCTGAAGTTCAGCGAGCCGATCTGAGACCTCTTCCAAAGAGATGGGTTCGGGCTCCGTCGTGATCGGAAGTGACAGAAAGTCTTCCACAGCCATCTCAACTTGTTCGTCGAAGTCCCAGTCCATGGGCGGGTTGGGAGCGAACTGTCGCTCGAAACACAAGCCCAAGTACTCGGCCTTCTCCTCCGGGCGACCCAGGGGTCGACCGAACGGTCCAACAATGGCGGGAAGTGGAGGTCGGCGCCTCCGTCCCGTCAATGCGGTAGGTATTCTGTACGGGTGAGATTGCGGGTCCGCATCCCCCGTTCGGGCCACGTCGAGTTCCCAACAGCTACGTCGGAACGCCTTCAGACTGCCACGCATTCGTCCGGTGAGCCGATTGTATGCTGCCTTATCGGCCGGATCACGGGTCCTCTGCCAACGTTTCCGGAAGTAATTCCTCTCGCGAGCGAGAAGAGAGACTTCCTCTGGGATGCGTTGGTAGTCAGGCGTGAAACCAGCTCGCGTACGTGAAGACACGCCTATAGCCGAGATGATTGCCTCTTCGATTCCCGCAACTGCTTCGTCTAGGAGGCGAACGGAATCGAGTGGGGCCGCTGGCGGCAATCGACGGCACAAGGCCGGGCCGTAGCGATCCCAATCGATAACCTTCTTCTGGTCAGAACGTGCATAGGCGTGCTGGGTAGCGACGTGGACCAAGATAGGGTTGTGGTCGGATGTCAGCTCCGTGAGTGAGAATACCTCGACCGGACAGACAATTCCTTGGGTCATCGCGATATCCAGAACATCGGGAGCCGCGTTAGGCAGTGACGGAAAGAACGTGGGTTGCGCTGGACCAAAAACCATCGCCCGGCGCGATTCAACAAAACTGAGCAAGCGCCTCCCGTTCGGAGTAGTCAGGCGACTATTCCAAACGCGATGCTTGCAATTCAGATCGCCGGCCAGAATTACCCTTCGATGGGAATCGAAGATGACGTCCAGGTCGCCGACAAGGAGTTCAGCTTGTGGGGGCTTGTAAACTGAGACCACGAGGACGCCGCCAAGAGCTCCGTGGACCTCAATGGCGGTGGCCTCTAGGTTGGTAAGCTGCGGCAAAGCGACACGATGATGACCTATGGAGGTCCTCACCGCGATCGCCGTGCCTCGTCGGCCAACTCGGTCATCCCGATAGACCACGTAATTTGGTAATCGAAACCGGTTCGCCGGGGTCAGGTGGGTTTCCCCGAGGAGAAGTACGTCGGGTTTGAACCGAGCCAGGAATTCAAGAAGGTCGGAATGCTTGGTACCGATGTTGTTAGCATTCCAGGCTACGAGCGAGAGATCTCGTCTAAGGGCTCGGTTCATAGAAGACCTATGACTTCGCAGGCTTCCACCAAGAGCATGAATCTCTCAGTTGGGTCAGCAGTTTCCAGGCGGTCTCGGATGGACCTGAAGGTAGATGCGACTTTCGGGAGGTCGTAGCTAGACAGAAAGCCGCGGACGAACTGTGCGTCATTGGAAATGACGGACTGGGCGGTTTGCCTGGAAACTGAGGCCGCATAAGAGCGACCAGGTGTTACGGCAGATCGGGTCGTGGTGGAAGCCATAGGACCAGGGCCAGACGGTTTTGAATCAGCGGCAGGAAAAGTACGCTGTTGCGCTTCGTCGGACTTATACCGGGAAGCAGGACTTTTCTTGGGCTGTGGGCCGGCAGGAGCTCGGGGCCGAGCATCCGGTGTGGGTATCAGTAGAGGGATAATGCCGGTTCTGACTAAAGTACCGTTATTCCCCCACCACCACCGCTGGACCAGCAGCATCGACCAATCAAATTGCATGGCGCCTTTCGCGCGTCAATTCAAATATATGCCGTCTTTCGCGAGCCTAAATCACTTTCACTTTCTACTGGACCGCGAATTTCCGCGAATAAATTTTTTTATTTTTTTTTAATTTGATATTTTTATTTTTTTAATTAAATTGATTTGCATATCTGCGAATATATGCCGTCTTTCGCGAGCCTAAATCACTTTCACTTTCTACTGGACCGCGAATTTCCGTGAATAAATTTTTTTAATTTGATATTTTTATTTTTTTAATTAAATTGATTTGCATATCCGCGAATATATGCCGCCTTTCGCGAGCCTAGATCACTTTCACTTTCAATCAGCTGGACCCGCAGCATCCCAAATGGACCACCCGCATCCGCAAATATATTTTTTTTATTTTTTAAATAACGCTGATTTGCATATCAGAGGTGGGTGGTGGGTGGGAGGTTCCGACTTGATGCATTATAGTGTATATATTAAATATATGATCAGGGTTACCAACCTTGCATGAGTTCAAATTTGTTGTATGTTATAATGTATATTAAATCTATATGATCAGGTTTACCAACCTATGCAGGGGTTCAAACTTGATATGTGTATTATAGTGTATATTAAAATATATGATCAGGGTTACCAATCCTGTATTATTGTGTGTATAGAACAGATCTGCCAACATTTTTCTGTGGTGGGAAATTCAAACTATATGAGCAACGCATTCGCCAGAACCTGAGACTCGAGAGAGTATGTTTGTCGTGCATGCTTTATTTTTTATTTTTAATGAAGCTGATTTGCATATCAGGGGTGGGTGATAAGTCAATTCTCCCTTTGAATGTAAATAACTATCTCTCTCCCTCTCTCTCTCTCTCTCTTTATGTCATTGGTTTTACATAAGCATCGTGCTACTTATGGATTATTGTAATTAGCGATACTAAAATGTAATCACCAGGAAATATATTTATCGCCTACCTCATTGCGTTCTACTTCTAATTTGGTACATGACAGTCATTGACTGCGATTTAGTATGAAAAAATATATAATGGGTGAGGCAAAACAAAACACATACAGCCGAGTTGCAGACGCGTATTTGCAGATCCACCGTGACTGTTACTAGCGGACGCCCGATTTCTTTGGTATGCCATCGCTCACGTCATCCGTATTTAAAGTTCGCTACTTCCAGTACACATGGCCTCTGTAACAGATTTGGTCTCCAACAGGTGTGATTCGAACGGTAAGAGCAAGAACAATATGAACAAGGCCAAGGACATTATATGTCTAGTATCCCTCCTCAGATGCTGGTGTTACTTTGTGTCATAAAATCTCATGACACTCAAGATAAGAGACAATACGTTTGCAAAAAACAACAAAATTGAACTTCTGGAAACAAAATTGCATGGTTTGTAAGTAATATCGACAACACAGGTCAGCATTTTTCGGGCATTGACTTTTTTTTTTTTTTTAATGAAGTTGATTTGCATATCAGGGCGAGTGATGAGTCAATTCTCTCTTGAATGTAAATAACTATCTCTCTCCCTCTCTCTCTTTATGTCCTCGGTTTTACATAAGCATCGTGCTACTTATGGATTATTGTAATTAGCGATACTAAAATGTAATCACCAGGAAATATATATTTATCACCTACCTCGTTGCGTCCTACTTCTAATTTTTTGACACATGACAGTTATTGACCACGATTTAGAAATTAATATACTGCCAAGTCTGTGTGTGTGTGTGTGGTAAAGTGTTACGCATAAAAAAAAAAATCTCCTTGAAATAAGGTATTTTCAAAAGTTTTGTGTACACATACACACATTGCATATGTCTCTCTCTCTCTCTCACTGCAAACGTTGACAAGAATTCCCTTATTCAAACGATTTGTATGTGTGTACACGATCTTAAATACAGACGATTGTAATTTTAAAAATTCATTTTTTGCATTAAATATATATCATAAACAATGAAATAATAATATTTCGTCATTGTAAGATTTTAATAAAACAATTATCAGTTTAAATAATAATTTTCATGATTGTAAGATACAACCTACAAATTATTAAAATGTCTCTCTCACACACATTTCTGATTACTATACAAATAATTGCATGCATATTCGGAGTACGTTGACAGCGAAACAAGTCTATGCACACACACACACACACACAACGATACTGAATTAGATATAGTTATTATTCGCTAAATTAAACCAGAGGTCATTAACCTTGTGTACGACGTCCTACATTCTAATTTCACACCTGTTAGTCATTAGCAGTGCTGACAGTAATTATGGATTATAAAGTATTTACTCTAAAAACGGACAACTCTACTTTCTAATTTGACACCTGTCAAGCATTAACACCGCTTACAGTAATTACTCTAAAAACGGACACACACACACACACGTGCTTTCCCCACTACAGTGTACAATATATATACGCACAGAAAATTAGCGAACTCATTTGTCTGCCAACGCATGCTGATACTGCACGTATTACGTGTCTTCCAGTATACACATCTTCTTTTGGTAAGTGTACAGATTTTATTTAAACGTAAAAATTATCAAGTGCATTATGTATTGAATTTAATACATGTGTGTGTGTGTGTGTGTGTGTGTATGATCAAATTATTATGTCTGCTACAATTATCTGAAATATATTCTTAATGTATTTTATATTAATTTTATTGTATGTACCGATTTTATTTAAACGTAAAAATTATTTGCATTATCAAGCACATTATTTATTGAATTTAATACATGTGTGTGTGTGTGTGTGTGTGTGTGTGTGTGTGTGTATGATCAAATTACAATTGTCTGAAATATATTCTTACCGTATTTGTTTTTTTTTTTTTTTATAGTGGCAATTTCGCATTTGACTGCCTGCGTGAAAGCTATCACTGCATTTTTTTAAATAGTTGAAAGACTGTTGTAGTATACACACACAACTTTCATCATTAAGGGTGTATAGACAACACTAGTTGGTGAGTGTACAGATTTATTTAAACGTAAAAACATTACCAAGCGCATTATTTATTGAATTTAATACATGTGTGTGTGTGTGTGTGTGTGTGTGTGTGATCACTTATTATTATGTCTGTTACAATTCTCTGAAATATTGCTTTAAACAAACATTTTTAATGTAACAAATTTAGAAAGTAGGTCCCAGCGTATGATGACATTTATATCTCTCTAATTCTGTTGTGGACATACATAACTGTAAGCAGTGACTATTTCCTTATGAAAGCGGAATGTAGACTTTCCTAAAATTATTTGCATTAAAACATTATCAAACGCATTATTGAATTTAATACATGTGTGTGTGCGCGTGTATGTGTATGATCAAATTATTATGTCTGGTACAATTGTCTGAAATATATTCTTACCGTATTTGTTTTTTTTTTTTTTATAGTGGCAATTTCGCATTTGACTGCCTGCGTGAAAGCTATCACTGCATTTTTTTAATAGTTGAAAGACTGTTGTAGTATACACACACAACTTTCATCATTAAGGGTGTATAGACAACACACATACTATTTGGTGAGTGTACAGATTTATTTAAACGTAAAAACATTATCAAGCGCATTATTTATTGAATTTAATACATGTGTATGTGTGTGTGTGTGTGTGTGTGTGTGTGTGTGTGTGTGTGTGTGTGTGTGTGTGTGTGTGTGATCAAATTATTATTATGTCTGTTACAATTCTCTGAAATATTGCTTTAAACAAACATTTTTAATGTAACAAATTTAGAAAGTAGGTCCCAGCGTATGATGACATTTATATCTCTCTAATTCTGTTGTGGACATACATAGCTGTAAGCAGTGACTATCTCCTTATGAATGCGGAATGTAGACTTTCCTAAAATTATTTGCATTAAAACATTATCAAACGCATTATTGAATTTAATACATGTGTGTGTGCGCATGTATGTGTATGATCAAATTATTATGTCTGGTACAATTGTCTGAAATATATTCTTACCGTATTTGTTTTTTTTTTTTTTTATAGTGGCAATTTCGCATTTGACTGCCTGCGTGAAAGCTATCACTGCATTTTTTTAAATAGTTGAAAGACTGTTGTAGTATACACACACAACTTTCATCATTAAGGGTGTATAGACAACACACATACTATTTGGTGAGTGTACAGATTTATTTAAACGTAAAAACATTATCAAGCGCATTATTTATTGAATTTAATACATGTGTGTGTGTGTGTGTGTGTGTGTGTGTGTGTGTGTGTGTGTGTGTGTGTGTGTGTGTGTGTGTGTGTGTGTGTGTGTGTGTGTGTGTGTGTGTGTGTGTGTGTGTGTGTGTGTGTGATCAAATTATTATTATGTCTGTTACAATTCTCTGAAATATTGCTTTAAACAAACATTTTTAATGTAACAAATTTAGAAAGTAGGTCCCAGCGTATGATGACATTTATATCTCTCTAATTCTGTTGTGGACATACATAGCTGTAAGCAGTGACTATCTCCTTATGAATGCGGAATGTAGACTTTCCTAAAATTATTTGCATTAAAACATTATCAAACGCATTATTGAATTTAATACATGTGTGTGTGCGTGTGTATGTGTATGATCAAATTATTATGTCTGGTACAATTGTCTGAAATATATTCTTACCGTATTTGTTTTTTTTTTTTTTATAGTGGCAATTTCGCATTTGACTGCCTGCGTGAAAGCTATCACTGCATTTTTTTAAATAGTTGAAAGACTGTTGTAGTATACACACACAACTTTCATCATTAAGGGTGTATAGACAACACACATACTATTTGGTGAGTGTACAGATTTATTTAAACGTAAAAACATTATCAAGCGCATTATTTATTGAATTTAATACATGTGTGTGTGTGTGTGTGTATGTGTGTGTGTGTGTGTGTGTGTGTGTGTGTGTGTGTGTGTGTGTGTGTGTGTGTGTGTGTGTGTGTGTGTGTGTGTGTGTGTGTGTGTGTGTGTGTGTGTGTGTGTGATCAAATTATTATTATGTCTGTTACAATTCTCTGAAATATTGCTTTAAACAAACATTTTTAATGTAACAAATTTAGAAAGTAGGTCCCAGCGTATGATGACATTTATATCTCTCTAATTCTGTTGTGGACATACATAGCTGTAAGCAGTGACTATCTCCTTATGAATGCGGAATGTAGACTTTCCTAAAATTATTTGCATTAAAACATTATCAAACGCATTATTGAATTTAATACATGTGTGTGTGCGCGTGTATGTGTATGATCAAATTATTATGTCTGGTACAATTGTCTGAAATATATTCTTACCGTATTTGTTTTTTTTTTTTTTTATAGTGGCAATTTCGCATTTGACTGCCTGCGTGAAAGCTATCACTGCATTTTTTTAAATAGTTGAAAGACTGTTGTAGTATACACACACAACTTTCATCATTAAGGGTGTATAGACAACACACATACTATTTGGTGAGTGTACAGATTTATTTAAACGTAAAAACATTATCAAGCGCATTATTTATTGAATTTAATACATGTGTATGTGTGTGTGTGTGTGTGTGTGTGTGTGTGTGTGTGTGTGTGTGTGTGTGTGTATGATCAAATTATTATTATGTCTGTTACAAT
Organism: Magicicada septendecula; assembly: GCA_034769895.1. NCBI lineage: Eukaryota > Metazoa > Arthropoda > Insecta > Hemiptera > Cicadidae > Magicicada > Magicicada septendecula. Next base: position 132,840,736 of record CM068373.1, on the reverse strand, counting down.
TCTCTGAAATATTGCTTTAAACAAACATTTTTTAATGTAACAAATTTAGAAAGTAGGTCCCAGCGTATGATGACATTTATATCTCTCTAATTCTGTTGTGGGCATACATACATAGCTGTAAGCAGTGACTATTTCCTTATGAAAGCGGAATGTAGACTTTCCTAAAATTATTTGCATTAAAACATTATCAAGCGCATTATTGAATTTAATACATGTGTGTGTGTGTGTGTGTGTGTGTGTGTGCACGTATGTGTATAATCAAATTATTATGCGTATACATTATGGAGTGGGTTATACAAATAATAATAATAAAGTGTGTGTAATATATACATTTATTAAAATACATTTATTAAAATACATACACACAGCTCCAAGATTATATTAAACAGTTTTTAAAATTAAAAATACATACACAGCTCCAAGATTATATTGTTACAAGTATGAAAATATATCTAAACTAGTTTTACAATTAAAAATACATACACACACACAGCTCCAATATTATAATGTTCCAAATATGTATATTTAAAACTAGTATTTACAAAATATGTATAAAATAAGACTTAAACACGTCTATGTACTGTGTTGGACAATGGTGTATATTCTACAAGCGAATCATGTAGTATCATACAGTAGGCGGTTGTCTGTCTAGGAAAATTCATTGACGATTCAAATTCTAAACGTACATCAACTGCTGAAGACTTAAGTGTATCGTCTTGCTTGCTACAATCGAAAACAACCAGCGGGACTTTTGATTTGAATAATTCCGGTGTCAGTACTGGGCTGCCGTCTAAACGGTGGTAATACGAACTTTGAAAACTGGTGTACATATTGTACAATAATGCAAAACGGTCTTTCCCAATATCCAAGTTTAAATTATCGTAAGGATAATACTTGTCGTATAGAAACAGTCTCGCATTGATCACGTTACAGTGATCAAATTCATCAGCGTGTGCTGTCAGTACATTTTTTCTTGCTGTCTGAAACGCTAACACAACAAAGCGTGGTTTTTCTAGCTGATTTCTTTCTATAATCAGAAAGAATATCGGTATTACCACACCTACATTTTAACATTAAATTTCGAGTTTCATTATTTAATTTGCCGTCAGCAGGTAATTTGTAATATTCTTGAAATATAAGGAGGGCATTGGAAACATCTGAATCATTTACTAATTGCAATGACGTTTTATCTTTCGTATAAAGATATCCATATTCATATAAGTAACGTTTAACCTGATCCAATTGAAACTGTGTTGTGTTATCCGTTAAACATTTTGTCCATAATGTTAAAAAAAAAAAAATATTACCGATTTAAGTGGCGTCATGGTTTCCGATTGTACTTTACAATGACAAATACCAAACAACATTGTTAATAATTATAAAAGAATATGTTATTATCCCTTCTCCTCAATATTTATAAAAAAGATTTTTAACAAAAATATGAATTAACAGGAATCGAACCTACATACTTACCTTCTTACCTTCACATTTACCATTACTAGTCTAACCATTTAATCGATTAAGCTAATTCATATCTTATTAACGAACGATTACTCACGAAAGGAAAAACAGTTTACGTGTCAACGAACTCGGAATGTTTATGTTTACATTTTAAGTGTGCAATGTTTATGTGTCAACAAACACCGTCTGTTTATGTTTACATTTTTATGTTTGAGAGTCATTAAATCGGCGGAGATGTCAACTAGAGAGCTCCCCCCCTTTCAAATAGTATTCATCAAAACTTTGTAAATTAGAATCTGCACTACAGTCAAACATACGCACACACAAATAAATTAAAAATAGAAATTAATTTCATCATATGTCTGTTGGTTGCTAGTAGTATGGGCCTGTATTTCCTCATATCGTTCTTATTGTATTTTTTCGATAGTTTCATAAACAAAAGTTCATACAGACCAGGTGTACCCTCGTAAATTTTTCCTTTGACATGAAAGTTGTCGTTATCATCGATTTTCACATTTGAAACACCTATCATAAATTTACCACCTTCGTATCGAACACCATACATACATACGATCTATAATCCGTTTACAGTCAGCCGATTCACACAAACGCATATATTTGTTTGCTAATGAATCGTCACCGAAATGTAAAGTGTTAGGGTTCCATGCGCTATTGTCAATGAAATGAGAAGCGTTATGACTCTGCGTGCCACTTTCGTTTTCAGTTATTACATGTTGTGTAGGCTCTTCTTCTCCTCCTCCCCCCCTCCATTATATCACCACTTAACTTTCGTGAAATAGCTTCTAACGGTTCCAGAATCGGTCTGTAATTTTTTCTAAACGCCTCGTCGCTTTCTCTGATACCGTGTTGTAATGCATGATATTACAGCATTAAACTTTACAAGAAACGACATTATTAGAAGACACTATCTCTCTCTCTCTCTCTCTCTCTCTCTCTCTCTCTCTCTCTCTCTCTCTCTCTCTCTCTCTCTCTCTCTCTCTCTCTCTCTCTCTATTTATCTCTCTGTCCGTCCGTCCGTCCGACTGTCTATATCTGTCTGTCTGTCTGTCTGTCTCTGTCTGTCTCTCTCTCTCTCTCTCTCTCTCTCTCTCTCGTTGTTCAAACCGTTTCTCCTCTCTGCGGTCATTACCGCGCATGTATATGATTTTAGAAAGTTTATATATATTTGACAAATATTAACTGTGTACGTACTTACAACACCCGCTCTCTCTCTCTCTATTTATCTCTCTGTCCGTCCGTCCGTCCGACTGTCTGTCTGTCTGTCTCTGTCTGTCTGTCTGTCTGTCTGTCTGTCTGTCTCTCTCTCTGTCTCTCTCTCTCTCTCTCTCTCGTTGTCAAACGTTATGTTCAAACCGTTTCTCCTCTCTGTGATCATTACCGCGCATGTATATGATTTTAGAAAGTTTATATATATTCGACAAATATTAACTGTGTACATACTTACAACGCCCGCTCTCTCTCTCTCTCTCTCACTCATCGTCAAAACGTTGACTTCATTTTTCATTGTATTAAATAATTAACAAATATTAACTATGTGTGCGTGTGTGTTGTCAACTACTTACATGCGCGTTCTCTCTCTCTTAACATAACACTTCGTGTGAAGCGTTTTGTAGAGCAGGTTTCAACTGTGGAAGGTTTCATACCGTTTCTCCTCTCTCTCTCTCTCTCTCTCTCTCGCTCGCAGACGTCGGAAGCAATTCCTAGTTTATAATGTAATTCTTAGACAGGGTTTCAACGAACAGACTCGTGTATTGTGTTTATATTTTTGTTTGTGTCCGCTGGTTGCTAGTAGTATAGACTTATATTTCCTCATATCGTTCTTATTGTATTTTTTTCGGTAGTTTCATAAACAAAAGTTCATACAGTACTACAGTGCAACCACTTTTATATCATCTCTTTTCAGTCATCTACATATATGCATTTGTATTATTTACGCATGCGCATAACAGCTTTTTTAGTACAGTTGCACACACACACACATCAACGCATGCATTATATATTGTCACCGGACAATATAGATAGAATGTGTCCACACCGCTATGTCTCCCCATAGCAAAATACTTTCGAATATTGTTTTGTCTTTCACACGATACATCATCGAATACGATAACAGAGTCGAGACCAGTGATTTCACTCGGTAGCGGGACTTCTTCGTTCTCGCTGTATGCATGCACGTATCCTGCATTGCAACATCCAGTGAGCGTTACGTGTCGTTCTCTCTGGGTCCCTTGCATTTCGTAGACTCTTTTCAATTTCTTAATCGCTCTCTGGACACACTCGTTACCAATCTGTCCACGTCCGGGAGCCAATTTCCTTTGCTCAGAGAGGAAATGCTTAGACAGGGTTTCGACGAACAGACTCGCGTATTGTGTTTATATTTTTGTTTGTGTCCGTTGGTTGCTAGTAGTATAGACTTATATTTCCTCATATCGTCCTTATTGTATTTTTTCGGTAGTTTCATAAACAAAAGTTCATACAGTACTACAGTGCAACCACTTTTATATCATCTCTTTTCAGTCATCTACATATATGCATTTGTATTATTTGCGCATGCGCATAACAGCTTTTTTAGTACAGTTGCACACACACACATCAACGCTTGCACTATATATTGTCACCGGACAAAAGGCTTGCCACATGACAACTGGCACCAATCGTACACTCTAGTGTTTTTTTTTTGGTGGTCCTAAAAAGGACCGAGTTGCGAGAACGGTGATGTTGGTAGTGCCGCACTAAGATGTTCGACGGCTGCGCCCGCTGTTCACGGCGTACTGCAGTCCTCCTCTTTCTGCCGGCTCAGGTTTTATTAACTAACCGGCATCGCTGATTGGCTAGCTCCGAACACGAAGTTGGTCACGTCTCGGCGGCTGCTGATGCCGGATTGGCTCACTGTGTCCACCGTTGGTACCGGAGAGCAGATGTTCGCATACCGCTGCCATCACAATATATATACCCGGTGAACTTCACAACAGCGTCTTACTTACAACTCGTTCGTGTTGCTGAACACTACTGTGCTACAAATTGTATGTTACAATTGATATTCTAATTTACTTTGTGCGATATAAAGCGTTTAAGATACACTAACATAATACAAGCGTTATAACAGTTTCTTTGTTTTTCAGTATTCACTCTCACGTCTGAATATCATCATGTCTGACCTTCAGCAGAATCCAGAACATCAGCAGGAACAGGGACATCCTCAACAAGGTAAAAATTTTTTTAAATACCAATTGTCTCTCTCTATAATTATGTAGCAAACCAAATTTGTTTGATATGAATTAACATGTATAAGATAGTCTCTTGACGTTGTTTAGAAATTGATATGGCAGAGAAAATTTTTTATGTTCTGACATAGGTTTGTCACCTTCTCCCCAATGTATTGTCTCTTGACATCGTTTAGAAATTGACATGACGGAGAAAATTTTTCATGTTCCACCATAGGTATGTCACCTTCTCTCCAATGAACTAATTCAATTCCGCAACAAAAGCATTTAACTCTATCGTCTATGAATGACATACTATGTCCACAAACATCATAATTTAGCGGATAGTAGTAAAACCTGGCAAACGCTAACTCGTCGGGACTGACAAACGTCACTTCCCAATACTTGAACGATTTTCTTCTTTCACTTTCAATGCTAAAATCATGAGTAGCTGCCATCTTCACAGTTTGCAATAAACTAACGTGTACTATCTATTTATTTACCACAAACATGAATGTGTGTTATTCATCATTCCTATTAGCTAATACATGTGTTTCTATTGTTTCAGATATGACACGATTTTATATCGTGCGAAACACGAGTATTAGAGGATGTCTCACAACTTTTAATTACCTGCCTGTGTACACAGAAGAAGAAGACGATCAAGATATAGTACCGATAATGACCGAGGTGCGACCTTTATTGTGCAAGGATATTCTGGCAGAACAAGCACGTTTACGCAGTATCAAATGGCATATTGCGTGCAGGATACGTTTCACTAAAACTGTGTTAGATGGTGACAGCGGCGAAGAAAAAGAGGTAACCAAAGACGCCGTCTTCCACGGACGTTGTCGTACGTTGCTCACGGACGACAACGACGAGTTGAACTGTCTACTTGATGAATCCTACGATAAAATCATGAATAGCATATCCAATTTTACCCGTGACGGGAGCGGATGGTCGGTGGATGCTGTACTGAAGCTGGAACTAGTTGTTGGACGGTACCGACCTCTAGCAGCATCCTCCTACCTTCCAACCCCGCGAAAACTTGCACTCACCAAGGCAGTAGTCAACATCAAGAACCCCCAAGATGAAATGTGTTTTCTATGGTCCGTACTAGCTCACATACACCCTCAACAAAGGAATAAAGAATTTGTTACAAAATACGCCCCCTTCATAAACACTTTAAATATGACCGGTATCGAGTACCCTGTTTCTATAAACTCACTTTCTAAATTTGAAACACAAAATCCCAACATTTCTATAAACGTTTTCGGCTATGATATAGACGACAATATCAGAAACGAATCAAAAAATGAGGTTTATCCGTTAAGAATTACCCCCAATAAGGACAGATTACATCACGTTAATCTTTTACTTCTGTCCGATACAAATAGCCGAAAACATTACTGTCTTATCAGTAACATGAGTAGATTGTTATCATCCCTTACAAAACACGAGCATAAATCATTTTACTGCGACTACTGCCTGCATCGTTTCACCACAGAACATGGTCTGTCCGATCATCTCCCCTACTGCACACCTCACGGCGAGCAGAAAACCAAAATGCCCACAGAGGAGGAGAAGTTTATGTCATTTAAAAATTACGCGCACTGTCTTAAAGTACCCTTTACCGTCTACGCCGACTTCGAGTCTCTCATCACTCCGCTTCAATCGTGTTCACCTGGTAACAACGTCCCGACGACAGTGCACGAGTTAGGCGAATTCTACTCAGTTGATAGCAACGGTGCCCGTCAGAAAATAACTTCTCCTCCTGTATCGTCCACATCATACGAAGCGATGCATATTCCGTCAGGTTTCTACTATGCTATCGTGGATCATACACACAGACTCTGGAGAGAGGCTAAAGTTTATCGAGGTGAAAACGTTGTAGACACTTTCTTCTCGTGGTTGATGAAAGACGCCGAGGATATGATGAAGGTAGTACGACATAACGTACAAATAATTATGTCCGATGATGACAATGTTGCATTCACTAATGCCACCGTTTGTCATTTGTGTGAGCGCCCTTTGACAGACGATGACAAGGTACGCAATCATTGTCATCTTACGGGGAAATTCTTGGGAGCAGCCCACAATAGCTGTAATCTAAGCTACAAGATGCCTCGTCATATCCCCGTCTTCTTTCACAACCTTCGTGGCTACGACTGTCACCATTTAATGCAGGGTTTAGGAAAATATAAGGACCAACACGTATCCTGCATTGCAACATCCAGTGAGCGTTACGTGTCGTTCTCCCTGGGTCCCTTGCGTTTCGTAGACTCCTTTCAATTTCTTAATCGCTCTCTGGACACACTCGTTACCAATCTGTCCACGTCCGGGAGCCAATTTCCTTTGCTCAGAGAGGAAATGCTTAGACGGGGTTTCGACGAACAGACCAATCTGCTCGTACGCAAGGGAGTATACCCTTACGCGTACGTTGACAGCATTGATCGGTTCAACGAATCAAGTCTACCCGCTCGTGAACACTTTGATAACCGGTTGTTGGAATCGGCTATTTCGGACGCAGATTACGAGCACGCACAAAACGTGTGGAGTGCATTCAATCTGCGTACGTTTGGCGATTACCACGATTTGTATTTGTTGACAGACGTAATGCTGCTGGCCGATGTCTTTGAAAGTTTCCGAGACATGGCCTTACGCGATTACTGCTTGGACCCGTGTCATTTTTACTCGCTTCCTGGACTCGCTTGGAACGCGATGCTAAAAATGACAGGGGTCGAATTAGAGCTGTTAACAGAGATAAATCTGCATCTGTTCCTTGAGTCTGGGATCTGCGGAGGCTGCGCGATAATATCCAACCGTCACGCAGTCGCTAACAATCCTCTGATTCCAGATCAGTACGATGTATCGAAACCGACCTCCTTCATTCTGTATACAGACTGTAATAATTTATACGGTGCAGCCATGTCGCAACCACTCCCTTACGCAGACTTCCGATGGCTCGATCGTAACGAAATCGAGTCCTTGGACGTATGTAATGTGAGTGATGATTCCGACATTGGGTACATCCTCGAAGTCGACCTACACTATCCTGATACCTTACACGACCTGCATTCCGACTACCCACTTGCACCTGTGCGCCAGCGCGTAACACCCGATATCCTTTCTCCCTTTTCCAAACGTTTACACGAGAGTATATACAGATCATCGTATAACGAATCAGGGTCATCCGTAGAGAAGTTGTTAACAACTTTGGAGGACAAACAAAATTACGTTCTCCATTATCGAAATTTGAAATTGTATTTAAGTCTTGGCTTAGAGCTGAAAGCGACTCATAGGGTGTTGTGTTTTAAGCAAAGCGCTTGGTTGAAACCGTTTATCGATTTCAACACCCGCAAGAGGCAAACAGCCGTCAACAGCTTTGAAAAAGACCTTTTCAAACTGATGAACAACGCCGTATACGGTAAGTCGCTGGAGAACGTACGGAAACATATAGACTTTGAACTAGTCTCGAATGAACGACAGCTTCAAAAACTAGTTTCCACACCTAGGCTAAAACGTATGATTCGTTATACGAACGATCTGGTGGGGCTCTCACTCCGTAAAAAATCCATTGTTCTTTCCCGTCCCGTGTATGTCGGCTTCACGGTGCTTGACGTTAGCAAAACGATAATGTACGACTTTCATTATCGTTATGCTGTCGCCAAGTACGGTTGCAACGTTAAATTATTAATGACAGATACAGACAGTCTGATGTATAGCATTCAAACATCAGACTTGTATGCAGACATGAAGAAGGACCTACACGTTTTTGACACATCGGATTACCCTACGTCTCATCCTTGTTATAGGCTTAAGAACAAAAAGGTTGTCGGCCTGTTCAAGGATGAAACGTGTGGTCGTCCTATTAGAGAATTCGTGGGTCTCCGTGCGAAATGTTATTCGTTCCTTGTTGCCCACGAAGATCCCACCCAAGAGTGTCAAAAACGTGTATGTAAAGGTGTGCCTCGAGTTGCAATTAAGAGGAGTCTGCGACACGATATGTATCGCAAGTGTCTCACTGATCACTGTCAGTTTTCTACCAGTGCGCTTTGTTTACGTAGCGATCATCATACGCTGTACACGATGCGTGTAAATAAGCAAGCGTTGTCACCGTATGATGATAAGCGTTATATATTAGACAATGGTCATGATACGCTTGCATACGGTCATTATCGGATACGACAACGCATCAACATGGAGAACGACACCTCCCCACCTACTAAAAAAATTCGTCTCCATGTATAGTAACCCCCCTCAACACTTGTTTCTTTCGTCAGTTGATGTCTCTCAGTGCTTCAGTCCAGACGTCTGTAAACGTAAGTTCACATATTAATATCTCAACGATATTTGTATGTTTAAACATAATATATACATATATAGAGTTTGTAATGTGTGTGGTTTCTTTGTCTTACAGTATTATGGATAACACTGCGGTTATAATTGACTTCCAGTGCTTTTTCGATGACAACGGAAAATATATTGTGAAGGAACTGTCAATCATGAACGTTCTGAGATTTGCTGGTAGACATTGGATTTTGACACCGCCTGCTACATCCGTTACGAATCCCAAATACGTTAGGACAAACCACTGGTTAATGACAAATTATCATAGACTTAGATGGAGCGAAGGAGAGACACCATACGACAATCTTGTTTCATTGTTAACATCACATACACGTATATATAAATATGTGTTTGTGAAGGGTTTTGAGAAAAAAAAACGTTTTTCACGCATATCAAACCCAAAGAACTACATTTAGTGTATCGAGGGACGAGGAATCAAACAATACAATACAGGTGGAGATTGTGTCGTAAGTAGCAATCGTGTTAACAAACAATTTATTGATGTGTGTGTGTGTGTGTGTGTGTGTGTGCGTGTGTGTAGTTTCAACTCTCTGTACTTAACACTTTAATAATTGAATTTGTATATACATGATAAATGTATCATTGATTCTATTTAGTTTCGTTGAATAATAATTGGTTCGATTAGAAATTATTTGAAAGTACATTACCTTTATGCGATAAATGTATCATTGATTCTAAGTAGTATTTACAAATTTCCAGTGAATAATATTTGGTTTGATTAGAAATTATTTGAAAGTACATTAACTTATGAAAAATGACATATACTTGAAAAAGTTTACTTACTTAATGCATTTGATTCTTTCCACTAACTGTGTGTGTGTGTGTGTGTGCATGTGATAATTGAATATTATCGTATCAGTGATTCTAATATCGACTGTATTGTTATGTTACAGATAAACTTCCTTGTGAACTGTATCTACAACCATGAAATTATTATTTAAAAATCTTACAATGTCAAAAATTATTATTAATATTGTATTTATTTTATATAACAATGTTTGTTTGTGATATATGTATATTTAATCAATGTAAAATGTATTTTGAATAATTGTATTATAACGGTTTGTAAACTATATTTTAAGTTTGTGTACAGTGCTGTAAATATATATATTTAATCATTTAAAACAATATTATTATTAATATTTTATATAACAATGTTTGTTTTTGATATATATATTTAATCAATGTAAAATGTATTTTTTGAATAATTGTATTATAGCGGTTTGTAAACTATATTTTAAGTTTGTGTACAGTGTTGTAAATATATATTTAATTATTTAAAACAAATTATGGTTTATTTTAATTTATTTCGTTATAAACCTTCGAATATGCACGCAATTATTTGTATAGTAATCAGAAATGTGTGAGAGAGACATTTTAATAATTTGCAGGTTGTATCTTACAATTACGAAAATTATTGTACAATGTGTGTGCACAAAACTTTTGAAAATACCTTATTTCAAGGAGATTTTTTTATGCGTAACACTTTACCACACACACACACAGACTTGGCAGTATATTAATTTCTAAATCGTGGTCAATGACTGCCATGTGTCAAAAAAAGGACGCAACGAGGTAGGTGATAAATATATGTATTTCCTGGTGATTACATTTTAGTATCGCTAATTACAATAATCCATAAGTAGCACGACGCTTATGTAAAACCGAGGACATAAAGAGAGAGAGAGAGAGAGGGAGAGAGATAGTTATTTACATTCAAGAGAGAATTGACTCATCACTCGCCCTGATATGCAAATCAACTTCATTAAAAAAAAAAAATAAAATAATAAAATAAAAAAAATAAAAAATAAAAAAAAAATAAAATAACAAAAAATATGTCAATGGCCGAAAAATGCTGACCTGTGTTGTCGATATTACTTACAAACCGTGCAATTTTGTTTCCAGAAGTTCAATTTTGTTGTTTTTTGCAAACGTATTGTCTCTTATCTTGAGTGTCATGAGATTTTATGACACAAAGTAACACCAGCGTCTGAAGAGGGATACTAGACATATAATGTCCTTGGCCTTGTTCATATTGTTCTTGCTCTTACCGTTCGAATCACACCTGTTGGAGACCAAATCTGTTACAGAGGCCATGTGTACTGGAAGTAGCGAACTTTAAATATGGATGACGTGAGCGACGGCATACCAAAGAAATCGGGCGTCCGCTAGTAACAGTCACGGTGGATCTGCAAATACGCGTCTGCAACTCGGCTGTATGTGTTTTGTTTTGCCTCACCCATTATATATTTTTTCATACTAAATCGCAGTCAATGACTATCATGTACCAAATTAGAAGTAGAACGCAATGAGGTAGGAAATAAATATATTTCCTGGTGATTACATTTTAGTATCGCTAATTACAATAATCCATAAGTAGCACGATGCTTATGTAAAACCAATGACATAAAGAGAGAGAGAGAGAGAGAGAGAGAGAGGGAGAGAGATAGTTATTTACATTCAAAGGGAGAATTGACTCATCACCCACCCCTGATATGCAAATCAGCTTCATTAAAAATAAAAAATAAAGCATGCACGACAAACATACTCTCTCGAGTCTCAGATTCTGGCGAATGCGTTGCTCATATAGTTTGAATTTCCCACCACAGAAAAATGTTGGCAGATCTGTTCTATACACACAATAATACAGGATTGGTAACCCTGATCATATATTTTAATATACACTATAATACACATATCAAGTTTGAACCCCTGCATAGGTTGGTAAACCTGATCATATAGATTTAATATACATTATAACATACAACAAATTTGAACTCATGCAAGGTTGGTAACCCTGATCATATATTTAATATATACACTATAATGCATCAAGTCGGAACCTCCCACCCACCACCCACCTCTGATATGCAAATCAGCGTTATTTAAAAAATAAAAAAAATATATTTGCGGATGCGGGTGGTCCATTTGGGATGCTGCGGGTCCAGCTGATTGAAAGTGAAAGTGATCTAGGCTCGCGAAAGGCGGCATATATTCGCGGATATGCAAATCAATTTAATTAAAAAAATAAAAATATCAAATTAAAAAAATTTATTCACGGAAATTCGCGGTCCAGTAGAAAGTGAAAGTGATTTAGGCTCGCGAAAGACGGCATATATTCGCAGATATGCAAATCAATTTAATTAAAAAAATAAAAATATCAAATTAAAAAAAAATAAAAAAATTTATTCGCGGAAATTCGCGGTCCAGTAGAAAGTGAAAGTGATTTAGGCTCGCGAAAGACGGCATATATTTGAATTGACGCGCGAAAGGCGCCATGCAATTTGATTGGTCGATGCTGCTGGTCCAGCGGTGGTGGTGGGGGAATAACGGTACTTTAGTCAGAACCGGCATTATCCCTCTACTGGTATCCCTTTGTTCCTGGGTTTTATGCCTGCTCGCGGAAATCGCGGAGGTGGAGGGTTCATTCTCCGGCTCCAAAACCGAGATGACAGCTACTGGGCGTGTCTCTGCTTCGGAAGGAGACGCGATACGTTTAGTTGCCTTTGCAGGGGCTGGAGGTGGAGCCGGAGAGGGCGCGCGCCGTGCCGGTTGTGCCTGAGGTTGAGGCCTAGCCTGCATTTTAGGCTGACTAGGTTGGGGCTGCATAGCTGGCTGCCGTGGCTTCGGGAGGGGCCCCTTCGGCTTTTGCTTCCACAGGAGCTCCGCCTTATAGACCGGGCAGTTTACGTTACTCGCTGCGTGGCCTTGGCCACAATTGATGCAGCGAAATTTGGTTTTGTCTGCCACAGTGCAGGCCTGTGTTGAATGTCCCAGAGAACATCGTAGACAGGCCGGGGCATTGCGGCAGACGTCGGTGTGATGGCCGAACCTCTGGCACCGGTGGCACTGCGCAAGCTTGCCCTGGGGTCGACTGGTTTCCACCCGGACGCGGAAGCCAAACAGCCGCGTCAGGTGGAAAATTTTGTCAGCAGCCTCGCCCTTCTCGAGCTGGAGACGGACGAGCGGGAGAGGTACTCGGTTTTCTGAGTGAGTGAACAGGCGGAAAATTGCCTGCACCGGGTACCCGAGGTCGCGGAGTTCCAAGAGGATCTCCTGAGGATCAGTGTGCGCGTCAAGCCCTCGCAAAATTACAGACAAGGGCTTGACTCGCTTAGGAGTGAAGGTGTGATATTGGAGGTTGTGTGCTTGGAGGAAGGCCTCGACCAAGCGATGGTCCTCGAGCTGGCGGACGTCAATCCTGACCGTATCACCGCCAAGCAGCTTCAGGTCAAGCTTGTCGGCCGACAGGCCGTGGGCCGCGATCAGCCGTCTGTATAAGGCGGCGACATTGGATACGCTATGGACATACAGGGGCGGTGCACGACCAACAGCGGCAGCAGCCGGAGCTGCTGTCGAAGCAGTCGGAACCGCGGCCTGCGGGCCCTGAGAAGGTCCGATGTCCATGGCCGAGGTACTAGAGGAAGCGGTTGGATGGGTCCTCTTGGGCTTCTTAGCCGGGCGATTACGCCGACCAACGGTCGCGAACTCGCCCGACTCGTCAGCCGGAAGAGGAGGAAGCGGGTTAGGGAGAGGATCGTCCGTCTCCATCGCCCGAGGCGAATCAGGCGTGTCGCCCAGATGGGGCAGCAAGGCGGGGCCGAGCGACTCGGCACTTGGGCCGTTGCCTGTGGAAGGCATGCTGGCCAGGTGCGACGGCCGCCGGGCAGAGACTGCTAGGCAGTCACTGCCAGACGCCAGGGATCTCGGGTCCGGCCGAAGCCGGATTACCCGCGCGTCTTCCTTGCTCACGACGATGCGGGAGGAGCTGGGCTAACGACCAGCTTCGTTGAATACCAGTCCTTACCGAGACTGGTGTCCACTGGCCCCTTTACCCCGGCGATATCCTAGCTCGCTTACCACTGGTGGGGGCTTGCAAGGATCGTCCGGGGCAGCGCTACCTAACAGTCGTGAGCAAGTTAGGAATTATACGCTGATATACGGCACTCACCAGGTGAGCCCAGAGCACTCCTCTTCTTTCCTGTCCGGCCAAGATGTTTTCCGGCGCAGGTGGTCCTTAAAAGGGCAGACTTCGGCCAGCTGCTTCTTCTACCAGCTACTTAGTTCACCGGCAGCAGCTGGCTCCCTGGTCCTTTTCGTTCCCACGAAGAGAAGAAGCAGTATTCCTCGTCAGAAGGCGAGGTGGGCGAAGGCAGCAAGGCAGTAGTCCGTCCAGCGAAGAGCTGAAGAGAGCAGTCCGAGTAGAGCGTCCTGTTCTGTCAGAAGCTGGAGCAGAAGTGTCGATCTCTCTATCGTCTGGACTTCTTGTGCCGGCAGCGGTATCCAGTGGTCCAGTGGTGTACGGAGCAGCAGCTAGTCGTGCTCCGGTGGTCGCAGTGTCCGGGTGATACCCGATGACTGCATGTTGCCTTGCTGTTACCTTGACTAGCGATCTCGCGCTTTCAAAGGAATGGGACCTCCATCAATTTTATTTTGGAGGGACAGGATGTTACGATTTTACTTGGACCCTGGGACCTCGAAGAGACCCGTGACGGCAGAATGGGGGAGACCTCGAAGACCTTTCGCGTGAGAAGCAGGAATGACCCTCCCACAACGGGTAGGGCGCCCCCAGCCGCTCAGGAAAAGTCGCCGAGGGCTGCCAGGCGGCAATGTCGGCGCACGGGAGAGAGCGTAGGAGGAGGCAGCGTCCACCAGAGGTGGCACTAGGCACACCTAGGGCGAGCGCAGACCCCCCTCTAGTCTGTCGCCGAGCGCCAGCACGGACAAGAGAAAGAAGGAAGGAGGAGGAGCGTGAAAATACTCAAGGTCGGGGGGATTGGGCAGATGTTCTGTAAGTGCTTATGGGGGGTCGTCGAGCAATGCTCGGGGGCGTTTGTGTCGTCTAGGTGGTGGGCCGACATCTGTGCTTAGTCGACGGATGTGAGGATGGGTCGAGACATAGGCTCGGGAGAATAGTTTGAGGGCTAGGGACCGAACGAATTCGGTAAGTGAAGGAACCTTCAACCCTCGCCTGATGGCATCATTTCTGACAAACCAGGGAGAGTTGGAGATGTAGCGGAGGGTTCGGGATTGGAAAGCTTCCAAACGGGCGACAACGGATGGGCTGAGTAGTACCCAAAAGGCGGGGGCTGCGTAAGTCAGGATTGCCCTAAGAAAGAGCAAGTAGATGGTGAGTTTAGTGCGCACAGGCACTGAACCCCGATGAGAGAGAAAGGGAAATAGTTTGGCTCTGACGCCTCTGGCGCGCTGGAGACTCAGAGAGACATGAGGTGCAAAGCATAGGCGTCGGTCAAGAGTGACGCCCAAGTACTTTACAGTCCGTTTCCACTCGATTGGGCTCCCTTCAAGGGAGAGGGACTGGCAGCGGGAAGTTAATTTACGAGAAAAGGCGATCGCCTCGGATTTCTCCGCATTGACCGCCATCCTCCACTTCCTTAGCCAGTCCGGAAGTACGGCGAGCTGACGTTGCACCAGGCCAGCTGCGAAATCAAGACTCGCTGAGCTGGCGTGGTACATAGCGTCATCCGCATAGAGCGAGAGAGTGACTCCAGGCTGAACAGGCAGGTCGTTCGTGTACACGAGGTACAGAACGGGGCCAAGGACAGATCCCTGAGGTACGCCTGCGGCGACTGGTCGGACGGATGAGTACGACCCTTCGACGCATACCCTAAAGATACGATCGCACAAGTACGATCGGAGAAAATGAACGAATGAGGCAGGGAGGGGGGAGTGGGCCAGTTTGTAGAGAAGGCCTTCGTGCCAGACTCGATCGAAGGCCTTACTCACGTCGAGCAATACAGCGACGGAGGACAGATGCTTGTTGTAGGCGTCCGTCAAATGGGTAACAACTCGGACGAGTTGAAGGGTCGTCGAGTGCTCCCTGCGAAAGCCGAACTGCTCCTGCCGAATGAAACCATCCAGCAGAGGCGCGTACCGACCGTGCAGGAGGCGCTCGAGTACCTTCGATATGACTGGCAACAGGGAGATGGGTCGATGGTTTGAGGGGTCAATACGCAGCTTGCGAGGCTTGGGGATCATGATGATTTTCGCACGCTTCCACAGGCTGGGGAAGTAATGAAGCCGGAGACATCCATTGAACAGCTCGTGGACCAAGTTGATGAGGCTAGGGGGAGCGTGTTGTAGCGCCGCCGCTCCGATACGATCATCGCCGGGCGCCCTCTTAGGGCGAAGTCGACCAATAGCCGAGACAACATCGGCCCGGTCGAACGGGTCAGGGATGTCAGCTGGAGGGCGGGAAAAATATCCAGATAGGAAGTCTGCGACCTCGGCCGAGTGGACGGGGTCGCAGACGCCTCCGTGGACGGTGAATTGCTCCTCCATGGTTGCGGCAAAGACTTCAGCTTTGCCGGCCGCGGAGTACACAATGCCGTCCGGTGATCTGAGGGGATGGCGGGTCCTTTTGTCGCCATTAAGTCGACTCGCAGCCTGCCAGACAGACTCGGTCCGGACTTCAAGAGACTCGAGGTACGAGTCCCAACGATGTGCAGTGGCATCAAGCAGAAGCTGCTTGACAAGGTCAGATTGGGCGTTGAGCCTGCGTTTGATAGCAGGATCCCGGGTTTGTTGCCATCTCCGGCGGAGTTGGCGCCGAGTTTGGATGGCGAGGAGCACCTCTTCAGGTAATTGAGACCGGCGATTTGTCTCTGGGACAAGATAGGTGTGTGTGTCCATAGCGGACGTAACGACTTCTTGAAGATAGTCGGCCATACGGTCCGCATCAGCCGTAGAGGCGATGGGGGCCGGGGGGTCAGATGGCACTGTTCGTTGGAGTTCGTCATGATAGGAGCGCCAGTTGACTCTCCGTGGACGAGAGGGGGGTTGGAGAGGTGTGTCCAACAGGGGACGAACAGTGATAAGTACCGGGTCGTGGTCGGACGAGAGGTCCGATACAGCACTGACAGTGATAGGAATGGCCAGGTCCTTGACAATGACAATGTCAAGGACATCCGGAAGGCCCCTAGTGGGCACGTGGGTCGGTGAGTCAGGACCAATAACTGAGACCTGCAGATGACGCTGAACGTAGCTGTAGAGCGAGCGGCCACGCGGGTTCGTGACACGGCTGTTCCAAGAGGGATGCTTGGAGTTGAAGTCTCCGGCAGCTATAGTAGGTAGTTCGTGGTCGAGGAGGGCGTCCCACTCCTCAGGCGGCGGAGGCCCTCCGGGCCCGGGAGGAAGGTACGCCGAAATTAGGCGAACCTCCCGATCCCCGATCCAGAGGGCCACCGCCGTCGTCTCCAAATACCTAGTATCTGGAGGGGGTAAGAGACGATGGGCAATGCGCCTGTGGACGAGAATAACAGTACCCCCGCTGGGACGAGCGGGGGGTTGTAGCCGGGGCCTATCCGTGCGATATGTAGTGTACGCCGGAAGCTGAAAGGAAGCAGCAGGGGTAAGGAAAGTTTCGGAGAGGAGGATGACAGGCAGCGGTATGAGTGGTCAGAGCTGTTGGGTTGTGCGTCGTGAGACGACCCAATGGTTTCCCAGTACCGAGCCTCCGGTAGGGGCTCCTGCCTAGTGGTCCTGTCCAGACGGAATATTGTTAATTAATTTTTTAGTGGTCGCTACAACGACATGCTCGTACTAGGTCGACTAGTACAGTATTTGTCGAGGCCGTTTCCAAGATTCACCTGGACGTATTCGGTACTTGCCAAGGCCAGCTATGAGTGGGTTTGTCTGGGTCCTCGCAGCTCGGACGTAAAATTTACGTGCAAGTCGCCTTGCGGTGTCATCCAAGGAGCGGACACCGAGTCCTCTTCTCAGGAGACGAGAAGAAAACCGATAGGGGACTTTGGCCGCTAGCCGAAGCCCTCTATCGAGGACGCTTTGCAACCTTCTTTTATGAACGGTTGCGAGGTAACCCCAGACGGGAAGAGCGTAGGTAATGATCGGCAACAGGTACGCGTTGACAATCAACTTACCCAGCTTGCGGGTCATAGCCTTGTTGGCAAGTAGCGGAAACAGTTGCGCGAGACGAGCGGACGCTTTCTTTCGCATCGTCTCAGCGTGGGTACGCCAGGTGAGCCGACGATCTAGGTGGACACCGAGGTACTTAACTTCCCTCGACCAGGGCAGGTACGTTCTACCGAGTCTCACTCGGCCTCGTGGTTCTTTCCGGCGCTTTGTGATTAGCACCGCGGAGCTCTTGGTTTCGTTGACGGCAACTTTCCAGCTTTCCGTCCACGTCGAATACGCATCGAGTGCGCGCTGAAGTCGTGGGATAGCAAAGTCTGCGTTCCGATCGGCGGTATAGACCGCCGTGTCGTCGGCAAACAAAGCCATCTGGACTCCAGGCTCTCTGGGTGCGTCGTTGACATACACGGAGAACAGGAGAGGCCCTAGCACGCTACCTTGAGGTACCCCGGCTGTGATACGTCTCTCGGAAGAGACGTGGACGTCTATTCGCACGCAGAAAGTCCTCTCCGTCAGAAAGCTAGCAATCAAGCGAAGGTAGCAATCTGGGAGCTGGATTTCCCGGAGCTTGAACAAGAGCCCGTCATGCCAGACACTATCAAAGGCCTTTTCCACATCTAGGAAACAGGCGACAGTCTGCTCTTTCCGACACCCGGCGTCCGTGATGTATTCCACCAGTCTCATCAGCTGATGAGTGGTGGAATGCCCCACACGGAAGCCGAACTGTTCGGGGACCAGTACATCGAAATTTCGTAGATGATCTAGTACTCTCCGTTGTACGAGACGTTCGAGGACCTTAGACGTGGCTGACAGTAGACTAATGGGCCGGAGGTTGCCGGGACGGGAAGCGTCCTTTCCCTGCTTCGGGATCACTATAACCGTTGCCTTACGCCATTTCTGGGGAAAATAGGCCAGTCTAAGACACGCGTTGAACAGCGCGACCAAGAAAAGTACTCCTCGCTCCGGGAGTCGAGTAAGAGCGGCGTTCGAGACGCCGTCCGGGCCAGGAGCTTTTCTCGGCACGAGTTCAACGAGCCGATCTGTGACCTCTTCCCTAGTAATGGGTTCGGGCTCCGTAGTGATCGGAAGAGATAGAAAGTCTTCCACTTCGTTCTCGACTTCTTCGTCGAAGTCCCAGTCCATGGGCGGGTTAGGTGCGAACTGTCGCTCAAAACACGCGCCCAAGTACTCGGCCTTCGCCTCCGGGCGAGCCAGGATTTGACCGAAAGGTCCAGCAATGGCCGGGATGCGAGGCCGGCGCCTCTTCCCTACCAACGCCGAAGGTATCCGGTAAGGGCTACTTTCGTCCGATCCGTCCCCTGCCTGGGCCACGGCGAGTTCCCAACAGCGTCTCCGGTAGGCCTGCATTTCACGACGTAAAATGCCGGTCGCCCGGTTGTACGCTGCCTTGTCGGCCGGGTCACGGGTCCGCTGCCAGCGTCTCCGGAGGCGATTTCTCTCGCAAGCGAGAGCACTCGTCTCCTCTGGGATCCGCTGCCAGTGGGGCGTGACACCAGGCTTCATCCTGGAAGACGCGTCGATCGCAGATACGACAGCCTCGTCAAACGCGGCAACTGCCTCGTCGACTTGGCGGACGGTTTCGAGTGGTCCCGCGTCTGGCAATCGGCGACTTAACGCCGGGCCATAGCGGTCCCATTCTACCACCTTCCTGACATCTCTGCGTACGACGTGCTGGGTAGCGACGTGTATCAGGATGGGGAGATGATCGGACGATAGTTCCGTTAGCGCGGACACATGGACCGGACAGTCAATTCCTTGAATCACCGCTATGTCCAAGACATCGGGAGCCGCGTTGCGTTGTGAGGGGTAGAACGTAGGTTGGGTAGGCCCAATCACTTGAATCCTGCGAGAATCGGCAAACCTGCGCAAACGTTTCCCGTTTGGGGCAGTCAAGCGACTGTTCCAATCGCGATGTTTGCAGTTCAGGTCGCCGGCCATGATGACCCTCCTGTGTGCATCGAACGCGACCGCTAGATCGGGGTGAAGGAGCTCTTTTTGCGGCGCTTTATACGCCGCGACCATCTGTACACCGCCTAGAGTGTTCAACAACTCCACAGCGGTGCCTTCGAGGTGAGTCATTGCAGGCAAGACGACTCGGTGATGCTCAAGAGTGAGCCTCACCGCGACGGCAGTACCGCCACCAGCAGTGCCCGGCCTGTCGTTTCGATAGCACACATAGTTGGCCAGTCGTAACCGACTCGCAGGAGTCAAGTGGGTCTCATTGAGAAGGACTACGTCGGGTTTGAGTCGGGCCAGTAATTCTTGGAGTTCCTGGATCTTGTTGGACAACCCGTTGGCGTTCCAGGAAAGAATTGAGAGATCACGTTTGAGGACCCGACTCATAGAAAACCTACACAAGTGGCGGCTTCCACCAAGAGCATGAATCTCTCGGTTGTATCGGCAGTCTCCAAGCGGGAGCGGATGGACCTGAAGGTCTGGGCAACTTTGCGGAGGTCGAATTCCGCAAGGAAGTCTTTGACGACCTGATAATCGTCTGGAACGGTTTTTGAGGCAGAGTGCCCGGAGACTGTTTGCGCATAAGAGCGCCGAGGCTTGTCAATCGGGGGATTGGTGGAAGCCAGGGGTTTCTTAGGGCCAGGTGTAGCGCCTCTAGCGGAGGTGCTAGGAAGAGGGACAGATGCGATAACGTCGGTCTTCACGCGCTGCGCAGGCTGTCTGGACTGTGCGGCTGGGTTGGCAGGAGCCCGGGATCTAGCGCCACGGGGCTTACGTTGCCGCTTCTTTTTGCCTGCATTAGGGAACCGCGGGGGCGGGAGGTCAGGCGAGGCTGCTTCTAAAGCAGGGGCAGGATTCTCCGGTGCTGGGGAGGGTTGAGAATTCTCAGGCTCCACAACCGAGATGTTTGGCAGTGGCTGGTCTGTCTCACTTTTTTTAGAAGTCGCGAGATTGCGGCGCTTTTTCGCCTGAGGCGGGACAGGGGCCTGGGAAGGAGCCTGAGATGGAGATGCCTGAACTACAGGTGTCTGCTTCGGGCCTTTGCTACGTTTACGTTGCCTGTTGGCAACTGCGGCGAAAGACACGGCAGCCGTAGCAGGAGGCGCAGGGCCTGGCTGCTCGGTTGCAGGTCTAGAACCAGCTTCCGGATGCCTCGGTGGTGGCAGGCGCCCTTTCGGCTTTCGCCGCTCGAGCTCCCGCTGAAACACCGGACATGCCCGGTAGTTGGCGGGGTGACTTCCGCCGCAGTTGATGCACCTTTTAAAAGCTGGAGCATCGCAATGTTTACTGGCGTGAGGCAAAGAACACCTCACGCACGCCGGAGCGTTAGAGCAAGTCTCTGAATGGTGCCCGAAGCGTTGGCACTTGTAGCACTGAGGCAGAGCCCCGGGAGCGCGGCTTCTTTCCACTTTTACGCGGAAACCAAAAAGCCGCGTAAGAGAGAGTAGGCTTGCGCCTGCCTCGCTGTTCTCGACCATGATGCGAACCAGGGGAATTGGACGCCTTGGTCCGGCGGGAGCAAATACCCGATGTACCGCGCGAACCGGATAACCCAGTTCGCGCAGCTCATCGAGGATTTCCTCGAGAGGAGAGTCCACGTCTAGGCCCCTGAGCACGAGGGACAGAGGCTTCACGTGTTTCGGGGTAAAGGTGTGGTACTGCAGGTTGGCTGATTCGACGAACGCCATGACGCTGCGGTACTCGTCCATTCCGCGGACAGCGATCTTGACAGTGTCGCCCCCAAGGAGCTTCAGGTCAACGCTGGCCGGGGAAAGTCCGGGAGCCACTATGAGTCGCCGGTAAAAACCGGTGACGTTGTTCACGCCGTGAACGAACACGGGCGGGATGCGACGAATGACCGGCGGTGCTTGGGCAGCGCCGGGCACAGTCGGCTCCGAGCCAGATTCGCCATCGGCGGGGACAACTTCCATGGCGGACGCCGAGGAAGAGGTTGAGGAGGACCGGTTTCGCCTCGGTTTCTTAACCGGGCGCCCCCGTGGCCCAACCGCCACGAAAGCGTCGGTCTCGTCACCGGGCAGCGGAACCGTCCGGGGATCGACAACTTGGTCCGCATCCATAGCCGGAGAACACGGCGAATCGCTCGTGTGGGGTATGGAAGAGGCGAGCGACTGCGTGCTCGTTGACGGGCCCGGAGCGGGCATTTCCGCCAACGAGCGGGAGGTTTGCCGACCAGAGGCAGCCAGGAGGCAGCGGTATTTCTTTCAGAGCTGTTGGGTTGCGCATCGTGAGACGACCCAATGGTATCCTAGTACCGAGCCTCCTATGAGGGGCTCCTGCCTAGTGGTCCTGTCCAGACGGAATATTGATTAGTTAATTTTTATTGGTCGTTACAACGACATGCTCGTACTAGGTCGACTAGTACAGTATTTGTCGAGGCCGTTTCCAAGATTCACCTGGACGTATTCGGTACTTGCCAAGGCCAGCTATGAGTGGGTTTGTCTGGGTCCTCGCAGCTCGGACGTAAAATTTACGTGCAAGTCGCCTTGCGGTGTCATCCAAGGAGCGGACACCGAGTCCTCTTCTCAGGAGACGAGAAGAAAACCGATAGGGGACTTTGGCCGCTAGCCGAAGCCCTCTATCGAGAACGCTTTGCAACCTTCTTTTATGAACGGTTGCGAGGTAACCCCAGACGGGAAGAGCGTAGGTAATGATCGGCAACAGATACGCGTTGACAATCAACTTACCCAGCTTGCGGGTCATAGCCTTGTTCCAGGGTCAGGGGCTGTGCGGGACGAAGGGCTTGCCCGTCGCCCGCTCGTGCACTACGTTCCGAGCTTCAGTAGAGCTCCTGCCGTAGGGACTACTGATATTATGGATTGAGGGTGTGGCCTGCTACCGGCCGTGGGTTTTCAATTAATAATTAATTGAGGGTGAGTGTTCGCCGAGGCCGGGTCCAAGATTCTCCTGGCACAGATTGGTAGCGACCGAGGGCGCTAATGAGATGGTTGCCCTGGAATCGGGCGGATCGACGATAGAATTTCCGGGACAGTGTCCGTATAGTGGCGTCCAGGGAACGGACACGCAGGGAATCACGGATGGTTTTATTAGAGGTCAGATAATGGGCTTTGCATGCCCAGCGTAATCCTCGGTCGAGGAGAGACTGAAGCTTTCGCTTATGGGTCTTGGCCAAGTAGCCCCAAACGGGCATCGCGTAGGTAACCATCGGCGCCACATACGTGGAGACGATAAGCTTCCCTAGGCGGCGGGTCATGGCGTTGCTACATAGGATGGGACGGAGTCGATAAAGTCGATGGGCGGTCTTTCGGGCTACTTGTGCAGAGTGTGTCCGCCAGGTGAGACGTCGGTCGAGGTGAACCCCGAGGTACTTGACCTCTCGAGACCAGGGCAGAAGTGTGTCGCCTACGTAAAGTCTGTCGGGGAGCCTTAAGCGTCTGGAGAAGACTACTGCTGTGCTCTTGGCTGCGTTGATGGCAACTCTCCATTTCTCTGCCCACTCAACGTATTCGTCCAATTGCTCCTGGAGCCAGATAACGGCCGTCTCAGCACGACGATCGACAGCATACACTGCCGTGTCGTCGGCGAACATGGCCAACCTGGTGCCAGGCAACTTGGGTACGTCGTTGACGTACACAGAGAAAAGCAGGGGGCCCAAGACGCTTCCCTGAGGGACGCCAGCAGTAATAGCCCTTTCCGAGGAAAGGGTGTTATCAACTCTCACGCGAAAGGTTCTGTTCCGAAGAAAGCTAGCAATCAGATGAAGGTAGCAATCCGGAAGCAGAATCTCCGTGAGTTTGTAAAGTAGGCCTGGATGCCAAACACGATCGAAAGCCTTCTCGACATCAAGGAAAACGGCGACGGTCTGCTCTCGCGAGCAACCGGCCTCGGCCACGGTCTCCACGAAACGCATCAATTGATGCGTCGAGGAGTGCCCAGCACGAAAGCCGAATTGCTCGGGGACCAGAATATCGAACCGTTGAAGGTGATCCGTTAGTCGCCGCTGGACTAGTCGTTCGAAGACCTTCGAAGTGGACGACAGCAGGCTGATAGGCCGGAGGTTCTCGGCGAACTTGTGGTCTTTTCCCGGCTTCGGGATCATCGTGACCGTAGCCGAACGCCATTTCTTAGGAAAATAGGCGAATCGGAAGCAGGCATTGAACAAGTCGACCAGGAAGCGAACTCCCCGGTCCGGAAGTCTCTGTAGGGCGGTGTTTGTAACACCGTCCGGTCCAGGGCTCTTCCGGGGTCGAAGCGCTAAAAGCCTGTCCGTTACCTCTTCCACCGAAGTGGGTTCAGGTTCGGATGTGATCGGGCTGCCGAGAGAAGCCTCAACTTCGGCTTCTATCTCCTCGTCGGAGTCTGGGTCCCCGGACGGGTTAGGAGCAAATTGAAGCTCCAGGTACCCGGCCAGGAACTCTGATTTCTCGTCCGGCTTGGCAAGGGGATGTCCACCAGGCCCGTTGATGGCCGGGAGTGGAGGACGGCGCCTCTTCCCGGTCATCGCGGTAGGTATCCTGTAAACGGAGGAGTCCCCCTCCGGTGCATCATCTGCCATTTTGGCGACCGTAAATTCCCAGCAGCTTCGTCGGAAGGCCTGCAAGTCACGACGTAACTTGCCGGCCGCCCGATTGAAGCTGGCCTTGTCGTCCGGATCTCTCGTCCGCTGCCACCGTCTCCGAAGTCTGTTCTTCTCTAAAGCGAGAAGACGGACTTCTTCTGGGATCCGGTGATAATCGGGCGTGAGATTAGGCTTCATCCGTGAGCACACGCCGACGGAAGAGACCACGGCTTCATCGAACAAGGCGACCGCCTCGTCGATGTGCTGAGTGGTATCAAGCGGGACCTCCTCGGGAAGCCTGCGACAAAAGGCAGGCCCGAAGCGGTCCCACTCGACCACTCGTCGCGCTGCTCTCCCAATCGTGTGACGGGTAGGTACGTGCACCTCGATGGGACAATGGTCAGAGGACAGTTCCGTTAACACGGACACCTCGATCTGGTTGACAACTCCCTTGACAACTGCAATGTCTAGTATGTCAGGTCGGGCTCCAAGTCGGAGGGGATAGTGCGTCGGTTGTCCGGGTCCGTAGGCTCGTAGATGGTGGTCGTGTAGGTACCTGCTAAGCGCCCTCCCGGATGGCGTAGTCAAGCGACTACCCCATTCGGGGTGTTTGCAGTTCAGGTCACCTGCAAGAATTACCTTCCTATGCGCACTGAAAATTGCGGACAGGTCGGCGTCTAGAACTGGTTTGGTCGGCGGTTTGTAAGCCGAAACCAGGAGGACACCTCCGAGAACTCCGGAGAGTTCAACGGCTGTGGCCTCGATATTTTGGCGAGGAGGCAAGACCACGCGGTGATGTGCAATGCAACGTTTCACCGCTATGGCCGTACCACCCCCCGCGTTCCGCCCAGGTCTATCGTCCCTGTAAAACGCATAGTTGGGCAATCTCACGTTGTCATGTGCCCTAAGCCAGGTCTCAGAGAGGAGAAGCACGTCGGGCTTGCGACGGGCTAGGAACTCTCTAAGTTCCTCGAGTTTGGGCAGAAGGCTGTTGGCGTTCCACGCTATAATGGAAAGGTCGCGCTTAATGGAGGTAATTCTGTTAGCGTGGAGCATTACAGAAGTCCTATGGCGGCTGCAGCTTCCGCGAGGAGGAGGAACTTTTCAGTCGGGGTCGCCGTGCGAAGGCGATCCCGAATGGAGCGATACAAACGGGCCACTTCTTCGAGGTCATATTCCTCGAAGAACGATTTTACCTCGGCTAAAGCTGAGGGGGATGTGGACGACGATGAAGCAGGTGGGGCAGGGTCGCTGCGGGCGGCGGCAGCATAGCTGCGGGCGGAAGTCACCCGAGATGTGTTCCTGGGTGGGCGCTCGGTCCTTTCAGCTGCAGGACGGGGCTCTACTCTGGACTGCCGAGCAACCCCAGCGCCGGAGCGCTGTGTTGGTCTAGTTTGTGGTTTCTGGGCAGGGGGAGCGGGAGCAGCGTTTTTCTGTTTCTTCTGCTTCTTCTTCTTCCTAGTCTTGGGTCTGTAGCGAGCCGCGGGTTGGGGAGATGCTGACCTCTCTGGGACTGGCTCGACTACTTCCGGGGCAGGTTCCTCGTCCATTGGAACGGGCTGATCTAGGGTCGATGCTGGCGTAGCATGCTCTTCCCGAGCAGGTTGGGACGATGCACGTGGCTGAGCACGTGGGCGAGGTCGGGCGGGAGGTTGTGGCACAGATGAGCTGACCTTCTCCGGAAGACGGGGAAAGGCAGCACGATCCGGGACGACCGGAAGCTGCTGGCGGGCAGGAGGGTTGTTCCTGTCCGCGGTCTGCCTCAGATGCTGCTGGAAAACCCAGCATCCTCTGTAATTTGCCGAGTGAGGTTCGCCGCAATTAATACAAAAGCGGCGCCCCGCAGCCGGCAATTGACAGGCCTTGGTCGGATGCGGCTTTCCGCATCTGACGCAGACCTCTGCGTTGTGGCAGCTGTCCGAGCCGTGCCCGAACCGTTGGCAACGATGGCACTGCGGGACGAGACCAGCTTCGCGGCTCCTTTCGACTTTTATGCGAAGCCCGCAAAAACTGGTCAGGCCCAGCAGTCTGTCCGCCTGTTCCCCCTTAAGGAGTATCACCCGGAGGAGGGGTAACTTACGCCTGGGGCCATAAGAGGTAAAGAGCCTGATACACTCTTTAATCGGGAAGCCGAGTTGGCGGAGCTCGTCCGCCACCTCGTCGGGTTCTGTGTCTTCGTCTAGGCCGCGAATAATTAGCCTGACGTGAGCCGCCTTCTCGTAGGAGAAAGTGTGGATTTGCAGTCCATTGGCCTGTAAGAACAGGTAGACGGCACGGTACTCTTCGTCCGTCGCGCAGCTAACGCGCAGACTGTCCCTTCCACGAAGAGACATCTGAACGTCTGCCGAGAGACGAACGCCGAGCCGGAGGCGTCTGGAAAAGTCAACGACGTTCTTGACGCCGTTGACGAACAGGGGCGGAGGGCGGCTTCTACGGGAGGGAGCATCTAAGTCTAGCTCCGGTTCTTCGGGGAGCGGAGTTTCCTCCGCTTTCCGCTTTTTCTTAGATACCACTACAGTAAAGGAGGACCCAGGCGTGGGCTGGGACGTAGTGCACGTCGGGGCAGGAGTACCCCCAGAGACAACTACGTTAGACGCTGCCGAGACCGATTGGCGGCCCTGAGAAGGACCACTGCACGATCCGACCGAGTCAGGGACAGGGCCGGGGCCTACAGATGAAGCATTGGATTGGCCCTTAGCAGGACCATTCCGCTGCCCGGCCGCAACGCGACGGTTGCCCATCGCGTTTTGGCAAAGGTAGTCGGGCCGAAGCCCTCCTACTGGGAGACTGAACCCGCTTAGCGCCGGTATTGGAGGCCGCACCACGATTAAGCGAAACGACCGACCGCTACCGGCAGGGACCTAACTTAGCCTACGCCAAGCTAAGCGGGCCGATGCCACCAAAAGCCGCGGGAAAAACAGTAAATTAAGCTAGGCTTACCTGAAGCGATCCCACGAAGTAATCCCAACAGGTCCGGGGTTCGCGAAAGCCACAAACACCACACAGCACTAACACTGGTCCACTGCACTGCACTTAGCCGCCTTTTGGCACCGGGAGGCACACTACTCACGGTAAAACACCAGCCGACACCAGACCGCGAGCGGCTACTGCCGCCAAGAGATTCGCACACGCGCACACGAAAACTGCCACGAACACAAGCCGAAGCAACCGATCTAACCGGACCAGTCGAGTCGTCTGCTGCCACGCGGCCCTATCAAGGGACGCTGAAGGCGGTCGCACGACCCACTAATGCGTGGCCGCAGCTAGCTTGGCTTCGCTCTTGTCGTTACTGGACCGGCACTGCAGGTGATCCTGTAGTTTTCTACACCTTCAGTCGTAGACGACCTTACTGCCGGCGCAAGCTAGGGCGGGAGCACCAACCGCCAACAACGTTCCAAGAAGAGTCCGCACTTGATACTGCAATCTCAGCCAGAAGAGCTCCTGAGCTTCGATGTGAAGTGGTCCACAGGCAGACGAAGGTAGCCTTGTTTTTTTTTTTTTTTTTTTTTTTTTTTTTTTTTTTTTTTTTTTTTTTTTTTTTTTTTTTTTTTTTTTTCGCTCTGGGCTTTGCGGTTGTGCGTCGCAGAGACGAACCGCACGGGAACTGAGTTCCGAGCTACCATCTGGAGCTCCTGCCTCGTGGCCCTGCCCAAGTAGGGCGCGTGCTCTATAGCAGGCCGATTCTCGGCTGTTGTGCTAGCCTACGCTAGCGCAGTATGCACCGAGGGCGTTTCCACGAATCACCTGGGCGTATACGGTACCTTCCCAGCCCAGTCACTAGAGGATTGCCTGGGAACCTCGCCGCACGTGCATAAAATTTGCGTGCAAGCCGCCTGAAAGTGTCGTCTAAGGAGCGGACGCCAAGTCCTCTCCTTAGAAGGCGAGATGAGAAGCGACGGGGGACTTTGGCCGCTAGCCGAAGCCCCCTGTCGAGGACGCTCTGCAACTTCTTTTTATGCATTGCGGCGAGGTAACCCCAGACCGGGCAGGCGTAGGTAATGACCGGCAGCAGATACGCGCCGACGATCATCCTACCCAATTTCCTGGTCATGGCTGAGCTGATCAGGAGTGGAAACAGTGCGCACAGGCGAGTGGATGCTCGCTTTAGAACTGTCTGTGCGTGGGTACGCCAGGTGAGCCGACGGTCGAGGTGTAAGCCGAGGTACTTGACCTCGTTGGACCAGCGCAAGTACGTTCTGCCGATACGTAGTTGCCTAACGGGGTTCTTCCGTCGCTTGGAGAATTCGACGGCTACGCTCTTGGTGGCGTTGAGTTGCACTCTCCAATTCTCAGTCCAGTCCACGAGCGTGTCGAGCTGGCGCTGCAGTCTTAGGACGGCCCTTTCCTCATGACGATCGGCCGTAAATACGGCCGTGTCGTCAGCGAAGAGGGCCATCTGGACTCCAGGCTGTCTCGGCACGTCGTTGACGTAGATCGAGAACAGAAGGGGGCCTAGAACACTACCTTGAGGGACGCCGGCTGTGATTCGTCTCTCGGAAGAGACAGAATCGCCAACTCTCACGCAGAAGGTCCTCTCCGTCAGAAAGCTAGCAACCAGATGGAGGTAGCAGTCCGGGAGCTGGACTTCCCTAAGTTTGAATAAAAGGCCATCATGCCATACGCTGTCGAAGGCTTTCTCAACATCTAAGAAACAGCCAACGGTCCGTTCTCTCCGACACCCGGCTTCCGTGATGCTTTCCACCAGTCTCATCAGTTGATGAGTGGTCGAATGCCCCACACGAAAGCCGAACTGTTCGGGGACCAGCACGTCAAAGTTGGTTAGATGCTCTCGTACACGACGCTGCACGAGGCGCTCAAAAACCTTGGACGTAGCGGAAAGTAGGCTGATAGGCCGGAGGTTTTCCGAGCGGGTGGTATCCTTTCCCTGCTTCGGGATCACGATAACCGTCGCCTTTCTCCATTTCTTGGGAAAGTAGGCCAGTCTAAGACACGCGTTGAACAAATCAGTCAAGAATTGAACTCCAGGCTCGGGAAGAAGTCGTAGAGCGGTGTTGGTAACACCGTCCGGGCCTGGAGCCTTTCTTGGCTGAAGTTCAGCGAGCCGATCTGAGACCTCTTCCAAAGAGATGGGTTCGGGCTCCGCCGTGATCGGAAGAGACAGAAAGTCTTCCACAGCCATCTCGACTTGTTCGTCGAAGTCCCAGTCCATGGGCGGGTTGGGAGCGAACTGACGCTCGAAACACAAGCCCAAGTACTCGGCCTTCTCCTCCGGGCGACCCAGGAGTCGACCGAACGGTCCAACAATGGCGGGAAGTGGAGGTCGGCGCCTCCGTCCCGTCAATGCGGTAGGTATTCTGTACGGGTGAGATTGCGGGTCCGCATCCCCCGTTCGGGCCACGTCGAGTTCCCAACAGCTACGTCGGAACGCCTTCAGACTGCCACGCAGTCGTCCGGTGAGCCGATTGTATGCTGCCTTATCGGCCGGATCACGGGTCCTCTGCCAACGTTTCCGGAAGTAATTCCTCCCGCGAGCGAGAAGAGAGACTTCCTCAGGGATGCGTTGGTAGTCGGCGTGAAGCCAGCTCGCGTACGTAGGTAGCCTTGTTGGCAAGTATCGGAAACAGTTGACCGAGACGAGCGGAACATCTGCTCTTTTTTTTTTTTTTTTTTTTTTTTTTTTTTTTTTTTTTTTTTTTTTTTTTTTTTTCGCTCTGGGCTTTGCGGTTGTGCGTCGCAGAGACGAACCGCACGGGAAACTGAGTTCCGAGCTACCTTCTGGAGCTCCTGCCTCGTGGCCCTGCCCAAGTAGGGCGCGTGCTCTATAGCAGGCCGATTCTCGGCTGTTGTGCTAGCCTACGCTAGCGCAGTATGCACCGAGGGCGTTTCCACGAATCACCTGGGCGTATACGGTACCTTCCCAGCCCAGTCACTAGAGGATTGCCTGGGAACCTCGCCGCACGTGCATAAAATTTGCGTGCAAGCCGCCTGAAAGTGTCGTCTAAGGAGCGGACGCCAAGTCCTCTCCTTAGAAGGCGAGATGAGAAGCGACGGGGGACTTTGGCCGCTAGCCGAAGCCCCCTGTCGAGGACGCTCTGCAACTTCTTTTTATGCATTGCGGCGAGGTAACCCCAGACCGGGCAGGCGTAGGTAATGACCGGCAGCAGATACGCGCCGACGATCATCCTACCCAATTTCCTGGTCATGGCTGAGCTGATCAGGAGTGGAAACAGTGCGCACAGGCGAGTGGATGCTCGCTTTAGAACTGTCTGTGCGTGGGTACGCCAGGTGAGCCGACGGTCGAGGTGTAAGCCGAGGTACTTGACCTCGTTGGACCAGCGCAAGTACGTTCTGCCGATACGTAGTTGCCTAACGGGGTTCTTCCGTCGCTTGGAGAATTCGACGGCTACGCTCTTGGTGGCGTTGAGTTGCACTCTCCAATTCTCAGTCCAGTCCACGAGCGTGTCGAGCTGGCGCTGCAGTCGTAGGACGGCCCTTTCCTCATGACGATCGGCCGTAAATACGGCCGTGTCGTCAGCGAAGAGGGCCATCTGGACTCCAGGCTGTCTCGGCACGTCGTTGACGTAGATCGAGAACAGAAGGGGGCCTAGAACGCTACCTTGAGGGACGCCGGCTGTGATTCGTCTCTCGGAAGAGACAGAATCGCCAACTCTCACGCAGAAGGTCCTCTCCGTCAGAAAGCTAGCAACCAGATGGAGGTAGCAGTCCGGGAGCTGGACTTCCCTAAGTTTGAATAAAAGGCCATCATGCCATACGCTGTCGAAGGCTTTCTCAACATCTAAGAAACAGCCAACGGTCCGTTCTCTCCGACACCCGGCTTCCGTGATGCTTTCCACCAGTCTCATCAGTTGATGAGTGGTCGAATGCCCCACACGAAAGCCGAACTGTTCGGGGACCAGCACGTCAAAGTTGGTTAGATGCTCTCGTACACGACGCTGCACGAGGCGCTCAAAAACCTTGGACGTAGCGGAAAGTAGGCTGATAGGCCGGAGGTTTTCCGAGCGGGTGGTATCCTTTCCCTGCTTCGGGATCACGATAACCGTCGCCTTTCTCCATTTCTTGGGAAAGTAGGCCAGTCTAAGACACGCGTTGAACAAATCAGTCAAGAATTGAACTCCAGGCCCGGGAAGAAGTCGTAGAGCGGTGTTGGTAACACCGTCCGGGCCTGGAGCCTTTCTTGGCTGAAGTTCAGCGAGCCGATCTGAGACCTCTTCCAAAGAGATGGGTTCGGGCTCCGCCGTGATCGGAAGAGACAGAAAGTCTTCCACAGCCATCTCGACTTGTTCGTCGAAGTCCCAGTCCATGGGCGGGTTGGGAGCGAACTGACGCTCGAAACACAAGCCCAAGTACTCGGCCTTCTCCTCCGGGCGACCCAGGAGTCGACCGAACGGTCCAACAATGGCGGGAAGTGGAGGTCGGCGCCTCCGTCCCGTCAATGCGGTAGGTATTCTGTACGGGTGAGATTGCGGGTCCGCATCCCCCGTTCGGGCCACGTCGAGTTCCCAACAGCTACGTCGGAACGCCTTCAGACTGCCACGCAGTCGTCCGGTGAGCCGATTGTATGCTGCCTTATCGGCCGGATCACGGGTCCTCTGCCAACGTTTCCGGAAGTAATTCCTCTCGCAAGCGAGAAGAGAGACTTCCTCAGGGATGCGTTGGTAGTCAGGCGTGAAGCCAGCTCGCGTACGTGAAGACACGCCTATAGCCGAGATGATTGCCTCTTCGATTCCCGCAACTGCTTCGTCTAGGAGGCGAACGGAATCGAGTGGGGCCGCTGGCGGCAATCTACGGCACAAGGCCGGGCCGTAGCGATCCCAATCGATGACCTTCTGCTTGTCAGAACGTGCATAGGCGTGCTGGGTAGCGACGTGGACCAAGATAGGGTTGTGGTCGGATGTCAGCTCCGTAAGTGAGAATACCTCGACCGGACAGACAATTCCTTGGGTCACCGCGATGTCCAGAACATCGGGAGCCGCGTTAGGCAGTGACGGAAAGAACGTGGGTTGCGCTGGACCAAACACCATCGCCCGGCGCGATTCAACAAAACTGAGCAAGCGCCTCCCGTTCGGAGTAGTCAGGCGACTATTCCAAACGCGATGCTTGCAATTCAGATCGCCGGCCAAAATTACCCTTCGATGGGAATCGAAGATGACGTCCAGGTCGCTGACAAGGAGTTCAGCTTGTGGGGGCTTGTAAGCTGAGACCACGAGGACGCCGCCAAGAGCTCCGTGGACCTCAATGGCGGTGGCCTCTAGGTTGGTAAGCTGCGGCAAAGCGACACGATGATGACCTATGGAGGTCCTCACCGCGATCGCCGTGCCGCCTCCTCGTCGGCCAACTCGGTCATCCCGATAAACCACGTAATTTGGTAATCGAAACCGGTTCGCCGGGGTCAGGTGGGTTTCCCCGAGGAGAAGTACGTCGGGTTTGAACCGAGCCAGGAATTCAAGAAGGTCGGAATGCTTGGTACCGATGTTATTAGCATTCCAGGCTACGAGCGAGAGATCTCGTCTAAGGGCTCGGTTCATAGAAGACCTATGACTTCGCAGGCTTCCACCAAGAGCATGAATCTCTCAGTTGGGTCAGCAGTTTCCAGGCGGGCTCGGATGGACCTGAAGAGAGATGCGACTTTCGGGAGGTCGTAGCTAGACAGAAAGCCGCGGACGAACTGTGCGTCATTGGAACTGACGGACTGGGTGGTTTGCCTGGAAACTGAGGCCGCATAAGAGCGACCAGGTGTTACGGCAGATCGGGTCATGGTGGAAGCCATAGGACCAGGGCCAGACGGTTTTGGATCAGCGGCAGGAAAAGTACGCTGTTGCGCTTCGTCGGACTTGTTGTACCGGGAAGCAGGACTTTTCTTGGGCTGTGGGCAGGCAGGAGCTCGGGGCCGAGCATCCGGTGTGGGTATCCCTTTGTTCCTGGGTTTGATGCCTGCTCGCGGAAATCGCGGAGGTGGCAGGGGCGGCGAGGCTACCTCTGGTTCAGAGGCGGGAGTAGGAGGTTCCGCGGAGGTGGAGGGTTCATTCTCCGGCTCCAAAACCGAGATAACAGCTACTGGGCGTGTCTCTGCTGTGGAAGGAGACGCGGTACGTTTAGTTGCCTTTGTAGGGGCTGGAGGTGGAGCCGGAGAGGGCGCGCGCCGTGCCGGTTGTGCCTGAGGTTTAGGCCTAGCCTGCATTTTAGGCTGTCTAGGTTGGGGCTGCATAACTGGCTGCCGTGGCTTCGGGAGGGGCCCCTGCGGCTTTTGCTTCCGCAGGAGCTCCGCCTTATAGACCGGGCAGTTTACGTTAGACGCTGCGTGGCCTTGACCACAATTTATGCAGCGAAATTTGGTTTTGTCTGCCACAGTGCAGGCCTGTGTTGAATGTCCCAGAGAACATCGGAGACAGGCCGGGGCATTGCGGCAGACGTCGGTGTGGTGGCCGAACCTCTGGCACCGGTGGCACTGCGCAAGCTTGCCCTGGGGTCGACTGGTTTCCACCCGGACGCGGAAGCCAAACAGCCGCGTCAGGTGGAAAATTTTGTCTGCAGCCTCGCCCTTCTCGAGCTGGAGACGGACGAGCGGGAGAGGTACTCGGGTTTCTGAGTGAGTGTACAGGCGGAAAATTGCCTGCACCGGGTACCCGAGGTCGCGGAGTTCCATAAGGATCTCCTGAGGATCAGTGTGCGCGTCGAGCCCTCGCAAAATTACCGACAAGGGCTTGACGCGCTTAGGAGTAAAGGTGTGATACTGCAGGTTATGCGCTTGGAGGAAGGCCTCGACCAAGCGATGGTCCTCGAGCTGGCGGACGACAATCCTGACCGTATCACCGCCAAGCAGCTTCAGGTCAAGCTTGTCGGCCGACAGGCCGTGGGCCGCGATCAGCCGTCTGTATAAGGCGGCGACATTGGATACGCTATGGACGTACAGGGGCGGCGCACGACCAACAGCGGCAGCAGCCGGAGCTGCTGTCGAAGTAGTCGGAACCGCGACCTGTGGGCCCTGAGAAGGTCCAATGTCCATGGCCGAGGTCTGTGAGGAAGTGGATCCAGGTGCGTGGGTCCTCTTGGGCTTCTTAGCCGGGCGATTTCGCCGACCAACGGTCGCGAACTCGCCCGACTCGTCTGCCGGCAGAGGGGGAAGCGGGTTGGGGAGAGGATCGTCCGTCTCCATCGCCCGAGGCGAATCGGGCGAGTCGCCCAGATGGGGTAGCAAGGCGGGGCCGAGCGACTCGGCACTTGGGCCGTTGCCTGTAGAAGGCATGCTGGCCAGGTGCGACGGCTGCCGGGCAGAGACTGCTAGGCAGTCACTGCCAGACGCCAGGGATCTCGGGTCCGGCCGAAGCCGGATTACCCGCGCGTCTTCCTTGTTCACGACGATGCGGGAGGAGCTGGGCTAACGACCAGCTTCGTTGAATACCAGTCCTTACCAAGACTGGTGTCCACTGGCCCCTTTACCCCGGCGATATCCTAGCTCGCTTACCACTGGTGGGGGCTTGCAAGGATCGTCCGGGGCAGCGCTACCTAACGGTCGTGAACAAGTTAGGAATTACACACTGGAAATGCGGCACTCACCAGGTGAGCCCAGAGCAATCTTCTTTCCTGTCCGGCAGATGTTGTTCCGGCGCAGGTGGTCCTTAGCAGGGCAACTTCGGCTAGCTGCTTCTTCTACCGGCTACTAAGTTCACCGGCAGCAGCTGGCTTGGTTCCCACGAAGAGAAGAGTTATTCCTCGTCGAAAGGCGAGGTGGCCGAAGGCAGCAAAGCCGTAGATGGTCCAGCGAAGAGAGCTGAAGAAGAGCAGTCCAATGAGAGCGTCCTTTCAGGTCAGAAGCTGGAGCAGAAGTGTTGATTCTGTCTCGATCGTCTCTGACATCTGCTCTCCGTTACCAGCGGCCGAGACGTGACCAACTACGTGCTCGGAGCGAGCCAATCCGGCATCAGCAGCCGCCGAGACGTGACCAACTTCGTGTTCGGAGCTAGCCAATCAGCGATGCCGGTTAGTTAATAAAACCCGGGCCGGCAGAAAATTTTGCGCACATTCTGAGGCCAGCTGGCGAACGAGAAGGTCGTGCTTGCCTGACGCTCCGTACAGGTCGACGCAGCTTCGCTACGATATTGTGCAGTGAGTGTCATTTTGTGCCGTCCAGTGTATCTGTTAGAATTCGTTCATACAATACACTATCCGTGTGTGTGCTCCGTGTAAGTTGCGAGGTCAAGCAGGTATTTATTTATACATAATTAGCGTTTGCCAAGAACGACTGAGTGTTGTGAGTGTAAGGAAGCTGTCATCCTTTGTCTGCGCAGCTCTGCTGCACAGGCCGAGAGCTCTGTCAGTTGTTTGTTTGAGCGCGTGTCTCAGATTAGATTGGAACTCGCTTTACACCGCCTGATTTTTACTTTTATACAATCCAGTAAATACTATCACACACATACACACACAATACATTTTTCGTTGTCTCCACTCGGACTTCTAGTCCTGTGGCACTCACACACATATTACATTTACAGCATCACTGTTTCTGCAATTGTAGCCATAATTTATTTACCCCTACTCTTCCCGTAATTACTACCCGCCCTGTGTAACTCTTACCTGGCCCCTGTGGCATACACGCTACATAACACACATTAACTCCATTCATTCTGAACTATAATATTGCCAATACAAACACCCCTATATACAGTACGCTCTACACACACAACATTTGCAGCCAAGACTACCACAGTAACATAAGCAGTCAGTTTCTACTATTTGTTTAATTTAATATCAAGTATCAAGAGTACTAACACACAGTGCAATACCTATTTTAATTATAACGAAATAACGTACATTAGTAATAACGAATTTCTCTCTTAGTCTTTATGCCGCCAATCTCCCCCTTGTAACCGTAAAAAACCCCGTACGCCTCACTCCCTCCGCAGCCGACCGCTTGGCACCTTAGTTGCCTAGCTGTCGCTCCCCCTCGCCCCTCACCCACACCTCTACATAACAGCTGCACACGACCGTTAGACATAGTTCATTTACGCTCTCTCTCCTACACGTATACTCCACACTCTTCTCACTCGCACGCATACACTTCATACATACCGCTACCCACACAACAGCCACACGCTTTCTTTGTTTACTGATTTGTATCTGCGCTCTCACTCCTACTAGTATACCCTTCTCCCTCGCACACGCGCGCTGACTGTACTTGTACACAGCGCTGCCTGTACATTCCCCCTTACAACAGCTGCCAGCTCTTTCTCACTTGCACACACACAAACCTTCTTCTCTCTTTCTCCCTCTCATTGATTTCATTTACGCTCTCTCTCCTACACGTATACTCCACACTCTTCTCACTCGCACGCATACACTTCATACATCCCGCTGCCCACACAACCGCCACACGCTTTCTTTGTTTACTGATTTGTATCTGCGCTCTCACTCCTACTCGTATACCCTTCTCCCTCGCACACGCACGCTGACTGTACTTGTGCACAGCGCTGCCTGTACATTCCCCCTTACAACAGCTGCCTAGCTCTTTCTCACTTGCACACACACAAACCTTCCTCTCTCTCTCTCTCTCTCTCTCTCATTGACACGACCGCACACCTCATTATTAACTTAACAAGGCTGCTTCCCTCACTTTACGCTCTCTTTACACAAACACTCATTGTTACTTAACCGCATTACTTCTACTCTCCCCTTCGTCAGATTCACTTTCCTTCTCTGACCCACTAACGCGCTACCGCCTCGACACAGCTGTCCATACAACTTTATACACACGCGCCTCTACCCTTTCATTCTAAAACCTAATTACACATACCGCCTATATACTACACGACACATTGCCGGCCTAATACTTTTATTCCCTTCTCTCTGATTACTGATTAATTTAATTAATTTTAACTTTAATTATTATTTCTGCACATTCTACTTTGCATACTTCCCTGACTGATACCCTCGCTCAATTGTCTTTTCACCATGACCAAACGCAAACCCCGGCCGCCCGCTACCACGCAAAAACATCCTCCTGATCGCTCGCCATCCCCTGCTTCCTCACTCGCCTCTACAGCCTCATCAATTTCAATACCAACTACTCGCTCCCGTAAAAGGCAAGCTACGCCTAAACCGACTTCACCACTCCCCCCTCACTCCAATCGCCATCACCCTCCACCTCAACCCCCCTTAATAAGCTCCAACCTACCCCTCCTAATACCCAACCCCCCCGCCCCCTCAATCCCAAACTTTATTAATCCTGAAACACACGAAGAATCCGAACAACCCTATCTTTCTCTCCAACCTCATCAAAACCCATTGCCCGAAACTTCGGCTCCCCCGCAACTTCTTCTCCCCCAAAAACGCTATTACCACCCTGCAATTCTCCTCCCTCCCAGACCTCCAATTGTTCTGCCAATATATACCCGTGTCCACTTTCGGACCTAATGCCGTATACAGGGCATTCCAAACAACCCAACCGACACAGAAACCCAAAGACCCCCCCAGAAAACCTCTCAAAACCCTAGTCGTCCGTGGTGTCGCTCCAGACATCGACATACTGGACTTCCAGGAAGCTTTGGAAGAGGACCAGCGCCTCCAAATAGCTTTCTGCAGGCGAATTATGTCGGATCTGGGACCAACCGGCCTCATCCGAATTTTTAGCCACGACGCAGAAACCATTAACCTATTACTAACTGAAGGCGCCTTTGTCGCTGGCAGACACTACAAGACGGAAGAATCCCGACAGACGGAACGTCATATACCTTGCCCCCGCTGCCACCTTTATGGCCACACAGCTGCCTCCTGTTCCTACCAACCCCGTTGCCGCGTGTGCGGCAATAAAACTCCCACTGCCCTTTGCCCGCATACCAACCACGACTTCAGCTCGCCGTTCTGTGCGACTTGTAACTCCTCCTCAGACCATTTCACGGGCCAAACTAAATGCCCGAAATATCCTAAACAGACTCCGGTCCCCGCCTCGCAAGCCCCCGTCGTCCCAATAATACCCGCGTCACCACCTAAGGCAAACCCGTGGAAACCACAACCCACAGACTTCCCCTCTCTCAATACCGCTATCGCCACCGCCTCCGCACCTACACAAACCGCCCCCACCTTACCTCAACCGGCAGATGGCCAACCCGTCGACACAGAAATTACTCCAGAAACCTCCAACGCTACTTCTACTCCTACCACAATCGACACAACGACTATACTCGGCCTCTTTCAGTCGATGATGACCGACGTCCAAAAAATGATTACCGACATGACTCGATCAGTCTTTGACGCCCTCATCGCAGTCATTTATAATGTTACAGAACCCGTCTCTCACAACAAACTACGTACTAGCGTAAACCAAATCACAAAGCGACTATTTGACACTAGGACGCTTTTTAACCGGACCCCTGAAGGCCTTACAATCCTTCACTCCAAATCCAAGCGATAAGCTTCGATGGGAGAAGACGGCAGCGTAATCTGCAAGAACCATCTCACCCTTCTTCATCTCAACGTTCGTAGCCTCCGGGCTCGACGAGATGAACTCCTCCTCTTTCTACAGGAATCCCATACAGACGTCGCCACCCTTAACGAGACTTATCTAACTGCCAGGCATCGCCTGTTCTTCCCGGGCTATACCCTCTTCAGGCAGGACAACGGATCTCACTCGGGCGGAGTTGCGATACTTGTTCGTAACTCTCTCCGAGCGAAAGTAATACCCCTATCAAACAGCCCGACTGACTCACTTCTAGTCAAACTCAGCTTCGCAAACTCCCCTCCCCTCTTCATAGCAACATACTACTGCCCCCCACGTGCCGACATAGACGTCAACTACCTCCATCACTTGGCCATGACCTACCCCCGTTTACTTCTCTTCGGAGATCTAAACGCCCATCACCGACAACTCGGAGACTGTTATAACACCGCCCGAGGTACGAGTGTGCTTCAGGCGGTTAATAACTTCGGTCTCAGGCACCATCGTACCCCGTTTACCCGCCAGCCGGTAACTCCGGCCCAACGACCTACCTGTCCCGATAAGCTGTTTACCTCAGCCGACATCTCCCGTAAAATAAGCGGGATCTCCCAAGGCCCGGATGTTGGCTCTGACCACATCCCTATTCTACTTGTAATTTCCTACGGCCACGTAAAATACCCCACCCTGGAACCCCGCACGACGGCCGTAACAGACTTTCACGCTGCCGACTGGCCTCTTTTTTCTCAAGCTTTAGCTTCCCTTATATCCCCTCTTCCTGCCCCGCCCACCACCCCCACGCAAACGGACGCTTACAACGACCTAATCACGACATCTATTCAGACGGCGATGGCACAAGCCATACCGACGAAACATGTCCGCTACTCCCAACTCAGGCTCCCTCCCCCGGTCCTTACACTGATACGCCGGAAACGCTGGATCCGCCGCCTCTTAAGCAGAGATCGGCGGAACGAGCATCTCTGCTTGGAATACAGGAGACTTTCAAATGCCGTCAAGATCGCCATAAAAGACTTTCGATCTTCCCGCATTGAGAGCCTCTGTACTTCTGTACAGGATTCCTTTCACAACGACGCACCCAGATTCTGGAAACAGGTCAAACGTCTACACAACCCGCCCAAAGCCGATACCCCTCTCCAGTTAGGCGACCGCCTTCTCGTCAGCGATGAGGAGAAGGCCGCTGCCTTTCGGGACTCTCTCCAGACCATCCATAGCCACCCCGTTAGCCCGGACTTTGACGCCATCGCCGAAAGTACTATAGACACTTTTCTAACCACTCACTCAGACCTCTTCACCCCACACGACGTCCTGACCGCAGACCACGACCATCCGCTGGAGCGGCCCATAGACCCAGACGACATCAAAGACCGACTTAGTAAATGCAGAAATACAGCCCCTGGCCCTGACGGAATCCCCAACCGGATTTTAAAAGCGCTCCCCGACACTGCTATCGAAGCCCTAGCCCATCTGTACACAGCTAGTCTCCTCCTTGGCTACGTCCCGCGGGTTAGGAAACACGCCCATGTCCTCATGTTCCCCAAACCTAAGAAAAGCGCCAGCCTCCCGTCGAACTATCGCCCGATTTCTCTCACCCCTGCAATCTCCAGGCTTTTCGAGAAAATCCTCGTCGCCAGGATACATCCCCACCTACAAACTCATAGCGTCCTCCCCAGTACCCAGGGCGGATTCCGCCCTGGCTACAACATATACGATCAACTCGTTCGGGTTATCAGCGCCATCCAGGACAACTCGGCCCGCAAACGCCCGACCATCTTAGCCCTACTCGACATCCGCAAAGCCTTCGACTCTGTCTGGCACAATGGCCTCCGTTTTAAGATCCTCGGATGTCACTTTCCCCCAACCATCGTCAAATGGCTCTCCCAGTTCCTGGATGGCCGCACGGCACAAGTCCGAGTCCGTCAGCATCTCTCGGCACCCTTCAGCCTTCACGCCGGTGTCCCCCAAAGCTCCGCCATTAGCCCGCTACTCTATATCATCTTTACGAAAGACACCCCTCCCCCTCCGCCTACTCTACCCTACCCATCTGCAGGCCTAGCCCAGTACGCCGACGATACTGCCTACTGGGTCTCAGCAGGCGCACACCGGCAGATCCCAATCAAATTACAGCAAATCCTAGAACCTTTCTTCGCCTACTGCAATACTTGGCGAATAACTGTAAACGCGGACAAGACCCAACTCTGTGTTTTCAACTCCACTGGACGCAACATGTCGCATTTCTATTCAACGCCCGTCCGCGTTGGCCCATCATCAGTACGCCCGAAGCGTGATTGCCAATATCTAGGCGTCACGCTTGACTCCAAACTTACCTGGCGACCACACATCAAACGCACAACTACCATCGCCCGTACCCGCCTCCGTTCTCTCAGAACCCTCAGCCGACTAAACCACTGCTCCAGCGACTTACTAGGCCGAATCTATACTACATGTATCCGACCCATCCTCACATATGCACACCCAGTTCTCCTTACTGCCTCTCCAGCCTACCTCGA
The DNA here is from genome assembly GCA_034769895.1 of Magicicada septendecula. Lineage (NCBI taxonomy): Eukaryota > Metazoa > Arthropoda > Insecta > Hemiptera > Cicadidae > Magicicada > Magicicada septendecula. Next base: position 132,799,339 of record CM068373.1, on the reverse strand, counting down.
TCTCCACCGTCTCACAGAACGACGGGCCCTAAGACTCATATACCGCCGACCACGCCTGACGAAGACTTCCAATGCCGCCCTGTGTGCGCTTAACACCCGCTTCCCTGACCTTGATTCCTTCCTTGTTAAACTCAACTGGAAGTATTCCCGCACAGCCTCCCGCCGCAATTCCATTCAAACGATAGTCCCGTCAATTAATAGAAACACCCGCAATACAAGCCGACCTTCCTACTTACTAAATCGCCTCCTCGCAATAGCCAATGGTCCTCCCCCTCGCCTCCAACCGCGCCGGCGTCAACGACACAGACCTGTTTAAGCAGTAACACATACCTTTTCCCCGCCACGGACTTATCTCTCCCAGGCAGTAGCGACCTGTCTTCCTAAAGCAGCCTCAATACCCAACACGCGATAAACACTCTCTTCTCTTCACAGTAAACACACACTCTAGTTCCCCACACTTACGTACCCGAACATAACCCGAATCTGTTCCTTCCGCCTCCCTTGACGGCTCCCTGTCGCCACCCAACAGCTTTGGCGACCAGCGTCACACTTCCCAGTCTTGGCCGCCCCCCCCCCCTGCAAGAACGTCGCAGAACAATATGAAGAAGAAATAAAATAAATAAACAAAATGCATCAATAAAGATGCCCCAGAAACATTATAACGGCCACATCCATCTCCCTCTCCCTCTCGAGTATGGCTACACACTACACCTCACACAATATAACCAACAAACAGTACTCTCCCAACTAAGTGCCTCCACCTTCTCTGCGCTCCGATCGTCTGACCCCTTACCCACACGGCTGAAGGGAGCTCGTCTCCAAAACAGCCCGAGTCCGACCATACTGGTCGGTCTCAAACAGCAAAAAAAAAAAAAAAAAAAAATTTTGCGCACACTTCATCGCCACGCCATCGAACGCCCTTCATCTCCTCTGCTCTCTCGGACGACATCGGGGCGGAGTCAGCCGGAAGGAACAGCCGAAGAATAGAACCGCCGCCGTTCTTGCGTCTTCGCACTCCTGTTCCGCGCCAGCGATGGATTTCGCTGGGCAGCCGACTCTACAACCGGTGCCGAAAGAAGAGGAGGACTGCAGTACGCCACGATCAGCGGGCGCAGCCGCCGAACATCTCAGCGCGGCACGACCAACATCACCGTTTTCGCCACTCGGTCCTTTTTAGGGCCACCAAAAAACGATAGTTTGTACGATTGGCGCCAGTTGTCATGCGGCAAGCCTTTTGTCCGGTGACAAGACGTTTGTTACCTGTTGCCCACCATTTCACGTAGCCGAATTCTACATAAACATATCAATGTTGGAATTTCTGTACAATTTGTAGTATCTGATCACACAATGCATTTTTCATTAAAAAAGATGTACTTTTAAATTGTGTTACAAATATTGTTTTGGAAATGCAGAGTGACCATGGGAATGCAGCTTAACAAATCGATTTGTACAGGTTCCTGGCTATATCCAAATGACATAGTTGTTATTCAAGAAAGTGGGGATGATTTACAAAGATTTGTGTTTCAGTTACAAGAAGTGGCAAGACAGTACTCACTGACAGTTTAAGAGAAAATGGTAAAACCATAACTTTTGAAGGAAAATGTCCAGTGAGGACTAAAACAGCTATGAATAACAGTACTTTAAAACAAGTCAGCCATTTTAAATAACATGGATGAGAAGTAAGGTATGAGTCTGAAGCTCATATAAAAGACTTTAAAATATTACTAGAAAGATTCAAAGAAATCTTAGAAATAAAATATGACTCTGCATACAAAATAAATTTTATAAGACAACTGCAGTACCCACATTGAGACATGCAAGTGAGGTGTGGTTTATGATGAAAAAGGATTGCAGCGAGATTCGTAGTACTGAAATGCAGTTTATTTGAAATACTTTAAACTACACATTGCAAGACAGAAGAAGGAATGAGGATGTAAGAAGAGAAATAGAAGTAAAGGGTATAAGTACAATCATTTCAACTTATGGAAGACAGCGGTGTGATAATTTGCAAATGATGATGGAGGATTGACTGCCAAAAGTGGTGATGAAATATAATGTAATTGGTAGAAGAGAGGTGGGTTGTCTGAGGATAAGATGCGTGCTGCAACAGGTGTATATAACCTAGTCTTTGTAGTGAAGAAGAAGAGATGAAGAAGTTTCTGAGGTCAGTGCAGGATACGTCTTCTTTCAGTGTTTGCATTGAGGGAGAAAACAGGTAGGCCTACTCCAAGAAAGTCTTATCTGAGAAAACTTGTGTAATGTGTGTTGTCTTTAGAGGTGAAATGGGATAATACTTTCACATTAGTGGGAATGAGTGAGCTTGGATGTATGGAGCATAGATTGATGGGTTTCAAAGTCCAAATCTCACTGCGGCAGTTGTGCTATAACCTAACATGAAAGAGAGAGTGTTAGTTTTACAATCTCCCCTATAAAGTAATAACTAACAGTAATTCTTCAGTGGCTGGTGGTGAAGGTGGCTCAATAAAATTTTCACACAAGCAAGACGGCTGTATGTTGCCCCCTCTTCATTGCATCTCTCCAACAAAAACATTACCCTTTCATCTTTTCACAGAGAAATCAACATTTTGAACTTTAAAAATTGTTTGCTTAATTTTATTCAATTAATGAAATTGCTGACTCAGGCAATAAGGTAAACATTTTTATCTATAAACTAGAGTTCCAAGTCAAAATAGTGTTTGTAAAGTCAAAAGTAACGCGTTTTTCATACATATACTTTTAATTTTGAATTTGATATGCGAATAAGAAAATTATAAACAATTACTGCTGTTACTAATCATCACTGTCATCATCACTGGTGCAACAGTCTGAATCAAACCTTGGTTTCCTGAATTTTAAGTCTCTATTCCTTTGGTTTCTCAATCACAACCTCCAGTTTGATATTTTAAAAAGTGCTTTGCTAATTTCATCAACAGAGTCTTCCCAGTTGCTGTTATTATTTTTATTTATTATTATGCTGTATTTGCTGGAAAAACTATAATATAATACTTAATCAAATAACAGCTTAAAATTTACAATATTTTAAGAGTATCGGTAAATAATTGGTAAATAAGTATTGGTAAAAGACTAAATCAGAAAATAAACTACACACTTAGTACAGAAGTGGAGAAGTGTGTAATCAGCAGTAGGCTAGATGGATTCTGCAATAGTATTCTATTTTACTGTAAATAGTACAACTCATTTGCATAAAAAAATGTGTAGACAAATTAAAAAACATTATAAAAGACAGAAAAGTAAAATCAGAATTTATTTTTTTTATCTTCTGTTTGGCACTTACCACCCCAAAATTGGGGAGGCAAACCAAATCACCTGTGAAACATGTATCCAGTTGAAATACAATGATAAAAAATAAGGAATATGTACTTCCAGACATAAATTATTATCTGATACAGTGGCATAACTAGGAGATGCTCCGGGGGGGGGGGGGGATGAGACTAGCTTCTTGGAGGAATGAGATTGTTTGAAACTTGGGCACCCAATTTTACTCAGGACAAATGAGAAAGTCAAAAATTTTTCCCATATAATTTTATAAATACATTTTATAAATTCTTTCTGTCTTGCAAATAATTTCAAATACTGGTAATTAAAGATGTGTTCTAATACATGCAACCGGCTTAGAAACAGATCTATGTTAAATGATTATGGAATTTTTGCTGACATTTTTAATAGGTCTGTGTGGGAGGGAATTGGCCCCTAACTACCTCTCCCATAGTTATGCCACTGAATTACAACTATAAAAATGTTTTACTCAAAATTATCTATCTGCAGTGACAAGCATAACTTGGTTGAATCATTCACAGACAAGTACACTATTATTTACTAAATCAATTTATAAATATATTATTTATAAAACAATCATATGTGTATGAGACAATGTACAATTGTAAATACGTAGTTCCAAGTGTGAATCCTATGTATTAATAGGGCTTGGATTTATATCGTGTGCTACACAAAACCAAATCAATGTACATTTCAACCATTTTTAAAATTGAGCTGTATAGAAATAGACTTTTGATCACATTCAGTTGTATTATTTATATTTCCCAAGATGACAGTGATATTTATATTATTTATGTTGTAATAAATCGCATTATGTTGACATTAGCTAGTTTTTGTTTTGGTTTCCTAATAAAACAACCAAATTTTTAAAATATAAATAAATGGATGTGTTGTGGGACACACACCAGAAGTGGGAACTTCAGTGTTGAGTGGCGAGTGAACTGATTCATTGTGTAAAAGGTTGCGCATATGTATTTGGAATAAGATTTTGTTATAAGGATTAAGATTCAAATAAGAGGGAACAGGTAATTAAATGATACAAGGCCATAGTAGTGTTTATTAGTATTTTATTACAAAAAATTGATATTTATAATGAATATAAATAGAATGATATCACACATATTATTTTCAGCACACACACACACACACACACACACACACACACACAAAATCAATATATAACAAATATTTTTTTCAATATAGCAATATTATTTATGCAATGTTTAGTTGAAAAGTAGAATGTGATACATGTAGTATAATTATTCAATTTTTTACAAATTATAAAATAGCTGAATTGCTAAATCAAATTTTGGAAGATAGAAAACTTTCAGCCAAATACAATATAAAAACCAGAATCGAACTCATTTATCAACTAACATACAAACAAGATTAAAAAAAGATACAAAATGATACTATTTTGAGATTTCAAAATGTACCTTTGCTAATACTAACAACAATATAAAAGAATTTTGGTCATTGACAACAATGTAGTCATTGAAAAATAAAAAATAAGTGTCACTGATTTTAAATTGTTTTTAGAATTAAACAATCAGACAATTTTGTAAATTATTTTGTATTTTAGGCTAATAATATTGAAGTAGGCCAAAGTACAAGAAAAGGATTTCATAAGTATTCAGCTCAATCTCTCAGCATGTGAGTACATTTTCTTTTACATAAATAAAATCATTCTTAATCATCATCAGCAGCACCAGCAGCAGGAAGGTTTAAACCAAAAATTGTTTAAGACACACCACACCTCTCCATCCTTTCAGCTTATAATTACATAGATGTTTTGAAAAGCACTAGTCATCCATTCGGTTAAGATGTTCCAACCATTTTAGCTGATATTTGGAAATCCTATCACAAGTTTATTCATAATATTCAGTTCCTGCCATACACTGACATTTCTTTTGTGATCTTGAAGAGTATATCCTGAGAAATCTCATTCCAGCTGTTGAATATGACTGACCTGTGATTTTGTTAAAGTCCAAATTCTTAAGGCCCATAGAGACGCGTTGGAGAGTTATCACCTTGTAGAACTTCAGGCGTGTTTATTTACTCATGGATGTTACAGTTCTGGTGGTGGTCCCACATAAATGGTTGAACTTGTACAGCTTCTTCATCATATCATTGTGTGTAATGTAAAACACCAGATATTCAAAATTACTGATCTGCTCCAGAACAGTACCATCTACAACAACTTTTGCTTGTATAGGGTCGCATCCATCAACGTGGAGATCTGTAATCCGAAATCCTTGCAGATTTGGCTCACTGAGTGTACTTCTACAAGCCACTTTCCGAATTTATACCCTGGTCATCAGCAAATAACAGCATGTCAACTGCAGAGTTGCCAATCATAAAAACTTTACCAATCATATAAACTAAAAACAGAAGGTGACAATGGCCACTCTTGTTGTACTCCACAATTGGTCACGCACACACTCGGAGTTGTGCTTTATCTTTCTGTCTCAATTAAGATTTTGTTTTCCAAATAAAGATTCTTATGGCTGTAATGAGGTGTTGTGGGAACCCTTTTTTTTGTCATTATTGCTCACAGCCTGCCCCTATTCACTTTATCAAGTGTCTTTCCAAAGAGAAAGAAGATATATATATATATATATAGAGAGAGAGAGAGAGAGAATATTTTCAATTGATTTTACAGGAGTGATTAAACTCCAATAAAAAAATATTCAAGAGTTGTTTTCAGTCACGTTTTCAAGAATCTGCCTATTCTTGGATTTCGTTGTCCATGATGTGTCCGTTACTTAACTAAATAGCACTATTACATTAACGACTCGGAACACTAGGTTTTTTATAAGTAAAGGCATAAAGTTTTACCTTACAGCCTGAACCGGTTTTCTCCTTTAAAAGGCTTCTTCAGAGGCATCCGTCGCCCACAACAAGACGGACAGCACTGCCAACGGCAGCCTCTGAAGAAGCCTTTTAAAGGAGAAAACCGGTTCAGGCTGTAAGGTAAAACTTTATGCTTTTACTTATAAAAAAACCTAGTGTTCCGAGTCGTTAATGTAATAGTGCTATTTAATCTGCCTATGTTAAATCTGTAGTTAGTGTCTCATCAAAATCTGAAACTGTAGACGTGCACTCGTGTGATGTGTTAAAAATTGTGAAAGATACTAGAAGTGTGTAGCACAGAGTGAAGTAATATGTCAAATTGTACTTTGACAAAATCTATGATATTCAACAGTATTTGAAATTGCTGAAATTTTTAGTGAAGTGAAGTAAAATTATAAAATGTACTTTAACAAAGAAGAGAACTAAGGTAACTGAAGGTAATTTAAACTTCCTTATTATAAAAATAGATACTTTTGTTGTATTTTAACAGAGTGAAAAAACATTCCATTTTAACAGTATAGACAGAGTGAAAATAAAAAATAAAACATTTAACAATCTAACTGTTCATAGCTGGTAAAATATAATCAAAGTCCCTATAATTTCAAGTGAACTTTAATTAACTTTCTTCCTTGAGCTCATCTCTAGCATTCTTACGTGAAAACTGAAAAGAAACAAAAGCAGTGTTACAAATATCAGAGGGTAAAATTATTTTTTAATAAATTGGAAATACATATTTTACGCAGGTGTACTTTAATAGTATTTGAAAGTTGTATTCTTTAAAGCAATACAAGATCAGTAATATTATTCTGAAAAAAAAACTTATTCATTATTGTGAGATCTCTCAGTTTTGTGGAAAATCTTAGTATATGTAGATGTGTTTCCAAATATTTGAAAGAGCAAAGCGAGTTCTCAGGTTTAACTCGACTATTTCCCATTTGTCTGTCTATCTGTTTAGGTTATGTCTTACATACAATAACCTTTGAACATATCAACAAATTTTCATAAAACATGGCTTGCATGTTTGTATTTTTACTGTACAGAACCCTATTACTTTTGAGATCGATCGCTCCCAGAAATAGGGGATGGGAGGCAAAATGTGAGGTGGTCAAAACTGTGAAAAAAATCACAAAAGCCCACGTAGGGTATCAATTAAATGGAATTTTACCACAATCTGAATATAATGTTAATTTTTGAAAAATACAAAAATTTCCCGGGGCTCAAAAAGTGGGTAAAAATGTAGATAAAATTACAAGTAAATTGTATGGGGTATCACATTAAAGGGATTAAACCACAATTCAAGTATAGGGCCCAAATAGAGATTAAAAATTTAAAAAAAATTGTGAGATAACCAGCAGGGTGTCAGACAAAAAGGAATTCTAACTCAAATTTCAATGTTTCAAATTTTTAGTGTTTATTATATAATTGTGTGCTCTACAGTTGTTACAAATAGTAGAGTAATTAGTAAAATTTGTAATTTTTTCCATAACTGAAAAATTATCTGATATCAGTAATTAATGTATTATTATGTGTGTCTTATAAATACGTGTTATAGAGATTACATCACAGTTATAAAATACACTTATCACAGATTGCATTAAATAATGCCTTTATGAGAGCCATCAGTAAGAGTATGGAACTGGCACTCATTGTACAGTAACTAATGACAAAACAAAAATGCACATTTTTTTATAAAAACTGAGTAATGGATGTTAAAATTGGATTTTATAGCCAATTCTTATAGTAAACAGCTTCTCATCTATTTAATACCTGTTCAATCTGTCCCCCTCCCCTCATGAGCAGGGTGACCAGATCTCATAACAAAAAAAGAGGACAGGACACTCCAAAATGTAGGACAATTAAGGAAAAATGTAGGACATTCCTAAATAAAAGCTACAAAATTAATATGTATTATTTCTGTTTGTTTAATTGGAAATTATATAACATAATACAGCTCTTGACAGTCATATTTTATGATACAACTTACAAGTACTTATATTTTATTTTATTTTATTTATTTAATTATATTTTACTTTATTTATTTAATTTTATTTACTGAACCTATATTTAAACAAGAATTCTTTTGACATCTTGAAATCATTACCTCATGAACTCAATTGTATTTATCAGATGAACCTATTTTATTCAAAATGCCTTGATGGTTTAAAATATATTCATAAAATTCAGAGCAAGACAAATGCTTAAAATTATACTTTACAAATAACAAATTCTTGATTGAATTTACATTTAAATGGTTCCTCTCATTTGTCCATTATGCTGAAATTAGTGAGAAAACCCTTTCAATGTTTGCATTGTGTCCAGGCAATGCAAAAAATACTCTGCTATTTTAAGTAGTTCAGAATGACATTCATTAATTTTGGTACTCTCAAAATACTTGACCCACTTATCATTACAGGACTTATTTTCAAGATCTTTTTTGTTTTGTTCAAGAAACTTGTTCAAATTACATAATTGGTCACACCATTTTGCATCGTCAATTATTATTCCTTTATCAAGTAAAAACTTAACAGATATTTCCACATCTTCCATGAGTACTTTTGTTTTCAAATTCATCCATTGGAAACATTGGAATTCGTTAAATGAAATACTTCCATTTCTTTAAATAGTTGTAGCACTCCCTGTATACGGAAAGTGATTCCACCATGAAACAATCTACTTCACTATCAAATCCCTCCTCCCGGGCTTATGACAACACCTCTTTTGTCTTAAGGGATAAAAAGGAACATTGCAATCTATTTTCTAGCAGTGAAGATACATTTTCTATGCTATTCATTATATCAATAATAGTATTTTTTCTTTTTGAATCTCCTTGATACTCTCATGAAATACAGACATTAACGAATGCAGGTGCCATAAATAGGCTTTACTCAAACTGGATGAAAAAAATTTTTTCAGCATTTTGGGAGGACTAGGCAAAGATAAGAAATAAAGATTGTAAAGCATCATACATTTCGAGTATTCTATGAATTGCTGGGAAAAGTGATAGCCATCTTGTTTTAGTATGGGACAGTAACTGTTTGTAGTTTGGATCAACAAACTCACAATACTCTAAGTTGTGCTGTCCTCACTGTATAAATAGAAAAATAATTATACACTTTCATTATTATGGATTCCAAATCAATACTCAAAGTGTCTGCCCCATGTTGAATGGCATTATGTAGGATATGGGCTGGACAGCCTATACCAACAATATTCTTGTTCATATTTGTCTTTAATTTTGTGAAAACATTATTACCCTCATTCCTTTTAAGACCCCCAAAATTAGTATTTGTATTATCACCAACGAATGCTATACACTTTTCAACAATATCTAGCCGTGTTAGTGTTTCACTTATGCAGGACGAAATTGTGTCTGAGGTTTCATTAGCTGTTTCTTTAAGCTCTACTATTTTTGTCTGGATACCCCCTAATTTGTAATCAAAAAACTGTATTAAAATTGGAAATAATTTTAAGGATCCATGATTGCTAGCATCGGTACACGCTACGAAGAATGATATCTCTTTCAAGCACTGCATTGCTACATCAAGAGAATGTGGCCCAATGACTTTATTTATTATAGATTCAGTCTTTGTCCTAGCACAACAAACGTTTTTGGAGATATCAGAGTCACAGTAAATCTCAGCATTTAGTTTAGGTGTACAATCCATAGATCGATAAGATGAATGGTGTACAATGGTGTGGTGTGCCAAAGCTGCCTCAGCTGCATTTATTAATTGCGTAGATTTTGGTAACTGGTTGAAAAATATTGATATATTTGCAACGTTGCTGCAACTCTGTATGTTTTTCTTGTGTTTCTGGGACTGGAGATGAATTTCCAAATCTTGTGCTCCTGAGCAAATGAAAAAAATATATAGATAAATATGTAACATTCAACCGCAAACAAAAAATAAGTTTTTAAATTAGTTCAAAGAGAACTAAGAATTTATTGCCACCTTAAGTAATTTATAAAAAGGTTAATTATTTATTAATGTTAATGTAAAAAGTGTTGCTGTCTTTTGAGGGTGCCAACTATTCTAAAATTGCCTCACCTAAACGTGCAGCATCAGCATCAGCCTTCTATTACAATACGTCTATCTTCTTTGCTCAGAGAAGGTTATATTACTAAAAAATATCGATATTTTGATATATCGATATATTTTAACCAAGCTTAGCTCCTATAAAGTGTACTACACACTAGCTCCTACATACGTCAACAAGTGAAGACCATGTATTTAATCCACTTACCTTTATTGGCTACGGAAACGTATGTTCCTGCTGGACACACAAGACGTTCTGCTTCATATTCATTTCTGCCGCCTTTAAAGGACTTATATTTGCTTGATAAAGAATCATTAAATTGGCATTTATGTTTCGGCATTATGAAACGCCGGAATCATAGATTCACTACACAGACACAACCTTTATGAACGACAACCCAAAAAAAATGGTGTTTAACACTGCCACCTTGCGGTCAGACATTCAAAGCTTATCCTTTTAATTCAAATTTCAAGGCGCGAATGTCTCGTTAGCTACACAGCGTATATCCTATACGTAAAAAAGTACTACTCTACTACTATTCTGTAATTAATTATGCATAAATAAATGACAGGTGAATATATTTTCACAAAATGGAGGACATTTTGGAATTATTCAAAATTCCTCCCGGACCCCGGACAGGAGGTTGAAATGTAGGACATGTCCAGGAAAATGAGGACGTCTGGTCACCCTGCTCATGAGGAGCTGAAGCCATCCCTAAATTATAAAAAAATATATATTAGAAATGAAATGTTAAAGTTTAAAGCATTGTGTGTGTGTGTGTGTGTGTGTGTGTTTTGGGGGGGGTTGGAACTGTGTATGTGTTTGGCCGGAAGGCTGTGAGGAATATTTTTGACTATGGGACTGTCAAATAGAGTTGAAAATGTAAAAAAAAAGTTTCATATTTAAACGTTTTTTACAGAGGTGTTTGAGAGCACATACTACATTATAATGCACAGACATGACAAAAACCAAAAATAAATATATTATAAGCATGAAAAGTTGTGTCCATTTTCAGAAAGCTTACAACACACACACACACAAATCACATGCCCAGTTAATACAGTAACAATAACATTTCCAATACAATTGTTAAAAAAAGACTAAAATTTTTTGTGTAACTTTATTTAACGTTTAGCTACTTCCACTGTGTATTTCGTGCACATCGCATGGCATTTTCTAGGTTTTAGTTACAACACCAATGTCCAATAACAAAAAAAATACGTTAGTTATAGGCAAGTATATTCTATTAACACAAAGAACATTCCTTACATACAAAAAAGTGAACAGAAGTATACAGTGCCGGATTTACCACTACGTTGCGGGCTCAGAGGGGGCCGCAAGCTACAGATATATTTTTTTTAACAGAAGTATTTTTATAAAAGTAGGAGGCACTTTGATTTATTTAAGTATGATTTTTTGAAATTAAATGATCAATTTTTGTTAATAATACAAATGGAAGACAGTTCTTATTTAAATATTGCGCGCTTATTTTTAAGACGTTGGCATCCTTGTAAACTATTCTGCGCATGCAAATTTTGAACATCCGCTATAGTGCCCCCGAATTTACAAGATTTAATAAAGTTTTGTATATATAAACCACTTATAACTGAAGAAAGTGTGTTTATATCTCTTCATAAAATATACAAACGTAGCCTACGTTATTTGAAAACAATTTTCTATAGTTTTCTTTTTAAAATTTATAAATTTTCTGGCAACATTTTTTGTGTTTACTTTCCCTGACATTAATTCCATTAAGCTACATAGTCACTGAATATTAGTTTACCATTAGCTTGTTCCTATCTTTAGTAAAAGAATTAAAAAAAATCTATTTTTAATTTTATAAAAATTATAAGAAAAAAATTAATACCTAGACAATAAAAGAGAAATTTTTTGTTAAATTTCTGAATAAGCTTAGTTAAGTTACTCTACTTAAAAAATATATTAATTTACTGAAATCTTTTGCATGGTTCTTAATATTTTGAAAAAGTTTGCTAAATGAAAGCATACTTTTTATAGTAGCCTACTGGTTTTAAATTTGATAGTATTAATCTGACATCAAATTACTTCTGCAGTACATATATTACTTCAAAGTCACAGCCAGGGGGGGGGGGCTACAGTCACAGCCACTCAGAAAACTTGGCTTAGGGCCTCGAAAATCTTAAATCCGGCACTGGAAGTATAATGACAATAATATTAGAAAAACTAAGTAACTCTAGTGTTGGCTAACTGTTCCTATTTGATCAAGGTATGTAGTAGTAAACATAATAGACCTAACAAAAAATAAATGCTAAAAATCTTTAGGAAAAAATTTTATTTAGGAAAAATTGTTTGTGCTTTAGGAAAAAATTGTTTATTTAGCAGTCACTTGCTTTGCACTTGCAGCATGTAATAACAGTATCCATATGTCGTTTACATACTGGTCTATTATAAGTTTATGATAGTGGTATATGACAAGAATTACACGCATATGATAGTAGTAACTGTTCTGTTTTCTTCCACATGTGAATCACTTTGCTCAGATTTTGAAGGTGACTCTTCATCTGTCTGTACTTGAGTTGCCCTGTATTTGGACAGGAAATGTTTTATATCTGTAAGCAAAGCCATTATTGTAGCTCAGTCAGAAAGATGTGGTTTCATCAAAGACAAAAAGAGTACTTTTAAGAAATCTCTTCTGTATTTGTGAAAGTATAAGAATGAGTACCAATTTACAGAATCTGACTATTAATACCTACATACGGAATATGTGTTACATGTTTTGTCCACTGTATCAACCCCCCTCTTTTGTAGAATTGTTTTCTATTGTAATTTCAGATTTGTTAGCACGATTATGGTGCATTGTTAAAATCACAGTCATGGTTCTGTTTTTTGTGATACATAAGAGACAATCCTTCACACATCCTTCTGAAATCCAAATATGGATGAACCAACAAGTCTTTTCTTGTTGGGCAAAAACTCTGTTGGCAGCTCTTGTTTATTCTTCTTTAGGGTTCCAATTATTATTAATGTTTTGTCTTGCAAAATTCTTTTGCCAACGGGTAGCCTGAGTACCAATTACCACATGCCGAATTTCTGTTACTTCCTTTCACTTCTCCGAGCAAGTGGTGACCATTTGCAGTTGTTGTGTTTGCTTGGTTGTATTGTCCGTATGGTTGATTTCCACAGTACACCTCTAAATTAGCAGCATTAAGTTTTTTGCATAATTCAGAACAAACATTTGGGACTTGTACTTTGCAAGTTATTTGATATGTACTAAACAAAACTGCATCATCATCTGAATGACATCAACATTTCATTGTCTGCCAAATACACCTAGAGTGTAGTTTCATTTGCAATTGTTTACAAAATTGTCTATCATAAACTTACTGCAGCCAACTTGTAACATGTTTTATGTTTTTCTTTCATTCTTGGGAATCTTTGTCATGAAACCAAACAGCAGACAGCAACCAAAAAAAAAAAAAAATCATTGGCAACTCATGCAAACTCACCCTAGTGTTTGCATCAGACAGCAGCCAATTACAGTCGTCTGCAAGTGAGTTAAAAACAGTGGCCTCGGACGTGTAAGATAGGCCGTAAATAAATTCGGCCTATCCAATACAACTATCAAAGTGTGTGAACTATGTAGCGGTCAGCTAATTAAAACCATTAGCGCTCGAGCAAAAGTAAAGTCGGCCGATAAGTATTAAAATGTGAGAAAAATAGTTCTAGTAACCAGCAAACAATTAACGCTATACAAATGACAAAATAACTCTAACTAACTTCAAGTGACTTTCGGAGTGCGGGACAAAATCAGTGCTTGCAAAATTGGACCAGGTCTACAACCAGGCTGAGTACTCATTAAATTACTTTCTTCTAATTACAAAATTTGAACAGCCGTAAAATCTACACCTGTCAATTATGAGATCTCTAAGGGAATGGGGTTTATTTGAATATTAATGTAAAAGAAAGAGAGAGAGTGTGTGTGTGTGGGGTAATGTAGAGGTTACATACTGGTTCGTTTCAATATTCATATCCAACTAGTGATATCACTCATAATAGTATTTAAAAAACTTAATAGAGATAAGAATTAATTTCATGGTTTGATATAAAATAGTTGTACAGCCTTTTATAGAACGTAAAAGAAGGGTGTGAGGTTTTGATAGCAAATAAAAATAAGCATGTGATTTAGACAGCATAAAATGTGTTAGCGTAATTATTTCGCACTTAAACCCAGATAACCTTGTCTGCAGTTGATTTTCGTCTGTAAGATCCTGAGAAGAACCCTAAGGTAAGAGTTTGTTAATTTGAAGTAAATTATATTGTTTCATTGACGCCCGAGAACAGGGACTCGATTATTATATCATTTGGTATAAAATTTATATAGTTTCATTGGTGCCCGAACAGGGACAGTGAGTGTAATTTTATTACATTAACCGGACCAAATTAAGCTGCAGAACGGGTTATTTGGGAGTGAGGGCGATGTTGTAAAGGATTGTAGTTTAAGCTAAAGTGTGTATAATAGTATATGTAAAAAACACTATACAAAATGAAGAATAATAATGATGAAGTCAGCATAACTGACTTAACTGAAATTAGTACAGAGAATAAAACAAATACAGCTGACGTAACTGTTAGGAATGAGTCGGGAAATCAGTCACTGACCGAATCAGCGGTAATGGATGAGGCGAGAGTTCATTCAACTCCCGTCTCTGCTAGGGAAAGTAATAAAACTGAGGATTGGTTGCGTGAGATAATGGGGGAAATTAAACTGATGTCTAACCAAAATATTAGTTTAAAAGATGAGATTAAACAAATGTCTAGTGATAACAATAAGAAATTTGATGCATTAAGTAGCGACATAAATAATCGTTTCAATGAACAGAATAATAAGTTTGATGACAAATTTAATGAAATAAATATAAAAGTGACTGAGTCACAAAAGAATATTGATGATAAACTAAATGAAATGAATGTTAAGGTAATACAACAGTTAGATAAGCTTGGTAGAAATATTGAAAATAGGAAGGTAAGTAACCGTGGTAATATGACAACAAATAGTGAAGAAATTAATAACTAGGTGAGTAATACCGATGATTATAATGATGTGTTAACAAGTGATAACAATGAGATAATTGAAAATGTGGTGTTAGAGAGTAAGGTTGTGAGCATAGAAAGTGTTGATGAAATTGTGAGTGTGTGTCAAGAGAGGTTAGGTGGGCAAAGGGCAGATTTTCCCCCAGTATATTGTGAAGTGGAAGGTTCACAAGTGTTTTATAAGGACAGAGTTTCCTCCAAAAGTTATGTGGAAGACGAGGTGTCTTCGTATGGCCCCTTAGTTTTTTGTGATTTACCTGGTAAAGCCAGGAGAGGTAATAAGTGTTTTGTGGTGCCCTTTGCATGGAATGAGATAGTTCAGGAGGGTTGTGAGAAGTATTGTGAGAGAGAGAGAGAGAGAGAGAATAATAGAGTTATTTACGTGGAGAAGTATTTACATTGAGTTGAAAGAGAGGTTAGAATTGAAGGAGATAGACGATATAGAATACTTACCTTGTAAAATAGAGATGGAGGATTATTTTGATGTTGTGATGAATGTAGTGGAGGAATATGATGATAAAATAACTTACCTTATGTTGAACAAAAATACCGATGGAGACAGAAATAGAATCACCAATGTAGACGGGCTTTGTGAATTAATGGTAGACAAAAATGTAGTTAATTATTGTGTTAATGTAATTAACGAAAGTAGTCATTATAATGATCATTAAAATGTAATGTATGTTGACAAGAATGACTTGTGTTATAAATATATAAGACTAATATACGATGACGGGGGTTAGAAAAATCATGAATGAACATTTAATTATTTGAGTCAATGGTAAAATTACTTGGCTGATTTAGGTAATGAAGTGTGGTAAACAATGAAATGATGTGATGAAAATCTGTAAATAAATGTGTTCGCGTTAAATGTATTGTGTCAGGGTATGTTGGGAGAATGCTTAGGTAACACATGTTTGTAGTATGTTATAGTACCGGTAATAATAATAAATATTTTATTTTGCTAAATAAGTAATAGAAGGTACTAAGGAATTTATTTTGAATTGTGTGTTTAAATTAAAAGTGTTCCAAATAATTAAAAGCGAAATTGTTTTGAGTGGAGGTGGAATTAAAGTAATAAAAAAGGTTAATTTTATTAATGAAGTCAAATTAATTTTGATTTGAATTGTAACAAATAGTCATTGAGTAACATGTCAACAGTAAAAGATTTATATGAATTAAAATTGAAGGAAGTGTTAGTGGTGATGTAGTCAGGAATGTTGAGACTGAGTCCGTGTTTATAAAACAAGTCTTGTAGACCACTGTCGATGTAAACAGATACATTGTATGTTGTGTGACTAATGTTTACAGTCATGTGTTGGAGTTGATAACTATGTTTTATTTTGATGAATCATTGCTAGGAGTAAATCTTATTATGAAACAAAAGAAATTAAGTTAACTTTTTGCAGATAATATAATAATGAGGTAAAAACCGTAACTTAGAGTTTTGAGAAATTAAATTAAATTAAATTGGTAATTTAAGAAGTAAACTACCTTCAAAATGTGAATGTCAGTAGTGAATATAAATTTATTTTGATTTGAACTTTGATTTAAATTGTAAGAATATTTGTTTAAAAATAAACTGTACGTGAAAAAAAAAATGTTGCAGGAGTCAAGAATAAGTTATTCTTGAGTGTAGAATCTGTACTTCATAGTTATGATTGTTAGGATTTACTGAGATTTTGTATAATCAATGTGTTATTTTGGATAGGTAATAGAGTTTTGTGAACATTATTTAATTTGTATGAAATTCACATGTATTAGATGTAAGTATACCGTAAGTTTATATGGACATGTGGACATTGTATTTTATGAAGGCCAGGTATAGGGTTCATTGAAACCACTGTAACATGTTGATGACGACTTGAAGTCATTGTGATAGTGTATGAGTACAGACATAATGAGTGAAGCTAAATTAATTGATTTAACAGATGGACCATCTAAAAAGTTGGAATAATTTATTTTGACTTGTAGTGAATAAGGTGGTAATGTTTTGTTTGAAATTCAATGTAAAAATAGTAACGTCCATTTGGAATGTTTATTATGTTGTATCCTGTTTATGTAATTATGTACAAATATAGAACAGCGGTCATTGTAGGCCAACTACACTAAATGGAAAGCCAGTACTTTGTGTAAAAAAGAACCAGTACTTTGCTAATAATGAGCCGGTATGACTAAGAGGAAACAAATCAGTGTGGGATATGGAGTAATGAAAGGCCATTTATTAATATTTTAATTGAATGTTTCAGAGTCAGGTGATACTGTGGTGGGTGCCTATCTGATTTTATGGTGTTGGGATCTCGAGCAGAGAAGTCCAGTAAGGTCGGATGGGTACAGCCACAGCCACCGGACTAGGGGGGGTAAGTACCCATGATTTTAGTAGAGAGTTCAGGGGGGTTGCAGCACCCTATCTTCACTGATCCTCTTACGTTTTAGGCAATGAGAGTTTTTATGCTTCGGCATAAAACCTCTCATTGGGGGGGTATTGTGACGGTACAGAATTGTGTGTTAGAGACAGTAAAGATTTAAATCAGTTAATTTCAAAGCAGCTAGTATCCAAGGGGTACCCCATTGTAACCAGCAACATACAATGTTATTATAAACTGTTGATGTCTACAGTCAACCAGCCAGACGTATTACGCAACAGCTTGCCAGCCCAGTCCTCTCTGTGTAAATCACAGTAAGAACTTTGTCACCCTAGTGTTTGCATCAGACAGCAGCCGATTACAGTCGTCTGCAAGTGAGTTAAAAACAGTGGCCTCGGACGTGTAAGATAGGCCATAAATAAATTCGGCCTATCCAATACAACTATCAAAGTGTGTGAACTATGTAGCGGTCAGCTAATTAAAACCACTAGCGCTCGAGCAAAAGTAAAGTCGGCCGACAAGTATTAAAATGTGAGAAAAATAGTTCTAGTAACCAGCAAACAATTAACGCTATACAAATGACAAAATAACTCTAACTAACTTCAAGTGACTTTCGGAGTGCGGGACAAAATCAGTGCTTGCAAAATTGGACCAGGTCTACAACCAGGCTGAGTACTCATTAAATTACTTTCTTCTAATTACAAAATTTGAACAGCCGTAAAATCTGCACCTGTCTATTATGAGATCTCTAAGGGAATGGGGTTTATTTGAATATTAATGTAAAAGAAAGAGAGAGTGTGTGTGTGTGGGGTAATGTAGAGGTTACGTACTGGTTCGTTTCAATATTCATATCCAACTAGTGATATCACTCATAATAGTATTTAAAAAACTTAATAGAGATAAGAATTAATTTCATGGTTTGATATAAAATAGTTGTACAGCCTTTTATAGAACATAAAAGAAGGGTGTGAGGTTTTTAATAGCAAATAAAATAAGCATGTGATTTAGACAGCATAAAATGTGTTAGCATAATTATTTCACACTTAAACCCAGATAACTTTGTCTGCAGTTGATTTTCACAAACACTCATAACAGAAATAAAACCAGTTTGTTGTAGAGAATTAAACAAAAAAGGACACTTTCAAATATACTTATATAGTTACTCACATTGCTGCATTCTGTACAGCACAGCATAACTTGTGCAGTATCACATTTGTCTTATGAACAGTCAAAACATTACTGTGTGTACTTCTAGGTGACACAATGACCATAGGTTTCATGGTTCAGCAAGGCTGGGAACAAATTTGGAAAGAATTGGCAGTGTACAGTGTGATATTCGTGTACGGTACTTTTTACACCAGTGTGAGTGGTTAAGTTAAGGTTAAACTATTTTCATAAGGCAGCATCTGTGGCTATATAGAAAATAATTCTAACAACAATGTATAAGGATTTTGGTCGCAGCATGGCTGCTTAATGCACGAACAGTGTTTATGGAGTTGTCAGTTGTACATCTATTTGTCAGCCATGTTTGAGAAAATTCTTGTACACTTTCATTTTCTGTAATTGTTACTGTTATTAGTATTATATAGATTACTTAAAACATCACTTAAATTGTATGATGATAACAACTGTTTGTATTAAAATTTTGAAAGTTTCTATAAAATTAAGTTTTTAATGTTATATAAAAATAAATACCGATCTATGAATTGTTTAAATTAAGTATTTGCATTTGCATTTATGCATTTAGGAGATACTAAGTATTTTTTAATGTTACATAAAAATAAATACAAATCCATGAATTGTTTAAATGAAATCAACATTGACAGTTGTTGTCTTCATTGCTTTCATGCTATGTGGGTTTAGGGACACGTGAAGGAAACCAGATCTTCCTCTGAGACGACAGGAAAGTTCACTTATTGAACACAGGAAATATAGAATTATTTTATGTTATAATATTTGAAGTATTATCATTTAAAAAGTAAACTAGTAAGCTCCCTGAGCTATAGCACTCAGACTTTTACAATTTTTTCAACATTTTTGGCTTGTAGTTCATACAAAAATTAAAATATTCAAAGCAATCACTACATTCAGATTCTGATGATCATTATAGGAATCATCTTTGTATTTGCTCTGAGACTGTATTGTATACTTACCCAGAAGTCTGTATTCTAAAAAAGGCATTTAGGAATTTAAAATTTCACTGAAGTGTAGTCATTGTGGAGTGATTTATTGTATTATCTGGAAGAGTTCTTATTTCAGGCTTGAGTTTAAAAAAATTTGATTTCCATTTGAAGGTCACACGTCAAGATCAAGGTCTGAAGACCTTTGGTTTAACAGTAACAAGTAACAACTGATGCTAAACAGTAACAGTTTAGCATGATGATGACTGATAAGAAAATATTTGCCCAAGAAGTTTGTGTGTGTGTGTGTGTGTGTGTGTGTGTGACTGTACGTGCGGATGCCCGTTCGCGCCAGGGTGAATAGGAAACAGAAAATTATGGGACTATTTAAAATTTACTTTGTTGGTTAAGGTTTGATCAATTTTTCTTCTAACACAATGATTTTCATTTTATCAGATAAAGTGTTAGTAAAAGTTTTTAATTGTACTAAATGTTTTGAAACTTTTTAAAATTACATTTGTTTATATTTCAGGGACTTATATACAGGGGGGGGGCTAATAGGACCGGACCCCCCCCCAGTGGGTCGAAACAATTTGACAAATTTTGTTAGTCTCTTAATTTTTAGGCTATTTCATTATTTTTTTCAGCTGCGTATGCCAATAGTAACTCTTTTTTAAATATACAGACAGGTTTATTCCTTAGGTTTATACATTTAAAATATGAAATATAAGAAAATCAATTCAGTCAGTACCTTCTAAACAATGTTTCAATAAAACATATTCTTATTGTGTTATTACTGTTTACTTTAATGGGATTGATTTCAGGATGTTGTCACACATTTTTCAACCCCACTTTAAAGATAGTAATCTCAATTAGCCTTAACTTTTTTTCCTTTGTATGAAGTCAACTCGGCCAGACCCCCCCCCCCCCCAGACCAAATTCTAGATACGCCACTGTTATATTTGTATCATCTGTGTACGCCACATTTGTATACGTCACTGTTATTAAATCATCTGTGTGTGTATTGAATTGAACTACAGATGCCACTGGCAGTGAGAAATGTAGAAAAATCATTGTGGTTTAGTTTTATTATTTATTCAACTGAGTTTAATATGGTTTGTGTAAACTGTCACAAGGAAAGCTCATCTTTGTGAGAAGGTGAGAAGATTTGACTTTGGTGAGTGAATTATGGAAAGTTGGACTTTTATTTGAATGCCTAAATTATAAATGATAGGAATGAGTTAAGATACAAATATACAATTATGAAATCATGTCGGTGTTTGTCAGTCCATTGTTTTTTAATAATATTCGCTTACAGTTTAAAATACACACTACTGTGGTACACAAACTACTGTTCCTATGGTACCTATCATGACCATTTGGGAGAAGGAAATTTCCCCCACTTCCTCCTCCATGGATCCGCATTTGTTGTGAATTATTATATGCGATGACAATGCCAAGGGTTTTCAGAGCATATTTTAAGGAATTTGCACTAGGCAGCACTAAACTAACCAATGTGTGTGTGTGTGTGTGTGTATATATTACAACACTACAATGAGTTTAATTTATCTAATGTGTGATTCTTTATGTAACACTACAACACATTAAATTCGTGTGGTTGATGAATATGGGTGTAATCATAATAATAATAACGCTATTTAATCTGGTTAAAAATCATTTCAATATTTATTGATAGCCTTTCTTATTTGTTTTGCGATTCAAAATCATTATTATTTTCACGTAATTATTACGTGTAATTAGTAGTCTTATATTACACACAAACATATTATATAATCTTATATTCTAATACATCGTTATAAGTTTTTATATTGCTCTCAGCTAGCTCATTTATATTATATTGATTAGATTTATCTAATCTTTTAATTATCTAAACTCTTTTTTAATTACTGCATATGCATTGCTTTCTAATAAAATTCTCTACTGACTTTGTCAAATTAAATACTAAAAATTATGGATTTCAAATTATAGTTACTGATAACAATTATTGTTAAACAGTCTTACATAGTATGTTAATTATTGTGCAAAAAACATATTTACAGTTATACAATTTCTTGATTCATATTTGAATTGAATTGTCTATCTTTTTCTTTGTTACTTATTATCTTTTGATTATGTCTCGGTTTTTAAAGTGCATGGTTATTTGTCACCTTATTATTTGTGATAAATCTGCAGCGTGTCCTCTTCGGTCCTTGATACAGGATGCTCCTTTGTCGTCCTGGATTCCTGGAGTCTTGTAGTCCTGGAGTCTTGTAGTCCTTCATCCATCGGATTCTCGTACTCTGGATTACTGGATTCTCGTACTCTGGATTACTGCATGTATTCGGCTGCTCCCTCGTCCCTCATCATGGCCTCAGATTGCGACTGCTCCATGAACTGATGAATAGTCTTGAAGTTCCTGACTGCTGCTTGTGGTTGATGTACTGTTGTTGTTGCTACGCAGAATCTCTGGCTGCCATAGTAGTTGATCAAGATAACAAAGTTCTAGTTGTCGAGTAGAGCCTCCGGCTGCTACAATGGTTAATTGAGTAAGACTTCTATTCGTGAAGTAGAGCCTCTGGCTGCATCAGTGGTCGAACAAGGAAGAGAATGATGTTAGTGCGTCCCCAGTATTTATACCCAGGGCGCCAAATCATATCTTGACAATATTCTGCAGGTTTGATGGTGTCGAGAGCGTCACTTCTAACCCCCGTGTTCTTGTCACACTTAATTTGCTCGTCTTCGCAAATTGCGAAGTCTTTTGCACATTACCCGATATTCATTCGGTCGGTAATTTATAGGTGTTCATTACGCACAAACCGTTTTCTTTATCTTAATTAACATAATTACTATTAAATCCTTAAATTTGTAGTGACTGTCAATCAATGAATTTTTTAGAGGATGGTTAGTGAGGAGCGGTCAAAAATAACACAAATTTTAACTATTTTGCGTCGACGTTTTGGCAATGTTTATTGTCATCTTCAGGAGCTGTGTATGAAATACAAAAGAAATGTCAAACACAATGGAACAGTTAAATATTTGGATGAACGTGTTTGTGTATGTGAGTGTGTGCGTGCGCATTGTATATGCGAAGACTTATGATAGTTTTTTTACATCTTCCAATTATCTTTAAGAAAACGAGCAAATTATAGTATGACAGAACTTAATTTATACAGTATTACAATTTAAATTACTAAATGTAACGATATTTTAATTAATTAAACAAACAGTAATCAACAATTGGATATTAGATTGGTACATAAATTGTTTATACCTACAGCAGTCAACATATAGCAAAGTAAAATATATTACCTATAAATAAAACAGATTAGGGGATGTTCACTACGTAATTTATAAAAAAAGTTATTTTTAACATGTTTCAATCCCTACTGGTATTAACAAACAATCATAATTTAGAAACATACAATTTACACAATAACTGTAGAACATTACGACTTACATCAGATAGTTGATATAAGGTTTCAAACAAAAGTTTCTGGTAAATTTTACTAACAGGTAAACTTGGATAATAACTGTAATCATATTGTAAATTATAGTCAAGAGTACTATAAAATATTGTAATTTATGTTACAATTTAAATTACTAAATGTAATGATATTTTAATTAATTAAACAAACAGTAATCATTTAATTGTGGACACATACATAAATTACATTATTCTATAGTACTCTTGACTATAATTTACAATATGATTACAATTATTATCCAAGTTTACCTGTTAGTAAAATTTACCAGAAACTTTTGTTTGCAACCTTATGTCAACTATCTGATGTAAGTCGTAAAGTTCTACAGTTATTGTGTAAATTGTATGTTTCTAAATTATGATTGTTTGTTAATACCAGTAGGGAGTGAAACTGTATTAAAATAACTGTAGAAGCAATTATTTTGTAAATTGCAGGGTATATTTTAAGAAATTTTTATCACTTCACAAATGTGTAGTTTACCAGAACAGGGGGGTCCGGGGGTTCTCTCCCAGGAAATTTTCAAAAATTAGACCTGCAAAAACGTTATTTTAGTGTTTTTTCTAGTCTTCCCTAATTAAAAAAAAAAAATCATCTTGATAAACTGCGTATTTTACTTTAGTACAGTACAAACATTTCTGGATTTTTCTAAAAATGTCAAAAAGGTTTTTGAAATACAAAAGTATATTTGTTAAAATTTAATTTTAATGCATTTATTGTCTTATTGAAATGTTCAGAAAATGTTTTAAAAAATGTATGTCAAAACGTAACTTTATACATTTTTGGATTTTACTGATTTATCGGTTGGAACTACATCTAGGGAAATGTAAAAAGCTTTAACTTCACGGTGGTAACCCTGCATTGCAAGACGCGCCAAGCTCCACATTGAATCTTAGCAGCCAAGCCCCACAGTGCGAATGTACAAAGAATTATAAGTGTCAGGGGCAAACCTAGGATTTCATTTTGGGGGGGGGGGATTTTTTGGCGTTTTAAAAAGTCTTCAATCATAAACTTCCTTTTTGACATGTTGAACACAACAAATAAAGGCTGATATCACATATAAAAACGCTATTAACTTTAAACTACACAGTCATAAAGGAAAAAAGAACACAAAACACAAAGCGATATTCACCAGAATGAGGTTAACCTCAGACCATTTTTTAATTTTTTCGAATTTGGGGGGGATATATCCCCCCCTTAGGTTCGCCCCTGATAAGTGTCAGAAACATTCTGAAAACTGATCACCGCCAACGCTTTAGTATTTACACTGAAAATCTCCACTTGTATATTCATTTTAACATGCCATCGTTGTCGGAGTGGGATCCCCTCAATGCAGTGCTTACATGGATGAATAAAAGACAATACCGAGTCAGGGAGACTCCAAAAGCAACGGAGCAGTTTTATTTTTCAGGGGTTTTTCCAGAAGCAAGTAAGACGAGCCGTGAAAGCAAAGAGAAGGAAGAAAAAGGCTTCGAGAAAAAGAAAATGAAGAGCAAGACTTTTTAGACAAGAGTTTTAAAGACAATAATTAAAATGAAATATGTTTAGCTTGAGTTAAAACTGCTTTAATTTTTAATAAGGCTAAATATTGTTTCATTACATTATTTTTTACTCAAATGTCAGTTAATTTATTTTCCCGACTTTTTTCTCAAAAGTTTATTACTGCACATTTTCCAATTTTATCACTGCAAAATTTAATTTATCACTGCATATTTTCTGTCTGGCTGGACGTTAAAATATACACTAGTAAATTGTCGAATTAGAACAAACACACATTGGCAGCAAATTTTGCTTGTCGGGTCCGTGGACACAACGCAATATTCGTTAAAAAAGAAAGCCAGAATTAACTGTATGAAGTCAACCTTTCATGTTCTTGTGTAGTACATATAAACTGTAACGTTATCGCGATGGCACTGGGGTTTCAAGAAAACGTTTGTATGAAGATAATGTAGGCTATTGTAAGTTATTATATATTTGTACAATGATCTGAGTGTGTATGTGTGTGAGACAGAGAGAGAAAGCAGAGCAACTGTATTTTGTTTACAAAAGTGAAACCAAGCACACACAGTAGTGCCGCGTCATCAGTTACGTAAGGAGTCCGTGTCCCACCAGAGAGAGAGAGCGAGTGAGCGGCCGGCTCAGTAGTGCGGTGTTACTGTGCCGGCCAACAACATGAGATTGTCGGCAGCTAGAAGATTGGCCTCCGTCGCGGCAGTGGCGGCTAGGAAGCCTCTCTGTCTTGATGGAGTCTTTGTGCCGTTGACGACGCCATTCGAGTGCAGTGAGGACATTGCGTATGACAGACTGACTGAGAACCTCGCCCAATATGACACCACGTCGTGTGCAGGTCTGTAGTGCACAGCTGTTTCTTATTTGGGTTTTGCTAATGTCCCAGATGACATGTACTCTGTCTCTCTTCTCTCTCTCTCTCTCGCATGGACACCAAATATTTTTCATTTCATGATTTACAATAACTTATTGTTATTAACCAGTTGCTAACGAAATAGACAGGGGCGAACCTAAGGGGGTGATATGGGGGATATATTCCCCCCCGAAATTCCGAAATCTGAAAATCTTGGAGCAAAAATTTAAAACTGGTTGCGTGTTTTTTAAACGTAATTAATCGAAAAACTGACAATCATTTTTTTAACAATCATTTTTTAATATATTTTTTTAACAATCATTTTTTAATATATTTTTTTAACAAAATTATTTAACATTATTTTACATGCTGTAAAATTTAAATCCACAACCCTGTTGGGTACATTAACATCCACAGCAATTATATACATGCTGGTAACCCTCACTTTCTTACTTTTACCGTTCTCTTTAAAGTATTTATATTCCACAGCAAGGTATTACCGGTATTAGGTTTGCAAGACAAACTTGAAGCCTATATTCTAATGAAATTAGGAATTACAGCTATTATTTGCCTATTAGTTTTCATTTTTGGTACGATTTTCATTATAACATGAGAAAAACAATATTTTAAGAAAACATTGGTCGAAAAATCCCCCCCCCCCCCCAAAATGAAATCCAAAGTTCGCCCCTGGAAATAGACATGTAAGTCTAGAGTTATCTGTAAAATAAAGAAAATAATTTAATATCCATGTAAAGAAAAATAACCACTAAATTGTATATTTATGTGACGAAGTATTAGCGGTTACTGTGTTATAAACTTCAGCCTTTCATTGTACGAACCGTTATGTAAGCGTCTTAACCTGACTGACACCGTCTATTTTCAGAAACAATTTAACCACAATAACCAAGTTAATGTAGTGTTTGGCTAAAACATTAAAACACTGGACGTCTGTAAAAAACAGTTTTTGATTATGTTGGCAATACGACACACACACGCGCGCGCGCGCGCGCGCGCGCGGACTAAAGAAATTGAACATTGGGCCGAACAATTCGTTACCAGCAGTCAAAAAGTCCTTGCTAACTTATCATATGGATTTGTTATGTTTTAGTTGTATAAAGTCATTACTTATTAACGCAGCCAGGATTTCATTCTGGAGTGGTTTGACAAATTCTGGAGGGTAAATACAGTTACCATTTTAATGAATAAAACTGTAAGAATTAAACGAACAATAATAACTCGTTATTCGCTGTTTGTTTTGTTGTAATAAAGAAAGTAAGATCAGAAACGTAAGGATTACATCAGGCCCGGCTCCAGGCAGGGGCGAACCGAGCCACCGCCCAGGACGGCGAATTTTAAAGATAAGTTTAAAATCTTCCGGGAAGATAAGTTTTCAACTTAATTTCATCACAATATGTAAGATCAGTAAGAATTACTTTATTTATGTCACTCTAAGAATTTTGCTAACACTACCCGTGACAGTGGCAAGCAGAGAAAGGACTTTTTCGAAGCTCAAACTTATTAAAACGTATCTCAGATTTGAGACTCCGTATCGGATCGGAGTATGTCCGAGACTCGCCTGAGTGGTCTGGCGACTATATCTATAGAACATCAGTTAGCTGAATCACTTGATTACAACGAAGTCATAAAGGAGTTTGCCACTGCAAAAGCTAGACGAATATTTTTTAACTAAGGTATATGATACACATTACTTTTGTTATATTTCAGTCATTATGAATTTTAGTTAGTATTTTAAATTTAAGTCATCACATAGGCATATATTTTTGTTGTCTCACGATTTCTTGTATTGTCTCTACAATTTTTACTGTAGCCGTTCCCCACATTGTAAACGCGAAAAAGTTCTAGTTATTTGATAATCACAACAATGCAAACATTCCTAGTCGTTATTTGAAGGCAATCGCCGTATCTTTGAGGTCTAGTGTGCGTGAATGTGTTCTGAGTTAAAATAGGGAGGGGGTGGCACTCATAAATACTGCACAGGGGGGAAGAAGCGCTGGGGGGCCAGCCCTGTTGATATGTTTTAGTTGTATAAAGTCATAACTTACTAACAGGGGTCACAGCCAGGATTTCATTCAGGGGTGGTTTGACAAATTCTGGGGAGGGGGTTGAGCAGAAACGTAAGGATTACATTAATGTATATATAAAATTTAACAGCGTCTTGAAAAAATAAAGATTGTATTTTAACATTACAATATAAAGAAGACTGGCATACAATATTAACTTAAGCAAGCAGATTGCCACAAATTTACTCTTATATTCTGCAGATACTGCTGTTGTTGCAGGTTTTGCAGGGCCTGATTAACAGTTAGGCTAAGTAGGCTGGAACCTGGGGCGCAAGCTTTTAGGGACGAAAAAATTTAAGAGAATAAGAAAGTAACAAAACTCACGTTGCACCATATATTTTTTTTTCATCATGCCGTCCTCAAAATCACGTCATCTAAAGCGAAAATGTAGCTTTATTTCCTAATTGTAATTTTTAATAAATTTATTGAATTTGTACATAGAATTAAAAACACCCAGTCTTTTGAGCCGACTTTGTTTTTATATTTTTAATATGTTTTTGTGAGTTGTCAATCAAAATACTGTAATTAAAAAATAAATTGTGTTTGTTATGTGTTAATTTATCTTTATTAATAGAGCGTAATTTTATCAAAGAATCAATAATAGAATATATATGATAAACGTAGATAAAAGACAAACTTTTGTCCCTTCAACCCATATGTTTCTGAATAATAAGTAGCCTATAATAAGGCACTTCCACCAAATTAGGGCCACCTATGGTTTCAGACTGTAACTGAAATAAACAATGTATAATTGTTCATTTTGATTGAAATAGCTGTTAATTTAACGATAAAATCTTCAAAACTATGAAATGTTGAAATATTTTGCGAAATCATCTACATTATCTTAATAAAAAACGATCAAAGGGCCTTATTTGGCGGAAGTACCTTATATCAGTAAATTGTACATAATACTCATCGCTAAATATTAAATATTATCTATGGTAAGGAACGCTGGGGTGCAAAAATTCATTAGCCTAGGGCGCTAAAACCTTTTAATCAGGCCCTGATGTTTTGTATGAACTTTTTAAAACTACTCCTTACAGTATACGTCGTTTGTAAATATTTGCACATAAACGAATAAAAATATTTTCATAATATATGCAAATTTGGGTCGTCAAAACAAATGTTTCAGTCGCAGTCGATTATCACATTCGTCATGTCATCGGAGGTTTGTAAATGACATTTCGAACGGGTTATTCAGTCTTTAGGTTGTAGCCTGTGTGCATGGTACAACGGACACGTTTTGAGATTTTAATTTGTTTTCGTAACGTTTGTTTACGAAATGAAAATAAACCGCTACATTAAAAACTATTATTCCTTTTGAGTTAAACAACTTGCTCACTAATTTGTACGAAGTACATTTATTATTACATAATTTTCTATATTAGGTAATTATTAAATTATGGGAAAAATTACAAAAATCCTGATTACTATTTCTGTATAGTAATACGTCGGTTGTAGAGACACAATCATATAATAAACACTAAAAATTCGAATCATTCCTTTTAGTTTGACATCCTGTTGGATTTTCACAATTGTAAAAAAAGCTTTGATCTCTTTTCTTGGGCCCTGGGTCCCGACATTTTGAATTTCCAGACCTTTAACACTTCGTTCAGACGTTAGTTAAAAATTCTCTTTAATCTGATCTATCACATGAATTTTTGCGATTTTATCTAATTTTGCACCCACTTTTCGGCCCCTGACGCACAAATTTTGAAATTTTAAATAATGAACACTACATTCAGAATGTTGTTAATTTCTCCTTTAATTTGATACTCCATATGGGCTTTTGGGATCACTGTTTTAGCCCACCTATAATTTTTCCATCCCGCCCAATATTTGGGGGAAGGGAGGGGGATCAATCTTAAAAGATAAGGGTTCTGGAGGGTAAAAGTATGGACATGCATTCCAAGTTTTATGAAAATCGTTTGATGTGTTCAAAAGTTATCGTGATCCCAAACGTTATCCCAAACAAATAGATAGATAGACAGACAGACAAGTGCTAACCGGTCGAGTTAAAAATGAAACTGGCTTCGCTCGTTCAAAAATACAAGATATTTGTGAAGTGAGTGTAGATCAAATAAGTGTGGCGAACAATCGCCAGAGAAGTTTTGAATTGAAAGTAAAAAGTTTCGTAGTTGCTTCGGAATAGGTTACTGCACTATAACATCGTAAACGGAGTTGCATACACTGCGGGCTAAGAGACGTAATCTTACAAACTAGGATAAACATTTGAACCAAAAACGAACAACTAGCAATTTTTGTACAAACCGATTTCGTACTTACAAGACGCGATACTGCAATTTAAAATGTTTGTACTCGCGTAACTAATTAGCCTAACCTAATTATTTATTGTGATTAAGATTACATTTTTCCTGGTAAATTTCTTTTCTTTTGATTTTCATTTTTGTCGGTACTGTACCTTTATGCGACCCGCAGTTATTTTCGATATTTCGACTATGCGATTCTTTGGCTTCGATATGTAGTAAATATCGAACGTAATTTTATGTAGGTGAAAGAATTATATAAATTTTAATTTCGTATGTTGCAAAATAGTTGGCTTGCGATTGCAATTGGTTTTGTTTGTCATGTTTTCAATGGAAAATGTTTGTAGCAGTAGTATATCACCGGCGCACGGCTGTGACGTCAAAAGTAGATGTTGTTAGTTAACATGAAAACTGAAATTGCGTATGGAAACCAATACGTGTGTAATGTAAACTATTATTTTTTTTCTAAAACCATGAAGAAACCATGTTCAACTCGAAGTAAAGCGGGGTGGCCCAAGGGCCACCTCCTTGCCTATAACTATACATGTCACTTTTTTGTGGCAGAACTCGTTTTTTATGTATTATTCGTTTTGCAACAAGTACTCGCTTTGTGGCTGACAAAAAAAAAACGTCCATTATTTACGATATGTAGAGCCTATGTTGTCATTCCTTAATACATTGATTTTTCCATTAACCATAAATATTTGTACTTTTCAGTTTACATTTATGTTAGGTTCTTTGTTTTAAGTGTTACTGTGTTATAAGCATTGCATATACACATTAAACGTCATGTTTTTCTCAGCCATGGCTTTTATTTATTTCATCATTAAACTAAAACCCCAAAACTATTGTTACCTAACCTCCCAAATGGAAACAACACGTATTTTCGCTTTACATTAAGAAATAGGACAATTTATAATTAGTACAGTTCTTCTTTTCCACATCGTAATATATCGTTACAATCGCATATTAAAAACATGGAAATGTACTGCGGGTACGCATAAAGGTGTAGTTTCTTTTTGTCTTTATACCTCAAGGAGAGGGGTTTAATCCCCCCGAAACCCCTTCACTTTACCACTGCTTATTAAACTTGTTTAGGGTTATTTACACAAAAGTCTAAACGAATTTATTGTTTTGTGAGTACAAATATGAGCACGTGATTTTTTTGAGGGGGATAAGTTAATTGACTTAGCCCAAGCCTTTTGAAGAGGAACGTTGAGCACTACCTATCTGTAGATTAACTAAAAGTATTATATAATACAGTATTTAATTTTTATCCATGTGGAGCGTATGGATGATCGAAGACTACCAAAAGCGGCAAGTAGATACAAACCAACTGGAAGAAGAAGCGTAGGGAGACCAAAGAAAAGATGGGAATAAATCCTATGAAGCCGGAACAGATCACCAAGGCCTAATCCTTGTTGTGGAAGAAGAAGAGTATGTAATTTTACACCTAATCTATCTAACACAAAATTTTTAATACTGTTATCTAGAATAGAAATTTCCGGCAACCAGTGGAGTATCTAGAATTTGGCCTAGGGAAAGGAGAAAGGGGCATCTGGTCGGGTCGGATTTGTTTACAAGATACAAAGATACAACATTGTTTACAAGATACTTTGGCTGAATTACAAGATACTTTGGTTTTTGACTGAAGTACTTTTCCTATAGGCTGTTTCATATTTCAAACGTATACGCAAATGCTGTGTAATAAACCTGTTTGTATATTTACAAAACAGTTACTAATATATTAGCGTACACAGCTGAAAAAAATAAAACAGCTTAAACGTTAAGAGATTAACAAAATTCCTTGTCAACTTTTTTCGACCCTCTGAGAGGGTGGCGGTCCCGTTCGTCCCATCGCCCCGTAAATACGCCCCTACTGGCATCAGAATAACTTTTTATTATAGAAAAACAGTAAACCTTTGCATAATATTGGCATATCTATTAGACAGTACCAAACAAAACATTATTTAAGTACGAGGTACGTGTAGGTACACTGAACCTCTGCAAGAGCTAGAATCGAAATAGATTGATCTTAACGTTACTATTGCACAACTAGAAATTGGTTCCATTTCATGACTGATAACTTTGAATTTTTTACTTCCATTCAGGTAATTATAGTTGCATTTTTACTAGAACTTCACGGAGCACAGAAAAAACGTGAAGGATTTAGTTACTTTCAGGTTTGTTATTTGAAAAGCTCGATTTTAAGCTAATATTAACGCAAAAGAGGAAAAATAATTGTTCATTAATATTGGCAAGCATAATCAAAACACACACCAGTGGCAGGTTGCAGGTCAAATTATTGGTTCTGCACGAAACAAAATTTAAAAAAAAGAAATATGGAATTAAGAATTATGTGTCTTGGAGGGCATTTCCGGTCGTTTTCTTTCATTTTTCTGCATTGTTTAAAAATAATAAACGTCACATTATCAATTAAAAATTATACATTTTATCTTTAAATAATTTTATAACGCTTTAACAAAATTATAATGCACAGTACGCGCAGGTTAACGGTAAGTGAGGTTGATGCTGAGGTGTCGCTTGTCTAATCGGTTACGGAAGGGACATGGCCGTTCCATTGCTGCGAGACGACTTTCTAGCAAAGGTAGAAAGGCTCGTACACAGGTCGGGATGGGCGCTACTGTTGAAGGGAGTCCCTACTGAAAATGGCCAAAAATTGATAAAAAATGAATTTTTTTGTCCCAAATTGTTCTATGGTTAGTTCTTTATATAAAAAAACAACTAAAACATATTTTCCGATATATTTTGTAGGCAAAAACAAATTGTTTGGGAAAACCTAGCAATAAGCGATTTACATTTCATTTAGGAACAAAACAATATTAATTATATAATATAATTTTACACATATATATCATATTAGTACTAATTTGGAAATAAACGTTACATGTATAAAACATCAGGTGTTTTATTTACAATGAAACAATCAGACTTGTAAAACAGCTGATTGACGTGTTGTTGATGACCTGCAATGTTTTGTTTCCTGCTGTGTTGAGGTTTGTTGATGTGCTTTGTTTCTATAATTTATTAAAAATGTAAAATAAAATATTTTATTGTTTATTGTATTTTATTGAATTTATTATTTTAATACCCATAAAGTAATTAAAAAAATCAAATCAAGCCTTTGTACTCCTTAAATATTTAGTTTTCCAACAGAAGGGAATATTTTTAGAAAATACGAGTTTCCTGTAAATTCAATTTTCATGTTTTT
Source organism: Magicicada septendecula (assembly GCA_034769895.1). Lineage (NCBI taxonomy): Eukaryota > Metazoa > Arthropoda > Insecta > Hemiptera > Cicadidae > Magicicada > Magicicada septendecula. The sequence continues at coordinate 132,766,177 of CM068373.1, read as the reverse complement.
ATACATACTTTTTGATATATCCAAAAAAACTATCTTACTTACTGCTCAATCTGAAAAAAATACGTATTTTTATTTAATTTGGGCTCATAGTTCCTTTGTAATAAATTTTTATTTATAAATGTAAAAATTAAAAACAAATATTTTTACCATTTTCCTCACAAAAAAATTGTTTTTTAGATAATTTTATCTCCTTTAAAATGGCACCTCCCAGAAGGTTATAGGACTTCCAATTTTTCTGGAATATCAATTTGAAAAATATTCCAAAAACGTTGATAAGAAACGTTAAAAAAATAAATTTTTAGTACTAAAAACATTTTGTTACCAGTTACCCTTTATTTTGTGCAACAATAAATAATAAAAATTCTGAATAAATTAAAAAGTTACAAAATAAACATTTTTGCCATTTTCAGTAGAGCCTTCTCTGTTAACTGGGCGGGTAGTCGCAGTTCGGTTAGTAAACATTTAGTCAAATATGATTAAGTATAAATAAATCTAAATCAGTGATAAACGATAATATTATTTAAATGCGACTTTTAATATTTTTCGATATGACTGATGGCTCTGCACCTCTGGAGTACTTATTGTAAAGACGTCGCTGCCTCCTCATACGCACACACTCACACACACACACACACACACACAAACAAAACAGTAATTATTGTAAATAGTTTTAAACAGTGGGAAACAGGAATGCACAGTACACGTGAGGTGAAACATGTACCAACATTCAGAATGTCAGGAACGAGGCTGCGTTTGTGAACAGTGTACTTTGTATGTGTGCGTGTTTAGCTAGCTGAGGCCTGATTTATCCAGAACAGGAAATTCTGCTTTTGTGTATAGGTTACTGTTCTTTGCATGTGTGAGTGTGTGAGGTTAGGACATGATAAATAATAAGTCTGTATGTTTTTTTAAATAAAAATATACACATTTAAAAAACATTTGGCGAACTGAGCAGTGATTAGAAGACGAGCGGTGGAATGCGTATATAGACGCAAAATGAGTGAAATTACGCAAAATAACTAAATTATTTAAAGATAAATTAATTACTTTGGTAAGTAGTAAGTTATGAACTAACTTAGTTTACATGTACTGAGCGAGTGAAAAATCACAAATCACATACACCTACTGGTTTGCACATCAACGCAGTTATTATTGCAAAACAGAACGTAATACTGATCTGTTAAAACCGACCATTATGCAGGACGTAACAAATAATTTGACATCTCTTGAACGGATTCCAGCCAAATCAGGCCTGTCGACTTACGCCGAACTATAGGTGACACTGACAATTTTGGGCAAGGACAAACACGGACTCCGTTAATAACGACGGAGTGACTATATGAAAGCTCAAGCATCATCATCACCATCACCTACAGTGACCAACTCCAGTCTACCTGCTCAGGAACGGAACAAACCATTTTTAGTTTTAATCCTTGTTGAAGACGATGACGGCGATGATATATATTTATACTAAACTTGCTTCAGGTTTATTGAAATTTCCATTTCGGTGTTTGTTGGCCTGAATTTAATGAATGTCTTTTCGTCGATGCCTTTGTAAATGTCTTCTTCTTCTTCTTCTTCTTCTTCTTCGTCTTGTCCATATAAGGAAACGCTGATGAGCAAGACGGTCATTGAAACACGGATCAACCGGAAACACTAGGCACGCCCGCACCTCTTCCCCTCCTATTCATGGCAAATCTCGTCACTTTAACATGACTTTCACAAACCACATCGTCCATAATCTGATCCATGTAAGCCAACCATTCCTTTGCGCTGGTACTACCCACCCACTATACCCTCCGACAGCGTATTAAGTAGACACTGGATGCCTCTGTAAAGCTTTCTCTCTCTCGAACAAATTTTTCCAGAACCTCCTCATTTTTCATTGTGACTGTCCACCTGATCTTCACCATATTTCGAAAGCATAAATTCTTCGTACCTTCGAAAATTGTTTCCTAAAACACACACACACACACACACACACACACACACACACACACACACACACACACACACACACACACACACACACACACACACACACACACACACACACACACACACACACACACACACACACACACACACACACACACACACACACACACACACACACACACACACACACACACACACACACAGAACTTCTCACTGGTCTGTGCATGTGTTTGTTTTCTCTGTGATATACAGCGTATATTTGTGTTATTGTGTTGGCTGCTAGTCGAATCAATTTCTCAAATGAGAAATAATTATAAAGAGTGGCGCTTATTGTATGTGTGTGGGCGCTCGCGGTAGACAGATGTACAGTCAGAAAGACTTTAAGGGAGCAAAGAGTTGAAACTATACTGTTGAAGCGTTATAGCATAGGCCTACTTTAACCGACGTAGATAGGTAAGAGTATGTCGAGTCTTAGCTAGTGTCGCTAACCAAAGTTGCGTAGAGTGTTCGAAAATCTAAAATCTTCAGAGGCGTCTTAAACGTTTTGGATGGGAGGGGCAACGGGAGGTCTTAATTACGTTAACTTCTTGTTTCACATTCGTAATTAGCCGTCTAACTCAAATGCAGATAACTCTCACGAGTTCCTGATTCAAGACAGTTGTGTTTTCATATTTCAATAAATTACGAATATTATAATTTGTATACAATTCAGACTGGACTGTCGGTATTAAGATAAGCGTAGTTTGCATATGTAACAGCGCTTACAGCGGAGGCGTTACAAAGGTCGTTGCTCTTCACTGGTGCGGGCTTGTTTAGGACATTATGTAATGATATAATCCTTACACTTCATAGTGTACATGTACACGTGTTTAAATCTGAAGCACGGACGTTTGCTACAGCTGATTCACGTAACTTGATTGACTTGTTTGATAGCTGATTGACGTAACCAATGTTTCGTCTACGTCAGTCGTCAGCAGACTAAAATTATTGTAAAATTAAAGTATAATAATGACCGTGGTGGTTTTGGATTACTTACTACAAAATTGAATGTTTGGTCATCCGTTTCGATAGTCACGTACCAATGACAGAGAGACCCAGACCGGAGAAGAAAATCAAAACAAGAGTTTACGGCAGGAAGAGACTGGCCTTGGAACGGAAGAAAACTGCAAACCCACCAACCTACGGGTTGAGAACTTCATTGTACATGACTCTGATCGAAGAAGTAAAACACTACATAGCTTATAAAAACACTCCATCTATCTCTTTCCCAGAGAGAGAGAGAGAGAGAGAGAGAGAGAGAGAGAGAGAGAGAGAGAGAGAGAGAGAGAGAGAGAGAGAGAGAGAGAGAGAGTGTGTGTGCGTGTAGTCTGATAGTCAGGATATGTCTTTTAACTGTTTTAGTGATAAGATTGGAATAAAGAAGAGGGGGTTTCTGGGAGGTGGTGAAAATTCCCTCACATTCGAAAAGTCGCTATGAGGTCTTCTATGTGAAATCTGCAGTTATATCGCTGTTAACAGTTATGTCGCTACTGGCCGCGCTCACATAACATACCCAGTAGGTTATGAACTGCTAACAACAACCACCATGATGGAAAAAACCTGGTTTGTATACCTCTCGCAGGAAAAAATTTTTGTCGATAACACTCCATGGAAAACTCCTAACTGAGTGATATCTTTAACTTAACTTCATGCATGAAAATATATTTCAGTCAAATATGTACTAAACATTATCTATCCTAATTGTAAGTTGCGGTCCATTTAGACGGAGAAAGAGGAAAATGAAGCCACATTGATTTCATCTTTGTACGTAATGGAGGTATGCAAGAATCGAACTAGGGACCTTACAGTGTCAGTCACTGTCACTTAGTTATCGTACCTATTAATACAACACACACACACACACACACACACACACACACAAACGTTTTCTTCTTTCTCGTTTTTAATTTATGACTCAGTGTCTGGTCCTTCATCCATCTTCTGTAGATGTTTCTCTTCCTTGGCATTTCATTCACTTCTGTGTCGTCCCATGTTGCACCGCATTGTAATATTGCCTTCCCATTATCTCTTGGCCATTAAATTTTTTATTACTTTTTTTGTATACGTGTATACGTCCTTGATCCATGCTCACGAGATGTACAGACCATTATAAATGTGTTATTTATATTTCATTAACAGTCTAGTTCTTCTCTCTCACACCTTGGTTCAGAATTTTGTCCCTGCCAGTTTTTCAAAATATTCTTCTCAGACGTTTTGCATGTCCGTTGCACCACCTCCATTGGAGGCCAGATTATTTTGGTCAGATCATTTTGCTTGTCATTGACAGAAGACTCCGCCTTAGACTTATATTAGATGAAGACATAGACGTCACCTAATATAATTGCTTGATATATGGTCTTCTAAAATTGGATTTTGTTTTTTGCGCTCACATTGTATTTTATTTTATTTATGAAGATTCTTTAGCTAGTGAAGCTTTTTTAACTTTGAATAGAAGCTACGATACATGACACAGACGAGCAAGTCACCACGACACAGCAGATGATCTTTCTTACGAGCGTGCGTGAAGATGTAAAAAACGTGTTTTGCTTGAAACAGCTTTGCGAGGAGGCTCTCGGTGTTGTATCTAACATTTATGGTTTTGCATAAATTGTACGATAGCATTCCATTATCCATTATTGCAGATTCTGATTGTACTACACTCAAAACATGAAAAAAAGTCGTTTTCCGAAAAGTGTCTGTGTGTCTGTCTGTCTGTCTGTCTGTCTGTCTGTCTATCTGTGTATCTGTGTATCTGTCTGTCTGTAGATTTTTTTTCTATGGCAAACGATAACTGCCGCAAATTCAAACAGAATCAAATAATTTTTTGCATGCAGCCCTGATTTGCAGAGTACTCGCGACCTATTGTTTTTGGTGAAGATCGGTTGAGGGAAAGGGGTAGTTTACCTGCAACGGTTTTTTTTTAGCAAGGGTAATTTTGTTTGTTTGGCAAACGATAACAGCCGCAAATTCATACAGAATGAAATAATGTTTCGCATACAGCCCTGAATTGTAGAGTTCTCAAGGTCTTTTGATTTTGGTGAAGATCGGTTAAGGGAAGGGGTAGTTTACCTGTAACGTTTTATGTTTTAACAAGGGTATTTCTTATGGCAAACGATAACAGCCGCAAATTCAAACAGAATCAAAAGATTATTTGCATACAGCCCTAAATTGTAGAGTTCTCAAGACCTATTGTTTTTGGTGAAGATTGGTTGAGGTAAAGGGGTAGTTTACCTGCAACGTTTTTTTAACAAGGGTATTTTCTATGGCAAACGATAACAGCCGCAAATTCAAACAGAATCAAATAATGTTTTGCATACAGCCCTGATTTGTAGAGTACTCAAGACCTATTGTTTTTGGTGAAGATCGGTTAAGGGGAAGGGGTAGTTTACCTGCAACGTTTTTTTATCAAGCGTATTTTCTATGGCAAACGATAGCAGCCGCAAATTCAAACAGAATCAAATAATTTTTAGCATACGTCCCTGAATTGTAGAGGCCTCAATGACTTTCGATTTTGGTGAAGATCGGTTAAGGGGAAGGGGTAGTTTACCAGCAACCTTTTACGTTTTAACAAGAGTAAAGTACTTGAAAATTTATTTAAACTTTTTGAAACAATGGTAATTGTTAAAAATAAAATAATTTTGTTGCCAGGCAATAAAATTATAATTTTTTCATTTTAATGTAATATAATATTTTTCATTTAATACAGCAATAAAAAGGCAGGTAAGACACAGCCTGGCTGTTTGGGTGAAAATGATTTTAAATATAAATCTTAGAATAAGGAAGTCATGTATGGTTCTCCATACCGATATTTTACTTCCATATTCCTTAAGGAATGGAAGTATGGTGATGGCAAAAAAAATCGTGTTCGAGATTATTGCAGATTCTGATTCTACTATACTCAAAACATGAAAAAAAGTCGTTTTCCGAAAAGTGTCTGTGTGTGTGTCTGTCTGTCTGTGTGTCTGTCTGTCTGTCTGTAGATTTTTTTTCTATGGCAAACGATAACTGCCGCAAATTCAAACAGAATCAAATAATTTTTTGCATACAGCCCGGTTTTGCAGATTTCTCGCGACCTATTGTTTTTGGTGAAGATCGGTTGAGGGAAAGGGGTAGTTTACCTGCAACGGTTTTTTTTTAGCAAGGGTAATTTTGTTTGTTTGGCAAACGATAACAGCCGCAAATTCAAACAGAATCAAATAATGTTTCGCATACTGCCCTGAATTGTAGAGTTCTCAAGATCTGTTGATTTTGGTGAAGATCGGTTAAGGGAAAGGGGTAGTTTACCTGTAACGTTTTATGTTTTAACAAGGGTATTTCCTATGGCAAACGATAACAGCCGCAAATTCAAACAGAATGAAAAGATTATTTGCATACAGCCCTAAATTGTAGAGTTCTCAAGACCTTTTGTTTTTGGTGAAGATCGGTTAAGGGAAAGGGGTAGTTTACCTACAACGTTTTTTTAACAAGGGTATTTTCTATGGCAAACGATAACAGCCGCAAATTCAAACAGAATCAAATAATTTTCTGCATACAGCCCTGATTTGTAGAGTACTCAAGACCTATTGTTTTTGGTGAATATCGGTTGAGGGGAAGGGGTAGTTTACCAGCAACGTTTTTTATCATGTGTATTTTCTATGGCAAACGACAACTGCCGCAAATTCAAACAGAATCAAATAATTTTTTGCATACAGACCTGATTTGTAGAGTACTCGCGACCTATTGTTTTTGGTGAAGATCGGTTGAGGGGAAGGGGTAGTTTACCTGCAACGGTTTTTTTTATCAAGGGAAATTTTTTTTTTTTGGCAAACGATAACAGCCGCAAATTCAAACAGAATCAAATAATGTTTCGCATACAGCCCTGAATTGTAGATTTCTCAAGACCTATTGTTTTTGGTGAAGATCGGTTGAGGGAAAGGGGTAGTTTACCTGCAACGTTTTTTTAACAAGGGTATTTTCTATGGCAAACGATAACAGCCGCAAATTCAAACAGAATCAAATAATATTTTGCATACAGTCCTGATTTGTAGAGTACTCAAGACCTATTGTTTTTGGTGAAGATCGGTTAAGGGGAAGGGGTAGTTTACCTGCAACGTTTTTTTATCAAGCGTATTTTCTATGGCAAACGATAACAGCCGCAAATTCAAACAGAATCAAATAATTTTTTGCATACGTCCCTGAATTGTAGAGGTCTCAATGACTTTCGATTTTGGTGAAGATCGGTTAAGGGGAAGGGGTAGTTTACCAGCAACCTTTTACGTTTTAACAAGAGTAAAGTACTTGAAAATTCATTTAAACTTTTTCAAACAATGGTAATTGTTGAAAATAAAATAATTTTGTTGCCAGGCAATAAAATTATAATTTTTTCATTTTAATGTAATATAATATTTTTCATTTAATACAGCAATAAAAAGGCAGGTAAGACACAGCCTGGCTGTTTGGCTGAAAATGATTTTAAATATAAATCTTAGAATATGGAAGTCATGTATGGTTCTCCATACCGATATTTTTCTATGGCAAACGATAACTGCCGCAAATTCAAACAGAATCAAATAACTTTTTGCATACAGCCCTGATTTGTAGAGTACTCACGACGTATTGTTTTTGGTGAAGATCCGTTGAGGGAAAGGGGTAGTTTACCTGCAACGGTTTTTTTTTATCAAGGGAATTTTTTTTTTTGCCAAACGATAACGGCCGCAAATTCAAACAGAATCAAATAATGTTTCGCATACAGCCCTGAATTGTAGAGTTCTCAAGACCTATTGTTTTCGGTGACGATCGGTTAAGGGAAAGGGGTAGGTTACCAGTAACGTTTTATGTTTTAACAAGGGTATTTCCTATGGCAAACGATAACAGCCGCAAATTCAAACAGAATCAAAAGATTATTTGCATACAGCCCTAAATTGTAGAGTTCTCAAGACCTATTGTTTTTGGTTAAGATCGGTTAAGGGAAAGAGGTAGTTTACCTACAACGTTTTTTTAACAAGGTTATTTTCTATGGCAAACGATAACAGCCGCAAATTCAAACATAATCAAATAATTTTCAGCATACAGCCCTGGTTTGTAGAGTACTCAAGACGTACTGTTTTTGGTTAATATCGGTTATGGGAAAGGGGTAGTTTACCTACAACGTTTTTTTAACAAGGTTATTTTCTATGGCAAACGATAACAGCCGCAAATTCAAACATAATCAAATAATTTTCTGCATACAGCCCTGGTTTGTAGAGTACTCAAGACTTATTGTTTTTGGTGAAGATCGGTTGAGGGGAAGGGGTAGTTTACCTGCAACGTTTGTTATAAAGCGTATTTTCTATGGCAAACGATAACTGCCGCAAATTCAAACAGAATCAAATAATTTTTTGCATACTTCCCTGAATTGTAGAGACCTCAAGGACTTTTGATTTTGGTGAAGATCGGTTAAGGGGAAGGGGTAGTTTACCTGCAACCTTTTACGTTTTAACAACAGTAAAGTACTTGAAAATTCATTTAAACTTTTTCAAACAAAGGTAATTGTTAAAAATAAAATAATTTTGTTCCCAGGGAATAAAATTATAATTTTTTCATTTTAATGTAAATTATGTATGAGTTAATATCTTTATATATATAATTTTTCTGTACGTGTGGATGTCACTGAACTCCTCCATGTATAAAATAATATATTGTTCGTGGCAGGTAAGCATATCTCAGTTATGTAATGTTTACGTTTCCATTTTATTATTATGCCTACAGCAATAAAAAGGCAGGTAAGACACACACACACACACAATTCACGTTATTTCTGGCCTCACTCATGTTTATTTTCTTACATTTGCACGCTTTTTAAATGGAAAGTGCCGAAACCCACACCAACATAACGCGTGCAAGCCAAAAAAATGGACATCAATTTGCTTCCTGTGGATCGCTGGGCAGTGTAACTGCACGTGTTTACAGAGGAACGATTCATAGACAGACTTTTCGTCTTTAGGGAATCAACCCTCTGCAAGATGCTGAGGGTCCATGAGTGACTTCGGAGCGCTCCTTCTTTTTCGCGTGTTTGTTCTGTGAAACATACACTGTAGATTCGCAGCTTTACTCTATGCAACACTCAATAGGAAATGTTGAAAATTTTTGTCCACAGTGTACCCTCATTCACACTAAACCTGCTCTGATGTTTTAATTATGGACATCATAATATTAAAACTTTGGAAACTTGAGCACTACTTAATGGAGATCAATCATTAACTTATACAAGCCATTAATTTTATGCATATTTTTTATATATATGTGTACAACGTTATCGGCAACAAAGAAGTAGTTTTTGTTAAAATTCCTTCCCGGAATATTTGGCCGTAGTCCAATGTTTTCTACAAAACCAGACGTTTCGGCAATGCCATCATCAGTGAAAATCGAGTGCGATAACGTGAGGTGGTATACGTTAGTGACCACAGTACTGTGGTTAAGGCTGAAGCAGTAAGTAAAAAGAAGTAGTTTCTATGGTAATATTTCATTTCGAAAATGATTTTAAATATAAATCTTAGAATATGGAAGTCATGTATGGTTCTCCATACCGATATTTTACTTCCATATTCCTTAAGGAATGGAAGTATGGTGATGGCAAAAAAAAATCGTGTTCGAGATTATTGCAGATTCTGATTCTACTACACTCAAAACATGAAAAAAAGTCGTTTTCCGAAAAGTGTCTGTCTGTCTGTCTATGTGTCTGTCTGTCTGTGTGTCTGTCTGTGTGTGTGTCTGTAGATTTTTTTTCTATGGCAAACGATAACTGCCGCAAATTCAAACAGAATCAAATAATTTTTTGCATGCAGCTCTGATTTGCAGAGTACTCGCGACCTATTGTTTTTGGTGAAGATCGGTTGAGGGAAAGGGGTAGTTTACCTGCAACGGTTTTTTTTTAGCAAGGGTAATTTTGTTTGTTTGGCAAACGATAACAGCCGCAAATTCAAACAGAATCAAATAATGTTTCGCATACTGCCCTGAATTGTAGAGTTCTCAAGATCTGTTGATTTTGGTGAAGATCGGTTAAGGGAAAGGGGTAGTTTACCTGTAACGTTTTATGTTTTAACAAGGGTATTTCCTATGGCAAACGATAACAGCCGCAAATTCAAACAGAATCAAAAGATTATTTGCATACAGCCCTAAATTATAGAGTTCTCAAGACCTATTGTTTTGGTGAAGTTCGGTTGAGGGAAAGGGGTAGTTTACCTGCAACGTTTTTTTAACAAGGGTATTTTTTATTAGGATAATATAGATATTGATTATTGATTACAGATAATAATTCTATTATCGATTCTTTGATAAAATTACGCTCTATTAATAAGAACAACCCACAATTCATTTTTTAATTATTTTGATTGACTTCTGTTAAAAAACGGTAAATCGACAACTCAACAAAAGCATATTAAAAATATAAAAACAAAGTCGACTCAGAAAGTTGGGTGTTTTTTAATTCTACGTGCAAATTAAATAAATAAATAAAATCGCAATTAGAAAATAAAGCTATATTTTTCGCTTCAAATGACGTGATTTTGAGGACGGCATGATGAAAAGAAAAACTATGTAATGCCATATGAGTTTGTTACTTTCTTAAATTATTGCACCCCCTTAAAGCTTGCGCCCCAGGCTGCAGCCTACTTAGCCTAACGGTTAATCAGGCCCTGATGAATATTGAGTAATATTGTGATTGGTAGAGTACTATTAAAATTATTTGTAATTAGAATATATAAGTTAATTACGTAGGTTATGTTACTCACGTGTGTTTACATGATTCACAATTGATGTGTAACTTATGTATATTGATGCACATTATTTACAGAGACACTAGAATGTTCTGTGTCAATGTACATATACATTTATAGTTAACATAGTATATTCTTCAACGTTCTGGAATGGGCGCCTGGAATATTCTGGGGTATAGTAGTAAATTACGCATGTTGGTGAATGACGCCGTTACCATACTATATATAAACGGTGGTTGACGGTTTTAATCAGTCTGGATTCTGAGATCAATGGATTATGTTATAGAATTAACGCGTGTTTGATACCACGTTTGTGGATCAGTATTATATTTGTGTGTTATCTTTTTGTTTGTATAAATTACGATTGTGTTAATAATCGATATCACACTTGTGAATCGAAATTGTATTTTCGGTGTTCTTTTATTTGTGAAAAATTACTTGTGATTAGAAAATAAACAAGGCGGACTGTATTATTTCAATCGCTGGCTGGAAGATGTCAACTATTGTGACGACCCTGTGTCAGTGTCAGTGCTGTTCAAGTTGGGAATAAGGTGTCGATTCTTTGGAATTTTTAACGTTTATTAGTCTATATGATTGCTCTACAATTGTTATTTTAGTAAACAAAAAATAGTAAGGCAGTCTGGATTTTCATGGTTTTTTGATAAATGAAAAACTATATTAATATAAAAATTTATCCAATAATAAATTCACTTTGTTTATTTAATGTACGATCGAGCTGTGCAGCTGAGTATACTCTTTAATTGTGCTATTAAAAATTATAATAAAAAAGAGTAGTGAACTTAGGCTGTCTGTTTAACTCAAGTTTCCATTAAAAGTTGTCTCCTAGTTTGACAATTACTTCAGACTGTTCGTCACAGTATAGTTGTTGGGTTTTTACTTCCATGTTTCATAAGGAAATGGAAGTAGTGATGGCGAAAAAATCGTGTTCGAGATAAGGGCTGATTCTAATTGTACTACCCTCAAAACATGAAGAAAAGTCATTTTTCGAAAAGTGTCTGTGTGTCTATGTGTAGAATTTTTTCTATGGTAAACGATAACTGCCGCAAATTCAAAATAATTTTTTGCATACATCCCTGAATTGTAGAGGACTCAAGGCCTATTGATTTTGGTGAAGATCGGTTAAAGAGAAGGGGTAGTTTACCTGCAACGTTTTATGTTTTAACAAGAGTAAACTACTTAATTTTGATAAATAAAGCATCCTGAAAAGAAGGTCATAATAATCCACTGTGGAAAGGTAGATGAAATATTTATAAATGAAAAGGGTAGTTGCAGGAGGTGGGAGTAATTTTCTATAAATGAAAATGATAGTTGAGGGGGAGGAGATAATTTTTTATGTTTACTACGTTATCGGAAACAAAGAAGTAGTAATTTGTTGTTAAAATTCCTTCCCGGACTGTTTGGCCGTGGTCCAATGTTTTCTGCGAAACCAGACGTTTCGGCAGTGCTATCGACTGCCATCATCAGTGAAAATCGAGTGCGCTAACGAGAGGTGGTGTACGTTAGTGACCTCAGTACTGTGGTTAAGGCTGAAGCAAGAAGTAGAAAGAAGTATTCGAAAATGATTTTAAACATAAGTCTTAGAACATGGAAGTCATGTATGGTTCTCCATACCGATATTTACTGTTGTGCTGTACGTTCACGAATCACCAACACATTGAGATATTATTTATTTACAAACTGAGACATTCAGCGTGTTGGTAATGAACTGGTGGACTGATAACACAACAAATTGTTATGTAATTGTTCTTATTGGCAAACTGTGACCACGAGTTACTTAATGTCAAAGTTAATTTAAGACACCTAAATATTACTAATACAAAGAGATAAAAAACTTGCCATTATTATTATTATTATTATCATAACCACCCACCTACTATTCGCCTGTTCGTTGTGTTGGCGTTAATGGCATAGAACAGATGCGAGACGCCAACTAAAAAAAACGTTGTTTTATGTTTTTAATTATAATCAGTTGGTAAACGAAAGCGAAACTTGTGACTCATCTCAAGTTGTTCGTTGCAGCTCTGGTCGCATGACACTGAACACATGATGTCTCTCGATCGTACATGTGTTGTAATAAGTTGAATTCTGTGGCAACAGAGCGTTTGCAATTGGTTGTGCACTAAAAATTTATCGAACGCAAAACGATGCTTTCTTACTTTGTTTGCTCATCTTTATACTTTATCTGAATACACACTGTTTTGTCTCTTTTAATAAACAGAGATGTTTCTATTTAACACGTTTCGTTTTAATTAGCCACTTTCAACTAGATGTCCGAACCCTCCGCTGTATCTCCAAATCTTCCTGGTTTGTCAGAAATGATGTTATCAGGCGAGGGTTGAACGTTCCTTCTCTCACCGAATTCGTTCGGTCCCTAGCATTCAACCTATTCACCCGAGCCTCTGTCTCAACCCATCCCCACATCCATCGACTTAGTACAGATGTTGGGCCACCACCCAGACGAAATAAACGCACCCGAGCATTGCTCGATGACTCCCCATAAGCCGATTACAGAACTTGTGTCACAACCCCCGATCTTGAGGAATTTTCACTCTCCTCCTCCTTTCTTCTCTATCTTGTCCGTGCTGGTGCTCGGCGACAGATTAGGGGGGCCTGCGCTTGCCTTAGGTGTGCTTAGTACCATCTCTGGTGGACGCTGCCTCCTCCTACGCTCTCCCCCGTGCGCCGACATTGCCGCTTGGCAGCCATCGGCGACTTTTCCCGAGCGGTTAAAGGCGCCCTGCCCGTTGTGGGCGGGCATTTCCTATCTCTCAAATGAAAGATCTCCGAGGTCTCCCCCATTCTGCCGTTGTGGGTCTCTTTGAGGTCCGAGGGTCCAAGAAAAATAACATCATCCTGTCCCTCCGTAATAAAATCGATGGAGGTTCCATTTCTTGAATAGCGCGAGATCGCTAGTTATGGTAACAAGCAGGCAACATGCAGTCATCGGGTTCGCCCGGACACTGACGAACTCGTTTCGTCTGTCTGTCGACTAAACCGCCGTCGCGCCCCCGGTCCTGACCGGATCGGGGCCGCTGCATTACAATATCTCCCGGCCTCAGGCGTTGACCTCGTTCTTGAGCTGTTCAACTCTTGTCTCCGGCTACAGTACTTCCCCCGCCTGTGGAAAAATGCCAACATCGTTATGGTTCCTAAACCCCGCAAGCCGCGCATGCTTCCTGAAAGCTATCGGCCAATATCTCTCTTGCCAGTTATCTCGAAGGTGTTCGAGCGGCTCCTGCTGGCCCGCATCTCGCCGTTGTTGGATAATTTTATCCGCAACGAACAGTTCGGGTTTCGCAGAGAGCACTCGACCACGCTTCAACTAGTCCGCGTGGTAACGCAACTCTCTGACGCCACCAACAGGCGAGCGGCTACGGCCGCCGCACTGCTGGACGTGAGCAAGGCCTTCGACAAAGTCTGGCACGAAGGTCTTCTCTTCAAACTTGCTAACTCCCCCTTACCATCGTCCATAGTGTTTTTCCTCCGGTCGTATCTCAGCGACCGAACCTTCAGGGTTAGCGTCGACGGAACCTGCTCTGCAGTTCGTCCTGTCGCCGCTGGCGTACCCCAGGGATCTGTCCTCGGCCCCGTTCTGTACCTCGTGTACACGAACGACCTGCCTGTTTTGCCCGGAGTCACGTTGTCTTTGTTCGCTGACGATGCAATGTATCATTACAGCTCTGTGTCCCCGCGTTTTGCGAGTACACAGTTGCAGCGTCAGTTGGACCAGCTTCCGGACTGGCTACGGAAATGGCGGGTGACGATCAACACGGAGAAATCCGAGGCGATCTGTTTCACTCGTAAGTCCATCTCCCGATGCCAGCCCCTCTCCCTTGAAGGGAGGCCTATCGCCTACAAAGAGTCGGTGAAGTATCTAGGCGTTCGGCTAGATCGTCGCCTATGCTTCAACGCCCACGTGACGGACACCCTTGCCAAGGCTCGCGGCGTCCGAGCCAAACTTTACCCATACCTCGCGTGCCGCAGCCCCCTGGCGCTGCGCACGAAAGTTACCCTCTATCTGTTGTTTCTCCGGTCTGTATTGACCTATGCGGCACCTGTATGGTGGTCACTTGCCTCCGCCACCAACAGGCGTAGGCTGGAAAGTTTCCAATCCAGAACCCTCCGTTCCTTGTCGGGATCTCCTTGGTTTGTTAGAAACAGTGTAATTCGAGGAGGTCTACGAGTTCCTGCTCTCTCAGCCTTTGTCTGGTCATTAGCTGCGACTCTCTTTGCCGCAGCTGAGACCTCTTCCTTCCCTTACCTCAGAACCATCAGCACCACGCAACCACCTCCCCCTGTCCGGGTCAAACGCCCTCGGGCGATTCTCGATGACCCGCCATAAGTTTAAGTAAACTGCTTAAACCTCACTTTGTATACTCACCATCTGCCCATGCCCCAGAATTTACCTGCAAAGCTGTTTCCTTCCTCCCTTCCTAGTATGCCGACCGCGCTGAATGCCGCTGCTACGCGCTATCACTGGCACGGAGGCTCTCTGCCTCGCGGGGAGCGACCGACGCCTCACGGCGTCTGCACGCAGGACTGGGAACGCGCGACATCTGTCGCCTGAACCCGTCCTTGCGGCAGTGCCCACTGATTGCTGTAATATTTAAAATAAATAAAAATTGAAAACCTTTCTCCCCCGCCTTCTCAGTTAACTGGTTGGCGGTTGTCCATTCCTATTTTATTCTAGGTTACCTGTCGAATGAACCAGAACTATGTCTATCCACAGGCAGCCATTGGGCTCGTCCCAGATGCTGCAGTCATGCACCGGGTGCAAAGACGCCCCGCTACTACAGTGCTACATGCTACCGGACACTGCCACGACAAGCTGTTGCTCCGCACAGTTGGACTTGGACTTGGACTGGTCAAGTTCAGTTTGGAACCTGTGGTATTAGTGTGCGTTATCGGACTTGTTATTGTGACTCGCGGTGTAGTGTAAAGTGATTACTTAGTGCGACACTGTTAATTTGTTTTTGTACGTTTTATTTATGCAGTCTGTTAATATATAACATAAGCATAATTGTTGACAGAATACATGTCATAAAGAGAACTCGTCCAATGACTAGCCCTCTGTATGAGTATTTAAAAGTGCCATATTATGTACAATGTATTTCAAATCTTAAAGTCTAAGCAAGTCCAGCGGAAATGTTAATTTTAATCATCTTGTCTGCAGGCTGTTATCTAAACAGATTTATGGCGGGAGAATTTTGTGTGCGCCTCAACCCGTTTCACTTATTTTTCACTAAACATCGCAAAGTTTTCACTACTGTAGACAGCTCTAGGTTGCTATAGATGTCTTCGTTGCTGACGAATCAGGTGCGTTGGTTATGGCACGCAGTACTTTGGCCTGAAACCTTTCCATTATAGCGATGTTGGATTTGGAAGCAGTCCCCCCCCCCCCCAGCCAAACTGTCACTTGTGCCGCAGCCACCATGCGCACGAAAGTCACGGTATATCTTTTGTTTCTCAGGACCTATGCGGCTCTTGCATGGTGGTCTATTTTTTCCACCACCAACAGGTGTAGGGTGGAACGTTTCCAAATCAAAACCCGCCGTTCCTCGTCGGGGTCCCCTTGGTTTGTAAGGAATGACGTATTTTGAAGGGGTCTCCGAGTTCCTACCTTGTCTGCTTTTGTCCGGTCGTTAGCTGTGACTCTCTTTGTTCCAGCCGCGACCTCCTCCTTCCCATGCGCCACAAAGGAATCCTCGCAATAACATCTACCCCCAGCCCTAGAGTTCATCTCTGAAAACAGTCCTTCATTCCATCCTTGCCCGCCTCCTAGCACGCTGAGCCAGCTGCTTGTTGCTGTTATCTTGGTCACCGGCACGGAGGCCGACGCCTCAAGGCTTCTGCTCGCAGGGCTTGAGCGACCGACGCCTCAAGGCTTCTGCTCGCAGAGCTTGAGACAGGCAACACCAATTGCCTGAATCGGTTCCAGCGGCAGTGTCAGAAAAGTACATCAAGTCTTCTTTCTCCCCCACCTTCTGGGTTAACCCGTTGGTGGTTTTCCTTATCAGTCTTAGGTCGACTTGAACCACCCCAAGTATATCTTCTGCCAGCCATTGGACACGTCCCAGATGCTGCAATCATGCCACGGGTGCAAAGACCCTCCACACACACACACACACACACACACACACACACACACACACACACACAGTGCAATGGAATGAAGTAGTCCCCCAAAGCTGTAAGCCGTATATCGTACAGTCTTTAAACCAAACAGCTTATTTCGGTTTGATGTAAACCAAACCCCCGACAAAAAAGTAATAGAGAAGTCGGGGGGGGGGGGGTCGTAAGTTTTCTTTTAGCTTTTTTACTCCTTAAGGTACAGCAAAACCTCCGTTAACCGTGGTTACGAAGTGAGGTCACCTTACCGTTGTGTGTCTCGGATAAGGCTAACAGTCATACATGCGAAAAACTTTACTCACTTTACTCACGGGGTTTAAAATTTTTTAATATATCAACTTGATTTTGTGTAATAATAAACGTATTTAGTTCAAAACAGTGAACGCGTTCTACAACTCTGGACCTTAGCAGTAAAAAGTCGACTGCGTGGAGTCTGGTAATAATCGTGGCGAACGATTATATATTATATAATCGTGCCAAACGTCGGCGGTGTCCTTCACCCCGCGACCGACCGCCTTCACTACACTGTACACGTGACGAGCGGTACGTTTGCACATCTATATAACGACGACCATGATGATAACATTAACTTCTATTTTTGGCTTTGTTATTTATTTACACTGCAACTAGTTGCGAACTATCAAGCAATTTAGTAAAGCCCGTTTACACGATAATTGTTTTTACGATAGCTGATGTCATGATAGATACATTTTTTTGTACTATCACTACTCTCATCGAGTAGACAGGATGAAACTTACTTTTACACTATCATGGTAGTATTGTCGCACTGTAATATTTAACATGATATTTGATAGAACTATCACGTTTACTGTTGGCGTGTATGTGAACTATCACGACAGTTACTGCTTTCGCACTTTTTGCTCATTCTACTTCAAGATTACGGAGCGTTCTGATATCGTAGCTTTCTGGAAGAATACCAACGCTTCTAAAGGCTCTGGAAAAAGAAATGACCTGATTTTAAAAACAGGATTAAAAGGGATACTGGAGAAGAAACGTTGTTGCCCGTGTCCTCTATCAAAGAGCTGAGACAGATAATTAGGAGTATCCGGAGCACCTACAACCAGCAAGTGACCAAAATAAAACATCTACGGGAACGGGAGAAGCGTTTCGGCACTCTGTACAAATACTGTAAAGAGGTGAGTGTATCCCCCAGTAGCAAGATATCAACATGTTAGGCCTATTTCTAATTTCAGTCTCGCCGGAATAGAATTTTTCATAACTGTATTTTTCCCAGTCTTCTATTGTAGTGTATTCATAGTTCGTAGCCTAAAGACCCATACATATGATTTATAATAAAGTTTAAATTACTTAGGCCCGGCACACACGTTCCGGTATACCGGTGAGGTTTACCTGTACAGGTAAACCGGAGCGTGTGTGCCAGCCGCTGCAGGCCAAACTGCACAGGCGTAGCGACCTGCGCAGGCGACCGGAGAAGAATCGAAATTCAATTCTTTCTACCTGCGCAGGCGTGTAGACCTGAGCGTGTGTGTGAGTCACTCCGGCACGCCTGTACAGTTTTTAGGTTAGTTGTGGCTAGTTCCTTGAGTAGAGAGCGTCGGTCGTCTTTGTATTTACGTGTACAATAGTGTTAACTAGTGACTAGGTGTGAGGTGACTTCACTTCAGCTGCTCGTACTGGAAGGACCTGCTCTCTTGAACCAGCTCTCTCTGGACGACTCCTGAAGATTGTCGCTGTTAACAGCTGCTGCCCTGCTGCCTTCGGACTGCCGAGGACAGACGTACTTTATCTGCTGCCCTGCTTGTTGGACAACACCTTGCCTTGAAGAAAGAAGACTGCAACTCAGCTGGCTGGTGAACTGAGTAGCCAGCACTACAGCTGAGTTCGCTCGTCGGACCTTCTAAGGGCCACCAGCCTAGTGACCCTTTTCAGGACCACCAACCGCCGTGGGAAAGGAAGCAATTCCAGCCTGCCAGAGCTGTTGGTTGCGCAGCGCATCTAGCCCGCTGACGCTCAGGCTCTTAGGTAGCGCTGCCTAGGACGATCCTTGCGAGCCCCCACCAGTGGTAAGCGAGCTTGGATATCGCCTAGGTAAAGAGGCCGGTGGACACCTCTCTTGGTAAGGGGAGGTATCTAACGAAGCCGGTCATTTGCCCAGCTCATAGACAGCCTGAGCGTTTCAGTCCCGCTTGCGATCCGGCTCGGGCCGGACCCTAGGTCCCTGGTTACCGCCGGAGGCAGCCTGGCTGCCTCTGGTCGGCAAACCTCCCGCTCGTTGGCGGAAATGCCCGCTCCGGGCGCGTCAACGAGCACGCAGTCGCTCGCCTCTTCCATACCCCACACGAGCGATTCGCCGTGTTCTCCGGCTATGGATGCGGACCAAGCTGTCGATCCCCGGACGGTTCCGCTGCCCGGTGACGAGACCGACGCTTTCGTGGCGGTTGGGCCACGGGGGCGGCCGGTTAAGAAACCGAGGCGGAACCGGTCCTCCTCAACCTCTTCCTCGGCGTCCGCCATGGAAGTTGTCCCCGCCGATGGCGAATCCGGCTCGGGGCCGACTGTGCCCGGCGCTGCCCAAGCACCGCCGGTCATTCGTCGCATCCCGCCCGTGTTCGTTCACGGCGTGAACAACGTCACCGGTTTTTACCGGCGACTCATAGTGGCTCCCGGACTTTCCCCGGCCAGCGTTGACCTGAAGCTCCTTGGGGGCGACACTGTCAAGATCGCTGTCCGCGGAATGGACGAGTACCGCAGCGTCATGGCGTTCGTCGAATCAGCCAACCTGCAACACCACACCTTTACCCCGAAACACGTGAAGCCTCTGTCCCTCGTGCTCAGAGGCTTAGACGTGGACTCTCCTCTCGAGGAAATCCTCGATGAGCTGCGCGAGCTGGGTTATCCGGTTCGCGCGGTACATCGGGTATTTGCTCCCGCCGGACCAAGGCGTCCAATTCCCCTGGTTCGCATCATGGTCGAGAACAGCGAGGCAGGCGCAAGCCTACTCTCTCTTACGCGGCTTTTTGGTTTCCGCGTAAAAGTGGAAAGAAGCCGCGCTCCCGGGGCTCTGCCTCAATGCTACAAGTGCCAACGCTTCGGGCACCATTCAGAGACTTGCTCTAACGCTCCGGCGTGCGTGAGGTGTTCTTTGCCTCACGCCAGTAAACATTGCGATGCTCCAGCTTTTAAAAGGTGCATCAACTGCGGCGGAAGTCACCCCGCCAACTACCGGGCATGTCCGGTGTTTCAGCGGGAGCTCGAGCGGCGAAAGCCGAAAGGGCGCCTGCCACCACCGAGGCATCCGGAAGCTGGTTCCAGACCTGCAACCGAGCAGCCAGGCCCTGCGCCTCCTGCTACGGCTGCCGTGTCTTTCGCCGCAGTTGCCAACAGGCAACGTAAACGCAGCAAAGGCCCGAAGCAGACACCTGTAGTTCAGGCATCTCCATCTCAGGCTCCTTCCCAGGCCCCTGTCCCGCCTCAGGCGAAAAAGCGCCGCAATCTCGCGACTTCTAAAAAAAGTGAGACAGACCAGCCACTGCCAAA
This sequence comes from Magicicada septendecula, assembly GCA_034769895.1. Classification (NCBI taxonomy): domain Eukaryota; kingdom Metazoa; phylum Arthropoda; class Insecta; order Hemiptera; family Cicadidae; genus Magicicada; species Magicicada septendecula. The sequence continues at coordinate 132,745,799 of CM068373.1, read as the reverse complement.
CATCTCGGTTGTGGAGCCTGAGAATACTCAACCCTCCCCAGCACCGGAGAATCCTGCCCCTGCTTTAGAAGCAGCCTCGCCAGACCTCCCGCCCCCGCGGTTCCCTAATGCAGGCAAAAAGAAGCGGCAACGTAAGCCCCGTGGCGCTAGATCCCGGGCTCCTGCCAACCCAGCCGCACAGTCCAGACAGCCTGCGCAGCGCGTGAAGACCGACGTTATCGCATCTGTCCCTCTTCCTAGCACCTCCGCTAGAGGCGCTACACCTGGCCCTAAGAAACCCCTGGCTTCCACCAATCCCCCGATTGACAAGCCTCGGCGCTCTTACGCGCAAACAGTCTCCGGGCACTCTGCCTCAAAAACCGTTCCTGACGACTATCAAGTCGTCAAAGACTTCCTTGCGGAATTTGACCTCCGCAAAGTTGCCCAGACCTTCAGGTCCATCCGCTCCCGCTTGGAGACTGCCGATACAACCGAGAGATTCATGCTCTTGGTGGAAGCCGCCACTTGTGTAGGTTTTCTATGAGTCGGGTCCTCAAACGAGATCTCTCAATTCTTTCCTGGAACGCCAACGGGTTGTCCAACAAGATCCAGGAACTCCAAGAATTACTGGCCCGACTCAAACCCGACGTAGTCCTTCTCAATGAGACCCACTTGACTCCTGCGAGTCGGTTACGACTGGCCAACTATGTGTGCTATCGAAACGACAGGCCGGGCACTGCTGGTGGCGGTACTGCCGTCGCGGTGAGGCTCACTCTCGAGCATCACCGAGTCGTCTTGCCTGCAATGACTCACCTCGAAGGCACCGCTGTGGAGTTGTTAAACACTCTAGGCGGCGTACAGATGGTCGCGGCGTATAAAGCGCCGCAAAAAGAGCTCCTTCACCCCGATCTAGCGGTCGCGTTCGATGCACACAGGAGGGTCATCATGGCCGGCGACCTGAACTGCAAACATCGCGATTGGAACAGTCGCTTGACTGCCCCAAACGGGAAACGTTTGCGCAGGTTTGCCGATTCTCGCAGGATTCAAGTGATTGGGCCTACCCAACCTACGTTCTACCCCTCACAACGCAACGCGGCTCCCGATGTCTTGGACATAGCGGTGATTCAAGGAATTGACTGCCCGGTCCATGTGTCCGTGCTAACGGAACTATCGTCCGATCATCTCCCCATCCTGATACACGTCGCTACCCAGCACGTCGTACGCAGAGATGTCAGGAAGGTGGTAGAATGGGACCGCTATGGCCCGGCGTTAAGTCGCCGATTGCCAGGCGCGGGACCACTCGAAACCGTCCGCCAAGTCGACGAGGCAGTTGCCGCGTTTGACGAGGCTGTCGTATCTGCGATCGACGCGTCTTCCAGGATGAAGCCTGGTGTCACGCCCCACTGGCAGCGGATCCCAGAGGAGACGAGTGCTCTCGCTTGCGAGAGAAATCGCCTCCGGAGACGCTGGCAGCGGACCCGTGATCCGGCCGACAAGGCAGCGTACAACCGGGCGACCGGCATTTTACGTCGTGAAATGCAGGCCTACCGGAGACGCTGTTGGGAACTCGCCGTGGCCCAGGCAGGGGACGGATCGGACGAAAGTAGCCCTTACCGGATACCTTCGGCGTTGGTAGGGAAGAGGCGCCGGCCTCGCATCCCGGCCATTGCTGGACCTTTCGGTCAAATCCTGGCTCGCCCGGAGGCGAAGGCCGAGTACTTGGGCGCGTGTTTTGAGCGACAGTTCGCACCTAACCCGCCCATGGACTGGGACTTCGACGAAGAAGTCGAGAACGAAGTGGAAGACTTTCTATCTCTTCCGATCACTTCGGAGCCTGAACCCATTACTAGGGAAGAGGTCACAGATCGGCTCGTTGAACTCGTGCCGAGAAAAGCTCCTGGCCCGGACGGCGTCTCGAACGCCGCTCTTACTCGACTCCCGGAGCGAGGAGTACTTTTCTTGGTCGCGCTGTTCAACGCGTGTCTTAGACTGGCCTATTTTCCCCAGAAATGGCGTAAGGCAACGGTCATAGTGATCCCGAAGCAGGGAAAGGACGCTTCCCGTCCCGGCAACCTCCGGCCCATTAGTCTACTGTCAGCCACGTCAAAGGTCCTCGAACGTCTCGTACAACGGAGAGTACTAGATCATCTACGAAACTTCGATGTACTGGTCCCCGAACAGTTCGGCTTTCGTGTGGGGCATTCCACCACTCATCAACTGATGAGACTGGTGGAATACATCACGGACGCCGGGTGTCGGAAAGAGCAGACTGTCGCCTGTTTCCTAGATGTGGAAAAGGCCTTTGATAGTGTCTGGCACGACGGGCTCTTGTTCAAGCTCCGGGAAATCCAGCTCCCAGATTGCTACCTTCGCTTGATTGCTAGCTTTCTGACGGAGAGGACTTTCTGCGTGCGAATAGACGACCACGTCTCTTCCGAGAGACGTATCACAGCCGGGGTACCTCAAGGTAGCGTGCTAGGGCCTCTCCTGTTCTCCGTGTATGTCAACGACGCACCCAGAGAGCCTGGAGTCCAGATGGCTTTGTTTGCCGACGACACGGCGGTCTATACCGCCGATCGGAACGCAGACTTTGCTATCCCACGACTTCAGCGCGCACTCGATGCGTATTCGACGTGGACGGAAAGCTGGAAAGTTGCCGTCAACGAAACCAAGAGCTCCGCGGTGCTATTCACAAAGCGCCGGAAAGAACCACGAGGCCGAGTGAGACTCGGTAGAACGTACCTGCCCTGGTCGAGGGAAGTTAAGTACCTCGGTGTCCACCTCGATCGTCGGCTCACCTGGCGTACCCACGCTGAGACGATGCGAAAGAAAGCGTCCGCTCGTCTCGGTCAACTGTTTCCGATACTTGCCAACAAGGCTATGACCCGCAAGCTGGGTAAGTTGATTGTCAACGCGTATCTGTTGCCGATCATTACCTACGCTCTTCCCGTCTGGGGTTACCTCGCAACCGTTCATAAAAGAAGGTTGCAAAGCGTTCTCGATAGAGGGCTTCGGCTAGCGGCCAAAGTCCCCTATCGGTTTTCTTCTCGTCTCCTGAGAAGAGGACTCGGTGTCCGCTCCTTGGATGACACCGCAAGGCGACTTGCACGTAAATTTTACGTCCGAGCTGCGAGGACCCAGACAAACCCACTCATAGCTGGCCTCGGCAGGTACCGAATACGTCCAGGTGAATCTTGGAAACGGCCTCGACAAATACTGTACTAGTCGACCTAGTACGAGCATGTCGTTGTAGCGACCATTAAAAATTAATTAACAATATTCCGTCTGGACAGGACCACTAGGCAGGAGCCCCTACCGGAGGCTCGGTACTAGGAAACCATTGGGTCGTCTCACGACGCTCAACCCAACAGCTCTGACCACACTAGTGACTACGCGTACGATAGTGCTAGTGACTTTTGTGATCATCATGTCAAGCCGAAAACGGAACCAAGTGATAGAAGAGTTTATCGAAATATATAGGTCGGAACCTTGTCAGTGGCGGGTGAAAAGTAAAGAGTACCACGACCGTGAAAAGAGAGATGCAGCCTATGAAAGACTTGTGATTAAATTAAAGGAGTTAGAACCCGATGCTACAAAGAAATCTGTAGTTAAAAAAATAAATAATTTAAGAAGTAATGTACGTAAAGAGAAGAAGAAACGTGACATGTCAATGAAATCCGGAGCTTCAACAGACAACGTCTACACATCAAAATTGTGGTACTTAGATTTGTTCGATTTTCTTGGCGATCAAGATACTCCTGGTGCGTCTGTGTCAAACTTGGATGACGAGGATGGAAGTGAGATCGATGAAGTAAGTACTCAGATTAGTTATAATACTCATATAATTTAATTAAACTACATTTTGTATTTACAAATTGAAGGTTTATAGTTAGAGTCCACACTTTTTACTAATTAATGCAAAATGTTTTGAACTGTATGAATTATTAACTTACTAACGCCAAACTTCTTCTTTTAGTCTATTTTTTGTTTCGAAGAACCCGATTGTCTTGCCATGGAACTTTGCCTTCATTCATGAAGTAGGAAGTAAACTCATTTCTAAGCTGTTTAGCAGCAGAAGTTATGTTCCCTTGGTTCAGACGTTTCAATGCGATCATATTCGATTCCGAGGTATCCAAACCTGCAATAGCAGTAGTTCCATCGTAATTCTCCTGATAGGTACTGTTTGGAGGAGCGTAAAAGGTTGGATGTTGTTCCATCAAAAAATTATGCAATGCACACGTTGCCTTCACCACTTTTGTTATGTTCTCTGGTTCCAAATTGATTTGAGTATGGAATATACGAAATCTGGATGCAAGTATTCCAAAACTATTTTCGACAACGTGTCTTGCTCTTGAAATGCAGTAGTTGTAAATTTCTTTACTAGCTGAATCTAGTTGCGCTTGTCGAAAAGGCTTCATAATATTAATTGTAAGAGGAAAGGCGTCATCAGCCACAAAAACGTAAGGGACCTTTTCGAAATTTTCCGTAACATTGCATGGCTTTGGAAGTTTGAGCTCATTACTCTCTAACTTTTCATAAAATTTAGTATTCTGAAGAACGCCTCCATCAGAAACACGTCCATTAGTTCCAAAATCCACTAAAAGGAACCGATAGTTAGCATCCACTATTGCAAGAAGTACCATACTGTGTCTGCCTTTGTAGTTGAAGTAAAAAGATCCGGAATTCGCTGGGGGAACTATGTCTATATGTTTACCATCCATGGCACCAAGACAATGTGGGAAATTCCATCTGTCTTCAAATGTTTTAGCAATAACTTTCCATTTTTCAGCGGAATCAAGAAACTGAAACAAAAGCAAATTAATAATATTTTTTCACAGTGTGGATGTATAGCTATGATGATTACAGCAGGCTTTATAAATTTAGTTTTATAAGTAAAATAAAAATAACATTAAAATAACACAAAACCAATGCTTGTTTAAAAAGTTTGGTTATAAATAAAATAAGAAATAGAATTTTAAAATAGTACAGTACCACTACTTGTTTAACAGTTTTTTAAAAAGGTTTGTGTTATTTTTATCTTCTATTTTTGTCTTATTTTAAATTGTATTCCTGATCTAAACAATAAAACCATGGTAAATGACTTTTAGGGTCTAATAATATACTTCTTTCAGGAGGGAATCGAGGATCCTGCCCCACAAACACCCAGCAATGAAGAACCCTCCGAGAAAAACGAGAATCCTCCAAATCATGCAAGACCGAATTCAGATGAACGTGCGGTACTCCCGATATCACGACCTAATTTGGCAAAAAAAAGGAAAACTGAGGAATTGACCAATGATGTCCTGCTATCAGTGAGAGATCATTTTAAAAATCCTTCGCCCCAAGATGACAGGTATGATCTAATGGGAAAATCTATTGCAATGAGAATTAGGTCATTGGAAAAACGCCAGCGTTTGATTGTTGAAAAAAGAATCAATGACCTCCTATTTGAAGCTGAAATGGGAATGCTTAACGTGCCAACGAGTTCATACAGCTCCGAATATCTAAGCAGTCCCAGCTCAAGTACGAGCTCACCAAGTCCTTCCGCAGCTGCTTCATATGATCAATTTACACAACAAACAGCGACTGCAGGATTTGTAACCAATGAAGAACTTCCACCTCCACACTCAATGGCTACCTACTTAGCTAACTTTAATAATATTTTATTTTTGAGGCATTTTGAATTTTTCTATGCTCTTAATTGACCAATACTACCAAAATTTTCAATTATTTTTCTAATTTCATCTATTATTCATTATTATGCCTCAGTTAAAATTTTGTCTTTGAACTGTAAAAAGAGTTATTAAGAATACAAAATTTAAAAAAAATTGTTTGTATTTATTATACATACCTGAAGATACACTTTTTTCAGCACATTGTAGATGGCTTCACATGTCTTCGGAATTATTTTGCCAAGAGCTTGGGGTGATATTAAAGTAGAATACTTGAGACATTCGTACGATCGACCCGTTGCAAGAAACCTCAAAGTAGCTGTCAGTCTTTCATGGGGAGAAATAGAAGTTCTCATAACTGTATTTTTCTTTTGTATTAGAGGAGTTACAAGTGACAACAGTTTTTGGTAGACTTCTTCATTCATCCGCAAATAATTACGGTAATCTGTAGGATCTGAACTTAACTCTTTTAGTAATCTTGTATGAGTGTATTCATTTCTCTTTGTAAGCCAATCTTTACACCAGGCTTTGCGTTTTCGCTTCTTTTTACACTTCATGGCCACTAACAAACCGACTAAAGCGATCGCGTCGTCTTCTTGTTTGCTCGCCATCTCTCGACTGAGTTAAAATCTTCCGGTTTACCGTAGCGTGTGTGTGCTCTAGCCTGCACAGGTATACCTTTCCGGTTTACCTGTGCAGGTTTACCTGACAGGTATATCGTAACGTGTGTGCCGGGTCTTACATTCTTAATTTCTATCGATTTCCGTCATAGACCATCGTCAGAATATTTACACTCATAGTCAGGATATTTACACTATACACTCGCGGTCATGATATTGCGAAACAGTTACTATTTACAGGAAAAACAAATTCGAAAACACTGATTAATGATCGTGAAACGTACATTTGTGTTAAAAGTTTCTCGAAAACTGATTTTGTTGGAGAATGTTTATGTTTACATTCAGGTCTATATATTATATCAGCTGATTATGGTGATTTTCATTTTGCCGCAATATTTCAAATGTGATACGATTTTTGAAGTCCGTCATGATTTTCAATAGATTTTCGTGGCCCTTTTCTTTTACATGTTTTTTTTTGTATATTCGGTATTGTTCATATATATTAGATCTTACCGAACAATGCCGATGTTCTCAAAGAAGCTGGAGATAATGTATTGCGAATGATACACCTGATTTACATCTGATCGTAAAGCAACAGAGCAATGGTAGGAGTACAGCACTAACCAGATACTATCGTTGACAGGACTGATAATTCAAAAGTAACCAGTAACACGATTGCGAGAGGAGATGGTACTATTGTCTAACCTTCGCGTTTGTGACAAGAGAGTGTTTGACAATCGCCAGAACTTGGGTGATCAACGGAAGTCAAGTATCATGGTGACTACCTTGATCGTCGGTTTATCTGACGTACCCTCGCTGTCAGTTACTAAGAGAGAGTTCTGTCACCTGGGCCAGTTGTTTCCACTACTCGTCATCCCGATTACAAAAAATGAAAACTTGTAAAAACGATCGTTTTCGTGTATCTTTTGCTGTTAGATACTTATACAACCCCCCATCTAGGGAATACTTTTACACTACACAGAACATAAAGGTACTAAGCTTTCCCAAAGGAGTCTACGGCTGGCGCCCAATCTACTCTGTCGATTCCATTTTCGCTTGTTGAGAAGCCGACTAGGTGTGGAAACCTTGGATAGCATCGTGTGATGTCTTTTAAGCAATATTTATGTATGACGGGCAAGGGACTAAGACAACTCCACACATAACCAGTACCCGGACACGGTAGAAAACATACGTGCCCAGGAAATACATGGAAATGACGTTGGGACTGAGTTAAAGTGATTCAGCACCATCAGCTAAGCAAAAGCTGTTAGAACTTCAAGAAAGAAAATTCACCCTATTCAGTCAGGATTACGAGTGAGACACTCTTGGGCATAGCTCGTAACTCGTCAACCATGCGATTCGTCTCTGCACGCACAACCTCAAATCCCAGGTAGGCAGGCCGCACTTACTAACATAATTCAATCAGAATATCACATACATACATACTGTAACGTTATGGTTGTGTGTATTAAACACGTTTCTAATACGTTTACGCACCCTGTCACCTCGTAAGTTTATAGTTTACTTGAGTTACGTCCACACGTTAAGTCACATGTAAAACGAATATTGCAGAGAGGAGAGATTATCGTGAAACGAGTTAGTTATTATAATTTCAGAAAGAACAAAATTGTTTATTATAAAAATAATTAAATTTTAAATAGATATTGCTTTCCATAAGTGCGCATGTATGCTGTACAATCTTCTGTTAAAAAATTATATTTTTAATTACAAACGTCATATTAAACATATAAAAGTAAATTTAAATTTAAATTGGATGACTGACAAAAAATAAAAGATAAAAAATAATGAAAAACATTTAATTTAGAAAATGATCCTAATGTAAACAATGTGCATTCATAATTAAGTACTTTGCGATTTTTTGCTTAACGTTTATTTAAGATTAATAATTTTCTATTCTTGGGACTAAATTTGACAAAAGTGATGCATTTTTTAATACGTAATGTAACTTGGATAGAAAACGTATACTTTGAACACGTTAATTTTTTATGATGTGTAGAATAGTTCTGTAATTTTAAAGTGTTGTGATTTTTAAAAATCGTAATAATATTTTTATTTTTAAAAATATTTTGTAATTATTATTTTACAAGTTTTTCTTTTAAACGACAAATTTAATTTCAACATTTCAATAAGGCTATGTATATCATTTTTGTGTTTATTTAGCAATATGCCTTTTGCACATTTTAAAATACCATTATTTGACTATACTTAGTAACTCTTTGTCATGTGACCTCAATTTGTTGGTTCCTCGAAGGTCAGTATAAACACGATTTACTGTATTTTATTAAATACTTCACTCGCTTACACAAGTTTAAACGGTCTGAATTCTTGCCCTGAAAAAACAATTTAAACAATATTAACTGTACTTTCAAGGAATCTCGTAAAATTGTTAGAATGTGCGCGCCCGCGCGTGTGAAGTTGAGTAGAGAAAACCGGATTGATGAAATATAAGAAACAAGTGAGGAACGATAGGATTTGGAATTTTCTTGAAATAGATGAATAAGTGTGGCGCATAGAACCTAATAAACAGAGTTCCACAGCCTTCTTGATAATTTAGTCGTTTACTTAAACGTGCGCTTTCGTTGTTACAGGTTACGTGGTGGCGGGGACCAACGGAGAGGCACCGTTCCTCAACCCCGATGAGAGAGTGGACCTGGTGAGCAGAGTGCGCCAGACGGCTTCCGCAGACAAATTCGTTATCGGCGGTGCCACCAGCGAATGTACGTTAAGGTATCATTCTGTAGGTGTATTATTTGTAGTACTGGCCGCCCTCTTCGCTATGTGTACTGCAGCTCCCAGTTCCCGCGATTTGCGAGTACAAAGCTGCAGCGTCATTGGACCTGCTTCCGGACTGGCTACGGAAATGGCGGGTGACGATCAACACGGAGAAATCCGAGGGGATTTGTTTCACACGTAGCGTAAGTCCATTTCTCGATGCCAGTCCCCTCCCTAGAGGAGAAGCCCATCGCCTGGAAAGAGTCGGTGAACCGACTCTACGCGTTCGGCTTGACCGGTGCCTATACTTCAACGACCACGTGACCGAAACCCTCGACAAGGCTCGTGGCGTCATCATCATTATCTTCACAACACGGCAATAGGCAAGATGCTGCCTGTTCAACCTTCAAAAATACTCCAACCATCTCTTCCTGGGTCTACCCACACACCTGTGTCCTATATGTTTGTATTTCCCGACTTGTTTTGGCCAGTCTGATATCTGATATTCTTTTTAATTGTTCTTTCCACCGTTGTTTGTAAACGGTAGGTTTGCAACACGCGTCCGAGGCAAACTATTCCCATTCCTCTCGTGTCGCAACCGCCTGGCTCTGCGCACGAAAGTTACCATTTACCTTTTGTTTCTCAAGTCACAATTGTCCTATGGTGGTCCCTGTCGGTGGTCGCTTCTATCCACCACCAACAGGTGTAGACTGGAAAGATTTCAGTCAAGAACCCTCCGCTCTTTGTCGGTAACTCCTTGTCAGAAATGACGTAATTCGTAGAGGTCTCCGAGTTCCTACACCGTCTTCTTTTGTCCGGTTGTTGGCTGTAACTCTCTTTTCTGCAGCTGCGACCTCATCCTAAAATCAGCGCCATAGAACCTACACCCCCGATCCGGGTCAGACGCCCTCGGGTGATTCTTGATGACCCGCCATAAAGCCATCCTCGTGCGTAACTTCTGTTAATAGCCCCAGAGTTGAAAAGAGACCCTCTGGTTGACATTTACAAAGGTCAACTTTGAAAACTTTCCTCCCACCCTAATAATGTTTCTTCCTAGCACGCTGCTTGTTGTTATTAATCTGGTCATCCGGCACCGAGACTCTCTGCCTCGCGGAGAGCGACCGACGCCTCACGGTGTGTGCTTGCTGAGCCAGAGACAGTGACATCTGTTGCCTGAATCGGCTCCAGCAGCAGTCCCACAAATATAAGTCTTCTTCATCCCCCACTATCTAATGAATAATCGCGTTGGCGGTCTCCCTTCCAGAATTAGGTAACCTGTCGATTGTATCAGTGCTACGTTATCTTCTGGCAGCCACTGGGCTCGACCCAGATGCTGCAATCGTGCCATGGGTGCAAATACACCCCGCTAAAACAAAGTTACAAGCTACAAGCTACCAGAGAAGTCGGTTGCAGGCGTAACTCCGCTAGCACTATCCAACACCTTTTGTCACTATCCCCAACTTAAAATATCCATAACTATATTTTTGCAATATCCCTGTTAATTCAAAACAATAATTTAAATTCTTTATTTTTTTTTACATTGTTTTACATAGAAGACACTCTCAACATTAATTCAGTCAATCATTTAAATCTGTTTTATTTATAATAGTTTAATATAATATTATATATGCATATTCTTATCTATTTAACATAATACCGGAAGGACATACTGTTATACTTGTAAATTGGTTACTGTAAGTTAGACACTAAAGCTTACTGTTTGTTATTTATAAGCACCTAGTAATTTATAAATTAATAAATCACCTGAGATCCGTCATCTGATTTCGATTTTCATTAAAATGACTTGTTTCGGAACATATGTTCCATCTTCAGATATAATTCACGGAGTTGAGGTCGTTAATTGTTCGAATTACATCACTTTGTACTCACACACGTTCGTATGGGTGCGTACCTTTTGAAAAACGAGTCACGACGACGGATCTCAGGTGATTTATTAATTTATAAATAAAAAACTGACTTGGATACCAATATGTATGTCAAAATCTAGTAATTGTACAATACATATTATTTATTTTGTATGTAAATACTCTAAAGTTGAATAATCTAAACTACGCCTGCACACAGTAAAATGATTAGAATTTTGTACACGTTCCTTTCAGTAGGATATATTTTCTAAACAGCTTGAATTAAAATGATGTGGTGAGGTTAGGTTTCTTTTGGACTACAATCCAAGCTGTTTTTGAAGGTAAAGTTGAATATTATATTTGAGTTGAGAAAGACTGTATTTCACAATACTTAGGTACATATATCTCTGTGGTTATCATGATTAGAATCTCTGATTACGGAGGAAAATTTCAGTGGACTGTGACCGACTTTGGGTAGTCACATATTGACCAGAAGTACGGGCTTTCATGAGCAGCCTTTAATAGATCGCAAGAATCTCGTCTCCGATGCCTGTATCCTACTCGGAGGTTTCTTCGCCGGAACCAAAGTTTCAGAACCATACAACAACACTGGTACAGCCATTAGCTTATACAATTTTACAATCGCGTCTCTTTCCTTGTTTTCCTCGATAAGGCTCGACGAATTGTGCCACATATTGACTAAAACCAGCCAACTTATAATCACAGTCGTAATCCACAACCAAGACAGCGGAAATGTGACCCCTGCGGAAATTTAGACGCTTATTATCCAATACAACCTTAGTTCTCAAGGGGTGTTTGTCTATAAATGCAATAGCTTCTGCCTACTGCACAGAAATGTTCATGTTGTAATCAGTGGCGGCTCGTGAGTAATGAAATGGGAGGGGCACACAGTGGGCAGGATCTAAGGTGGGGCCACCATTCGCGGTAATTAGTACTTAGGTAAAAAAATATAGAATGTCTTACCTGGTATTTCACTTTTTGTATAACAATTCCATTCTCCTGTTTTTAGATGTAGCGAATTCCTCTATCACTTGTTTGTTGAAATCTTGAATTCCATGAATCATTTGTTTTCTGTGGACAGCATAACCAATGCATTCAGTCTGTCAGTGCCTATGGAATTTCTTAAAAATGTTTTTATTCTTTTCAATGTAGAAAAGCACCTTTCACTTTCAACAGTTGTCATCGGTATGGTAACAATTATCTTTAAAATAGTCACACATTCTGAGAAGGTACGAAACATGTTATTATCAAGGAAAAACTGTAATAAGGGTGTTGCACCAGAAGCAATACATAAATCTTCACGACTTTATAACACTTCTAGTTCGGTTCTCAGTTTCGGGCCATTTATTGTGGGATAAAATTTAATTGTAGTCTGAAAATCATTTTCCGGAAACTCAACACAGTACTGTGAGAACTTTTCAACTAAAAACAATTTGGAAACACATAAATGATCTGAAAATTGAAATCTTTCATTAATATTGTTCACAATCATATCACATACTTCCAAAGCGGCCACACGGTTGCTCCTATTACTTAGTTGTTCAACACACTGTCTCTTAGTCATAGGCTCACTTACAGACACTTCACTGTCTTCATAGGTCTTACGAATATTAACCACTGCACTCGCAAAATTTTTAACAAATGCTCTCATTTTTATTGCATCAATGTTCCTTTGATGAATGCAATTAAAGAAAATCGCCACATGAGGCATAATTTTGTGGAATAAAGTCAACCAGAAAATGAACTGAGGATCCCTCAAAGTTCGTACAAATCGTGCAGCCTGGCTAGAAGCACTTTTGTCAGAAATCTCTATGTGCCTAATGTGTTTAAAACATTTTATTAGATTATCTTTATGTTCAAACACAGTATTAACAGCCCTGTGTTGAAAGTACCATCTTGTAGGAGGCACAGACCCAATTTTTTTTTACAATTTCTACTAAATAATCCATCCTCTTTGGACATCTTGAAAAAAATGGTCCTATTCCTTGCAGGTCTTGAAAAAATATTCTACTCTGGGAGGAAGAATATGTTGAGTTTTGAAGAATCAGATTCCCTTGATAGGAAAAACAATGAATAAAATTTGCATTTGGATACTTCTCTTTAACCAAACACTGGACCCCTCCTTCCTGATCACTCATAACAGATGCACAATCGTAAGTCTGACAAATTAGTTTTTCCGGGGACTTGTCTATTCCTATTTCTTCCAACTGTCCTAAAATTGTCGAGGCTAAACTTCGAGCACTTTTATCAAAAAGGACTTCAAAAAAACCCCAAAACGTTTCAATTATTCTCCCTTCAATGAGATATCTCAAAATTAGTGCCATCTGTGTTTTGCACGAACTGTCAGTTGTTTCATCAGCTGAAGTGATAGTTGTCTATCGTAGAAATTTTAGTCACAATAATTTTTCGACACACTGACAAAATGGCATCTAAAAGTTCGTTCTGAATTGTTTTCGAGGTTCTTTTAAACACTGTTGAATTTTCTAAATGATCTTTCAAAACACTGTTAAGTGCTGCAGTATAATTGATTAGTCCTTTAAAAATCCCTGGGTTGTTGTTTGCTTCTTCCGTTTCATTGTGGCCACGTAAAGCTAATTCAAATTCCCCACAAAATCTAATCGCATCAATTATTTGAGACAAGATGTATCTGTTCTTGTCTACAAGTTTTTTATGTTTACGAACAGAAATTCTGTAACCATCATCGAGTTGCAACCTAATATTTACAATACCTAGCACGGCTAAACTCACTTCATTGTCTAAATCACATTTAGACAGCGAATGCTTCTTACTCTTTTCTGGTAAATGTTTCAGATCTTTAACGCCCGACTTAGTCCACGTGTCTTCACCGCCAAACAGAAGACAAGCAAAGCAAAATAAAGCATTGATTGTGGGGCATCCGCACATCCATTCCCATTTTTCGTACACTGTGGTACTGAAAGTTCTATTATAGGTTCTGTTTTTGTCCTTAAACACTTGGTTGATAGACAACTGCGGTCTTGGTGGACCCAATTGTTTTGCTACTAACCTATCTTCATAGCACAAAGTTTTACTCTGTAAATACTTGACATCATTCATTTTGTCTCAGAGATTTACACAAGCACACAAAATACCGACACTTGAATATTTTCAACACCGTTATTTACACGCGTGTGTAACACTGATTACTGAAAACCACTTGTAACACTACAATTTATGCAATTATTATAAGCACTGCCACCACAATTAACGTGTAGCACATAACAACCGCTCTAGGTACACATTCTATTTTAATATTTCCTTCAATGAGAATATAATTTAAAATTATATAAAATCGCAAAAATTATTATAATCATATTCACGATAGAAACATTATAATAACATTATTGCGTAACAATATATATTAAGAAAGTAACAGTAATTATCAGTATTATAGCACAGCTCAGATGGCGGTAAAATGTATAGTCTACTAAATAGCTCCGATTCATATCCGTTAGTTGCAGCAATCTGGCGCACCTACAGGATTCAGAGTTGTACTACTTGAATACTGTTAATTTCTGGTCACATAGTCTAGTGTGACCGAACCCTATGGGAATTAAGCATTACGCTCTCCGTAATGAGTTAAGAAAGTGGAAGGGAGTAGTGCTACCTGGGTCCCAACGGTCGCTGTGACCGTCGCTATGTTGCCACGTTTGTTTTCGCGTTGTCACATTTCTCCAGATTTCTCACTGTTACAACATATTGCTATCATTTGAAACGAGGACGTTTCTACAATATTTATTTATTTCGTGATTTTCTGGTGGGGCACGTGACCATGTGCCCTTATGAGTGAGCCGCCTCTGGTTGTAATACGAACAGACTTGCTGTAACTGGAACATCGATCACTGGAGCTCGCATTCATTGTTTTGGAAGAATTCTTGATCATGTGCAAACAGCATTGTATCCAAAGTACGTTCTATTATTTATTTTTATTCGTGGATATCAGTGTTCATTTAATATATTATCCAGCGGTATAGTCAGGGGGTTGTAGGTCGTCACTAGGGTTTTATAGGAAACGTACTGGCAGGAGGTACCAGCTTACTACCGCCGCGGATTGTTTGATGGTCGAAGCGTTGTATGATAAATTATAACGATAGTAATTGTCCATTCGTAATTTCCACTCTCTGTGTCATCAATATAGACATTAAACAGTGTTGGAGACATGCTACAGCCTTGGCGCACTCCCTGATTAATTTAAACCGTCTTCCGTCGAAACCTCTCTTATAGACAATACTTTCCTTGTACAGCAGTAAAGTTCTTTATAACATCTACAAGACGTTTAGGATATAAAATCCTCTTACGCATAATGTCCCACTGAATGGATCAGTTGACTCTATCAAAATGCTTTGTCGCAGCCAATGAAGGCAAGGTGTATCTCCAAGCGGGAAACCACTAGCCTAAATTTTCTGAAGTCAAATAATGTCATTGAGGCTTAAGAAGGTGCACAAGATGCGTCGTTAAATACTATTTTCAAGTATACGTAAATCTGCGTTTGATTAGCCCCACGAAAATTATATTTATATTTATACACGTGTAATCGTCCTAAAATAATCTTAGTACATTTCTATCTGGCGCACTTTTTAAATACTTGTCTCGTTAATATTGACATAATATATATTGTACAATGGCTTACAAGTACAATTTGTATTACCTACGCTAATCAAAAAGACGAAAGGAGCGGAGCCGCTACAAGTACTACCATTTTGTCGATAAGCACGGAGCCGTTGTTCTGGAGGTATAGACCTGAAGGTGAATTTTGGACAGTGGCTCTGAGATGCGCAGGGGACAAACATCTTGTCGCGAGTCTAACAAAATTTTCATTCGTTTAGCACATCCACACAACAGTCTTGTACGGCGTTTCTTAGTGTGAACATCGGTAGCAACAAGGCTGGCGAGAAAAGTGGAAGCACGCTAGTGTGGTTGTGAAGCGACAGTGTGTAAGTGAAACAGCATAGTCTCCGCGTGTAGGTTTCCGCATAGTCTCGTGTCTCCTCGCTACCCCATATACTTAAGAGAGGGTAATTCTAGGCCCAGGCAGATGTACACGGATGGGATTAAAGAAGGAAGAAGGTATGTAACGATCAAGAGGCTGTCCACGGTAAGGAAGACATGCAAACCCACCAACGTCTGGGCTGAGGAGGAGGAGGAGGAGAAGATTGGTTGCTTCGGCGCATTTCTTCCCTCAAGATCGGCGTCAGGTTTCTAAATCACTTAGCCTCCAATAGATTTTTAGTCTTCCAACTGTAATAGTGTATAGACTAAAAATAATTCAGTGGAAGATGGACAAATTGCGGGAAGTTGGCGAACGCGGAGCTTAGTTGTAAAAAACACTAAACGTGTGGTCAGTATGATCAGTTTTTACACAAACCTCGTAACCGTTGTGATCCTTGTTATTGACCGCTCACTACGCTATTATGATGAACTATTTTTCTCTCTTATACACGTCGTCATCGCTTACTCTTTCTTTTTATTAAATCCTCTCTATTTTCCCCTGTTATTTTCCGTGTTGTTTTTTCCTAACAGTACATTCAGAATCACGCTTCATAATCGCCAGTAATTTAAACGCGTTATTATTTTCAAGACATTTAACGTTTAATCATGACGTGCTGAACGTTTCGACGATGTTCAGGCTGGATAGAGCCCAAACTGTTGGATGTTCCGTCAGATGAAGTCGAACGTACAACTGCCTCCGCAATGCATTAGAACCGACTCAAAAGTTCCCAGTTCAATGTGTTGTGCGTTTGTTTGTTTACAGCTACGAGAGCTGCATGCGAGCTGAGTCAGAGGATGGGCGACGCCGGCGCCGACGCTGTGCTCGTCATGACGCCTTATTACTTCAAGAGACGCATGACGGTGAGTTTACGAAATTATTTTTAATCTATAGCGATGTTCCCAAGCCCCTTACCTTCCCAGAACACTCCTTGTTTTCACAGAAAGTTTTTGCTCCCCGGAACCTTTTGGCTCTTCGGAACTCTTTTCGTCTTCCGCTCTATCAAAATTAGCTGAAATTACAATTTCGGACCGTGGTGTAAGATTTCTGCTAGCTAACCAAATTTCCTCTCCCGTCACCTTCGCAGAACACTCTTTGCTTTCACAGAATCTTTTTGCTTCCCGGAACCTTTTGGCTCTTCGGAAATCTTTCGTCTTCCGCTCTATCAAAGTTAGCTGAAATTATAATTTCGGACCGTGGTGCAAGAATTCTGCTAGCTAACCAAATTTCCTCTTACTTTGCAGTAACAGATTATTACAACGTAAATTGTCAGATGGGAATTAAATTCAACTTGCGCAAACATTTCGACTTGACGCCAGTTCATTTTAGTATTATTTATCTCGGAAATGTAGTGACATTATTTCTTTGGTACTTTCCTGTATCGCATTGGCTATTACCTATTTAGAGACACTATGTCGCAAATCACATAGACGAAGAGTAGTTTAAGTGTGGTTTGTGTTCGTGCGCGCGTTCGCGCAAATGCATGTGTGTGTGCGCGCGCGCGTGCGCACAGTGAAATTCCGTAGCCGTCTTTCGTATTACACTCATGAATGTCGCGTTAACTGAAATAGAGCCCTGGAGTTAGTTTAAAATTAGTACCCAAGTTTTCGGGTATATAGGAATTATTGCTGTTAATTAAACGAGCGATGCAAGTTCTCAGTTTGTCTCCACCGTTTGGCATTTATGTGTCTGTCTGTCTACTTGGGGTCTGTCTCACGATAGCTTTTCAACACATCAACCGATTGACGTAGGCCTAAATCTTGGCACACATATCCATGCTTTTACCCTATTGTTTACTGCAAAATCAGGGAGATGGAGGCAAAAATGTAGGGGTCAAAACTGTGAAAAAATTGGCGCATCAAGTTAAAGGAAATTTAAACTACAAAATGAATATAGTGTTTATTTTTGAAAATTTCAAAACTTGTTGGCGTCGGACATAAAATTTGATGAATGTTTTGATAAAATCGCAAAAATTCACACGAGGAATCAAATTAAAGAGATTTTTAATTTGGCATGTAAACGTAGTGTTAAGTTTTGGAAATTTCGGTAATTTTTTTGGACCCCAGGACCTAAAACCCGCAATATAAACAAGAGTAATTGAGCAAATATGAGTATATTTAATTAAATATAAAATTTGTACTACATTTAAAAAATAATATTGGAGTTATTTAACTACAAAACTATTCTACAGTACTTACGTTTGAAGGAAGTTTTCAGTCGCTGTCAGGCAATACCTCTATTTCAGAGATATTACCATGTTCCTCTTCAGCAAAATCGTCGGAACTGTCTGAACTACTGTCTCTTCCAAGATTAATTATGAAACGGTCTACTGTTTCATCAACAATAGCTTCCTTTTCCAGATATTCTTTTTCATTGCTTTCTACATGTTTGCACTTTTCCCAATCGTCAGCAGTCAGAGTTGAAATTTTGTCTTCACATAAGTTTTTCACATCATTTAAATTAAACGTTACATTTTTTTCAGCAACACCCCGCTTAATTTCTGACCACATCATCTCTATAGGATTTAGTTCAGGGTGGTAAGGGGGAAGCTTTAAAACTAAATGTCCTCTGCTTTGCAGAATTTGATCTATTAAGTATGTTTTAAAGTTTGATTTATACATTTCAACAACTTCATAAAGTTCTGCTTTAACCTGTGACGGCAGCGATATGCGAACATCTGCTCTCCGTTACCAGCGGCCGAGACGTGACCAACTACGTGCTCGGAGCGAGCCAATCCGGCATCAGCAGCCGCCGAGACGTGACCAACTTCGTGTTCGGAGCTAGCCAATCAGCGATGCCGGTTAGTTAATAAAACCCGGGCCGGCAGAAAATTTTATGCAGAATCACTTCTGCTCCAGCTTCTGACCTGAAAGGACGCTCTCATTGGACTGCTCTTCTTCAGCTCTCTTCGCTGGACCATCTACGGCTTTGCTGCCTTCGGCCACCTCGCCTTTCGACGAGGAATAACTCTTCTCTTCGTGGGAACCAAGCCAGCTGCTGCCGGTGAACTTAGTAGCTGGTAGAAGAAGCAGCTGGCCGAAGTTTGCCCTTGTAAGGACCACCTGAGCCGGAACAACATCTTGCCGGACAGGAAAGAAGTGGATTGCTCTGGGCTCACCTGGTGAGTGCCGCATTTCCAGTGTGTAATTCCTAACTTGTTCACGACTGTTAGGTAGCGCTGCCCCGGACGATCCTTGCAAGCCCCCACCAGTGGTAAGCGAGCTAGGATATCGCCGGGGTAAAGGGGCCAGTGGACACCAGTCTTGGTAAGGACTGGTATTCAACGAAGCTGGTCGTTAGCCCAGCTCCTCCCGCATCGTCGTGAACAAGGAAGACGCGCGGGTTATCCGGCTTCGGCCGGACCCGAGATCCCTGGCGTCTGGCAGTGACTGCCTAGCAGTCTCTGCCCGGCAGCCGTCGCACCTGGCCAGCATGCCTTCTACAGGCAACGGCCCAAGTGCCGAGTCGCTCGGCCCCGCCTTGCTACCCCATCTGGGCGACTCGCCCGATTCGCCTCGGGCGATGGAGACGGACGATCCTCTCCCCAACCCGCTTCCCCCTCTGCCGGCAGACGAGTCGGGCGAGTTCGCGACCGTTGGTCGGCGAAATCGCCCGGCTAAGAAGCCCAAGAGGACCCACGCACCTGGATCCACTTCCTCACAGACCTCGGCCATGGACATTGGACCTTCTCAGGGCCCACAGGTCGCGGTTCCGACTACTTCGGCAGCAGCTCCGGCTGCTGCCGCTGTTGGTCGTGCGCCGCCCCTGTACGTCCATAGCGTGTCAAATGTCGCCGCCTTATACAGACGGCTGATCGCGGCCCACGGCCTGTCGGCCGACAAGCTTGACCTGAAGCTGCTTGGCGGTGATACGGTCAGGATTGTCGTCCGCCAGCTCGAGGACCATCGCTTGGTCGAGGCCTTCCTCCAAGCGCATAACCTGCAGTATCACACCTTTACTCCTAAGCGAGTCAAGCCCTTGTCGGTAATTTTGCGAGGGCTCGACGCGCACACCGATCCACAGGAGATCCTTATGGAACTCCGCGACCTCGGGTACCCGGTGCAGGCAATTTTCCGCCTGTTCACTCACTCCGAGACCCGAGTCCCTCTCCCGCTCGTCCGTCTCCAGCTCGAGAAGGGCGAGGCTGCAGACAAAATTTTCCACCTGACGCGGCTGTTTGGCTTCCGCGTCCGGGTGGAAACCAGTCGACCCCAGGGCAAGCTTGCGCAGTGCCACCGGTGCCAGAGGTTCGGCCACCACACCGACGTCTGCCGCAATGCCCCGGCCTGTCTCCGATGTTCTCTGGGACATTCAACACAGGCCTGCACTGTGGCAGACAAAACCAAATTTCGCTGCATAAATTGTGGTCAAGGCCACGCAGCGTCTAACGTAAACTGCCCGGTCTATAAGGCGGAGCTCCTGCGGAAGCAAAAGCCGCAGGGGCCCCTCCCGAAGCCACGGCAGCCAGTTATGCAACCCCAACCTAGACAGCCTAAAATGCAGGCTAGGCCTAAACCTTTGGCACAACCGGCACGGCGCGCGCCCTCTCCGGCTCCACCTCCAGCCCCTACAAAGGCAACTAAACGTACCGCGTCTCCTTCCACAGCAGAGACACGACCAGTAGCTGTTATCTCGGTTTTGGAGCCGGAGAATGAACCCTCCACCTCCGCGGAACCTCCTACTCCCGCCTCTGAACCAGAGGTAGCCTCGCCGCCCCTGCCACCTCCGCGATTTCCGCGAGCAGGCATCAAACCCAGGAACAAAGGGATACCCACAACGGATGCTCGGCCCCGAGCTCCTGCCTGCCCACAGCCCAAGAAAAGTCCTGCTTCCCGGTATAAGTCCGACGAAGCGCAACAGCGTACTTTTCCTGCCGCTGATCCAAAACCGTCTGGCCCTGGTCCTATGGCTTCCACCATGACCCGATCTGCCGTAACACCTGGTCGCTCTTATGCGGCCTCAGTTTCCAGGCAAACCACCCAGTCCGTCAGTTCCAATGACGCACAGTTCGTCCGCGGCTTTCTGTCTAGCTACGACCTCCCGAAAGTCGCATCTCTCTTCAGGTCCATCCGAGCCCGCCTGGAAACTGCTGACCCAACTGAGAGATTCATGCTCTTGGTGGAAGCCTGCGAAGTCATAGGTCTTCTATGAACCGAGCCCTTAGACGAGATCTCTCGCTCGTAGCCTGGAATGCTAATAACATCGGTACCAAGCATTCCGACCTTCTTGAATTCCTGGCTCGGTTCAAACCCGACGTACTTCTCCTCGGGGAAACCCACCTGACCCCGGCGAACCGGTTTCGATTACCTAATTACGTGGTTTATCGGGATGACCGAGTTGGCCGACGAGGAGGCGGCACGGCGATCGCGGTGAGGACCTCCATAGGTCATCATCGTGTCGCTTTGCCGCAGCTTACCAACCTAGAGGCCACCGCCATTGAGGTCCACGGAGCTCTTGGCGGCGTCCTCGTGGTCTCAGCTTACAAGCCCCCACAAGCTGAACTCCTTGTCAGCGACCTGGACGTCATCTTCGATTCCCATCGAAGGGTAATTTTGGCCGGCGATCTGAATTGCAAGCATCGCGTTTGGAATAGTCGCCTGACTACTCCGAACGGGAGGCGCTTGCTCAGTTTTGTTGAATCGCGCCGGGCGATGGTGTTTGGTCCAGCGCAACCCACGTTCTTTCCGTCACTGCCTAACGCGGCTCCCGATGTTCTGGACATCGCGGTGACCCAAGGAATTGTCTGTCCGGTCGAGGTATTCTCACTTACGGAGCTGACATCCGACCACAACCCTATCTTGGTCCACGTCGCTACCCAGCACGCCTATGCACGTTCTGACAAGCAGAAGGTCATCGATTGGGATCGCTACGGCCCGGCCTTGTGCCGTAGATTGCCGCCAGCGGCCCCACTCGATTCCGTTCGCCTCCTAGACGAAGCAGTTGCGGGAATCGAAGAGGCAATCATCTCGGCTATAGGCGTGTCTTCACGTACGCGAGCTGGCTTCACGCCTGACTACCAACGCATCCCTGAGGAAGTCTCTCTTCTCGCTCGCGAGAGGAATTACTTCCGGAAACGTTGGCAGAGGACCCGTGATCCGGCCGATAAGGCAGCATACAATCGGCTCACCGGACGACTGCGTGGCAGTCTGAAGGCGTTCCGACGTAGCTGTTGGGAACTCGACGTGGCCCGAACGGGGGATGCGGACCCGCAATCTCACCCGTACAGAATACCTACCGCATTGACGGGACGGAGGCGCCGACCTCCACTTCCCGCCATTGTTGGACCGTTCGGTCGACTCCTGGGTCGCCCGGAGGAGAAGACCGAGTACTTGGGCTTGTGTTTCGAGCGTCAGTTCGCTCCCAACCCGCCCATGGACTGGGACTTCGACGAACAAGTCGAGATGGCTGTGGAAGACTTTCTGTCTCTTCCGATCACGGCGGAGCCCGAACCCATCTCTTTGGAAGAGGTCTCAGATCGGCTCGCTGAACTTCAGCCAAGAAAGGCTCCAGGCCCGGACGGTGTTACCAACACCGCTCTACGACTTCTTCCCGAGCCTGGAGTTCAATTCTTGACTGATTTGTTCAACGCGTGTCTTAGACTGGCCTACTTTCCCAAGAAATGGAGAAAGGCGACGGTTATCGTGATCCCGAAGCAGGGAAAGGATACCACCCGCTCGGAAAACCTCCGGCCTATCAGCCTACTTTCCGCTACGTCCAAGGTTTTTGAGCGCCTCGTGCAGCGTCGTGTACGAGAGCATCTAACCAACTTTGACGTGCTGGTCCCCGAACAGTTCGGCTTTCGTGTGGGGCATTCGACCACTCATCAACTGATGAGACTGATGGAAAGCATCACGGAAGCCGGGTGTCGGAGAGAACGGACCGTTGGCTGTTTCTTAGATGTTGAGAAAGCCTTCGACAGCGTATGGCATGATGGCCTTTTATTCAAACTTAGGGAAGTCCAGCTCCCGGACTGCTACCTCCATCTGGTTGCTAGCTTTCTGACGGAGAGGACCTTCTGCGTGAGAGTTGGCGATTCTGTCTCTTCCGAGAGACGAATCACAGCCGGCGTCCCTCAAGGTAGCGTTCTAGGCCCCCTTCTGTTCTCGATCTACGTCAACGACGTGCCGAGACAGCCTGGAGTCCAGATGGCCCTCTTCGCTGACGACACGGCCGTATTTACGGCCGATCGTCATGAGGAAAGGGCCGTCCTACGACTGCAGCGCCAGCTCGACACGCTCGTGGACTGGACTGAGAATTGGAGAGTGCAACTCAACGCCACCAAGAGCGTAGCCGTCGAATTCTCCAAGCGACGGAAGAACCCCGTTAGGCAACTACGTATCGGCAGAACGTACTTGCGCTGGTCCAACGAGGTCAAGTACCTCGGCTTACACCTCGACCGTCGGCTCACCTGGCGTACCCACGCACAGACAGTTCTAAAGCGAGCATCCACTCGCCTGTGCGCACTGTTTCCACTCCTGATCAGCTCAGCCATGACCAGGAAATTGGGTAGGATGATCGTCGGCGCGTATCTGCTGCCGGTCATTACCTACGCCTGCCCGGTCTGGGGTTACCTCGCCGCAATGCATAAAAAGAAGTTGCAGAGCGTCCTCGACAGGGGGCTTCGGCTAGCGGCCAAAGTCCCCCGTCGCTTCTCATCTCGCCTTCTAAGGAGAGGACTTGGCGTCCGCTCCTTAGACGACACTTTCAGGCGGCTTGCACGCAAATTTTATGCACGTGCGGCGAGGTTCCCAGGCAATCCTCTAGTGACTGGGCTGGGAAGGTACCGTATACGCCCAGGTGATTCGTGGAAACGCCCTCGGTGCATACTGCGCTAGCGTAGGCTAGCACAACAGCCGAGAATCGGCCTGCTATAGAGCACGCGCCCTACTTGGGCAGGGCCACGAGGCAGGAGCTCCAGAAGGTAGCTCGGAACTCAGTTTCCCGTGCGGTTCGTCTCTGCGACGCACAACCGCAAAGCCCAGAGCGAAAAAAAAAAAAAAAAAAAAAAAAAAAAAAAAATTTTGTGCACTCTTCATCGCCACGCCATCGAACGCACTTCATCTCCTCTCCTCTCTCGGACGACATCGGGGCGGAGTCAGCCGGAAGGAACAGCCGAAGAATAGAACCGCCGCCGTTCTTGCGTCTTCGCACTCCCGTTCCGCGCCAGCGATGGATTTCGCTGGGCCGGCAGCCGATTCTACAACCGGTGCCGAAAGAAGAGGACTGCAGTACTCCACGATCAGCGGGCGCAGCCGCCGAACACCTCAGCGCGGCACGACCAACAGTTCTCGCCACTCGGTCCTTTTTAGGGCCACCAAAATAACTAGTGTATGACTGGCGCCATTTGTCATGCGGCAAGCCTTTTGTCCGGTGACAAGTGGCGCCCAACGTGGGGCGACGATCATCTTGCGGATGCAAGATCCAGCCACGCCAGTGAGCTACCAGCCGGCACACCAATCAACATGGCGCCCAACAGACACCTCCACAACATCTGGAGAAGAGCAGTAGGCTGGCTACCGGAGAGCATTCAAGACCCGGGGGAGTTGTGACGGCAGCGATATGCGAACATCTGCTCTCCGTTACCAGCGGCCGAGACGTGACCAACTACGTGCTCGGAGCGAGCCAATCCGGCATCAGCAGCCGCCGAGACGTGACCAACTTCGTGTTCGGAGCTAGCCAATCAGCGATGCCGGTTAGTTAATAAAACCCGGGCCGGCAGAAAATTTTATGTCACATTCTGAGATCAGCCTGCGGACGAGAAGGTCGCTTCTACCTGCCGCTCCGTACTGGGTCGACGATTCTACGCTGCATAGTGAAGTGAGTGTAAAGTGCCGTCCAGTGTATCTGTTTGAATTCGTTCTTACAATACACTATCCGTGTGTGTGCTCGGTGTAAGTTGCGAGGTCAAGCAGGTATTTATTTATACATAATTAGCGTTTGCCAAGAACGACTGAGTGTTGTGCGTGTAAGGAAGCTGTCATCCTTTGTCTGCGCAGCTCTGCTGCACAGGCCGAGAGCTCTGTCAGTTGTTTGTTTGAGCGCGTGTCTCCGATTAGATCGGAATTTGCTTTACACCGCCTGATTTTTACTTTATACAATCCAATAAATACTGTCACACACATACACACACAATACATTTTTCGTTGTCTCCGCTCGGACTTCTAGTCCTGTGGCACTTACACACATATTACATTTACAGCATCACTGTTTCAACAATTGTAGCCATAATTTAATGTATTTACCCCTACTCATCCCGTAATTACTACCCGCCCTGTGTAACTCTTACCTGGCCCCTGTGGCATACACGCTACATAACACACATTAATTCATTCATTCTGAACTATAATATTGCCAATACAAACACCCCCATATACAGTACGCTCTACACACACGACATTTGCAGCCAAGACTACCACAGTAACATAAGCAGTCAGTTTCTACTATTTGTTTAATTTAATATCAAGTATCAAGAGTACTAACACACAGTGCAATACCTATTTTAATTATAACAAAATAACGTACATTAATAATAACGAATTTTTCTCTTAGTCTTTATGCCGCCAATCTCCCCCTTGTAACCGTCAAAAACCCCGCACGCCTCACTCCCTCCTCAGCCGACAGCTTGGCACCTTAGTTGCCTAGCTGTCGCTCCCCCTCGCCCCTCGCCCAAACCTCTAAGCAACAGCTGCACACGACCGTTAGACAGAGTTCATTTACGCTCTCTCTCCTACACGTATACTCCACACTCTTCTCACTCGCACACATACACTTCATACATACTTCTACCCACACAACCGCCACACGCTTTCTTTGTTTACTGATTTGTATCTGCGCTCTCACTCCTACTAGTATACCCTTCTCCCTCGCACACGCACGCTGACTGTACTTGTACACAGCGCTGCCTGTACATTCCCCCTAACAACAGCTGCCAGCTCTTTCTCACTTGCACACACACAAACCTTCTTCTCTCTCTCTCCCTCTCATTGATTTCATTTACGATCTCTCTCCTACACGTATACTCCACACTCTTCTCACTCGCACGCATACACTTCATACATACCGCTGCCCACACAACCGCCACACGCATTCTTTGTTTGCTGATCTGAATCTGCGCTCTCACTCCTACTCGTTTACCCTTCTCCCTCGCACACGCGCGCTGACTGTACTTGTGCACAGCGCTGCCTGTACTTTCCCCCTTACAACAGCTGCCTAGCTCTCTCTCACTTGCACACACATAAACCCTCTTCTCTCTCTCTCTATCTCCTTGACACAACCGCACACCTCATTAATAACTTAACAAGGCTGCTTCCCTCACTTTACGCTCTCTTTACACAAACACCCATTGTTACATAACCGCAGTACTTATACTCTCCCCTTCTACAGACTCACTTTCTTCTCTGACCCACTAACGCGCTACCGCCTAGACACAGCTGTCATTATAAATTCATACGACTGCGCCTCTACCCTCTCATTCTAAAACCTAATTACACAGACCGCCTATATACTACACGACACATTGCCGGCCTAATACTTTTATTCCATTCTCTCTGATTACTGGTTAATTTAATTAATTTTAACTCTAATTATTATTTCTGCACATTCTACTTTGCATACTTCCCTGACTGATACCCTCGCTAAATTGTCTTTTCACCATGACCAAACGCAAACCCCGGCCGCCCGCTACCATGCAAAAACATCCTCCTGATCGCTCGCCATCCCCTGCTTCCTCACTCGCCTCTACAGCCTCATCAATTTCCATACCAACTACTCGCTCCCGAAAAAGGCAAGCTACGCCTAAACCGACTTCACCACTCCCCCCCTCACCCCAATCGCCATCGCCCTCTGCCTCAGCCCCCCTTAATAAGCGCCAACCTACCCCTACTAATACCCTACCCCCCCCGCCTCCTCAATCCCAAACCTTATTAATCCTAAAGCATACGAAGAATCCAAACAACCCTATCTTTCTCTCCAACCTCATCAAAACCCATTGCCCGAAACTTCGGCTCCCCCGCAACTTCTTCTCCCCCAAAAACGCTATTACCACCCTGCAATTCTCCTCCCTCCCAGACCTCCAATTGTTCAGCCAATCTATACCTGTGGCCACTTTCGGACCTAATGCCGTATACAGGGCTTTCCAGACTACCCAACCGACACAGAAACCCAAAGACCCCCCCAGAAAACCTCTAAAAACCCTAGTCGTCCGTGGTGTCGCTCCAGACATCGACATACTGGACTTCCAGGAAGCTTTGGAAGAGGACCAGCGCCTCCAAATAGCTTTCTGCAGGCGAATTATGTCGGATCTGGGACCGACCGGCCTCATCCGAATTTTTAGCCATGACGCAGAAACAATTAACCTATTACTAACTGAAGGCGCCTTTGTCGCTGGCAGACACTACAGGACAGAAGAATCCCGACAGACGGAACGTCATATACCTTGCCCCCGCTGCCACCTTTATGGCCACACAGCTGCATCCTGTTCCTACCAACCCCGTTGCCGCGTGTGCGGCAATAAAACTCCCACTGCCCTTTGCCCGCATACCAACCACGACTTCAGCTCGCCGTTCTGTGCGACCTGTAACTCCTCCTCAGACCATTTCACGGGCCAAACTAAATGCCCAAAATACCCTAAACAGACTCCGGTCCCCGCCTCGCAAGCCCCCGTCGTCCCAATAATACCCGCGTCACCACCTAAGGCAAACCCGTGGAAACCTCAACCCACAGACTTCCCCTCTCTCAATACCGCCATCGCCACCGCCTCCGCACCTACACAAACCGCCCCCACCTTACCTCAACCGGCCGACGGCCAACCCGCCGACACCGAAGTTACTCCAGAAACCTCCAACGCTACTTCTACTACTACCACAATCGACACAACGACTATCCTCGGCCTCTTTCAGTCGATGATGACAGACGTCCAAAAAATGATTACAGACATGACTCGATCAGTCTTTGACGCCCTCATTGCAGTCATTTATAATGTTACAGAACCCGTCTCTCACAACAAACTACGTACTAGCGTCAACCAAATCACTAAGCGACTCTTTGACACGAGGACGCTTTTTAACCGGACCCCTGAAGGCCTTACAATCCTTCACTCTAAATCCAAGCGATAAGCTTCGATGGGAGAAGACGGCAGCGTAATCCGCAAGAACCATCTCACCCTTCTTCATCTCAACGTTCGTAGCCTCCGGGCTCGACGAGATGAACTCCTCCTCTTTCTACAGGAATCCCATACAGACGTCGCCACCCTAAACGAGACTTATCTAACTGCCAGGCATCGCCTGTTCTTCCCGGGCTATACCCTCTTCAGGCAGGACAACGGATCGCACTCGGGCGGAGTTGCGATACTTGTTCGTAACTCTCTCCGAGCGAAAGTAGTACCCCTATCAAACAGCCCGACTGACTCACTTCTAGTCAAACTCAGCTTCGCAAACTCCCCTCCCCTCTTCATAGCAACATACTACTGCCCCCCACGTGCCGACATAGACGTCAACTACCTCCATCACTTGGCCATGACCTACCCCCGTTTACTTCTCTTCGGAGATCTAAACGCCCATCACCGACAACTCGGAGACTGTTATAACACCGCCCGAGGCACGAGTGTGCTTCAGGCGGTCAATAACTTCGGTCTCAGGCACCATCGTACCCCATTTACCCGCCAGCCGGTAACTCCGGCCCAACGACCTACCTGTCCCGATAAGCTGTTTACCTCAGCCGACATCTCCCGTAAAATAAGCGGGATCTCCCAAGGCCCGGATGTTGGCTCTGACCACATCCCTATTCTACTTGTAATTTCCTACGGCCACGTAAAATACCCCACCCTGGAACCCCGCACGACGGCCGTAACAGACTTTCACGCTGCCGACTGGCCTCTTTTTTCTCAAGCTTTAGCTTCCCTTATATCCCCTCTTCCTGCCCCGCCCACCACCCCCACGCAAACGGACGCTTACAACGACCTAATCACGACATCTATTCAGACGGCGATGGCACAAGCCATACCGACGAAACATGTCCGCTACTCCCAGCTCAGGCTCCCTCCCCCGGTCCTTACACTGATACGCCGGAAACGCTGGATCCGCCGCCTCTTAAACAGAGATCGGCGGAACGAGCATCTCTGCTTGGAATACAGGAGACTTTCAAATGCCGTCAAGATCGCCATAAAAGACTTTCGATCTTCCCGCATTGAGAGCCTCTGTACTTCTGTACAGGATTCCTTTCACAACGACGCACCCAGATTCTGGAAACAGGTCAAACGTCTACACAACCCGCCCAAAGCCGATACCCCTCTCCAGTTAGGCGACCGCCTTCTCGTCAGCGATGAGGAGAAGGCCGCTGCCTTTCGGGACTCTCTCCAGACCATCCATAGCCACCCCGTTAGCCCGGACTTTGACGCCATCGCCGAAAATACTATAGACACTTTTCTAACCACTCACTCAGACCTCTTCACTCCACACGACGTCCTGACCGCAGACCACGACCATCCGCTGGAGCGGCCCATAGACCCAGACGACATCAAAGACCGACTTAGTAAATGCCGTAATACAGCCCCTGGCCCTGACGGAATCCCCAACCGGATTTTAAAAGCGCTCCCCGACACTGCTATCGAAGCCCTAGCCCATCTGTACACAGCTAGTCTCCTCCTTGGCTACGTCCCGCGGGCCTGGAAACACGCCCATGTCCTCATGTTCCCCAAACCTAAGAAAAGCGCCAGCCTCCCGTCGAACTATCGCCCGATTTCTCTCACCCCTGCAATCTCCAGGCTTTTCGAGAAAATCCTCGTCGCCAGGATACATCCCCACCTACAAACTCATAGCGTCCTCCCCAGTACCCAGGGCGGATTCCGCCCTGGCTACAACATATACGATCAACTCGTTCGGGTCATCAGCGCCATCCAGGACAACTCGGCCCGCAAACGCCCGACCATCTTAGCCCTACTCGACATCCGCAAAGCCTTCGACTCTGTCTGGCACAATGGCCTCCGTTTTAAGATCCTCGGATGTCACTTTCCCCCTACCATCGTCAAATGGCTCTCCCAGTTCCTGGATGGCCGCACGGCACAAGTCCGAGTCCGTCAGCATCTCTCGGCACCCTTCAGCCTTCACGCCGGTGTCCCCCAAGGCTCCGCCATTAGCCCGCTACTCTATATCATCTTTACGAAAGACACCCCTCCCCCTCCGCCTACTCTACCCTACCCATCTGCAGGCCTAGCCCAGTACGCCGACGATACTGCCTACTGGGTCTCAGCAGGCGCACACCGGCAGATCCCAATCAAATTACAGCAAATCCTAGAACCTTTCTTCGCCTACTGCAATACTTGGCGAATAACTGTAAACGCGGACAAGACCCAACTCTGTGTTTTCAACTCCACTGGACGCAACATGTCGCATTTCTATTCAACGCCCGTCCGCGTTGGCCCATCATCAGTACGCCCGAAGCGTGATTGCCAATATCTAGGCGTCACGCTTGACTCCAAACTTACCTGGCGACCACACATCAAACGCACAACTACCATCGCCCGTACCCGCCTCCGTTCTCTCAGAACCCTCAGCCGACTAAACCACTGCTCCAGCGACTTACTAGGCCAAATCTATACTACATGTATCCGACCCCTCCTCACATATGCACACCCAGTTCTCCTTACTGCCTCTCCAGCCTACCTTGATCTTCACCGTCTCACAGAACGACGGGCCCTAAGACTCATATACCGCCGACCACGCTTGACGAAGACTTCCAATGCCGCCCTGTATGCGCTTAACACCCGCTTCCCTGACCTCGATTCCTTCCTTGTTAAACTCAACTGGAAGTATTCCCGCACAGCCTCCCGCCGCGATTCCATTCAAACAATAGTCCCGTCAATTAATAGAAACACCCGCAATACAAGCCGACCTTCCTACTTACTAAATCGCCTCCTCGCAATAGCCAATGGTCCTCCCCCTCGCCTCCAACCACGCCGGCGTCAACGACACAGACCGATTTAAGCAGTAACACATACCTTTCCCCCGCCACGGACTTATCTCTCCCAGGCAGTAGCGACCTGTCTTCCTAAAAGCAGCCTCAATACCCAACACGCGATAAACACTCTCTTCTCTTCACAGTAAACACACACTCTAGTTCCCCACACTTACGTACCCGAACATAACCCGAATCTGTTCCTTCCGCCTTCCTTGACGGCTCCCTGTCGCCACCCAACAGCTTTGGCGACCAGCGTCTCACGTCCCAGTCTTGGCCAACCCCCCTGCAAGAACGTCGCAGAACAATATGAAGAAGAAATAAACAAAATCAACAAAATGCTTAAATAAAGATGCCCCAGAAACATTATAACGGCCACATCCATCTACCTCTCCCTCTCGAGTATGGCTACACACTACACCTCACACAATATAACCAACAAACAGTACTCTCCCAACTAAGTGCCTCCACCTTCTCTGCGCTCCGATCGTCTGGCGTACGTCTCCCCAAAAACCCCTTATCCACACGGCTGAAGGGAGCTCGTCTCCAAAACAGCCCGAGTCCGACCATACTGGTCGGTCTCAAACAGCAAAGAAAAAAAAAAAAAAAAAAAAAAAAAAAAAAAATTTTATGCACTCTTCATCGCCACGCCATCGAACGCACTTCATCTCCTCTCCTCTCTCGGACGACATCGGGGCGGAGTCAGCCGGAAGGAACAGCCGAAGAATAGAACCGCCGCCGTTCTTGCGTCTTCGCACTCCCGTTCCGCGCCAGCGATGGATTTCGCTGGGCCGGCAGCCGACTCTACAACCGGTGCCGAAAGAAGAGGACTGCAGTACGCCACGATCAGCGGGCGCAGCCGCCGAACACCTCAGCGCGGCACGACCAACAGTTCTCGCCACTCGGTCCTTTTTAGGGCCACCAAAATAACTAGAGTGTATGATTGGCGCCATTTGTCATGCGGCAAGCCTTTTGTCCGGTGACAAACCATATCAGGACGGAACGGTATTGCGTGTCGTGTTAGCCAGTCTTGCATATCACACGTTTCGTAGAATTAGACGTAGGTGTTTTTTCTAGCTGTACATTATGATAGCTGGCATTGTCAATTACCAACACACTGTTGGCGGGCAAATTCGGGACCAATTTTTCTTCAATCCAACGTCTGTAGTTGTCAGCATTCATGTTATCGTGGTAATCTCCTGTCTTTTGGCTATATTTAAAAATCACCAGTGCGTTTGGAAGAAACCCGTATTGACTGCCGGCGTGAACAATAATTAATCTTTGTCCTTTCGCAACTGGAAAAGCGTAGCCACCAGGCTGAATCTCATCATTCCAGGTGTACGGAAGTGTGTGGCTGCTATGAATATATGTTCGTCCTGATATACTACGGTTCTGCCTTCTTCTCTAATGTTTTTATGTTTTGTAAATAACGTATTCTCATAGCTCGTATTTCGTGAATTTCTGTTAACACAGGTCGATTATTTTTAGTTTTTACCCACCTAAAGCCTATTTCCTTCAAGATAATATTTAGGGTGCTACTGCTGCCTTTAAAGTTGATAGATTCTTTTAATTTTCCTAACAGCTTTTTTACCGTTGGGAGACACTTTTCTTCAATGTAAAAATTCCGAACTTTTCTCCTAATTACACCTTTATCAAAATCGTCAAGCCCGGTTATAGGTTTACGAACGCGGTGTTTCTTTCCCGGTGTGCTAAATGACGTTCCCGCTTCTGCATCTGGACTGTGTAGCTGCTGACCTTCCTTTATTATTCTCCTCCACGGAGCTATGAGAAATATCCGTCGCTTTTGCAACACGCTCTTGTACTTTATGGAAATCTAAGAGAGGTTTCCCACTTTCAGCCTCACTCTTCATGAAATTATACACATTCCACACTACCTCACGAGTCTGGCTATGCAGAGTTTTTGAATTAAATTTGGAAATTTTGGGGGACATATTAATGTACGTTTCACACTAATATTTAAAACATATACGCGCAATTATGAAATAGTTTATTAACACTTTTCTAAAATATAATAATACGTTCTCTAATAAAATGTAAATAGGTAGCCTACAACTAATTTCACTGATTAACACAAATAGTTTTGTCGTCACAGTATAATTTGTAAATGACTATACACCACGTTTGCAAAGCCCGATGTACACATTCCGGAACACTGCA
The DNA here is from genome assembly GCA_034769895.1 of Magicicada septendecula. Lineage (NCBI taxonomy): Eukaryota > Metazoa > Arthropoda > Insecta > Hemiptera > Cicadidae > Magicicada > Magicicada septendecula. The sequence continues at coordinate 132,712,777 of CM068373.1, read as the reverse complement.
CAAAACTGTTCTGCGCATGTGCGAACTGAATGAAAATTTTGTTAGCCTCGCAACGAGGCGTTTGTCTACTGCGCATCGAGATCTCACTATTCAATTTTCATTGTCCTGCCTATACTCATCGCCGAGGAAGCCAGTCACACACACACACACACACACACACACACACACACACACACACACACACACACACACTCACTCACTCACTCACTCACTCACTCACTCACTCACAGAGTTGTCGCGTGTACCGCTTGACGCTACCATTGTCACATCGGTACGTTCTCTCTCCTGCTTTACCTCACGCTTGAAAAAAAAACGTTCCGAGTAAAAATATTTTATATTATTATATTACAAGGACGTCGTTAGGCAGTGTTAGTTTTCTATGAAACTGTCATTACTTTCGGGAATGCCCATTCATCTTGAAACACTACAAGTTACTTCAAATTCAAGATTTCAGCATAGGTTGTTCAAATTAAATAAACTCTTACCTTTCCAGGGTCTTACAGACGAAAATTCACTGCAGACAAGGTTATCTGGGTTTAAGTGCGAAATGATTACGCTAACGCATTTTATACTGTCTAAAATCACATGCTTATTTTTTATTTATAAAAAATCTCACATCCTTCTTTTGCATTCTACGAAAGGTTGTACAACTGTTTTATATCAATATCAAATCATGAACTTAATTCTTATCCCTATAAGTTTTTTAACTACAATTATAAATGATTTTACTGACAGGATATGAATAGATTAAATGCTGTAACGAACCAGTACATAACCTTTACACACACATACACACTCTTGCTTTTACATTAATGTTTGAATAAAACCCATTCCCTTAGAGATCTCGTAATAATAGTTATGGATTTTACGACTGTTCAATTTTGTAATTAGCAGAAAATGATTTAATGAGTACTCAGCCTGGTTGTAGACCTGGTCCAATTTGTGTAAGCACTTTTTTGTCCCGCACTTCGAGAGTCACTTGAAGTTAGAGTTACTTTGTCCTTTGTCTAGCGTTAATTGCTTTCGGATTATTCGAACCGTTTTGTTTAAATTCAATTATTCGAACAGTTCACTTTTAATAATTCAGTCGGCCGACTTTACTTGTGATTAAGTACTTAGGTGGTTAATTTCTTCTGGCCGCGCGGCCACGAGTTGCAATGGAACTGGGCTCAGTACTGCGCTAGGGCAGAAATACACGGAGTTTTTTCTAGTCACGTGATCGTCAGTCTGCGCTTCTATTGGTGCTTTTAAAAGAGCGCTATAACACAGGCATAAGATTTAGCAATTTTTTTGTCGCCTGGTGCAATATGACGTTACATTATTTTCTCCGTGATTCACGGCTGACGCAAAAATGTATGTTGTTTCATCATCTGGATGGATTGTTTGAGTGCGGAGACAAAACACAGACGTTTTGTTTTGTAATAAACATTGCATACGTGGTTGACTAAGTCGAGGTTACAAAAAGGTGAACAATGACTGTATGGGGAATATGATTTTAAAATGTTACCTTGGCCCTACAATTCCGTACCGTTACAATACCCCTCCCCCCAATGAGAGATTGGATGCCGAAGCATACAAACTCTCATTGCCTAAAATCTAAGAGGATCAGTGAGGATATGGCGCCACAACCCCCTGAACTTTCTACTAAAATCATGGGTACTTACCCCCCTAGTCTGGGGACTGTGGCAGCACCCCTCCGACCTTACTGGACTTCTCTGCTCGAGATCCCAACACCATAAGCTCGGACCGATACTCGCCACAGTATCACCCGACTCTAAAACATTCAATCAAAATTTAACAAAAAGGCCTTCCAATATACCGTATCCACAACTGATCGGTTCCTCTTAGTCGTACTGGTTCATTAACAAAGTACTGGTTCGTGTTTACATAATACAAAGTGCATCACCCACCAAAATCATACATAGATTACATAAAATACAAATCTAATACTAACAACCTTATTGTAGGATACATATTACAAATAAAATACATTACTGTCTCAAAAAGATTAGACTTTAGTTATGGCTTTTTAATCAATTGCCTTTATTTTTTCCACCCCCCTGATACCCGTTACAATCTGCTGTGTTCAGCACTAGGCTTCTTGGCCCTTGCAGACCTCAACCTAGCCGTAATCACATCTCCCTCATGACCTGTAACTGGGTCACCCCCTAATCCACACTCACTATTACCCCCCTGGACTGTAGCGCCCAGTTGCTTCCACAAGGACTGATGCGGAAGGGGTGGACACTTTTTCTTTTATTCCACCCCCATCCTTGCTTCGGCGTTACAATAAAAATTCAGTATACTACTTACTGGTATTGAGTAATACGCCCCTAATGGACTACCACCCCTATCTGGGTGAAAATAGCCCTGTTCCAAAATTTGGTAGATTCCCCAAAAAAATAACCCCCCTACTAAGTCTAACAAACCACCAGGTTAACAAAACAAAACAAACCACAAGCCGGTTATATCAAGTAAAATTTATGATTTGTCACAATTAACTACTTTCACGGTCATGATCCGGTGAGGTCATGACCGCACTTAGGTGGGGAATCTACAGTTAAACAGAACATAGGTTGACATTGATGAAGGTTTACATGAACACATCCTATTTTGCAAATACTATCTCAGCCTGAACATTTTTGATTATATCCATACAAAATTTCCTTCAGTTTTCAATTTAAGTAAGTACATATTTCATTCATCAATTATTATTTATTTTGTAATTACAGTTTGAATTCAAATCAAAATAAAGTTAAACGCATCACTAACATTCACATTATTAAGTTACTCCAGGGACGACTCCAATTTAATTTAGTCTCTTCGTACATTCAAAACAATTTCAATTACTTTAATTACATTTTTCGAAATGATTCTAATGGGTTTAATGTATAATTCTTTCTTAGTATTTCAATATTTTTTACAAACATTCCATCATTGGTTTAAAATTTCTCCTTAATTTCTTCCATAATCGCATTCTATATACCATTTATCTCTACTCTAGCCTAACATAGCAGGTACCACAAAATAATCATTAAACCTTTTGGTTACATGACTTTGGTTTTAAAATATTTTCACAAATTATTTTTTCTCTAATTACCAGTAAATAGGTTATATATTACATGTACAGAATAATGGTTTATCGAGATTTGATTGAAGATGAACAGAACCCCACTTCAATGAAAGTGAACAAAACTTGTTGGCAGCCCTGAATTCCTTATCTGCCTCCTTCCCCAACAATTAAACACAAACCACAACCACTAATCTACAACCCCATCTCAGTAAGCCACAATTCTATTAGCTTATACAGGAATTTATTATCTTAGTTTGTTTGCTCAACCACAAAACTTCTCCACTACCTACCTAATTAAGGGATGAGCTTACAATTCGTAAATAACACCAGTTGTTTTGAATTTGAGGATTATTTTAATGTATTGTTTAGAATTAAGGCAATCAAAGGTCCAAAAAAGTGTGCCAATTTATGTAACTATTTTTGTTTTCTCTAAGGGGAGGGTTAGGGAAATCGGGAAGATAAAAAGGGTAAGGATCATTAAAAGGTCAAGAACTAGGACTAAAGGTAAGGACAAAGCTTCCTCCGAAAGTAAGGATAAATGGAGAAAACCAAGGCTCGCGTGGGCAGGGGTGCGTCCCTGAAGTAGACGAACCCCACTGGGACAAGTGGAGAACATCTACCCGCTACCATTACATTTTAAAGTCATCTTTTCAATTTATTTAATTACCAATTTAATTTAATTTTAATTCCTCAAAACTCTAAGTTACAGTAATTACCACATTATTATTTTATCTGCAACAAGTTAACTTTATTTCTTTTATTTCACCATAAGATTTTGCTCAAGCACTGATTCATCAGAATACAACATCCTTGTTGTTGTCAACTAGAGCGTGACTGTAAAAATTGGTCACACAACACACAACATACCTGTTTACATTAACAGTTGTCTGCAAGACTTGTTTTATAAACGCTGTTATAAACACTCGCTCAGTCTAAACATTCTGCTTACCACATACTGACGCATGTGGTTACTTCAATTTTCAATGTCTATAATTCTTTTAATGTTGCCATTTTAGTCAATTACAGTACTATTTATTATAATTCAAATCACAATATATTTATACTCACAATCCTTTATTTTTAAATACATTACTGAAATTCACATTGAAAAACAGTTTGCTTTTAATTCAAATCCAAAACAATTTCTATAGTTACATTATTTAAAACGCTTTTAATTTAAACACACAATACAAAATAAACTTCATGAATACCTTTTGTTCCTTAGTTAGCAAAATAAAATGTTATTATTTATTATTATACCCTTCATTCTGATTACAAACGTTTTGCACATCAGCTATAATATACATTACAACAAGATAATATTGATACAATACGTTTAACACTAACACATTTATTTACAAATTTTCGTCATAATTTATTATTTACCACACTTCAATACCTAAATCAGCCAGGTCAGAACCATATACTAAAGTATTTAAAATGTCCATTCTGAGTTTATATTCAACCTCCATCATCATTGTCTTATTTTTATGTAATAATTATCGTCCTTACTCACACTCATTTCATTATTATTATTTATATAATGATTTTCTAATATTTCAAATTGTTCCGTAAAACCCACATAATAATTTACTGGATTATCCCACATTATTATCAAATCATAAAACCTGTCTACGTCATTAATTTTGGTCTTGTCTCCATCAGTATTTGTTATTACAATCACTTCATTGAAATTTTTATCACAATAGACGTCAGCTGTTACTAATACGCTGACCCTATTTATTGCACAAGGTATGTCAATTTGTTCCTCTCTCTCTCAATACATAAATTCTGCACTAATATTTCATAATCTCTATTCACCTTAAATATTTCTACCACTCTCTCTCTCTCTCTTCATACCTTTCCCAACCCCTTCTTACTCTCTCATTCAATACAGAGGGCATTACTACATTAAAACAGTTCCTGATTCTTCCAGGAACAATACAAAAATTCAACAAACAATTATCGGTAGACCATTTATCTACCCAATACATTCGTGAAGACCTTTCTTCACCCCCCACAGCACCACGTGAAAATTTTACCCTCTGTACACTCTCTTCATACTCTCTCTCTAACTGATTAACATTTGTTTCTCCCCATTTACAACGCATTACTCTCTCACTCTCGCTCACTCTCTCACTAACTATTTCTATATCACTAACTGATTCCACATTTTCAAATTTATTATCCGGCTTATTTATGTCTGTTTTATTGTCTACCACACACACACACACACACACACACACACACTCTCTCTTAACTCATCTGTTTCTCTTTTTGTTTCACTACATATTTCGTTAATTCGCTCTTCAATACTACACAATAAATTAGTTAATTCATCAAGCTTTACATTTATGCTATTTTCAAATTTCATATTCTGTTCTTTGTATTGTTCAAATTTAGCATCATTCATGTCAAAACGTTTATTTAATTTAGTCTCGTTTATGTCAAAACGACTATTTATGTCGCTACTTAATGTATCAAATTTTGTATTTTGTTCCTTGAATTTGGTATCATTCATGTCAAAACGACTATTTATGGCGTTAAAATTTACCTCTAACATTGCTTGTAATCTTTCAAACATTTTATAACTATCATCTTTTTTAGCCTGAACCGGCGTCGATTGACTCGCAACATCATTCATTATCACTGACTCAGTCAAGCTTATCTCGTTTACTACCGTTTCAGTTATTATCATATTTACTTGACTATCTGTACTTGTACTGGTCAAGTCAATGCTGTTGACTTTGTCACTGTTACTCTCCATTTTTTTTTTTTTTTTTTTTAGTAAATATATACTTGTAAATGTATACTTGGTAAACTACACAATCGCCCTCACTCCCAAGCAACCCGTTCTGCAGCTTATTTAGGTCTGGCGAATGTAATAACAAATTACACTCGCCGTCCCTGTATCGGGGGCCAATGAAACACTACAAGTTACTTCAAATTCAAGATTTCAACATAGGTTGTTCAAATTAAATAAACTCTTACCTTTCCAGGGTCTTACAGACGAAAATTCACTGCAGACAAGGTTATCTGGGTTTAAGTGCGAAATGATTACGCTGACGCATTTTATACTGTCTAAAATCACATGCTTATTTTTTATTTATAAAAAATCTCACATCCTTCTTTTGCATTCTACGAAAGGTTGTACAACTGTTTTATATCAATATCAAATCATGAACTTAATTCTTATCCCTATAAATTTTTTAACTACAATTATAAATGATTTTACTTACTGGATATGAATAGATTAAGTGCTGTAACGAACCAGTACATAACCTTTACACACACATACACACTCTTGCTTTTACATTAATGTTTGAATAAAACCCATTCCCTTAGAGATCTCGTAATAATAGTTATGGATTTTACGACTGTTCAATTTTGTAATTAGCAGAAAATGATTTAATGAGTACTCAGCCTGGTTGTAGACCTGGTCCAATTTGTGTAAGCACTTTTTTGTCCCGCACTTCGAGAGTCACTTGAAGTTAGAGTTACTTTGTCCTTTGTCTAGCGTTAATTGCTTTCGGATTATTCGAACCGTTTTGTTTAAATTCAATTATTCGAACAGTTCACTTTTAATAATTCAGTCGGCCGACTTTACTTGTGATTAAGTACTTAGGTAGTTAATTTCTTCTGGCCGCGTGGCCACGAGTTGCAATGGAACTGGCCTCAGTACTGCGCTAGGGCAGAAATACACGGAGTTTTTTCTAGTCACGTGATCGTCAATCTGCGCTTCTATTGGTGCTTTTAAAAGAGCGCTATAACACAGGCATAAGATTTAGCAATTTTTTGTCGCCTGGTGCAATATGACGTTACATTATTTTCTCCGTGATTCACGGCTGACGCAAAAAATGTATGTTGTTTCATCATCTGGCTGGACTGTTTGAGTGCGGAGACAAAACACAGACGTTTTGTTTTGTAATAAACACTGCATACGTGGTTGGCTAAGTCGAGGTTCCAAAAAGGTGGACAATGACTGTATGGGGAATATGATTTTTAAAATGTTACCTTGGCCCTACAATTCCGTACCGTTACAATCTGTCGGAGGATAAAAAGAAACACGGGAATGCGTTGTTCATTGTTTACAAATAAAAAAGTATCCAGCAGACAACCGCGCGCAAAGGTAAGACCTGGTAATTATCGGGCGACCATTTCATTAGTAAGGTAAAAAAATAAAGATAAGATAGTTAGATGTTTTTATTTCTAATTTCCACTGGAAGTTAAACCAGGCACCTGTTCCAGTATATGCTGACTGGAGGGGAGACTATTAAATGCACATAATAGTCCCATACAGTACAGCATTTAAGTTTGCACCATAATGTGTTTTTTGCCCAAGGACAGGTTTTACAAGGCATGCTCCGTCCACGCTTTTCTGTCCTGTAGTCCCCGTATATCGTCTCCTCCGCTCTCTATGCCGCTTTCAATTTACCAGCCCCTCCCGTCTAGTGTTTCTACCTCGTGTTTGCGGCATACAGTGTCCCAAGCAATTTCTATTCCTGCCCTTGATGATATTCAACACTCTCTTTTTCTCTCCTACTCTTCCAAGCACATCCTCTTTAGTAATGCTATCCTTCCAGGAAATAGTTTCCATCCTTCTCCACGTCCACATCTCGAAGACGTGTAGTTCCTCTCCTCTTCTTTCCTCAACAACCAAGTTTCTGCCCCGTGTGGGAACAAGCTACAAACAAAACACTTTACCGTCCTCTTTCTCAGCCTTATGCCAAGTGGTCGCATATTAATCTTTCATTTCTATTAAAGGTCTCATTAAAGGCTTTCTCTAAAAATCTACATAAAAAAACAAAATAATACATAAAAACAAAGACAAAAGAATACATATGGCGTTCGCTTATCTACAGTATTAACCTTAAACAATTAAGTAAGCAAGACAGAATTCTGTTATGGATGTAAACCAAACAATTCATTAGAAAGAAAAACAATTAGTTTTAATTTTACAATACAGCATATAATTAAAAACTATGACAAATAATTAAATAATTGACACAAAATTAACATTCCAACATCGATTTATCCAAAATCCTTAATACTAAATAGGCCTATGTCTGTTTCACTTGTGTTTTTATCAAACCGTCAACAGCTCTACTGTAAAAATCAATTTTAACGTTTTTTAAACAATGTAATTCTGTTGAAGTGATTAATTATTTGCGACCAGTAAATTAAAAACTTTTTGGTCCAAAAAATAAAAATGCGTAGGAAGTATTAACTTATTAACTTCAGGTCTAATGAAATTAGTAGTCCAGATATTGCGTAGAATGGTCGGGTAACCAAAAAGCCTATGTGGGATATCAAATTGAAGGAAATTTAACCCAAAATCTGAGCGTAATGTTCATTTTTGAAAATTTCAAAACTTTTGGGCTTCAGAGCCCAAATATTTAACACAGAAAATATAAATTTCGATTCACAACTGTGTTATTCATTATTATTGACACAATCGTAATGTATGCAAACGAAGAAAAACAAATGTAATACTGATCCACATATGTGGTATCACACACACACACACACACACACACACACACACACACACACACACACACACACACACACACACACACACACACACACACACACACACACAGATTGGCTCTATAACTCACGTGACCCAACTTACAATACATACTGACTGGTTTCTCCGTTTACTACCGTCTTATGTAGATTTGTAATGACGTCATTCACCAGAATTTGTCACTTACTAAATAAGTCGAGAAAATTCTAGAATCTCGTAGATCAACCTGTGTTTACCTATCATAAGTACATTTATACATAACATTCTAGTGTCTATCAGTATACATCAGTTATACATAAATTATGGATAATGTAGATACACGTGAGTACGTACTCAACCTACGTGAGTAACATAACCTACGTACTACTGTAAATAATTTAATAATACCAATCACGATATTACTTAATATAGGCCTATTCATAATATTACTTTGAATGTTGGTTGGAGGTTTCCTAGTTTACGATAGGTAAACATTTTCATAAAATTGCAAAAATTCATGTGGACTATCAAATTAAAAATATAATTCTTGGATTTCGTTGTCCATGACATGTCCGTTGATTAACTAAATATAATTATATCACTACAGACTCGAACACAAAGTTTTTTATTGGTAAAAACGTAAAAGTTTTACCTTATACCCTGAACCAGTTTTCGCTTATTATAAGCTTCGTCAGAGGCTGCCACAGGGAGCACTGTCCGTCATGTTCTTGGCGACGGCTTCAACTTTTGAAGGGATGTGTGTGGGGTGTAATATGTTCGAATAATACGTGTGATTTGAATTGTGTCTGTTCGTTTAGGATGTCGTTTTTACACGAGGTAGATCAAATTTGTTTTGTTCTTTGTGTGTGTGTTTTGATAGTTTGTGTCCTGTTTTGTTTGTAGTTTTGTATGCGATTCTGTATCCTGCTTTTTTGAATTTGTGGGCTATTTTTCAGTATGGTTATTGGTGTATGTTAGTGTTATGAATTTGTTGTTTTCTGTCTTTGTCTGTTGTTTGTTTTGTGTTTTGTGTAGGACTTTATTGACTATTGTTCTGTTGTATCCGTTCTAGATATTTTATCGTGTTTAGTTCGTCTTTGTAGTCTTTTTCATCTAGTGGGATGTTGTTAAGTCTATGTAACATAGTTCTGAAGGCAGCTAGTTTGTGTTGTATTGGGTGATTGGAGGAGTTGTGTATTAGTGTGTCAGTCGTAGTGGGTTTTCTGAATAGAGGCTACTGAATTTGGGTCTGTGTTCAAATTACTAAAAAACTGTGTGTTCCGAGTCGATATAATTATATTTAAAAACATAATTTGAACTAACATCTGAATTTAGTGTTATGTTTTTGGAATTTCAAAATTTTGGAACTCCAGGTCTCAAAAAAGAGACACAAATTTATTTAAAAAAAATTGTTAAAATCCAGCAGGGTGTCAGGCCAAAAGAAATTGGAGCCCAAAGCCGAATGTTTTGAATTTATAGCGTTTATTGTATGATTGTTTGCTCTACAAATTGTTATATTACTAAATAAATAGTGGAGACATCTGGAGTTTTTAATTTTTTTCATAATTAAGAAATTATGTAATATCGAAATTTATGTAATAATAAATGTATGTCGTTCAAAATACTGTAGTGATCGAGTTCTGGAGCTCAGGGAGCAATGTGTGTAGGTTATTCATGAAACAATGTGTGTTTCAGGAGACGGCGATTACGGACCACTACACAACCGTGGCGGATCACTCCCCGGTACCCGTTGTCATCTACAACATGCCGATTGTTACGGGCATCGACATCAGCATCGCCAGCCTCGCCAGACTGGCCGCTCATCCCAACATACACGGAGTGAAAGACGGTGACGTAAGTTGTAACGAATTGGAATAGATGACAAGAATAGAATAGATATCTATTGTATACTATTATATACTACTGTATAGAATAGATACTATATAGATAATCTCACAAGACACTTGAATTTATGAAGTGTGTAGTGTGTACCCTGGCCCAAGTTACGCCCATGTGTTACACCAACGCCATGTGGATAATGTATGACACGTACAGTCACGTTACTTGATGGTGGCCCCGATTCAGTGCACTGGCGTCACTGCCGTAGCTGGGAGACTTCACGAGATGTCTGATGAGAACACAGCACTGCGCATGCTGCTGTCATCAAGGTAGGATTCCTGCCAACACAAGTCACCACGATTCTAATGCTGAATTCTGGGTCGTAAACGTTCGTGGTGTTCGTTAATAACACGTTTTTCAGTTTAACACAAGTTTTTTTATCTTGAAACCAAACATTTTGCCCATATCAGGGCTCTCCTTAGGAGTCTGCGACAGGTGCGACAGGGCTCCGCGCTCGAAGGGAAAAGTAAACATTCAATAAGAGTGAAATTTATCCACTAGTAAGCTACAAGTTTTATCAGATATATAATATATGTGTACTCATTTGTTACAGTGTTACAGTATGCGTTTTCTATTCATCAATAAAACGTCTAACTTATAAAATAATAATGCATGAAAACTAGCAAACCAAAACAATTGTCCGAACAAGTTCATATTTTCAAATATTGTAGTGTTTTTATTTTTAAAATATTAAGTTTTTTTTAAATAAATCTATCCTTAGAAACTTTGTCTTGATGGCATTCCCATAATACTGGACAAATATTTAGGTACATTATTTTTTAAGCTGAAGTGCTGGTTTCCAGGAAGTCAAGACGCAAATCGGTTTAATAAATTGAAAAAAAAATTTTACTGTCTAGAACACAATATCTTCTTCTTCTTCTCCTTCTTCCAGAATTAGGTTATATAATCCTGTTCCAGCACCATCTCATCCTGGGACGACCCACGTCTCTTCTACCAATGGCTTTATAGTTCAGTGCCGCTTTCGTCTGTCATCCTTTGCATGTGATTCCACCATTGCCTTCTGTAAATTGAAATAATTTCATTTATGTCCTTTACTTTGAGTTCTAGAACATAATATTTGAACTCCAATTCTGCACAAAGTGATACTTGTGTTATTATTCACCAAACTCTTCCGTTCACTGCTATCGTGTCATGTAAGTCATTGAAGAAGTAAAGTACATTTTTTTCTATATGTTTAATTTATTAACAAAACTTCCCTTTTTGAGGGGGCCCACAATTATTAGACCTGTTGTTTGTTCTGAGCCTCATGGTTGCTAGGGACGGCCCTGGCCCACGCTACGATGAGGCGTCCTCAGTGGTTCGACTGAGACAGAACACAAAGTCTTTACCCACTCTAATTTATACAGTAAGCCTCACTCATAATGTTACAAACAATCATATCAATGTAGGTGGGGCCAAGCTTTCACTCTGTCTCAGTACAGCCACAGAGAATGCCTCATGGTAAAGTGGGTGACTTGGTGGGTTTGAAAAGAAATAAAACGACGCATGTTAAAACGATAAACAATGTTATTACATTGTTCAAGAGTCGAGCAGAGATATGTAGCACAGATAGAAGCATTGCGTTTGCAAGCTTTAAGTTTGTCCGATTAATCCAATAACACTTAGCTGTTCTAGGTAACATTAAGTGATATTAATAAATTTACTACATTGCTATATTAATAAATATACTGCTATATTGAAAATTTGGTGAAAACGTAAATATCTGGAATGAGCAATGTTTTTATTAATATATTTGTCAGATAATCTACATCCCTGTTTTTATCCATAGTCCACAACTGGAACCCATTTTGACTCTATTTTACGAATCAAAATTTTTTAATTGTTCTGTCTGCAGTATTTTTTGAACACCATGGGTTCTATGTATTGGATCACACACACACACACACACACACACACACACACACACACACACACACACACACACACACACACACACACACACACACACACACACACACACACACACACACACACACAAACGTTATATCATAACGTGACACACATTTTCCTTTATGATAGATTTTATCAAAGATTATATCTGCCAGACTGGAAGAAAGTTTCAGAAACGATGTAGCGAACACATAAAAGCCCTATAAAGTGCGTAGACTATCTTAAACTATGCAAACATACGAAAGGCCATAACTATGAATACAACAACATAAACAAACCATGGAAATCATAATCTCCCGAAGGGAGGGACACAAATGAATTTGCAAGAAAGCATAAATGCATTACAATACAAGCTTCTTAATAACATGATCAACCAACAAACCCAAAAAACTGTAGATGGAGTCATGGTCATTTATTAAGCATTTCTAGTTGAAAATGATCAATTAAACCAAAACACCTTCCCCTAACAGAAGTTAGACAATAAACTGTGTTCTCACAAGAAAGTGAGACATAGCAATAATATGATGAAGGTTGTGAGGAGTATAGTAATGTTTTCCACAAATATGCTCATGTTAGAACACCTCAGAATGTGTACATAACCTGAAAAAATGAAAAGTAAAAAGTACTGTATAAAGGAAATTGTAATGTTGTAATAACCCAAAATATATTCATGTCTTTTTTGATTAAGAAAATTTTTTCAAACAATCTCTAGAACCAATTTATGTTTTGCTTTCAAACAGAAATGTTAAATACCAATCACATAATAAATTACTCTCTCCAAATCAATCACTCATATTCAATTTAATCAATCAATTACAGCTGTTCTGATCATTGCACAGAGAATTGCATTTTTTCTAAATGTAATGTTTATTACTTTAAGATGTAAAGTAATATTTTTTTTACTTTAAATTACTAAAACTTTATCTAAAACTTGATTTTCACATTATTTGCATAGGGCTTGACTCAATTGAATTAATACCGGCATTTGTTTAGGTGTGTGTTGTCAATTGTGCTGAAACTGACTACACTGCAACTGAATCTCACTGAAACTGTTTGTGTTGGGTATCAAATTACAAAGTTATTAATTATGCAAATTTATTGCACGATTAATTAACTTTTATGTGTATATTTATGAAAGTACTACCTGTACGAACTTTGTTGTATATCTTTACTTTATATAGCCCCGCGTTGTTGGAGCGCCATATACGATGTTATGAATTATGCAAACTTATTGCGTAATTAATTAATTCAATTATAAACTTATTTTGTGTTTATGAAGGAGATATCAATACGAAATTTGTCGTATCTTTAGAGTTAATGATGTGTTGATTTTATTGCTTTCATATATATATTGTTAATTCATTGTATTAATTTTATTGCATTAATTAATTGAATTATACCTTTAATTCAGTCGTGATTAAAGTGTATCTAACCCCAAGTTTGGATGGTCATATACAATGTTATTGATGCTATGCGTTGGGCTGCCATATACAATGTTAACAAATTTATTCCTTTAAATAGTTGCATGAATTAAATTAGAGTTAATTTATAATTCACAATCAAACTTGTTACACCTGAAGTTACTTCTGACTTTAACTGTCAACTAAGCTCCTAGTCTGTGTATCCTTGTAAGTAATTTAATTGATAATTATGTTAAATTGAATCATGAATTATAGATCCTGTTTAGTGAAAAGTTAAGTTGTGAGTCAGGTCTTACACAAATCAATAGAATACGAACGAATCCATTATAAATTATGTTTATTAAATCGTATTTCATCCTTATTCATGTCATAACATAATCATATAATAAGAGCACTTACAAATCTTCTAAAAAAAAAAAACAATAAATTTCTATACCACAATTGAGTAATTAAAAGAACAAATTTAAATAATTAAATGAACAATCAAATATAGACGTTTCTTCGTACGTAAAGACGTTACTAGCTACTAATGTGGTGTGTTCATAATTTGTATTAAGTAGTTTTATGTCAAAACACATTAAACATTTATATGCTTGAAATAATCATATACTAACAATACACATATTAAACATATACATAGTTAAAATCCTGTTCCTGCAACAGACACATCAAAACACATACATAGTTACAATAAATATATATCAACAAGAATACATGTACAATATTCTATAACATAATAATCCCTACCTATGGATTCGTATCTATCTGACTCATATTTATAAAATTTCTCAGGCGGTTTGGTTCTAAGTGTCAGGTCAGTGGTATTTGGTAAATTAATAATTATAATAAGAGATTAATTTTGTACGTTACTCGTTCTGCCGTGATGTATCGCTCCCATGGTGTATCCATGCGGGTCCCTTCGTTGATGGTTGATGTTAATCCATATAGCACTCGTGATTGACACTTCCGATTTCTATATGTACATCGTTCGAGAACACTGGTCCGCACTCCGCGACAGTCACTTTGAGCTTTCGAGATTATCACAATATAAGTTGCGGCATTGCACTTGGAATCGGTCGACTATGCTTATTCGCGTGAGTCTATTTACGCGGTTCACAGTTCGATACCGTATGCACCTAATAGTTTTTCATCTTGCACGTTCACTATTTTGCGGCGCCTAAATTGTTTTCAAGTTCATTAGGCAATTCTTCACACTGCTATTATTTGACTTAACCACGAAACAGTGTAGTATCACTACTTTTATGTAACGGTTCAGGAATGTCACTGCAAAATGTTAGTACCTTTATGACGGTGTATTACATGGAATTTATAAAGATCGTTATCCGCGCTTCATCGCGAACACTACCGTCCCGTTTTGGCGTTCTAAGTCTTATTCATGCATTTCCATTTAGTCGGAACAAAGTCTTTATCGTCTCTACAGAAATACGTTATAACTGATATACTGCGCAAAGTTTTTATAAACTGAGCTATTATAAGACTGATCTAAAATTATAATAAACTGCTCTAAGATTTCTAATAAACTGAGCTGAAATTTCGAATGCACTGAGGGCGCGTCTCCTTGCGTATACAGTTTTTATTTCTTTCGATATTCCCACTCTTGTGACTCCGATTATTGCTTCAACTTCCCACCAAATCATTTCTGATATGCTTATTCCATGGACCACTCTGTGTCCTCTCGTCTCCAGTCTGTATTTCTGGCGAATTCTCCACCCAGTGCCGTTTGCGGAGGGATGTTCTTACACGAGATTTGCTCTCTGGTCTCCGGCGCCTGCCAGAACCATCCCCTTCAGTAGTTCCCTTCAGAATTCTCGTTCCTCATTGGCTGGTTGGCTTTCTCAACTTGAGTTTGACGTAGTCCACGTGGATTCGATGAGTCGCTGTCTTACGTCCGTTGCCCCGTTCCTGGAATCAGTGTTAAGGCCTTGTTTCGAAATCACATCTGCTACTTTTGGTGTAGCGTGTTGAATTCCCTTATTGTTGAGACGCTGACGACTTCCTTCGATGACTTACGGGTGGCATGACATCTGTGCTCTCCACAAGCATCACTCAGTCGCCTGTCCCATTGTCCGTGCATCAACACATTGTCTTACTAGAAGTCGCACACATGTTTTTGAACAATACTCTCACCGTTGGTTCTGTGTTTTTCTCGTTACTGGACAGATGTAACGGTAGTCTTCCTTTGTTCTAATTGTGAAGTCAAGCATTCCCACGCATGGTCCAGTTCGTTGCAAGATGTGCCGTACAGCTCATTGTTCGTAAATGGTTTTTACGACGTCTTAACGGAAAGGAAAGGTTTGTTCCTTTTCGCCGCCCACCCTCGAACAAAGCTAACATGTGTCACTTTTGACGGGCTCTAATTGCTGGTGTACTTCCCTCACAATACCCAAAAAACCAAAAAAAAAAATCTCGAAATAATAATCACATTACAGTGTCCCCAAATATGTTTATGTCGGCAGATCTAACGAAACGACACAGTCATATTTTCGCCCTTACTTGCGTACAATCACCAAGTGCATTGACCATCTCCCATTGGAACGAGTATAGTTGACCTATATCTTCCTTCCGCCTGACCTACTGTCATTCTGAACCGTTTCCCCTTTTTTTCGACCTGAGTGTTTAATTTATTGCTTATCAAATCTAAATACGAATCCATTTACAAAGAATATTTCCATAATTATGGAATGAATATACGCTTTAGTGGGTTGATAGATTTGTCTATACATATAAATTACAGAAACAAATTGTAATTATTTTGTCTACAAGTTACCTTTTACTTGCGCATACAATATAAATTATATAAACATATACTATATAAACACTTGTAGTAATTTATTGCTTATGAACACTTCTAAAATTTATATTATTACTTTCAAATAATTCACGATTAAATTTTAAGACATCATATACTTGGCTTACAAATATTCATCGTAATTCCTACCCTCTGGTACTTTGAATCTTAATTTTGTTAAACACACGTATAATTATTTACAACAAATTAAATCGAATTTGTATAACTCTACAATTCAAACTAACTTACTTTATATCCACTCTTTCTATACTTAGAATATAATCTTAAGTACAATATTTAATCCTAACAATTTATTGCTGTTATTTTAATTCTGTTACGCAACTCAGTTGCTTATATTTGTCCTTCAAATCTTACCTTTTAAATTTTTTTTATTACAATGGTATAACAAACATATCTGTTAATTAATTTACAATTTATACAATACATAAAATCAGACATTTTAAATTTATTACAAGTTCAAAATTTCACCTCGACAGCTCTGAATGAATTAATTAGTAGATTGCATTCGCGCCTACTACCGTTATTCCTTTTCATCCAGGTCGGTCATTCCTCCTGTCATTCTGACGCTTAGCTCTTTTCTCTCCCTGCTGTCTAATAATGAAGTACATATAGTCCTACTAGAACAATGTCTCACATGACGAGTATTCTTACTGACTACAAATCTACCTGTTGACATCAGCCTCGAGTTAGGTTCTTTTGTTACTTCACATCTCCCTCTCTGTTTATCTATTACCTCACATGATTATCAATCTTACTCCGTACTTATTCGCTTCTCAACAAACGCTTTCACTTCGCATGTATGCTAATGCCGTGTTTCACCATAGTTACTCTTCCCTTACGTAATACGGTTTCAATAGTCTTACAATGAACTTGCCGCGTGTTTTATTTTCGTCGCAGCTATCAGCCAATACATACGTAGATTCGCCTATAACATCTTTAATCCTAAAAGGTCCTGTGTACAACTCACAAAACTTTTCGATTCTCCTTTGTACCGCATCGGATTGGTAATGTGTACGTACTAATACCAAGTCTTTTATTAGAAATTTTGTCACTTTGCTTGCTTCGTTTACGCGTTTTGCGTGTCGCTCTCGTTTTTGTTTGATCCTTACGAATATCTGGTGGCTATTCACTGTCTCTTCTTTCATTTCGCAGTTTCCCTTTATGAATTTCTCCCATACGCGATTCGGCTTTCTTCCGTGGTGTGCTTCATACGGCGTAACTTCTATTGTCTCATGGTAGACTTCGTTAATGCAACATTCTATAGTATTTATGACTTTAGACCATTTCGTATGATGGTCCCCTACGAATATTCTAAATAAGTTTCCCAGTTGCCTATTTATACGTTCGGCAAGGTTTGTCTGTGGGTTTCTTATCGCTGTATATTTAGGTATGATCCCAAGTTCATCCAGTCCTTTAATCCACTGTTTGGACGTGAATTGTGTACCGTTGTCTGTGAGTATTGCCTTCGGTTTTCCAAACTCATTTACGTATTGTCGGAGTCTACGAAGCGTAGCTACTGTTGTGGCTCTTCTGAGTGTATATAGTTTTACATACTTGGTGAAGTTATCTATAATGACTAGGATATACTTTACTCCTGCTGCTGCTGTTGGAAGAGGTCCATAAAAGTCGCCGCTAATCAATTCGCCTTTACTCGTTGGTATAATCGGTTTCGTGCCCCCAAACAGGTTACGATTATTTGAGTCTTTACATCTTTGGCACTTATCACATGTTTTCACATACGCCTGTACGCGCTTCGTCATTCGGTCGAAAGTGAAATGCTCCTGCAATAACTTTATGCATTTCTTACTGCCAACATGACCGTACATTGTGTGTATTTCTCCGATGAGCCAACCCGTAATGCTTTCCGGTACGTAGAGCTTCCATCGTCCCTTACCTTTTCTATACAATTTATCATTGATACACTTATAAAACTTACATAATTCATTTTTACTATCCGTCGTCAAATCCTTCATTATCTGTTGTAACTTCTTATCTTGCGACTGGTACGTCTCGAAGTTCTTTAACATCATGTTCATCTCTTTACTCATTTTAATTATTGTATGGTTCATTTGGTATTCATAACTGTCGTCGACTGGATCTTCCCTCATCATATCTTCTGGGTAACGACTCAAGATGTCGGCAACGATATTCTCCTTTCCCTTGCAGTGAATTATATCGAAGTTATATTCTTGAATACTGAGTATCCAACGTGTGATCCTCGAGTTGTTTAAGTGACACTTACTCATGAAGATCAGCGCCTTGTTGTCCGTTATTATGGTCAACGGCTGTCCTAAAACGTAGATTCGGAATTTCTCCAAGCACCCAACTATGCTTAATAGCTCCTTTTCCGTAGTAAAGTAGTTTCGTTCTGCTCCTTTGAACGTTTTACTAGTATACGCTACGACGCAGATGTTTTTGTCGTCATCCAGCTGGTATAATTGGCCTCCATATGCGAAATTACTCGCATCACACTGCAACAAGTACCACTTATTTACCTGTGGAAAACTTAATATAATAGTATCGATAAACAGGTCCTTGACCTTCTGGAAACACTGGTCAAGATCGGGCGTCCATTTAAATTTCTGACCCCTTTTAAGTAGACTTAACAAAGGTTGTGTGGTTTCTGCATATTTGCTCGTAAATTTGTTATAAAAATTTGTAAGTCCCAGGAATCCCTTTAACTGCTTCTGATTCTTCGGGGTCGGGAACTTCCTGATTCCCGCTACTTTCCCCTCGGATGCTCGTATACCGTTTGTAGTTAACTGATAACCTAGGTATGCGATTTCCTTGCGAAAAAATTGCGATTACTCCAAATTTATTGTTAGGTTGGCTGCTAATAAGTTCTCAAGTAATGCTTCAATGTTTTCCAAATGTGTACGTACGTTAGTCGAATAGCAAAGACAATCGTCGACGTAGATGATCGTATTCTCTTTCACTCCCTCTGTCAATGCCATATCCAAACCTCTCGTCAGGGCGGCAGAACTGGTACTTAGCCCAAATGGAGTTACGGTATACCTGTAACACTTTCCCTCATACAGAAATGCGGTGTAATCTCGGCATTGTTGTTTCAACGGAACTTGCCAGAAGCTACTCGTCAGGTCTATTGTTGATAAGTACTTCATGTTACTGCATCTCACCAGGATTTCTTGAATCGGAGTCGGTCCTTCGTAGTCTGGAACAGTGACACTATTTATCCTCCTTGCATCTAAACACAATCGTACATTCCCATCTTTCTTAATTACGGTGACCATTTGGTTGGCGTATGGACTACTGCATCTTTCTATCACGCCATACCTTAGCATTTTGCTGATTTCGGCGTCAGCCTTTTCCTTATACGCTATTGGGATTGGCCACCCGCGTTGGAAATATGGTGTTTTATCAGTCACTCTGAATTCATGTTCGTAGCAATCCATCCGTCCTGGACTTTCCCGAAATACATTCTTACACTTCACCAAGATCCTTCTAAGTTCCTCCCTCGTCGTTTCGTCCTCACATGTCACACTGTCGACCTTTTCATTGATCCTTCTCACGATTCCGTCCCAGTCCTCTTCTATTAGTTCCATATGTATGATTGGTAATCGCAGTTCCTGATCACCAGTCCTCCCTCCGAATTCGACGGTTCCCTTCTTCATATCGATCACGCATCCCTCTTCTTTTAAAAAGCTAATACCTAATATGCAGTCCCTAATTACATGTGGTATCACTAGGAAAACACAATCTAATCTAACATCATCAATAAAAATTTCACACATAATTTGTTTCCGGATCAATTTAGACTTTCCGCCGACTGCACTAACAATTAGTGTGTTGTTCATGCGGAGTTCTTCGTATGGACGCAGGCGTTGTTTATTCCTGTTAAACCATTCCTCTGCTAACCCGTTAATCGCACTACCTGTGTCAAGCAAGGCATGAACCGTGACGTCACCATTAAATTTTATCTCTATCTCTGGACGTTTAGAGATTCGTCTTTCCAGTTGTGTTTCCAAGATTAACTCATGTCGTAAGTCGGGTAACAATACATCGGTCTCATACTGTTGTAGCGTGGGTCTACGAACGGCTATCACTTCATGTGACCCACTTAATTTTTTTTTTCTACCGCTCCACCACCCTTAGCGGCAGACGTGGAGGCGCTATTGTTTACGAATTCAATGGTATTTACTGCCGGCTTGTTACCGAAATGTTGGTGTTGTCGGTAGTTTCCACTTTCTGCCTTTCTATGTTGCCAGTGGGCTGGTTTTTGCTCCGTCACTTTGTTTACAGCGGTGTTTTGTTGACCTTGAGGCACCCCTCTCGTGTCCCGTTCGTTCAACTTGTCCGTCTGTCGCAAAAACCGATCTTCTCTATTGTTTCTCTGCCGGATCATGGCATACTTGGAAATTAACGATTCTAGGTTCTGTATCGTCCTTACATCTCTTGTTACACTCGCTATTTCTAATTCCCGCCCGTAATGACGCGTTATCTTTCTAATTGGTTGATAATCCGTGAGTGGCGGTGTAAGTTGTCTGCTTTCTAGGAGTTGTCGCTCCATGTATTGGACAGCGCTCATACTCCCACGCCAGTCAAAACGACCGTACTCCAAATTATTTCGGACATCATCTTGCTTCTCCGGGCCCCAATACTTCTGTGTAAATATTTCTTTGAACTCATCAAAGTTCTTTATCTGGTCATGTACGACGCGCCACCATATTGCTGCATCGGCCTCCAGATGTTTCCCTATCACTTCACGTTATCCGCTGGGTAGTACATTAGCTGATGTTCGGATAAATCCTTTAGAAACTCTATAGGAAAACGGTCTGTTCCGTTGTACTTGAGTTCGCAATTGTTGTTTCCGTTCGCTCTCGTGGACGGTCCCATCTCAGTTTCCGCTATACGTCGTTGCAGTCTTTCTTGCCCACTTTTAATGTGATTTATGTGGCTTCTCAACTCCTCAATCATTACGTCTTTTTCCTTCTCCGTTGTTGTAGTCTTCTGTTCTGCCGTGCGTTGGCGGTCGTCCACTTCAACGATCTTCTGTTTTAATACCTTGACGGCTTCTCCCTGCTCTTGTTGTTGTTGTGTAATGTTGTTCAGCATCTCTCTTCTCCATTCCTCGTTTCTATTGTTCGTCTCTTGGATTCGGTGATCTAATTTTTGATCAACCTGTTCGATTACCTTTTGTGTATTATTTATGGCTTCCTGCCACTCTTGACGGTCTTTCTCTCTCACTTCTTTATTCTCTCTTACCTGTTTCTTCAGTTCATTTTTCAACTCTTTTATTCCACTTTCACTCTTCTTTTGTAGATCGCTGATTTTCTCCTCCCACTTCTTAGCGTACTCCTGTAGATCTAGTTTTATTCTGCTGATCTGTTCTTCATTGTGTCGTTTTAATTCTTCACGAGTCTTGTCTTGTTTCTCGCTCAGTTCTCTACTTTGCTGTTCTAACTTCTCGGTCATTAATTTATTTTGTTCGTTCTTTTGTTGATCTAACTTCTCGGTCATTAACTTATTTTGTTTTTCGCTTTGTTGCTCAAACTTCTCCGTCAGCTTCTCAAGTAGCATTTGCAGATTCATTTCGCCGGGTTGGGACACCTGTCCCCCCCGCCCTTATCTCAGATTCACACGGGATGACGTCGTCGCTGGGCGTCGCATTCTCCTCCCGTCCTTCTATGTTTAATTCGTTAGTAATATCGAATTTTTGACTTTCGGAGTTATTAGTCGCCATTTTTGCTCAACTGCGTGCAATTATTCAGAGTTCTTGTCGGTTTTACAAGTATTTTGTTTATTGTAATGCTTATATTACACTTTTTCAAACTACTAGCTATTCTATTTTACCACTGCCTGCACTTAACCAGCTCGTTTAACAAGGATTAACCCCATTAATCGGCCATCAGGTTGGGCGCCATATACAACGTTATTAATTATGCAAATTTATTGCATGATTAATTAACTTTTATGTCTATATTTATGAAAGTACTACCTGTACGAACTTTGTTGTATATCTTTACTTTATATAGCCCCGCGTTGTTGGAGCACCATATACGATGTTATGAATTATGCAAACTTATTGCGTAATTAATTCATTCAATTATAAACTTATTTTGTGTTTATGAAGGTGATATCGATACGAAATTTGTCGTATCTTTAGAGTTAATGATGTGTTGATTTTATTGCTTTCATATATATATTGTTAATTCATTGTATTAATTTTATTGCATTAATTAATTGAATTATACCTTTAATTCAGTCGTGATTAAAGTGTATCTAACCCCAAGTTTGGATGGTCATATACAATGTTATTGATGCTATGCGTTGGGCTGCCATACACAATGTTAACAAATTTATTCCTTTAAATAGTTGCATGAATTAAATTAGAGTTAATTTATAATTCACAATCAAACTTGTTACACCTGAAGTTACTTCTGACTTTAACTGTCAACTAAGCTCCTAGTCTGTGTATCCTTGTAAGTAATTTAATTGATAATTATGTTAAATTGAATCATGAATTATAGATCCTGTTTAGTGAAAAGTTAAGTTGTGAGTCAGGTCTTACACAAATCAATAGAATACGAACGAATCCATTATAAATTACATTTATTAAATCGTATTTCATCCTTATTCATGTCATAACATAATCATATAATAAGAGCACTTACAAATCTTCTAAAAAAAAAAAACAATAAATTTCTATACCACAATTGAGTAATTAAAAGAACAAATTTAAATAATTAAATGAACAATCAAATATAGACGTTTCTTCGTACGTAATGACGTTACTAGCTACTAATGTGGTGTGCTCATAATTTGTATTAAGTAGTTTTATGTCAAAACACATTAAACATTTATATGCTTGAAATAATCATATACTAACAATACACATATTAAACATATACATAGTTAAAATCCTGTTCCTGCAACAGACACATCAAAACACATACATAGTTACAATAAATATATATCAACAAGAATACATGTACAATATTCTATAACATAATAATCCCTACCTATGGATTCGTATCTATCTGACTCATATTTATAAAATTTCTCAGGTGGTTTGGTTCTAAGTGTCAGGTCAGTGGTATTTGGTAAATTAATAATTATAATAAGAGATTAATTTTGTACGTTACTCGTTCTGCCGTGATGTATCGCTCCCATGGTGTATCCATGCGGGTCCCTTCGTTGATGGTTGATGTTAATCCATATAGCACTCGTGATTGACACTTCCGATTTCTATATGTACATCGTTCGAGAACACTGGTCCGCACTCCGCGACAGTCACTTTGAGCTTTTGAGATTATCACAATATAAGTTGCGGCATTGCACTTGGAATCGGTCGACTATGCTTATTCACGTGAGTCTAATTACGTGGTTCACAGTTCGATACCGTATGCACCTAATAGTTTTTCATCTTGCACGTTCACTCTTTTGCGGCGCCTAGATTGTTTTCAAGTTCATTAGGCAATTATTCACACTGCTATTATTTGACTTAACCACGAAACAGTGTAGTATCACTACTTTTATGTACCGGTTCAGGAATGTCACTGCAAAATGTTAGTACCTTTATGACGGTGTATTACATGGAATTTATAAAGATCGTTATCCGCGCTTCATCGCGAACACTACCGTCCCGTTTTGGCGTTCTAAGTCTTACTCACGCACTTCCATTTAGTCGGAACAAAGTCTTTATCGTCTCTACAGAAATACGTTATAACTGATATACTGCGCAAAGTTTTTATAAACTGAGCTATTATAAGACTGATCTAAAATTATAATAAACTGCTCTAAGATTTCTAATAAACTGAGCTGAAATTTCGAATGCACTGAGGGCGCGTCTCCTTGCGTATACAGTTTTTATTTCTTTCGATATTCCCACTCTTGTGACTCCGATGATTGCTTCAACTTCCCACCAAATCATTTCTGATAGGCTTATTCCATGGACCACCCTGTGTCCTCTCGTCTCCAGTCTGTATTTCTGGCGAATTCTCCACCCAGTGCCGTTTGGGGAGGGATGTTCTTACACGAGATTTGCTCTCTGGTCTCCGGCGCCTCCCAGAACCATCCCCTTCAGAATTCTCGTTCCTCATTGTCTGGTTGGCTTTCTCAACTTGAGTTTGACGTAGTCCACGTGGACTCGATGAGTCGCTGTCTTACGTCCGTTGCCCCGTTCCTGGAATCAGTGTTAAGGCCTTGTTTCGAAATCACATCTGCTACTTTTGGTGTAGCGTGTCGAATTCCCTTATTGTTGAGACGCTGACGACTTCCTTCGATGACTTACGGGTGGCATGACATCTGTGCTCTCCACAAGCGTCACTTAATCGCCTGTCCCATTGTCCGTGCATCAACCATTGTCTTACTAAAAGTCGCACACATGGTTTTGAAAAATACTCTCACCGTTGGTTCTGTGTTTTTCTCGTTACTGGACAGATGTAACGGTAGTCTTCCTTTGTTCTAATTGTGGAGTCAAGCATTCCCACGCATGGTCCAGTTCGTTGCAACATGTGCCGTACAGCTCATTGTTCGTAAATGGTTTTTACGACGTCTTAACGGAAAGGAAAGGTTTGTTCCTTTTCGCTGCCCACCCTCGAACAAAGCTAACATGTGTCACTTTTGACGGGCTCTAATTGCTGGTGTACTTCCCTCGAAATACCCAAAAATTCAAAAAAAAAATATCTCGAAATAATAATCACATTACAAAATTGACTCTTTATCAAGTTGTAATTAATTATTTAGCTCCACCCATATAGTGACATTGTTAACATTTCCTGTTTCACTGGAACTAAAGCCTATGTATATAGCAGAATGATAATGATATGGGTTGGCTTCACTGAAGGTGATAAGCTGCAGATGCTGAATACTAATTGTGGCAATGTTAAGGCAACGTGGGCTGGACAACAAAATGTCATTTTACTGATAGGACAGCTGACTGGTGCACATGGACAGTATCACTGTTCTAAGAACACATTATTACATCAAAGCACATCGCATGTATATGTAATATACATAATATACATCGCATATATATGTATTACATAACAACTTTTGCACAAGCAATACAGTTGTTAGTCTCTTCGGAAATAATATAGACTACAGCTCTGTAGTAACATACATAATAGTAAATATTGCACATTTTATTATGTAGGCCTATACATAGTTTCCTTTTTTTTTTTATGATCCCACAGACTAAGTAAAATGTTTCGCATTTGTGATCCCATGTTTTATGAACATTTACTAATTCATGTATTTTGATCATAAAAAGATGTGATTGCTACCTGATACTGTGATGTATTCTTTATTCACTTTAAAATTTTTAATCTTTCCAGTGATTGTTTCAGGTCAGAAAACTGAGCGGTATTGTCTTGGAGACTAAGAGGAAAGGACTGCAGTTTGATATCTTAGCAGGCTCTGCTGGCTACCTCCTGCCGGCTCTACAAGTTGGTCAGTCTTTAGTAATAATAGCAGCTTGTTTCAATGAACTACTTTAAAAAATATTTTTGATTTCTTTTACAAATACAAATGACGATGGAATACATTTTCAGTTATTTAGGCATACTAAACATCAAGTTTTATTTAATTCTGGATTACATTTTCATCATCTTCTAGACAGATTAAAAAAATTGTATGTTATGATCAAAAGAAGATAGACGAGATGTGGTCACACCAGAGCTTCTTTAGACATCTTACACTTCTCTGTCCCTACGGCTTATAATTCAGTAGTTGTTTGCGGATGCGGGAGTTATGCATTTGTTTAAGATGTTCCTACACTTTAGCCGATATTGGGCAAGTCTATCTAGTATATTCATAAAATTCAGTTTCTGTTGTGTATCTACATTTCTTGTATCATCTTGATAGGATTTCGGCTGCTTAAATATCACTGGCCTGGGTTTTCATTAAAGTCCAAGTCTTAGACCAATAGAGACATGTAAGGATTATATTTTCTTCATTAATTTATAAAAGTAAGGAACTTAAATGATTACATAAACAAGAAACTTAGAAGGCAACACTGTAATTTAGAGCAGATTACTATATTCAATTTTGAGAAATTGCTTGGGTTTTTTATTTTAATTTTTTTTTTCTATTATGAAAGTGCTCTCTACAGGACACATTGGAAAACAAGGAGTTGGAAAATGTCAAACAAGAAATCCAAGAATTGAACGTTTGACTCGTGTCACACTTCAGAACTGTTTTTATCTATTAAACTATGTAAAAATTGTGAACTTTAGAACTTTAGAAAAAACAAAAATACTCACAAACAATGACAGACACTCACATAAAATACTATATTGGCACAGATACGTTGATGACATTCTAATACTATACAGGGGAAACAAAAGACAATGTGAACAGTTACTAACGCACATAAACAAAATACATAAAAACATAACCTTCACTGCCGAATACGAACACAACAATACCATAAACTTCTTAGACCTCTCCATCACAAAACTAGAACACAGGCACAAATTCAGTATATACAGAAAACCAACTACAACTGACACACTAATACACAACACCTCCAATCACCCAATACAACACAAACTAGCTGCTTTTAGAACCATGATACATAGACTTAACAACATCCCCTTAGTTGAAATAGACTACAAAGACGAACTAAACACGATAAAATATCTAGCAGAATCTAACGGTTATGACAGAACAATAGTCAGTAAACTCCTACACAAAACACAAAACAAACAACAGACAAAGACAGAAAACAACAAATTCATAACACTAACATACATCAACAAACAAACAGAAAAAATTGCCCACAAATTCAAAAAAGCAGGATACAGAATCGCTTACAAAACTACTAACAAAACAGAACACACACTATCAAAACGCATGCCCAAAGCACAAAACAAATTCGATCTACCCAGTGTATATAAACTAAATTGTTCAAATTGCAGTAAATTCTACATAGGCCAGACAGGACGTAGCTTCAAACAGAGATACATTGAACACACAAAAGCACTCCACACCACTACAGAATCTACCTTCGCAAACCACCTCATTGAAGCAAACCACACATATAAAAACATCGACAATAACATGATCATACTACACGTACACACAAAAGGCCGAAAACTAGACACTCTAGAACAATTAGAAATATACAAACACACAAAAACAAATAAAAATGACATCCTAAACGAACAGACACAATTCAAATCGCACGCATTATTCGAACACATCTCACCACACACACACACACAGCTTCAATCTTTCGAAACACTTTCTCGTCGCCAACAACAAGACGAGCAGCGCTACTAACGACAGCCTCTGATGAAGCCTTCTATAGGTGAAAGCCGGTTTAGGCTGTAAGGTAAAACTTTACGTTTTTACTTATAAAAAACTTTGTGTTCCGAGTCGTCAATATTATAGTGATATTTAGTTAAGTAACGGACACGTCATGGACAACGAAATCCAAGAAGCTGTTTTTATCTATTAAACACTTTTCAACTTAAATAAAATGTGTGTGTGTGAGTGTATGTGTGTGTTTTCTAATGCAACTTTATTTTCAACATGCTCCATTACAATATAATGTAATACTACATGTTATGTTATTCTTATTAATTAGTAACAAATACTAATTAATAAAAATTCAGTTATAAAACACAATACATACGTAGGCCTGTAGCCAGTGCCAGATCTAGAAATTTTGGGCCCCCCCGCAAAAACCTTAAAAGGCCCCTTTAACAAACAAAAAAATTAGTTTGTACCAAATTACGGCATTTTCGGTGGAAACTTGGAATAGGAATAAAAACAGTTAAGATCACTAATAAGTTTATTTACAGCTACATTGAACAGAAGGATCAGTTATGACATAAGTCTTTGCAAGTTTTCAGATTTCAAAAATATCAGTAATATGTTTAAACAGTTCAGATATTAGAATCATTTAACTTTACGCAGAGATTGGTACGATCAGTCCAGATTACACCACATCATTCAAAATTAATCAAATAGCTTGAATGTCACAAACCCTTCAAAAGAAATTCTTCGTTCTTGATTTCATTTCTGCAAAGTCCCTTATCAGTGCTCTCTTATCCAAAACTGAGGCTTCTGCGTGGTTGATAGCTAACATTCCAAGCTCACTGACTCTCTCCTGCTCCATCGAGCTCCTTAAGTAGCTTTTAACCCTCTTCAAGACAGAGAATGACCTTTCAGCAGATGCAACAGTTACAGGTAGAGTAGTCAGGAATAAAGCCAGAGCAGTTAATACCTCAGGATAACTTGATGCGATGGTGTCAAACTCAATGTAAACAAGAGCTGCCAATTCGGAAACTGTACTGAGCTTAGAAATTTGATTTTTTAATCCTGAGCGAAGGGAGATAAGCTCTAGCGGTAGGGATGGACCAATGTCTTTTTCATACTTCTTTTGAAGTTTTTCAGCTCTGGCTAAAATTTCATCTTCTGATAGTTGAAGAAGAACTTTGGTGAACAGTACAGAAAAGCTTTCTACCACGTTTTCTAGGGCAGAAAAGTGGTTGTCTATTTCGCTGTTGACAACATCCAAAAGGGCATTAAAAACATTCACCCTGAAGCAAGTTTCCGAGTCGGAAAATGTATGATCCTCTGCCAGTTCGTCGAAGTGCTTCTTCACTTTTGGATGTCTCTTCTGTAAGAATACAGGCTCCACTTTCCATTTTGCAGCAACAGTTGTGGCTTCCTCTTTCATGCTATCATATTCGCCTCTCATCTGTTTCAGAGTTTCTTTGCTTTCCTGAAGAGTGCTTAATGCCTTCCCAAGGTCTGTCTCTTTTCTCTGGAGAAGCTGTGAAGTTACATTCACTTCAGAAAATATCTTTGACAGGATCACAGTCAGAAAGACAAACTGGAAGCAGTCCATAGTTTTTGCCAGTCGATTTGCTTCCGACACTTTGTCCTTAATTTTACTTACGAGTGAAATTTTTCTGAGGGTCTGCATAACATCAAGATACCTCACCTTGATAGCTACAATGGACTGATGCCTTGATGCCCACCTAGTTGGATTGAGCTTTTTTAGTGTGACAGTAGATTCACCTGTCATGGAAGAGAGAATGTCCCATCTGTTGATACTATGACCTAAATAAATTACCTCACCTTGATAGCTACAATGGACTGATGCCTTGATGCCCACCTAGTTGGATTGAGCTTTTTTAGTGTGACAGTAGATTCACCTGTCATGGAAGAGAGAATGTCCCATCTGTTGATACTATGACCAAAGTAAACGTACAAATCCTGCAGAGCTGAGAAGTAATTAGCCACTTCTCTTAGACTTCTGACTGCATCGTTGATGACTAGGTTTAAGTTGTGTGCTGTACAATGCACATACACAGCTAGTCCCTCCTTTTCACGCAACCTCTTCTGCACTCCTAAGTAAGCACCACTCATCGCAGCAGCTCCATCATATCCCTGCCCTCTGCACTTTTTAAAGTCTAAACCCAATTTTTGCAAATGATCTAACACTAGTGTTGCGAGTCCAGATGCAGTTGGATCTCTCACTTGTAAAAATCCCAGAAAAACTTCCTCAATCTTGATTTGTCGACAATTCTCTTTTTCCAAGCCTTCTTGTACTTCAGGTTCAGTGAAACTTGCATACCGAATAACAAAACTCATTTGATCTTTTTTTGACAGATCTTGTGTTGTATCAATAATTAATGAAAAAAAAGGTGCATTATTAATTTTCTGCAACGGTTTGCCTTGCAAGTGTGAAGACATGCAATGAATCACTTGATTTTGGATGTCATGACTGAGATACTTGATATGTCCCTTTGGTAAACTGATTACTCATGCCATCACAGTGTCATATTTGGCTAGTAACTGCACCAATGATAGAAAGTTGCCATCATAGTTTCCACTATGCTCCTTCGAGCCTCTAAATGCGAGACAATTTTTTGCTAACATGAGCGTAATATCAAAAAGTCTCTTTAAAACCTGGGCCCAAAACTCACCTTCAGACTTTCTTTCATTTTCCAAGGACTCATCAATTCTTTTATGTACTTCCCATTCATGGAAGACCAAACAGGCTGAAATGTGCTGTTGAGATTTGCTGTGTACTTTGATTTTTTTTGACAAACCTTGCCAGTCTCTGATACCAGTGGCCCATCCACTTTTACTTTCACCACCAGAAAATAGTCAACATGGCAGGCAATACGCACAATCCAACTTTTTTGAGTAATTTAACCATTTCACTTGTAAAGACTGACCTGCTGCTGCAACTGTTTTGTAGTAGACAGTAGAGAATCCTCTTTTCTTTTCATCCTTGGAAAATGGACCATTTGGTTGGCAGCTTCCAGTTTTAACAATAAAATTCTTGAGCTTGTCAGATAAATTAATATTTTCAAAATGAGCTTTATCAGTTGGATTCTCCTGTTTCAACAAATAAGTAATGAAATATTCATCACTCAAATTTGACTTATTCGTGGATATGGTGGCAACGTCTTGGATGTCATCAAAATTAAAGTCTCTAGTGGATGTGGAGGGAGAATCTTCTGTCACACTATCGGTCTTAAAATCAGGATCAAATCTCTGGATAGCTGGTGAGGTTTTGGAGACAGGAACAGAAGTCTCACTGCTAGGATGGAATGTGTCAAGACCAGATGTCATGTCATAAGCAGTGGAAGTTTCAGTGCCTGAAAAAAAACAAAGCCACAGATTGGTTTAATGGAAAATGCAGTTTACGAATATGAATTTCAAATTAATAACGGTCAGTTTGTGATGTTATATTTTTAAAGAATTATAAAATTATGATTATTTTCCACCTACCTTAATTTCGGTCCAAGATCCCAGCACGAACTGTGAATGCAAGCATGATTCTAAGGTTACCACAATAACGTACTCAAGGCACATTTGTGTACAACAACTGACATTTTATTTCATTCCTTAAAATCGCTTTCAGATCACCAAAACATTATTTCTTTCCCTCTTACATAATAAATACCAAAACAAAAAATTCATTAAACATTAATAATTCAATCTTATATAGATAAAGTTAAAATAGACACCTTATATTAGAGAAAGCAGCCCAGCCTGCTCATACACACAGTCATTCCATTACAAAAACCCCCTTTTTTATTTATTTAAAACATTATTGAATACTTGCTGTAGTGGCGTCTCTATGACCGCGTGGTGCGTCAGAAACGAAGTTCGCTTTTAGGTTTCCAAAAAAGTTTATGATTTCGTTTTGCCTTCCTCGTTAAATGCTGCACTCACTTTCACATAGTTCTACCACTAATTCTCTTTTAATTGATGATAAAAAAATTTATTGAAGAGCCACTGTTTGTGCGCTTACCTGGCCAGGCTTAGCTTCGGCGGGGAACTGTGAGGAGTATTTCCCAAGTACCCCACTACCAAGGTTATTGGACAAGATGGATATTACTGCCTCTTTGGGTGAAAACGTTCATCAAGGTATAGGTAACCTGTGTTATTCATATATGTCAGGCGTCGACGAAATTACACTGTCTTTGGTTACGTCACACAAGTAGGCGTGTTCTGAATTATGCTTCCGCCCGCTTCTGAACACATGGCACACAAAATTCACAATCAAGCCATGTTGTTTTTAGCTTCTCGGCGTCGTTTGCGCGCCCCGCTGGTGTTTGCGCGTTTGTGTGTGTCACACGGCACCGAAGTTCTTAGAATTGTATTGCGTTGACGCATACATGCCGCATTCCATTTCACCGACTACGTTCAACTTCACACCACTGTTCCTTTGTTTGACGATACATGGGACTGGCCACACAGATGAAAAACTAAATTGTGATCTTTAATAAAAATAAAAACCCCTCTCCTTTTAGCCCCGTTACAATACCCCCCCCCCCAATGAGAGATCTTCTGCCGAAGCAGAAGAAATCTCATTGCTAAACCCCTAAGAGGATCGGTGAGGATATGGTGCCAACAACCCCCCGTTAATTCTTAACATATCATGGGTAAACTACCCCCGGCTCGGCGACTATGGGTGCACCTGAACGAGATTACTGGACTTCTCTATTCGAGATCCCAACACCATAAAATCGAACAGACACGCACCACAGCGCACCTAACCTTCCAACATGCCACCCCCCAAAATCCAAACCCTTGGCCTTATACCATGTCAGATCCTCAACCGATATGTTCCCCCTTATCATGCACACTGGGCTGCCTTTAGCAAGTACTGGGCGCGTACACATATTCATTAATACATCCTTTTATTTAAAATTCAGAAAATATTTATTTTTTAATTCAACATTTCTTTTAAGTTTAAAATCAAATTGTTATATTTCCATTACTCTCTCAAAAATGAAAAATAAAAATCTTTTGCATGAATCCATCAACTCTATTAATTCTCTTCAATACTAATAACAATCCTAAAGAAAACAAATTGAACACCTTATTAAAACTTGAATTCACTTACTCTAACATTTGTTTACACATATATTCTAAACAATATAACTCAATAAACACTAGTAACACACATAAACAATAATATACTTGAAACTCAAACATCATCTATATGGCAGGCGGAAAAATCAAAAAAAAATTTTTTTTTGTCAAAAAAATTTAAATTTATCAAAATATACTTTTTTCAGTATTTAGAAACATTTAAAATCATTTAATTCAATTAAACGGCAAAATTGCATCAATCAATTACTAGAAATAGGTCTTGTCTATAACCTCAACCATCAGCTGATCTCTCTGGGTCAAGTCAACGACCTTGACATACATATGTTGCATATAGTTACATCGTAAAGTATATGAAACATCTTTAAAATTCTTGTCTTCTAACATAATACAGCATAATAAAATGGAACATTCAAAATTAGCATGGTTATTATTATCTTACAATAAACAATAAAATTTATATTTAAATTGACCAAAAATTACACATTTTATAGCTTCATATCATTCTCAACTTCGACTAAAATCTGTCACTTGTTTCAATCATTTTTATATTTTTACTATGACTTTCTTTCTTTAATATTTTATTCTCAGTTAGTTTGGGTGACTCCACTATTTATTACATTTCAATTTACAACTTGGCATTTATATCTACTCTTAATCCCCTTCTGACTCTAATACTCACTTAACAGCTTTAACTAATATGACACCCCTCTACCAACCATTCTCTAACCCCAACTTACTACACAACTCATATCGCATCATTGTACCCTTATATAAAAAAATACTCTCTACCCCTTTGTACTCATATGTGTGTTCCCTTCCCACTGCTCACTCCCTTATATTGGTTCCTGGACTCCCCCTAGGTAACCCTTTCCGGCGCTAATCGGTCCCTTCCCGCCACAACGCTTTTCGTTGAGGACTCCTTATCACACCACCCCCCTTACAAAATTCCTCTATCAACTAAGTACTCTCCCATTACCTCCCTTTCATCTACCAAATATCTCCATTTATTTATTACCTCAATATATCACTCATTACTCTACATATTTTCCCCATAGCTACTGTGTCACTATTATCTCTCAAACTCTACATTACTTTTATTCACAACAATATTATTCTCTCTAACCCCCCTTCTAAACTTAACTTGGACTGATCTAAATGTCCTAACGAAATAATAATCACCCAAATTCTAACCTTTACCACCTTTTACAAACCATTTAAAATTCTTAACTCCCACAAATTATTTCCATCATTTAAATAAAAATCTTTTAACCACATTGAAATCATTATATTCAAACATTAATTATATTCAATTTTCATTATATTCAAACATTTAATTCCATTGAAAAATTTGCAAATCATTTATAAGTGATACACTACAGCTGATCAGCTGATTTTCTTGGCAAGGTGAATGACCTTACTAGAGATACAATTCAACAATTATATAAAGTACACATTTTTATAATCCTTATATCTAACATACTACATACAATTAATACACATACACAAAATTATATAGTTATCCTACAATGTTATTTGAATTCATTACAAGTTAAATCTGGTACTTAAAATGGTTTTGCTCTCATAGGGACATAGATCGCTACTCATTGAGACATAGTCATAGCAACAGTTACTGAACAGCTCTATGGATTGTCAACCCCCAACTCGCTCTATAGAGTCGTGTTATAAGCTGACCGCCCGCTGTTTACAGAGGTCGTCACCCTCTCGCTGCATTTACAGCTACACTCCCACTACATCGCTTTATTGTTTCCCCCTTTTCTGACTCTGCTACAATTAGGTAAACCATCCACCGGATGAACCGGATCGAGCATTTGCCTTATGCACAGATGCTATATCTGTGCCCCTGGCTTGTAACAGCCAGCTCCTTTTTCACACACACTATAGTTTATTGATGTTGGACTGTGGCATCCATTTGCATTCCCAAGAACTGAAGTTACATATATAAGGTATAATCGCTGACTATACCGTTCTTGGTTCAGCGTTACATAAAAATTCGGCATTACTGATGTCCAAGGACACCAGTAATCCTACTAAAATGATTCACACACCCTTAATCACGGCACTATCGACACCTTCGATGATAGCCGCTGTTCCATAGTTATGTAGTTTCCCCTGTTACCCCCCTGTTCAATTTCAAAATACATGTGACAGTACAAAAATCTCGATGTCAGAATTATGATATGAGTGGTAACAAATTATCGGATTTTATTGTATCACCCACACACATGCATGGAGAGAACAATTTCCTTTGTGAAGAGACAACTACGCATATCCTAATAGATCACAACGATTCCAAGGTCAGGAGCAGACGTGCAGAGATGAACGTACAAAATGGCCATCTAAGTGGAAGCAGATTGTAAATAGGCACTCTCACTGGTCCAGAGGACGGGACGTCATTCAAATCAGTGATGACCTAACAAACAATGACATGACAACAGGGCGTGAGCCAATTTTGAACAATAGACAATGATGTGGATGCGCTAACACATACACAAAATATGTGCTTTGCATCTTCCCAGTCATTTACAACTCATCAAGATGTCTACACGCTAAATTGTGGCTGGCACAGTTTTGCCAGTAAAAAGTGTTTATTAACTAAAGTAAAATGTAATTAACAGTACAAGTAATGTAGCATAGTTAACTGCTACCTAAGATGTTTAATTAAATTCAGTGTAACAAAGGAACAAAACGAGATTATGAGAGACGCCGAACACCTGGCCAAAACGGAGAACATCGGAAGGGAGACCGCAACTACTAATCAGGAAAGTGCAAGTTAATTAACTGTTATTCTTTGGTGAAAATGAGCTCTAAATTATAAATCCAAAATTTACAAAAGGTACCGATCATATAACATGGGGGTAACGAGTGTGTGTGTGTGTGTGTGTGTGTGTGTGTGTGTGTGTGTGTGTGTGTGTGTGTGCGTAAGAATATATTGAGACAATATTAATTAATTGCCAATATATAATCTTACTCTTACCTTCGAATTTCGGGGTCCAAAGTCGTTCAGACAAAACCAGCTGCAGACAGGTTACTTAGGTTGGCGTTACGAAATATAATAACACAGTTTATTCTGGCTAAAACAACTTATTTGGATTTTATTTAATATAACGTTTTACAGTTATGCAATAACGAATCAAATTTTATGCTGGTTGGTTACTACATTGGTTAAAAGTTTCGTTTTTTGTTTTGTTGAGCGTAAACAACATATAAAGTTATCAGTACCGGTATTTCAAACAATAATGAAACAATTCTTATGATTATTATTCTTAAATGGCTATAATAATTTGCTTAACCTTAATAATGACCCAGTACTTTGTCGCACTCTCTTTCATTCTTTTTTACATTTTTATTTTTAAACCCCTGTTAATAGAGCTCTGTATTTATGTTTAATGTCTGTATTTAGGGAATAGTTCTGATAGTTATATGTAGAATACTTAACCCACGGCGTTAATCCGTTCCAATACCACCTTGTGTTGTAGGCTGTTTTTGGTCACTAAGGTTATTTCCACAGTTCATAATCTTCCGCACTACCACTACACACTCCGTCTTATTTAATTCACTTCATTTGAGTTTAGTTTTAAATTACACTTTGGTAACATTTTGTCAGCCGACTTTATGTTGCTCGAGCACTTAGGAGATGACCGCGCGGTCAGAGTTACAGTTGAACTGGCGTTAGTTCGCTAAATTGCACACAGTGTTTTTTGGTTACGTGATCGTGAATATGTGCTCCCATTGGTGCTGTTAAAAGAGCGCCTTAACGTAGGCGGAAGGTTTAGCAATGTTTTTGCCGCCTGATGCAATCTGGTGTTACATTACTTTCTTCCGTGATTCACGGCTGATGCGAAGTTAGGTGGTATTTCACAATCTGTCTACGCTGCTTGAGTGTGGAGACAAAACATAGGCGTTTGGTTTTGTAATAAACACAGCCGATTTGGTTGACTAACTCGGGGTTCTACAAGGGTGAACAATGACTGCATGGAAAATATAATTCTTAAAATGTTATCTTGACCCTACAATTTCGTACCGTTACAATATCTGTACTTATAAATCATTAATCAGCAGATTGTGGCATTGGTTTCTGTCATTTTATAAAAGAGAAATAATAACGAGAGAACTGTAGTCTCTTGGAGAGGTATGGTAATAAACCATGCATACTATCAAATAATGAAATAAGTGCACTCAGTATTAGTAGAGTAGTAGAAATCACTTAGCTAGTGATGGTAAGATGCCATCTTTGTTGTATTGTAATATGTAACTAAGAAAAGATATGATATTAAATCCATCATATGTCCACACTAAAGTTGTTCCAATCATTGTTTCGTATACCTCTATTGTTTCTAAATCTCGCTGAGACGAAACCCTGGACCCTAGAGAAGAAATTCAATTGGAATATAACGCACGTACTAAGATCGAGAAATTTATGGTAAGTAAATGTGTTTTATTGTATGTTATTACCATAAAATATAAGAATAAAATACGTAAGAAAGACGGTAGGTCGACAATTGGCGCCCGAACAGGGACTTTACATAAAATTACTTTATATAAATAAGCCAGATTTATAGACATAGAGAGTGACGAAATAATCCAGAACCTAATACGAGAGGTTATGGAGGTTATGTTGACAAAAACATATCAAGTAGTAGTTGTGACAAGTGTAACTAAATAGTCATTTCAATATTAAAGTTATCAAAATGGCAGAAAACAATAACAGCATAGAAATAAATAATACAGATACAGAGTCAATGTTATTAGACGAAATAAGCGCAAATTCTACGCCTAGAGCAATCGAGAGTAAGATACGTTGGAAGATTTGTTTATACTAATTAAAACACAAAATAGCGTATTAAAAGAAATTGACGAAAAGTTTGATAGTCTTGAGAACGAACTAAAGAAATAAAACAACTTGAAAAATGTAAAATTGAATCAATTAGAGGAGAAATTAGACAAGAGAATTAATGAGATAGAGTTAGAAAATAAGAGTAGAGAAATAGACAAATTAGATAGAAACAAAGACAAGGTAAGTAGTAGTGGAAATTATGATAAAATAAATAAAAATATGGTAATAGGAGATAATAGTGTGGATGTTGGTAGTAATAATGAGATTTTAATGAGAGTAGAGGTTAATGGTGAGATGACAGTTGTAGATGAGAGTGAAAGTGGGGGTAAGGAGAGTTTAAGTGAGTATAGTGAGCAGAGGGCAAATTTTCCCAGTGGTATAATTGGAGTAAAGACTCCGAAATTGTTATTTGAGGATGAAGGTTCCTCTAGAGTTTATGTGGGAGACGTGTGGTCTCCAAATGATCCCTTAGTTTTTTGTGTTAGTGTACCTGGTGAGGCCAGGGGGTGTTTTTATGAAATAGTAGTGCCCTATGCAAATATAGAGAGAGAGAATGTAGCTTGGTGTGATAGAGAGAGATGTTTTAAAAGTGAGAGGTATGGTGAGAGAAAAAGAGAAGTAGAGGTTTTTAAGATAAGTAGAGATTATGAAGAGTTTATGGAAAGGTTAGGAGGAGCGATGATTGATAAATAAAGTAAGTACTTACCTGGTAATGAAACTGAAGTAGTAGGAGATAAGAGAAATGATGACTTTACAAAATACCTAATTATGACTAATTGTACAGGAGGTGACAGGACAATGACCAATCATGACAGGTTAAATGAGTTTGAGGATAATGATGAACATTTGAATTGTATATGTATTTATGATGTTAGTATAAGATATCTAATAATAAACAATGTATATAGTTTTAAGATTCGACTATTATTTGATGATGGAGGTTAATTATTTTATTGTGTTATGAACATTTAATTATGTGGACAGTGTTTTTTCAGATGGACTGTTTATGACTGATTTATGGTAAACGATTAATTGGTAATTTGGATTGTATATTTTTGTGTATATTAATGTCAATGTATTTGTGTATTCTTGTAGTTGTGTAGTTTATGTATTTTTTATGTAAACCAGGTACGGTAGAATTTTAAATAAATTAAGGAGGTTGATAATGATTTTAAATGATATTATGAGATTTAGATTCTAATGGTTAGTAAATGATGAAGCAGGTGATATATTGGGATATTGAGAGGTATTGTTGTTAATAGATAAGTGATGAATTTTCTAGTGGTATATTAAGGTGAAATGTTGTAAAAGAGTTTGTGGAATAGTGATAAATAAGGGCATTGGAGTTAGTTAAATAGAGTTAGTGGGAGTTAGTGAAGATAAGAGTGTTGAGATACAGATAATGTATAAAGAGGTGTTAGATATTTTAGGGACACAGTGGTTAGTGATTATATGTAGAGGTGAGCAATGTGCATGGTAATTATATATTTGTTGATGGTGATATTTTGTAGTAAGGGTATTGGTGTAGGGAGTCCGCAACGAAAGGTGTTGGGACAGGAAGGGACCGTTGTGTGCCGGAAAGGGTTACCTGAAAGGGTCAGGAACCGATAAGGGAATGAGTTGGTTAGAGTTCGGGTACACACATACTAGTACAAAAAATGAGCGGTGCCAGAGGTTTTAAATGGGATTAGTGAAGGGGGTTATTATTGAGATATTGGTGTCATAATATGTTAATGGTTAGAAGCGGTTGTTAGTAGAAAAAAGAGGTGAGTAAGGTTAGATTGACAAATGCCAAAATAAAATAGAGAATAGTGAATAATAGAGAGTCCCCCAAACTAGTAAAGATAAAAGGTTAGAAAAAGAAAATTCATCGTAGAAAGATAATGTAACTGAAAGGTAATGATAAATTTGAAATTTTTATAGAATCTAAGGAGATAATGAATGTTTACTAATAAAAGTTGAATACAGAATTGTTGATAGTAATGATGTGATAAAGTTTTGATACCAGTTGTTTAAATGTAAATTGTTTAATGTAAGATAAATGTAACAATGTTAATGTGTAATGTTCAATGTTCTATGATATTTTTATTATGTTGATGACAATAGTGTGTGTGGTTAGGAGGTCGCTACAGGGGTAACGACAGTAACAGATGTTAAAAGTATAAGGTTAGCAATGTTTGAACAAATATAGTATGATGTAAGTTGCAAAAGAGATAAAATGATTATAAAATTGAGTAATGAAATTTGAATAATGAGCTTGTCTGCCATAGTAGTTGTAGGTTGAATTTTATAGTAATAGATAGGTGATGGTGTTTTGGGGAATATTAAAGAATTGTTTATGTATTAGGTTATTAGTAGGAATATATATTTTTTCTGTTAGGGAGTAGATTGATTTAATGTGGATTAAAAAATCAGTTTTGAATTCTTGTTGTTGTTTTGAAAAATTTTAATTGAACAAACCAATGCCCAGACACAAACCAATGCATCTAAAAGGAAACATATCAGTTGTAGATATGGAAGTATTTTAGACCACTATTTTAAAATTTTGTATTACATGTTTCAGAGTTTTGTGGTATTGTGACCGCGGTCCTGAGCTGGCCGGTGCGTCAGAACAGGAGCGTTCAGTGCCTCATGGCCTTATGGTGTAGGGATCTCTCCGGAGAAGTCCAGTAAGGTCAGAGGGTGCGATCAGCATCATTGGACCAAGGGTAAGTGATGATAAATTTTGATATATTAACATTACAGGGGGTTGTGGCAACATATCTGAACTGATCCTTTTAGAAAAGTGTGAATGAGTCAATGAAAGTTTTTATGTTTCGACATAAAATGTCAGAGGGTTTTGTGACAGTACAAAAATCTCGATGTCAGAATTATGGTATGAGTGGTAACAAATTATCGGATTTTATTGTATCACCCACACACATGCATGTAGAGAACAATTTCCTTTGTGAAGAGACAACTACGCATATCCTAATAGATCACAATGATTCCAAGGTCAGGAGCAGACGTGCAGAGATGAACGTACAAAATGGCCATCTAAGTGGAAGCAGATTGTAAATAGGCACTCTCATTGGTCCAGAGGACG
Source organism: Magicicada septendecula (assembly GCA_034769895.1). NCBI lineage: Eukaryota > Metazoa > Arthropoda > Insecta > Hemiptera > Cicadidae > Magicicada > Magicicada septendecula. The sequence continues at coordinate 132,671,862 of CM068373.1, read as the reverse complement.
GGACGTCATTAAAATCAGTGACGACCTAACAAACAATGACATGACAACAGGGCATGAGCCAATTTTGAACAATAGACAATGAGGTGGATGCGCTAACACATACACAAAATATGTGCTTTGCATCTTCCCAGTCCTTTACAACTCATCAAGATGTCTACACGCTAAATTGTGGCTGGCACAGTATTGCCAGTAAAAAGTGTTTATTAACTAAAGTAAAATGTAATTAACAGTACAAGTAATGTAGCATAGTTAACTGCTACCTAAGATGTTTAATTAAATTCAGTGTAACAAAGGAACAAAGCGAGATTATGAGAGACGCCGAACACCTGGCCAAAACGGAGAACATCGGAAGGGAGACCGCAACTACTAATCAGGAAAGTGCAAGTTAATTAACTGTTATGCTTTGGTGAAAATGAGCTCTAAATTATAAATCCAAAATTTACAAAAGGTACCGATCATATAACATGGGGGTAACGTGTGTGTGTGTGTGTGTGTGTGTGTGTGTGTGTGTGTGTGTGTGTGTGTGTGTGTGTGTGTGTGCGTGTGCGAATATATCTGTACTTATAAATCATTAATCAGCAGATTGAGGCATTGGTTTCTGTCATTTTATAAAAGAGAAATAATAACGAGAGAACTGCAGTCTCTTGGAGAGGTATGGTAATAAACCATGCATACTATCAAATAATGAAATAAGTGCACTCAGTATTAGTAGAGTAGTAGAAATCACTTAGCTAGTGATGGTAAGACGCCATCTTTGTTGTATTGTAATATGTAACTAAGAAAAGATATGATATTAAATCCATCATATGTCCACACTAAAGTTGTTCCAATCATTGTTTCGTATACCTCTATTGTTTCTAAATCTCGCTGAGACGAAACCCTGGACCCTAGAGAAGAAATTCAATTGGAATATAACGCACGTACTAAGATCGAAAAATTTATGGTAAGTAAATGTGTTTTATTGTATGTTATTACCATAAAATATAAGAATAAAATACGTAAGAAAGGCAATACTATAGCATTGTTAGACTTAGACGAATATAAACAAAAGGTATACAAATTCATTAATAATAACAACATAACAAAGTTAAATAATGATCCCACCAAAAAATACACATTAGATTTGAATAAAACAATAAATAAATGTACAGATCTATTTGAGAAACATATATGCTACTCACTGAAACCAATAAAAGCTAGTGCACCATGCTTAAAAGGTCTACCCAAAGTACACGAAAAAGACACACCAATTAGACCTTTAGTAAATTATACAACCGCTCCAAGCTATAAAGTAGCAAAAACCTTGGTAAAAATAATCAAACAACATATAAGCTTAGATAATAACCAGAGTATAAAAGGTTATAAAGATTTTATTGAAAAATTACGTCATATTAATATTAAGCCTAGTTACAAGCTAGTGTCCTTTGACATAATGGATCTGTATACCAATGTCCCAATTGATGAAACTTTAAAATTACTCAAACAAAATTTAATAAATAATAATACCTTAGAAATAAGAAAAATTAATCAGCTAATGTTACTATTAGAAATAGTACTTAATCAAAACTATTTTTCGTTTGATGGTTCATACTACAAACAAAATGAGGGCCTAGCACTGGGTTCTCCACTCTCAGGTATCCTCGCTGATATTTATTTGAATCATTTAGAAAATACTAAAATTTTAAAAAACAATTATTTTGACAAAAAAATAGTATATTATTCAAGATATGTGGATGACACCTTTGTTATTTTCAATGGTAACAATAGACAGCTCGAGTCATTTAATAACTATTTAAATAAAATACATAAGACAATAAAATTCACTATGGAAATTGAAAATAACAAAAATATTAATTTCCTGGATCTAACCATAACAAATAACGGTAATGAACTGACATACAAAATATACAGAAAGCACACATGCACAGATACGGTTATACATGCTAAGTCATTTCATCCTCCAGCCCAAAAAATGGCTGCATTTAACAGCTTTATTGACAGATTACTTTGTGTTCCCCTTAATAACGAAGACTATGATCAAGAAGTAAATATTATAAAACAAATAGCTCTAAATAATGGTTACAGGCCAGTAATAATTGATAGAATGATAATGAAACATAAAAAACGTTTAGAAAATAAAAATACCAATATTATTAACCAACATAATAAAAAACATACAAAATTCATTTTAGCTAATTATACTGGTTTGATGCCAAATATTTTAAAATCTGTTTTTAAAAGTAAAGGATATACTATTTCATTCAAAACCTGTAATAATTTAAAAAATTTTTTCAAAACTAAAATAAATATTCCTTTAAAAAATAAATCAGGAGTCTATAAAATTAAATGCGATAATTGTGTAACATTCTACATCGGCCAATCCGGCAGAGATTTTTATACAAGATATTTAGAGCACATTCCAAAAACAAATAATAATAATTCCAGTTTTGCACAACATTTAATAGAAAAAGATCATAGTTATACTAGTTTTGAAAACAATTTCGAGGCGTTGCATACTTGCAAGAAGGGTAAATTAATGGATAGTCTAGAGGAGTTCGAAATATACAAAGCTACAAAAAACGCAATGACCAAAAATAACATATTAAATGATCAAATGAACTTCGGTTCTAATAACCTGTTTGACACTGCTATACGGTTGAATGATAAGTATAGCCAGTTGTGAGGAAGTCGTAGTACAGCATGCATGCATGCGAGCGCTCCGAGCGATTCAGTTGTTACGTTTTTATTTATATATATTTTATTTTGTGAAGCTACTTTTTACACAAAATATATAAATACAAAATACAAATACCTAAGGGGTTCACTGTTGATTCAAACTTCCTAATAATTTCTTCAGGCGCCATCTTTATTGCCAACTGTAAAGGAAAACATTACCAAGGTTCGTTTCAGCGAACTAGGAGAACAGAACATGGTTATTCGAAATAAAAGAAAACTTTACTTTGTTCCCCTTAATAGATTTTTATTGACATTTTATTACTGCTAACACACTACCTCCTGACATCCCTACTATTAATTCAGATTAATGAAATTTATTTAGTATAGAATGGTAATTGAAACATAGTATATAAATTGAAAACAACAAACTTCTATAAAATTAAACATGAATTACCTTAACCTACCAACACAAACCAGCCTTCTTAATTTATCTCAATTTTACTCACTCATACACACACACACACACACACCTGTATCCAACCCCAGATTTTAAGAGCTCAATTTAATTTATGAAAAAAAAAAGTATTATATAGTATAATGTTGAAATGTCTACTTTCCTTTATTATGCTGCGTCGGCCTAATGGTGTTGAATTTCGCCACATGGTATGCGTTGTTTTACTGTTTTCACTGTCACATTTTTTACGTGTTACTGCCGAACTGTTAATATGTTTTAATTAGTTACTTTTGATGAATATTTAACCAAATACGGTTTGCACTCTGAAATGTATAGAAAGATTCACATTTTAGTTTGTCTGCGGGCCCGCACTTATGTTCCGAAACTTTACACACTTGTTGCTCGCGCGAGCATATAATTTTGACTGGGGCGAACTACTTGCGCTAATTTGTGAAGCGACTGTTCTTCGCCAATTCTCATTGGTCTACAGTTTGTATTCGTTCGCCAGTGGACTGTTTTTGGCTTGTTGACAAAACTGGTGACACACATCGTTATATAAGTTGCTGACGCAACGCATCGCCTGATGTCTGGTTGTGTAACGTGTTTACGTTTTTCGTGTTCGTTATTGTCCTTGAACTGACTTTGGTACAGTTTGCCGGTTATTAAAACTGTTTATATGAATATTGTCTAATAACTTTGTTTTCAACGCCTCAAGCAGTGTTGCCGTTGTTGGGATCGCTTCCACATAACAAATTTACCCAAGTCTGTAATTTCTGTCCCTATCACTCGACAAGTTAATTATTATTTATGAAAAAATACAAATTCTGTTATTACCCCAGGTATGCCCAAAAATGCCCCGCTACAATACCCCCTCAATGAGATATTTTATGCCGAAGCATAAAAAATCTCATTGACACATTCATATTTGCTAAAGGGATCAGCCAGGATATGTCGCCACAACCCCCTGTACGGTTTACAAACAAACAAAAATAATCAACTCACCCTTGGTCCGGTGACTGTGACCGCATCTGCATGACAATACTGGACTTCTCTCTCGAGATCCCAACACCGTAGAGTCAGACAGATACTCAACGCCCCTGCTCTGACGCGCAGGCCAGCTCAGGTCCGCCGCCACAGCACCACCAAACACTGAAACAACAAATCAAAATATTAAATAGTGGCCTTATACAACACCATATCCCCAACTGATCTGTTCCCCCCTAGCGGTGCTGGTTTGCGCTAAGAAGCACTGGTTTTGTTTTTACTCACTTATTACTAACATGTATATATCAGAATACCTAACATAACTTAACATAAGAAAACACAGTACATTAATAATTCATTTTAAAATAAACAATTGGTATTTAAAATGTTACACACATTAAGTTGACATATAAAATCAGAAAATTACTTTTAAACTTGATTTACTCTTATTAATTCGTTTCTCAAAATTACAAAAATTTTTTTTTTTTTTTTTTTTTTCAATCTTCGTTTTACCCATCATTTTCATTTATCATTTTCTTTCATTAATCTGGGTGATTCTACATTACTCATTATAATTCACTTTATCAACTTGGCATTTACTCATAATCTTACCCCTTTTATTACTCTAACGCTCCCTTACAAAATCTTTAACTAGTATGACACCCCACTATCAAAATTTTACTAACCCTTCTCTACCTCTAACTACTTACTATTTTAACTCCAATCGCCACCTTCTACTCTTATATAAAAAAAAATACTCTCTAACCCTTTGTACATAGGATACGTGTTTCCCCCCCCCAAAAAAGCTCAATTCCCGTTCTCTGGCCCCTGGATTTTTACCTACGGCGGCCCCTTCCCACTAAAACTATACCAAATCCCGTCCCAACCCTTATGTTGCGGACTCCCACATTACACTACCACTACTACAAAATTGCCATCCCCAAAAAATCTCAATCTCATAACCTCACTACAATTACAACAAATTAACATCAACAAATAAACAACAATATATCACTCAAGACTCTATATAAATTCTCCATTTCTACTGTGTCTCCACTTATACTTCTCAAAATTCTATAACATACATTAACTCAAAACAATATTGCATTATTTTCATTTCCACTATTACTTTAACTCTTACTTCGATTTGGACAAATCTATGTCCCACAAAATTCAACTTGAACTGATTCAAACATTTTATTCAAACAATTACTATCACCCACTTCTATCTTTTACAACCTATTGAAAATTTTACCTATTACAACTATTTTTCATTTTATTTTAAAATCTATAAACACATTGAAAACATAATATCATATTTTTATAATACTTATTCCTCACATACTAATGCAATCAACACAATAAGACATAATAACACACTATAAGAAGTATTTAGTGCATCTATTTTTTAAATTCAAACAAAATTATTGAGTAGCAAATCATCATTATTAATTAAAATATATCAAATTTTTAATACGTTATCCCCTTGGATAACCTCCCAGCCACACACACTTGTACAATACATTACATAACATAATACACAAATATACATTGAACAAACAATTCTCTTTTAACTAATTTATATAAAATTTATAAACATTATTGTTTAAAATTTTTCATTAACTGTTTTTATTTATCATCATTATGAATTTATCCTGTGTTGCAATCAGATTTTCAAAATTGCTTAAAATTTATTATTAACATATATTTTTAATCATTATGTTCCACAAAATAGACCATTTAACCTTTGTTTATTAATTATTATTAAATTAGAATCTCATCACATAATTTACATTCATTATAAAATTCAAACACATAATATTCAATCACAATATCTAAACATCTCAAATTATTTACTTCAATTGATTATTAAAATTAAATATTCATTTGATTATTAAAATAACATATTTCAATTATTATCAACATTCTATAAATCATTAACTATTGTCTTCATAATTATCTTATTATTTAATTAGAATGCAAAATATTAATATTATTATTATTATTAACACATCATTTTCTAAAACATATACACATTGCTTTTCTAACATTTCACAATACACACAAATGAATTCAATATTATTTACAAAATATGCGTCAAAACTGTTCAAGTGTATCTCACTTCAGATGTCCAAATCAGCAAGGTCATTACCAAAAATTTACAATATCTAACAAGGTCTATACACTGATATTCTAGTTCAGCCACCATCGTCATATATATATCTAGTGTATTTGTAACATTCATCATTTTTATCAACATACAAATTATTATAATGGTTACTATCATAATAATCCATCAATTCTATTTCGTCCATTATACCATTATACATCATGTCAACATCAGTTAGGATTGTCCCGTCTATATCAGTGTTATTTGTTAACGTCAGGTAAATTATTTTCTCATTTTTGTATTCCTCAACTACTACGTCAGGTAAGTCATTATAGTCAGGTAAGATATTATCAAAATTATTCTCTGTCTCTCTTTCAACAGGTACGTATTTCACATGATTCATCATCACCCCTTTTATTAATTTTCTCAATTCATCATACTTTCTTTCTAACTTATATAATTCTATTTCACTCTCAATACATAACCCTCTTTCTTCATAGCACCACATCACACTCTCACAATTATTTCGGACAGAGGGTACAACATTATACAACATTACTTCATTTAACAATAAGGGTCTCTTGCCCTGAAAAAACAACATTAAATCATCATCATCATTATAAACAATAAGGGGAAAATTTGCCCTCTGTCCCCATTCAACTACTACATTATTCTTCCACTCTCTCTCTATTTCATAAACACTCATTAACATTTCATTATCGCATTCTAAAACTTCATCAGTACTATTTGTTATTATATTTTCATCATTTGCTTCTACATTATTCTTCACCCCCACTATACCCTCAAAATTGTCTACTATTTCGTCATTTTTACATTTTGTCTTACTTAAAACATTGTCACCTAATTTCTCGAACTTCTGTTCTAACTTATTTAAACTGTTTCTTATTATTTCGTTAGTGCTTTCTAAATGTTTATTCATTTCTTGTATTTCATGTTTCAACTCTTTATTCTGATTTTTTAATAACTCTTGCATATCGTTTTTCTGTTCATTAAAAAGTAATTTCATCATCTTGATCATCTCATTATCTTCAGCCGTTTTGTTCATGACTGGTGTTGAGTGAACACCTTCATGCATGATTTGAGATTCAGTTATGCTTATCTGGCTTTCATCTACACTGTCAGTGACGCCGACAGTTTCATGATTGTCTGCCATTTTTCTTAAAAAATTTTTATATATATATCTTCATATAATCTTATTGTACATAACATATACTTATTGAAAAATATTCTACTCACCCATATTAAACATAACCTCTTACGTCTAATTTACGTATGCATAAAATTTTCTTTTCTACTTCAAACAATCATTCTGTTCTCCCCGTAGGCCTATATTTATATAATTATATTATATAAATCGTCCCTACGTTCGGAAGCCACTGTGAAGCTACTTTTTACACAAAATATATAAATACAAAATACAAATACCTAAGGGGTTCACTGTTGATTCAAACTTCCTAATAATTTCTTCAGGCGCCATCTTTATTGCCAACTGTAAAGGAAAACATTACCAAGGTTCGTTTCAGCGAACTAGGAGAACAGAACATGGTTATTCGAAATAAAAGAAAACTTTACTTTGTTTCCCCTTAATAGATTTTTATTGACATTTTATTACTGCTAACACACTACCTCCTGACATCCCTACTATTAATTCAGATTAATGAAATTTATTTAGTATAGAATGGTAATTGAAACATAGTATATAAATTGAAAACAACAAACTTCTATAAAATTAAACATGAATTACCTTAACCTACCAACACAAACCAGCCTTCTTAATTTATCTAATTTTACTCACTCATACACACACACACACACACCTGTATCCAACCCCAGATTTTAACAGCTCAATTTAATTTATGAAAAAAAAAAAGTATTATATAGTATAATGTTGAAATGTCTACTTTCCTTTATTATGCTGCGTCGGCCTAATGGTGTTGAATTTCGCCACATGGTATGCGTTGTTTTACTGTTTTCACTGTCACATTTTTTACGTGTTAGTGCCGAACTGTTAATATGTTTTAATTAGTTACTTTTGATGAATATTTAACCAAATACGGTTTGCACTCTGAAATGTATAGAAAGATTCACATTTTAGTTTGTCTGCGGGCCCGCACTTATGTTCCGAAACTTTACACACTTGTTGCTCGCGCGAGCATATAATTTTGACTGGGGCGAACTACTTGCGCTAATTTGTGAAGCGACTGTTCTTCGCCAATTCTCATTGGTCTACAGTTTGTATTCGTTCGCCAGTGGACTGTTTTTGGCTTGTTGACAAAACTGGTGACACACATCGTTATATAAGTTGCTGACGCAACGCATCGCCTGATGTCTGGTTGTGTAACGTGTTTACGTTTTTCGTGTTCGTCATTGTCCTTGAACTGACTTTGGTACAGTTTGCCGGTTATTAAAACTGTTTATATGAATATTGTCTAATAACTTTGTTTTCAACGCCTCAAGCAGTGTTGCCGTTGTTGGGATCACTTCCACATAACAAATTTACCCAAGTCTGTAATTTCTGTCCCTATCACTCGACAAGTTAATTATTATTTATGAAAAAATACAAATTCTGTTATTACCCCAGGTATGCCCAAAAATGCCCCGCTACAATTTAAAAGATTTTAAATATTTTAAATTATGACAAACCACAAATTGTGGTATACATTTATGTTTTGATTATTGTGTATCTGAAGATGGGATTTCATCCCGAAACGCGTCATTAAGCGACAGAAGCTAGTGTCACTAAGGTGGACCGAATAAGGTAATTTATTATATTAACCATAAAGTGACTCGGTACGTAAAACATGAATAGATTGAAATACGTAAGAAAGACGGTAGGTCGACAATTGGCGGGCGAACAGGGACTTTACATAAAATTACTTTATATAAATAAGCCAGATTTATAGACATAGAGAGTGACGAAATAATCCAGAACCTAATACGAGAGGTTATGGAGGTTATGTTGACAAAAACATATCAAGTAGTAGTTGTGACAAGTGTAACTAAATAGTCATTTCAATATTAAAGTTATCAAAATGGCAGAAAACAATAACAGCATAGAAATAAATAATACAGATACAGAGTCAATGTTATTAGACGAAATAAGCGCAAATTCTACGCCTAGAGCAATCGAGAGTAAGATACGTTGGAAGATTTGTTTATACTAATTAAAACACAAAATAGCGTATTAAAAGAAATTGACGAAAAGTTTGATAGTCTTGAGAACGAACTAAAGAAATAAAACAACTTGAAAAATGTAAAATTGAATCAATTAGAGGAGAAATTAGACAAGAGAATTAATGAGATAGAGTTAGAAAATAAGAGTAGAGAAATAGACAAATTAGATAGAAACAAAGACAAGGTAAGTAATAGTGGAAATTATGATAAAATAAATAAAAATATGGTAATAGGAGATAATAGTGTGGATGTTGGTAGTAATAATGAGATTTTAATGAGAGTAGAGGTTAATGGTGAGATGACAGTTGTAGATGAGAGTGAAAGTGGGGGTAAGGAGAGTTTAAGTGAGTATAGTGAGCAGAGGGCAAATTTTCCCAGTGGTATAATTGGAGTAAAGACTCCGAAATTGTTATTTGAGGATGAAGGTTCCTCTAGAGTTTATGTGGGAGACGTGTGGTCTCCAAATGATCCCTTAGTTTTTTGTGTTAGTGTACCTGGTGAGGCCAGGGGGTGTTTTTTAATGAAATAGTAGTGCCCTATGCAAATATAGAGAGAGAGAATGTAGCTTGGTGTGATAGAGAGAGATGTTTTAAAAGTGAGAGGTATGGTGAGAGAAAAAGAGAAGTAGAGGTTTTTAAGATAAGTAGAGATTATGAAGAAATTCAATTGGAATATAACGCACGTACTAAGATCGAGAAATCTACGGTAAGTAAATGTGTTTTATTGTATGTTATTACCATAAAATATAAGAATAAAATACGTAAGAAAGACGGTAGGTCGACATACACCAATTTTGTAACTACTTACATAATTCCACGGCCAGGGCCTGGTGAAACCATGACCGCCCAAAATGTGGGAAACTACCAAAAGACATATAAGGCCAACGCTGACACTGCTACTGCAATTCACGGAAGGTCAACTCTTATATGTTTGGGTATATTAATTACTTGATTGATTTTCATGTTTACATTTCTAAACACATCTATCTTCTTAACCTTTACACAGCAAACCTTTCGCTTTTCTTAGCTTGTACTACAAATTTTATAATTCTATGTGGTCACTTATTTACTAAAATACACTATAACTACTGACATAATTTTAAAATTATAAACATTCCAAATTATATATTGATAAGTTGGAGGCTAATTTTATCCTTATTGCTAATACGGTAGTAATCGCCCGAAAAGATGGGGGTTTTGCCGCAAAGAGAATAGGGACACGGTAGACACACTACGTGAATTCACGTCCCCGTTTTACTACCTTCAACATCATATTTATTCCTGTTATTCTCCCATTTATTCTAACCTGCCATCTACCTGTTCCCCCTTCCCCTTGCCACAAAACTCAATCTTTTTAATTATTCTGTAATTGCTCTCACTGGTGAAATTTATTTTTACCAATGAGACTAAAAATTTTTGTTTATGAATGCACTGCCTTTTTGAAATATAGCCTCCATAACTATTTACAATCACTCGAAAGCAGTGCTGGTACGTGATATGGTACACCTAGCCGCTGCACCTTGAGTGTTAAAAAAAAAATAATTCGTATCACGTACCTTTATGGGTCCCCCTCCCCGTTCAATATGTGGTGAAATTTCTAATCTTTACCAATTTTGGTGGAGCCGGACCATCGTCGTGTCCCTGCCCGAAGGAAGTTCTGCCAACCATGGTCCGCCTCCAATTGCCGAAACCCACGGCCAGGACTGGTAAGTTCGTGACTGCCCGAAAATGGGGGAGAGTCCCTCCTGAAAACATAAAATAACATCAAAATTCAAAAAAAATTTTACCTTGACCAATATAATTTTAAATTCGTAGCATTTTGCGTGCCCACTATCTCCTGTGTTACCTGATTGCGTAGTACATATGCGTTGTTCATCTTTATTTCTACAATCTCATAAGGTCCTTTCATATAATAGGAAAAACTTCTTTATTTCTTTATCTTGTGCGCTAGACAAGTCATGCCTCCTTACCAATACTAACTGTCCCATCTCATATTTGACCCACTTACCCTTTTCATCATGCTTCCGCTTTCTCCTCTCTCCCTTGGTGAGTAGACTCTCGTTTGCAAGTTGTATTTTTACATCCCTGTCGAGAATTCTTTCTTCCGGTGGATATTCAAAAAGTTGTTCTAATATTCTGGGTGGACGGTTTCCCTTGATTAGTTCGTACGGTGTAAATCCTGTAGAATCGTGGGTTGTGCTGTTTAACCAATCCTCCACCTTCTTTACGTATAAAGGCCACTCTGAGTGTTTGAAGTGACAATACGCCCTGAATATCCTGCCGATTTCTCGCATCACCCGCTCTGCCTGGTTCGACTATGGATGGTAAACGGCCGTATGCTTGGGTATGATGCCCTCCCAGCCAAGAGTCTGTCTCCACTTGCCGCTGATGAACTGCGGTCCATGATCAGATAAAATTACCTTCGGCTTACCTACGTTGATCATGTAGTCCTTGGTTATCTTTTCGCTGAGCACCTTGCTAGTAGCTCTCTTTATGCTGTACAACCTAACAAACTTGGTAAAAGTGTCTAAAACAACAAAAATATATACCACTCCTCCTCTACCTTTAGGCAATGGTCCATACAAATCTACCGCAACTAAATCGAAAGGTCTTTCAACTTTAATAAAATTCATTTCCCCTTCAACCCTATAATTTACTACTTTTGATTTTTGACACAAATCGCAAACTCTTAATACGGTACTCTTCTAACTCGTATCTCCATATTTTTGAAAACACATGACTCTTTTAAAACATTTGTACATTTTTTCGCACCAAAATGTCCATACCTTACGTGAAAATCCCAAATAATTCTATCTACTAACTCACCAGGTATCATTAACCTCCAATCCCGTTCACCCCCTTCTACTTTCTTAAACAGAATTCCCTTATATATCTGGAAATGTGTATTATACTCTGAACCATTTATATATGCCTCTAAACTAGCTATTATCTTACCTAATTTGTTTTCTGATCTTTGTATGTTTTTAATTTCCCTTAATTCCTCCCCAAAAATTCTATCTTCCCTTGTTAATCAAAAAATTGCTATTTCTTTCAGATCTCTCCCTGTCTTATTATCTATTGTATCTATCCTGGACAGAGTGTCAGGTACTTTGTTATCTGTTCCCTTAATATATTCCCATGAAAAATGATATTCTTGTAATGCTAGCACCCACCTGGTTAATCTGCTATGCGTCAGCTTACATGTGTTCAGAAATGATAAGGCCTTATGATCGGTCCTGATGACTGTTTGGTTTCGTAGCAGGTACGTGCGGAATTTCTTTACTGCGAAGACGATGCTCAGCAATTCTTTCTCTGTCGTGGTGTAATTCCTTTCTGCTGCCAATAAAGTCCTGCTGGCAAAAGCGATGGTCTGGTGCTCCTGATCCTCACCCTCCTGGTAGAGTTCTGCGCCGAGGGCTATGTTGCTGGCATCTGTCTGTAAATAAAACTGTTTCTGAAAATCAGGGTGATTCATCATTATCATGTTTATAAATTTCTCTTTAATTTCATTGAAAACAGTTCTTTCCTCCTCCCCCATTTCCATTGTTTATTCTTTTGCAAAACCGCACTTAGTTTAGAGGTAATCTGCGCATAGTTTCTCTGAAACTTTCGATAAAAGTTGCATAATCCTAAAAAGCTTTGTAACTGTTTGATATTTTTTGGTTCTGGAAAACGTATGATAGCTTCTACTTTATCTGGGTTTGCTAAAATACCCTCTGGGGTGATAATAAAACCTAAAAAGTGTATCTCAGTTTGTAGGAATTTTGATTTCTCCCAATTAACTGTTTATCCCCATTTTTCAATTTATTTAAAACATATTCTATGTGTTCTAAGTGTTCAGAGAATGTTCTTGATACTATTAGTATGTCATCAACATATACAGTTAAAAAATCTAGATCCTTGGGTTGTAAAATCATATCTAAACATTTTATAAAACTGGCTACACTAGTGTTTAGTCCGAATGGCAAACGCTTAAATTGATAGTTCTTAACATTGAAGAGGAAAGCAGTAAATTTCCGGCTCTCTGGCGCTAATGGAACTTGCCAGTAGCCTGCTGTCAAATCTAAGGACGTCATATATCTGACTCCACTAAACTTTTGAAAAATTTCATTCATGGCTTCCGGTGACTCCCGGTCAGGTATTATAATTTGGTTGATTTTTCTGGCGTCTAAGCACAATCTTACCTTACCGTCCTTCTTGATGACCACCACTAATGGATTAGAGTAAGGCGATATAGATCTTTCAATGATGTCTCCTTCCATCATCCGGTCCAACTCATCTTGTACTGCTCTCCTCTTTGAAAATGGCACTGGATAACTCCTCTGCATGTAGGGTGAGTGTTCTCGAATCTTCAACTCGCATACGTAGTCCCTGGCTTTTCCAGCCAACTCAGCAAACACATCTCTAAAACGTTCAACAACTGCCCACAACTCCTGTCGTTGGGGACTCCCTACAACTCCACCCTCATTAAAAAATTTATCTGCCCTATTTTCCCATACTCTCTCATCATTCTCAACGCTCTCACTCTCTTGACATACATTCACTCTGGTTTCTATAATTCCCTCGCCTACTCGGTTTTGTATCATCTTTACACCCATAACTCTAACTTCATCTAACACCCTCTTAAAATCTACCCTGACTGGTTCATGCCCCTTATTGAATTCTACTATTCTCTTGTTAAAATCAATTACTGCTTTATTTCTCTCCAAAAAATCGTTTCCCAGAATTATATCTAAATTCAAACCCTTAACTACTAGAAAAGTATTCTCAAATTCTATTTCATTAATGTATATGTTTAATTGTACTGTACTTGTTTAGTAACTCTTTTACTTCGTACTCCAGTCACCCCCACTACTGTTACCGCAACTGGCAATGATGGAATATTTTTATTTACCCTTTGTAATTCATCCAGTACATTCTCTGAAACTACTGATATTTCGCTCCCTGCGTCAATTAATGTTTTATAATTCTTACCTTCTATGGTTACGAATACCTCCGTCAATCCTGATTTTGTTTCTGTCATTTCTGCATCGTCCTCCTCCAGTAACTCCTCTGCCATGTCCTTAATAATTATATTTCTTTGGTAGTTACACTCCTTTGGACCCCCAGGTTCTCCTCCGACAATGGATGGGCCCGGTTCCCCATTGTCTCTTCTAGTTTCCCGTGGATGGACCTGCTACTGCCTGGTTATATCCTCCTCTGCCTCTGTTTCCGCTTCCATTTCCCCTCGGTGCTCCTCTGGTGTTCTCGGCTCCTCTCTGCGGTTGATTCTGTTACTGGTACGTTCTCTCACTGCGTTGACATTCTCTCGGTTTGTGACATCTAAAACAGGTTGTTCTTATAGCATAGTTTTCAACATTACAATCGGCACATCGCCAACCCTCACCTCGATTATCATTATTTCCCCCACGTGCCCCTCGGTGAAAGTTGGGTATTCCCCTGGGTTGATTATAATTCCCATTTATATGTGATGCTGGTGTGTTTATCCGCCTACTCATATCCCGTTCTCTTATATTCTGAAATATATCCAATATTTTCTCTAGTTCCGTAATTTCTACTCGGGTCATTAATGTAATTTGTATTTCTCTCGGCAAATGCTTACTTATGTGACGGACGAATGACCGAAACGGTAACGGTGGCTCTAAATATTTTGCCTCATTGTATAGTCGCATTACATACATAGTCACGTTACCCCCTTGGGTCCCAAAATTACCTGGTCCCATAATTTTACTCCGTAATATTTCTTGTTCTTCTTCTGACCAATATTTTTCTCTAAATGCCGTCTCAAAACTCTGATAATTTACCCAGTCTACTTTATGTACCTCCGCCCATACCGCGGAATTCCCTCTAAAACACTTCATTATCTTTAACAACTGTACTTCCCAGCTACTTCAATAAAACTGATTAACTCTTTCACTCTATTTAAAAACTGCATGGGGTGTACCCCCCTATTTTCACAATTAAACAATTCCAAATCAATGTCACTATTCATATCTCTAGTAATTACGACTTGTTCAGTAACGCTATTAAGTTTTTTTATTTATAGCTACATTCAATTCATCTTTAACATTAACTATGCTGTGCTCAATTAACACAAATTTATCATTATTTAAATATTCAAATTGTTTATTACTTTTATCTATAGTGTTTACTGTATCTTGCATAGCTTGTATCTCTGATTTACAATTACTTTCTATTTCATTTATTTTGAAATTAGTATTGGTTTCATATGTCTTAATGTTATCTCTAACTTCTTCGATTTTCTCTACTGTATAATTAAATTTATACTCATTATCAACGTTACAATTATTTATTTTACTTTCAAAATTGTCTTTTATTTCTTGAATTTGCTCATGAACTTGTATTTTGACTGTCTCTGACACTTGTTTGTTTACATTAATGATATGATTATTTAATTGTTCGTTTACTGATCCTATCACTTGTTCTCTAATTGTGTTAAAGCATTCATCCATCTCATTTAGACGTTTATTCATATTAACCTCAAACTTAGCATTTTGTGTATTTATTTCGTCAAAACGACTGTTTATAATATCAAATTTACTATTCTGTATGTCAAATTTAATATTTTGTTCATTGACTCGACTATTCTGTTCATTGAATTTATTATTCATTGTCTCAAATTTGTTATTTACTTCATCGTGTTGTTTCTCTGAATTTTCTTTCATACTACATATCAAACTATACAAATCTTTTAACATACTACTGTCGTCAACTTTTTTATTTTGATTCATTGAAATAGGTGTTGACTGACTTTCTTTTTAATTTCTTTTATGAATTTGCTAACTGCTATAATTTTTTATTGTTCGACTAAGCTTTTCGTCATTACTGACATCTTCAGGTCTTAAACAACCTAGGTTTTTTATAAATTCATAAAAGAAATTGTAAGGATGGCTGCTAATTTAAACAATACGAAGACTTTCTTTTTATTGTCAGTGAAGCTGACTTCATTATCATTAGTTTTACTTTCCCTACTCAATTTTGGGGTTATTTGAATCCCCGAATCATCTGTACTATTTGTTTCACTTGTAACATTTATATCTATATTTTTATTATCTTTACCTACATTAGGTGTTGAATGTACTTTGGGGCTGTTTATAACAGCCGATTCGTCAAAATTAATTATTTCACTCACAATACTTTCACCTTTTCCTGCCATATATTTATAAGTTTATTAATTTAGATTTTCTTATATAAAAACATCTACCACTTAACCCTTAACATTTGAACATTGATGTACCATTTTATGTATGGTACGTAATTTTTTACGTAGTTACTTAACCTCTAAATCAAACTTGCATACACTTGTTGGTGCGGAATTTTAATTATTATTTAATTAGAACTCGTTCCTAGTTCGTGGCGCCAAATGTGATGTTATATTTTTAAAGAATTATAAAATTATGATTATTTTCCACCTACCTTAATTTCGGTCCAAGATCCCAGCAAGAACTGTGAATGCAAGCATGATTCTAAGGTTACCACAATAACGTACTCAAGGCACATTTGTGTACAACAACTGACATTTTATTTCATTCCTTAAAATCGCTTTCAGATCACCAAAACATTATTTCTTTCACTCTTACATAATAAATACCAAAACAAAAAATTCATTAAACATTAATAATTCAATCTTATATAGATAAAGTTAAAATAGACACCTTATATTAGAGAAAGCAGCCCAGCCTGCTCATACACACATTCATTCCGTTACAAAAACCCCCTTTTTTATTTATTTAAAACATTATTGAATACTTGCTGTAGTGGCGTCTCCCCGACCGCATGGCGCGTCAGAAACAAAGTTCGCTTTTAGGTTTCCAAAAAAGTTTATGATTTCGTTTTGTCTTCCTCGTTAAATGCTGCACTCACTTTCACATAGTTCTACCACTAATTCTCTTTTAATTGATGATAAAAAAATTTATTGAAGAGCCACTGTTTGTGCGCTTACCTGGCCAGGCTTAGCTTCGGCGGGGAACTGCGAGGAGTATTTCCCAAGTACCCCACTACCAAGGTTTTTGGACAAGATGGATATTACTGCCTCCTTGGGTGAAAACGTTCGTCAAGGTATAGGTAACCTGTTTATTCATATATGTCAGGCGTCGACGAAATTACACTGTCTTTGGTTACGTCACACAAGTAGGCGTGTTCTTAATTATGCTTCCGCCCGCTTCTGAACACATAACACACAAAATTCACAATCAAGCCATGTTGTTTTTAGCTTCTCGGCGTCGTTTGCGCGCCCCGCTGGTGTTTGCGCGTTTGTGTGTGTCACACGGCACCGAAGTTCTTAGAATTGTATTGTGTTGTCGCATACATGCCGCATTCCATTGCACCAACTACGTTCAACTTCACACCACTGTTCCTTTGTTTGACGATACATGGGACTGGCCACACAGATGAAAAACTAAATTGTGATCTTTAATAAAAATAAAAACCCCTCTCCTTTTAGCCCCATTACAGGTTGGTTAGTAAGAGGATCCTTGCAAAAACCTTCAGTCGGAAAGACAGGACAGTACTATGTTAAAGCATGGTGAGAGAAGCGAAAAAGTGACGGTGTTGCTACCTAGCGAACATGGAGTAATAAAATTTATAAAATAGTTTTAAAGGTTTGGCATATATACCTACGTATATATAATATCATAATAATTATTAATTTTTCATTACAGAGGAAGGTTTTTTCCCTTACTATCTTCTCAAGGCTTTCTTTTTGTATTGGTGAACGTGATTGGACAATTTCAATTTTATTTTAGCAATTTTCAATTTTATTTTTTTCTTATTCTAAGACTTTTTTTGAGTAAGAATATATAAGTTTTACGTATGAATTATGTTTTTAACATACTTAAAAGAATATTAAAATGTATACATGCAGGCCGATTTTTTAGTATAAACACTCACAACGCTGCGCCTCTTGGTGTGTTATATGTTATATTTATTAGTTTTACATACATTATTTTCCTAATACAGATTTAGATGTTATAAAGGTTATATCGAATAAAGGTAAGATAACCTTCGAATCAAAAGGCTGAAAAAGCTATATTGGAACTAACAAAGGAGAACAGTTCTAAGTAAACAAAAAAGAAGAGTTCTAAAAAGAAAAAAAGACGAAAGAGATGCAGAAAAAGATACTTCCTATTTCCTATGGTGGTGGACAATTTTAATAAGCATTTATTGCACTTTATTTGGTTTTTTGTAATTTCCCGAAAGTGTTGTTTTTTATATTTAGGAACATTTATCTCCTAAAGTATCTAACATAGAGCATTGGAATTTGGTATGTATATAAAGATATATGTTTTCTATAAACTGTACCAAAATAAATACTTTTTGTTCAAAAATAAAATTAAAAAAATTGTTTACCATCATATTTTTTTTGTAAAATTATTTTATTAGTTTTCACTGTACAAGATAATTTCTGCAAGGTAAGGTTTTAAAGATAGATCAGTTATTTAGCTACTGAGTACACATATGTATACAGTGAATATGTGGTAAAAATTTCATAGAAAAATTCCATACCGTTACTTAGATAAATGTACCTACATATTACATGTATTTCTTATGGAAACGCGTTCATTGACGTCTCCCCTTAGTTTTCTCGGTAAAATTTACATTGCACATACTGGTACTAAGCCAGACATGTTGATGGCATTAAATGCATAGGTACTTAGATTAAATTACACTATTAGCACCTTTAATCACCACCATCACATGAACAATACCGTACGTCGAAATTGGAGTAAAATGAGTTTTCACGTGTTCTGATCAAGCTGGCCAGTCTTCTTTATGAAGGTTTTTGATACTTGTTCAGAAAACTATCAATCTACAAATGACGGAATAAAACGGTTGAATCTCAATCTAACTCACCTGTGTAGGTCCAGTTTCCGCGATTACCAATGAGGTTTGACTAGGAACAAGAAACAACGTAATTTTTTTGTTTGTTCTATGTAATGTTTCTGTCTGTAAACGTCGTTTTCGTCTTTTGCCCGCACCACTTGTTTCACTTAGCTCCATCAGTATTTTGTTATTGTTTGTTACGAAACACAAACACTTAAACTTAAAACCCTTGTTAAGTTACAAAACACTTTTACTTTGTCACAAAACACTAAGGAAGATGCATATAACAAACATAACCTAGCGAGTCGTAACTGAAAAAATAACAACCTAAACGGGGACGCCAACTATTCTGAAGTTGCCTCACCCAAACGTACAGCATGAGCCTTCTATTCTAACACGTCTATCTTCTTTGCCTAAACCAGTAACAGTGTAACCACTCGCCAAATATTCCGGAACAAAATTTCTCTTTCCCAGTCTCAGAGATTGGATCAATTTTCGAAATTCCATATTTGGAAATTTTTTTATTACTGATTGATGTTTACTAATGCAGTGTTTAAATTTTGCTCCGAAATGGCCTGGGGCCCCCCCGGATTGCGGGGTTTTGCGCCCCATAGATCCGGGCCTGCCTGTAGCTAATAGTCATAACAATAATAACGCAACAATGAATAACTACGGTAAACTAAACACAATTTGTGACTAAAACAGCCAAAAATAACAACAATACTATAACAATGTAAATCAGAAAAGATCAAAATTTATACTGTTGACAAATATAAGAAAAGCTTTAATATGTTTTTTCGTTATCATATCTTTTTCTTGCATTGGCCAGACTCCACCACACATTGCAATACTTCTCCTGAAGGCCGTTCTCTCTTTATGTAAAATTTTACACTCTTAAAGGAGGTGACGAACTGTCTGTTCTCCACTTTTGCAGCTACACATTTGGTCATCTGAAATCTTGAAACGATAAAAATAAGATTTAAGTTTACCATGGCCTGTCAGTATAGCTGTCAATTTGTGTAACATTGGGATATTTACGACAATTCTTTGTTTAATAGTAGGAAAAACAATTTAGTTTGAGCTCCATTGGTTGAATTTGCCCATTCATTTTCCCATTTTTCTGTACTTCTATATCCCGTCTCAATAATAACTGCACTTTTGGGAATCAGATCAAATGAGGATGGGATTTCAGTGTTTAAAGCTGCTTCCTTGGCCAGCTGATTGGCCAGTTCATTGCCATGATTACCTACATGAGCTTTAATCCAGCTCAAGTGTTCGCACCAGTTGTCACCTTCAAGAGATCTTATCACATTTCTGATCTCTTCAATTAATTTATGGTGCTTGTCTGTATTCCTCAATGAGTCCAATGTTATCATGCTGTCTGTATAAAGAACTGCTTTTCTATGATCTATTTCCACATCCTTCATGTCAATAATGTTTTTCAGAGCTCTCAGGATTGCAAACTGTTCCGCTTGGTTGTTAGAGCATCTTTTATCCAATTTATACTTTAGTTCTTGAACAAGTTGCTTCTTTACATACAGTACCACACCTGCCCCTACACCATTTTCACTTTTACTGCCATCCGTGTACGCTTCTACTAAGTAGTCGATTTTCTTATCCCTTCTGGTCATTTTTACTATGTCTGTTGGGTGAGGCCATTTATTTAATTCAACCATCACATCAAATGCTTGATGTGAATTCCCCATTACTTTTGTAGTCCGGTAGACATCAGTAATCTCTTCTATTTTAATTAAAATTGGGGTCAACGCAGTCAGGACACATAGCGCTTCATAAGATGTCGTTCTGAGAGCTTTTGCAATTTTTATGAGAACTAGTCTTTGCACCCTCTTGTATTTACATTGGTTATATTTCCTAACCAACACATCTTTCAAAACTGGGGCTCCATACGACAAAAGGGGTAGAATTGCACCGTTATATATTATCTTCATAGCTTCACCTGTTAGACCCCAGCTAATTTTGGCAGCTTTTGAAAAATATTAATCAATTTTGTACATCTTGTCACAATGTTTTCTATATGATCATTAAACATAAATTTTGTATCAAAAATTGGATCTCATATCCAAGATATTTCAGGGTCTTCACTTGTTCTAATTTTTTATTTTTAAGGTATATACTGATGTGTTTTCTGCTCTCCCATCTCTTTTTAGAAATTATTAAAACTTTAGATTTTTGCTCATTAAAGCTAATTTTATTGTTTTTGACCCACTCTGTAATTTTATGTATTTCTATGTTGGCATAGTTTTCAGCTTCGATGACTGATTTACCTTTAATTACCACAACTACATCATCTGCAAAGGCAATGACATTTGAATGTCTGGCAAAATCCAACCCCAACAGAGAGTTGTATTGTATGTTCCAGAAGCCAGGACCACAACAAGAACCCTGAGGACACCCTCTACTAACATGTCTTTCCAATGTTATATTATTTGTAGATAAAACTGCTGTTCGTCCACTAAAATAATTTTTTGAAAGGTTATACAAATTCTTAGGGCATCGGAATTCTTTTAATGCATTCAATATACCAGGCCACCAGGCTGCATCAAAGGGTCCTTTAACATCAAGACTTAAAAGAACTACACAGTTACCGTATTTCAAGCCAGTGTCAATATTTTCTTTCACAGCCATAATTGCATCCACAGTACATTTTTGTGGTGTAAACCCATATTGATTTTTCAGCAATAAATTTTTAGAATGTAAGTAATGCATTATTCTGTTGATGAGTACCTTTTCCAAAACCTTAACTCCTACACACAAAAGACTGATTGGACGAAACTTAGAGAATTCTGTTGTGTTCTCTTTTCCTGGTTTGCGATTGGTATTATTTTAGCTCATTTCCATATCTTAGGGAAACAACTTCCTCTTAAGCATGCATTATACAGGGCTGTGACAAACTGTGGAACTGTTTCAAATATTCGCAACAATATTTTACTTGTTATACCATCCTCCTCTGGGGATTTGTTAGGGTCCATTTTCACTAAAAGACTGTGTATTTCTTCCTGTGTAAAAGTTCTGTCGTCATAGGTATCTACAGGTTTCTGCATTTCGTTTCTAATAAACATATGATACTCAGTATCATTTATTTCATCAACCACAGGTGTGTGTGTGTGTGCATGTGCTCGCGTATGTGCATATGTGCTTGTGTGTATGTGTGTGTTTATGCATATGTGCATGTGTGTGTGTGTTTGGAATATATAGGCCTGTTGGGAAACTATTCTTCTAAATCTAGTTTCTATGATTTTTGTAATAATTGTAACAACTATGGTTGCAGGTTGTTCAGGTGGCATAAACGGTCTAGCTGGGGCACTCTGCAGAGAGGTGAATGACCTCTACAAGCTGCACACTGAACACAAAATGCAGGAGGCTTGGGACCTGCACATGAGGATTGTCAAGACCGATACATTGGTATGTACTTATTCTCCATGTTTGTCTGTTTATTATCTTTGCCTGTTTTTATTCTTCTCAAGGCTTCTACTAAGTAGGCCTAAATATACAGTGAACAGGAATTCAGAGTTGGATCTCATATCCTCTCTTTCTGAGTTTTCATGTGCCTATCTTTTACTTCTATGTTTTGCTTCCTTTGTTTATTCTAGCTCTGTTATTAAAAACTCATGTTATTAGGTTCCAAGTGTTAGGGTATATCAGTTTCTGCTACTTACCTAGAAGGCATAGTTGTTCTGGTGTCATAGCATCCTATGTCTTCCAGTTCCAAGTCATAAATTTTGTCATTATTCTAGTCATAAACCTCTACTCAACATGGTTTTGTAAATTCTTTTTTCCCTACATTACTTTTGCTCTCTTTCTTTCTGTTTCCCTCTCTTTACATTCCATGGGTATTCACGCTGAGATCTGTTTGGGAATCCATTCTTCTGACAATTTTTTGTTTGTTTGTAAACCTTGACGGCTGCGCTGCCTCTGTTGGTAGCTTCAACTTCTTTATATGCCTCATTTCATATTTGACTGACTCTCTTGTCATATACCTGCAGATGGAGGCCTGAGGTTAATTCCATGGGGGTGGAGAGGAAGGGACCTATACCACTATCACTGTGAGTTCCAGCTTCTGCCATCTCCACCTGATGCACACCACCTCACCATTGGGATGGGGGTGAACTGGTATTTAGACTGGATTGGGGCTGAGTTTAACTGGGATAAGGTGTGTATCTTGTGACTGGGAACCATGGTTGGCTTGTCACTGGCAGTAGCTGAGCGGGTAATCACTCCTCGCCTGGTAGGCCTAAATACATCAAGCATAATGAACCCTAGTAACATAGTCTGTCTATGCAGCATTCCTGTGTTTTGAAGGGGTAGTGCCATTCAGAGTATGTCACTGTATTGTTAGCTGAACCTCACCAGCTCACCAGACCAGCCAGGGGCTACAGCTGTGGAAGGAGGGTGTTGGGGCTATACCAACTGTCTACTGGTTGCCCCTCCCTCCAAAACACTCACCCTGGCGCACACAGCCTTCCAGGGTATGGGGTTAACCTGATTTTTGGTGGAATCAGGAGTAATAATAAGAACAAAGCTTGCATCCAGCATTCAGTGGTGGAACCCTGTAGGTGCTGCTGGAGCCTGTGTACCTGGCTTGAGTTCAAGAGAGCCGCCTTCCCCCACCTACCTCTCTGGTCACCATACCGAAATGGCACCTCCATTCCCACTGGGGTATGTTGTAGCTTGTATCAACAGTTTATGTTTTTACATACCATAACAGCAAAGTGCAATAGTCTCCTTGTAATTAGAGGGTTCCAGCCCACTTATTGATGTATCTAGTGGATGGAGGGCAGGCAATTTTCTGACCCTTACTTGGTAGGTTTATGTGGTTTGGCAGCTATGGTGGTAAGTTAGAGGAAGCAATGGTTCTTAGGAACTGATAATGGGGTCTTTCATTTGATGCTGCAGTAGTTGTATTATTTATATTAACTTAAAACTTGTATTTGATGGTAGGTTGGTATAACTATGATGATGATGATGATGATATATGATGATAGTATGGTAGGATGATGATGCAGTCACCGTTGTAAATATAAAATTAATGCCATAACCTAGCAGTCACTACCAGTGTGTAACTGGCTTAGAGTCACTAAATACTTAATATAAAGAACAGTACCTAGCTCAGGTACTGTCAAACACTGACCTCCTTTTGCACTTTTTCACCCCTCTTGATATAGTATCATTGACAAATTGTATGTTTATCATACTCATTATCTTGCACTTAATTAATGCACTTGGTTATTTTATTGTTATACTTGACATGATCTGTGATGTCAAATATTTTGTAATACAGCATTCACAAAACTGTAACAGTCATCTTAAAATATTAGTCTAACAGAACATTTTTCTTCATAAACTCATTCCTAAAATTTTACGGGCAACAAAAATGTTTTTCAGTAGAACTTCTGTAAGTCAAGTTAGTAATAACTTAAAGTCCCAAAAGTCTCTTGTGTTCCTCTGTTAGAAATACTGTCTACTCATTGGGGGTGAGTACTAAAATAGTTTTAGCCCCAAGTTTGAAAACTGTTGTTGTAAACAAATAGATATAAAAATTCAAATATAATATATAATCTACAATAAAATTTCATCAGTAAATTTTAATTAAAAGTTCAACTTAATTAACTTAATTTACTCATTCATATCAGTCTGCTGAGATGAATCAGCATCCATTAACACAGTGCCCAGTAACAAGTTTTACAGTGGACAACAGTGTGATGTGAAGAAGAAGTCAAAGAGTGACTCCAAGTGTACTCCATGCTCAGAGTACATACCAACGACCTCCACTTGATGGTATTTATTGTTTTCATCTAGTCATGTTTAAACTATCTACTTGACATGGAAGAGTAGGAAACAATCCTGCTTCCTCTCATTGAAAAAACCAATCTATGGGGTCTTTAATTGCATGGAAGAGAAATTCACTATGCCATTTGAACTCAAATTTAACTTCCCATATCAACTCTAATATGGCCCAACTTAAATGTCTAAGCACAAATATGTAAATATTTTTCAAGCCTAAATATAATTAATTCACTACCGACTCGGAACACGAAGAGCCCCTGAATAAGATTTTTAAAAGCGAAAACCAGTTCAGGCTATAAGGTAAAACTTTTATGTTTTTACCCATAAAAAACTTTGTGTTCCGAGTCGGTAGTGAATTGATTATATTTAGTTAAGTAACTAACACGTCATGGACAACGGAATCCAAGAATTTTCAAGCTTAGTTTAAAAACAATAGCAAGTACTAAGCATCTGTTTATGCCAAGTCCTGTTTTAGTGGTGATAGTCTGAAGTAGCCCCACCATATAATCCTGCCTGCCAACCAAGCAGACATCATCATAACAGAAAGCCATATATTGTTTTACAAAGGTTTTTAAAAAATATATAAACACTTGATACATTTCACAGTTTTTATTTTAAACTCTGACAGCTGTTTCAACTTCTTAAGCCATAGTCAAAGAGAAGAGTGAACAGTGAACACCTAAACAGAGGATGTAACGGTGGTGAACATCTATTTAGGGCGTGTATCGGAACATGTGTGAGGTGTGAAGATGGAGAGGGGGTTGCAGGAGCTAAGGGAAGGTCAAGTGTCTGTAAAAACTAAATATAATCTGAATGCAAAATATAAAATTAACTATATTTTAAATAACAGCTTTTAATAAAGGGAATACACAGGATTCAGTTTGTTCATTTGTTAAATTTTTGTTATTTTTATTGCTTTTTTAAGCAATAAAAATTATTGCTCATTCCCTTAGCTCCTGCAACCCCCCTCTCCATATTCACACCTCACACATATTCCGATACACTCCCTAAACAGATGTTCATCACCCTTACATCCTCTGTTTATGTTCTTGGATTTCGTTGTCCATGACGTGTCCGTTACTTAACTAAATATCACTATAATATTGACGACTCGGAACACAAAGTTTTTTACAAGCAAAAATGCAAAGCTTCACCCCACAGCCCAAACCGGCTTTCACCTATAGAAGGCTTCATCATAGAGCCTCTGATGAAGCCTTCTATAGGTGAAAGCCGGTTTGGGCTGTGGGGTGAAGCTTTGCGTTTTTGCTTGTAAAAAACTTTGTGTTCCGAGTCGTCAATATTATAGTGATATTCTGTTTATGTGTTCACTCATCTCTTTGAGAATGGCTTAAGAAGTCGAAACAGCTGTCAGAGTTAAATAAAAACTGTGAAATGTACCAAGTGTTTATATTTTTTTCTTTAAAACGTTTTTATTAATATGCTTCACCAAGTGCCCAACAAGTCATCAATTAATATCGCGATATATTGTTTTGCTTAACCAATCTTAAAATACCATACAACTGATACACCTATCATTTTTGAGCAGTACTAAATGGTTCTATTCTCCCCTCCTAGTGGTAATAAATTTTCCACCAAAATTAAATAATGTAGGGTTTTAGAGCCTGAATCGTGATAAGATTTTTGGGCTAAATGATTTTGGTCAATAAAAAAGCAAAACAAAGCAGGATACAGAATCGCATACAAAACTACAAACAAAACAGAACACACACTATTAAAACACACACAAAGCACAAAACAAATTCGATCTACCTGGTTTTTACAAACTAAACTGCTCAGATTGCAACAAATTCTACATAGGCCAGACAGAACGTAGTTTCAAACAAAGATACATTGAACACACGACAGCACAACACTCCACTACAGAATCTACCTTTGCAAACCATCTCATTGAAGCAAACCACACATACAAAAACATCGACAATAACATGAACATTCTACATGTACACACAAAAGGCCGAAAACTAGACACTCTTGAACAATTGGAAATATACAAACACATGAAATCACATCAAAATGACATCCTAAACGAACAGACACAATTCAAATCATACGCATTATTCGAACATATAACACCCCACACACACAATATCGATCTCTCGAAAGTCGATATCGTCGCCAACAACAAGCAGACAGTGCTTGTCCAAGACAACAGCCTAAAGATGAGGATTTTGATATGGTTTTAGCAATGTGGAACGTAAGGAGGACCATGTTGTGCCCTTGTAAGATGAAAGAGGTCTTCTTCTGCACTACAAGGATTAGGCATTTGCCTGTTATGTCCTCACAAACTTATGACCACTGTTTTCATGGTCTTCCTATATCTCTTTTTCCTCGTGGGTTGTAGTTAAGTAATTTTTGGGTATTCTTCCATTTCCCATTCTATATACGTGATGTTTCCATCTTTCTTTATATTCAGTTATTTTTTCATTTATTGCATATACATTTAGTTCATTTTGCACTTCCTCATTTCTTACTAAATCTTTGCTTGTGCAGCCTTTGACCTGTCTCAAAAATCTCATTTCTGCTGCCTGTATTTTGCTGTCTCCGTTTTTGGTATTTATCCAACTTTCACTCCCATACATAAGTACAGGTACAGCCATCGTTTTATAAAATTTTATCTTTGTGTCTTTTCGTGTTTTGTTATTTAATTTCTATTTATTGTGCCACACATTGCCTGGAACTTATTTATTTTATTTTCCATGTCATTGTCATAAGTGTACCTTGTGTCGCAGCCCAAATATGTAAAATTTGGTACTTGTTCGATTGGGTTATTGTTGACAATTATTTTCGACCTAATGGGATACTTGCCTTGGAAAGCCATAACTTTAGTATGAAAGAGGTCTTTGATGAAATCCTGAAACTTAAGGGAGAAGATGGATGGACTATATCACTCAAGACCTTGCTATAATACTGTCGGTATAGGATGATGGAAAGGATTGGTGAATGATAGAGGTAAGTGGAGGAGGTTTCTTGCATAGCCTAATGCCCACCAGAGGCTGTAGAGCCAGTGAAAACAGAAGAACAATGTAACAAGCAACCTCATCCCCCAATCTGAAGATGGCTGCCACACAAGTTACCAAAATGTCATCAAGGAATAATTTCAATCATAGACCACAGCTATTTAGCCTAGAAATTTTACACGGTTTCCACCCAAAGATATCTACTTCATGCTAGAGGCTTCTATATTGTTGAACAAATTCAATACATTTATTTTTTCTTTCTTACTTTCTTCTCATGCCTGTCTGGATATCTTCAAGATGTCTCAAAACTTGAGTTCCCCTAACTATTCTGATCACAGTCATCCATGAAACTATATAGATAACATTTTTAGATTAAAACTCTTCTAACAGGAGTCTTCCATCAGCAAGAACTTCTCTGTCCAGTCTTTACTCCTGTTATTTTATTTCTTGCTAATATTATATTTCTGGAATTTAGACCAACTCTACTAGCACATGCTTGTACTTCTTGAAGTTCCAAAGCCTGACAGTTTCTTTGTTTTCAATCTCTAACTGTCTTATATTAGGCACTGCGTTGTGTCCCTAATGTAATTGTCTCCGTATGGTTCTCAAAGAAGAATATATAGGATCAAGTAGTGTAATTGGGGGAGGACAAGGGGATCAGGGGATCAATTCCCCCCTCATAGTTATTAAAAATTTCATTGAAATTCCTAATCAATTAATGTAGATCTATTTGTAAGCTAGTTAAGTATTATAAATTAAGTCTTACAAACAATTGTAGAAGTAATTGTTATATTATTTCTAAATTAATATAACAAAACTAGAGTTATAATGACTATCTTAATAATGACTATCACTCATCATTTGTAAATAAGGTAGCCTATGTATTTCCAGCCTTCAAAAAACAACTATGCACCAGTGGCAAAGTTACATGGAGGCAATTGAGGCAATGCCTACCCTAAAAAATTCTGTAGAATAAAAATTATAAATACGTATGAACTACGTAATGTAAAGATTATACATTGTTACTGTGACTGTCGAATTTATTAAGCCGAAACGTGCTTTACTGAGCGACCGCTAGATGGTGATGGGTGAGATTCGGCATAGCTCGTCGTTTAAATCAAATGAGGCAACGTGAACTTGCCTCAGCGTTTTTTGTATACATCATATGTAAGCAATGTGCTGGCATGATAGGGAAGTGCAGGGGAGGGGGATTGTTCCGTGCTGTACACATAGAGCGTTGAAGCATGTCTCACTTCTGTGGTGCAAACAGTTAAGTTAAAGCGCGGTGTGTTGTTTATAGTGTGCTTATTTTATGCGGTTATTAAAAGTGTCCCTGTTGTTCTGCTGAAATAACAGATGATCAAGATTATTATTTGAATTATTTGTAACATTAAACATACATATAGAAACTAATCAAGTTTAAAAATTTGAAGATCAATCAGTTGTATTATTGTGTATGACTTATACAAGGATTGCTCAATAGGAACACGTTTAGAGTTGTAAAGCATGTTTTATTCAACTATTTTAAAAGAAATCTCCATTAACATTCAGATATGAGTCCCACTGTTGCACTAAACTGTAGATTACCTGCTAGTAAAATTCTTACGGCTGTTTGTGGAACCATTCGCTAACATCAAACTCTACCTCCGCGTCCGATTTGAACCACTGTCCTTTTAGTGATTCCTTAAAAAAATTGTAAGGTAAGATTTTTGCCTACCCATTCATTAACTACTAGCTTCACCACTGCTATGCACACACCAGAAAATGAAGGCAGAGCCTATTAATCTACCTTTATATCTCTCGTCCACACTTCTCTTTACAGTGTTGTCTATGTTAGGACTCTTCAAGTCTAATATATTTATGGTTTGACCATCGTTTTTGGATAAGTAAACTAGCAGCTTCTTGACTTTAATTCAAAAAAATTAAAAGACTTTATTGCAGAATCTTATTTTAAAAAATAACATACTTTAACATGACCTGTAAGTTGCTTAACATGTTCATGGGACAACATCCCAATTAAAATGCAATAAAACAAGGGTTTTCAAAATATCGTCAGAAAGATTCATTTTCACAAGATTTATTAAGAAAACAAATTTACGGTTAAAGTGATTTGTTATCTTTAATGTGAATAACAATTCATCAAGACAGAATACATTGAAGTCGGTGCTTTTATATATTTTTATAATCCTTATACATCATGTGTGGAGCGTCGTGGCATAGTGGCTAGTGTGTGGCACGGGTTCGATTCCACTGGGGCCATCTGATTTAGATACAACCGTTCCCCCTCGCAAGGCGATGGCAAACTAGCGAGAGGTATCCTGCCTAGTATACAACCCTCTCCAACTATGCCGTTTGGATCCGGCATTAAACTGTAGGTCCAATATACCTGTGAGAGACTCAGTAACACACGCAGGACACTGAGATGCAAAGCATTTATAAAATTATATGGGAAGAATCCTGAATTTCTCATATGTCCTGAGGAAATGTGGGATTCAACCTTCAACCTAGTCTCATCATCTGAAACACCCCCCCCCCCCCACAAACTGGTCTTATCCCCCGTCAGAAGCAGCTTGTTGTTATGCCACTCATAGGATCCAAGTTTCATAATAATTTACTAGAAAATTTCTTGATATACTTGAAAAAATAGAATGATTAACCCCCTTCTCTCATGCTAATTGTTATTGTCACATGACTTTTGAGAACATTCTCTTGGTTGAAATTTATTAACATATATCTTTGACTGCAACCACTGTTCTAAAAATCACTAGTGACTAGTCAGTATTTTTGAATTATTGACACTTGTCATAACAAATTATTGATCCAGTTAGATATTTAAAACTTCTGTATTGAGTTCTCACAGTTAAGTGTTACTATGATAAGTTCTATATATAGTCAAGTTAAAAGAAACACATTTGCATGAACACCAGTAAAATTATATGTGTTCTGTTCAGCTGTTAGCAGAACTGGGCGTGCCAGGACTGAAAACAGCGATGGACCTACTAGGACTGTATGGTGGACCTTGCAGAAAGCCAATACAGCCTTCTTCACCATCTGATGTGGAAAGGATTAAAAAAGTTTTAATTGAAGATGGGTTTTTGAAAGAAAAACAATAAACTAATTTTTGTTATACATTTTTTATACTCACATCATCATAGGTTGTTATACAATAATTGCATCACACCATTAGAAATATTAAAGATTTTTTTTTAATTACTTAAATTAAAATTTTTATTTATTATTTCTATTTATTATTTAGAGGGCTTGATAGAATACTGTATGGCGGTTGGTTATGTAACCTAGAGATTTATGGGTTCAATTACCTTGCAGCATCATTTCCTAGTATTTTTTAGCCTCTATGTAAACTCAACCTGACCTGTGTGTCAAGATTTTCAGTAATAATTTTTAAGTATTATGAGTATTGTTTGAAGTATTGTAATAATTTTGCAGAATGCAGTATTTCCAGTTGGCAATTTTGCAGTAATTGCTTAACCAGACAGAAATACGTTTTGGGCTGTTGGTACAAACATTTCTTTGTTAGGAGGGGACATTAGCTTTTTATGAATAAAACTACAAAAATCAAATATTAAACTCTTTATGTACTGTTTAGTTATAATCAATAGGTTATGTGTAGAAACATAAAGGCATAACATTATTAGAAATCTAAAATTTAGCAAACCCATGAAATAATAAATATGAAACAAGGTTTGTTTCCATGCTAGCATTGTGCCACAACAATGTTGAAGACTTGTTGCAGTGCGCCACAACAGTGTTGGGGACAATGTTGCAGGGATAAAGTTGCAGAATGGTTGCTGTTTCCCTCCCACGACGTTTATAGCAACAGTATCATTTTCCGAGCTGAAGTAAAGGACATAATTAAATTTCAATCACCAGGAGGGCCGGCCCCAGTGCTTCTGCCACCTTGTGCAGTATTTATGAGTGCCGCCTCCTCCGTATTCATTACACGTCATACAGGAAGGAAAAAAGTTTACTATGTCTCTTAATCTGTTGGAATCTTTCATTTAAAGCACAAATGGTCATATCTATAACTTTAAAATAAAAATCGACTTTGCACCGCAACTCTGGATCTTCAATGAATTCGTCTTTTCCCTTGTAATTAAATCGTCTTTTAATGTTTTTCCTTCGTACTTGTGCTGAGCCTCTGATTATTGGGTTTTCAGTGTCCAATTTAGTGGCTAGTTCCTTAGCGTCAACTTAGCTTTGAAATTTTAAGTCACTTCTGACAGATATAATGTTTGTATTTTCAAGTAAACTGACAGCTTTTGTTACATCCACGTCAATACTTTGCAGTGTTTTAATGTGGGGTAATATGTCATACCATATTACTATGGAACACAGAAATGTGAAGCCAAGTACATGACTCGCCACACTGCCAGCCTCGTGAGCCACTATTTTATCTGTTTTAGTTTTTATTGATATCAACAAGCGCGTCCTAGATCTCTTCTATTTGATATCTAAGTGGAGTGACAGCGTCTATTCTACTTTCCAACCTTGTTGCACATGAAGGTTTCAGTGTAAGGTTAGTAATAGTGATTTTTTAGTACAGCCCAATGGTGAGTTGATGCAGAGAAGAAGTTATAAATATTTTCTACCAAACTTAACATCCCAGAATCTGCCGCCCTTTAAAATTTGGTGCCCTGGGCGGTGGCACGGTTTGCCCCTGCCTGGAGCTGGGCCTGATCACCAGTAACACAAATTTCACTACACACAAACACATGCTCACATTCATGCGTACACACACACACACACACACACACACACACACACACACACACACACACACACACACACTTATACAAAGATAATAACTCTTGACAAATGTTACCTAAGCTATTGGAGTGTAACAAGCGGGTTTCAAAATAATTTTATTTGTAAATGGTATTTATAAATGGTAAACTCTTGTATACTCCAAACTTCGGAACATACAAATTGTCAATACTAGACCCACTTTTTACTTTTAAATGCTTACGATTTATGTCTGAAGTACTGTGACCTCTGACTATGCAGTTTTCTTTCAACATTGACCACTGGTCTACTTAATGTACATAGAGTTTTGTTTAGAGCATTAATTCTGCTATTGAATTTTCATGTTTACTGTTATTTCAATAACTGTGCTATAGGACATAGCACAGTTTCTTTTTCATACAATTAATTTTAATTTTAACTTCATCTTTACTTTACTCCATAACTTCAACTTATAACAAACCTTAAATCAATGAACTGTAAGTACAAAAAATAGCTTCTATAAAGACGCCACCAAACATAACTTAAAATATTTTATATAAAAAAGTGTGTGGTCTAGCGAGGAGGCTACTGAGAACAAGTCTCCTGCAACATGTGCCACACCATGTAAGTACAGTTTCCACTGTGTTGGCAACGAAGTTGCACAGCAGTTTTGGGGCCAAATTTTGTTATGCTGCAAAGTCTCCAACATTTCCTGGTAATTTCCATGCATACAATGTTGCTAACATTGTTGGGAAAAAATTTGCATATGTGGAAACAAGGTTTTACATTACAGTTTAAATTAAATGAAGGGTGCTAGAAAACTGTTACGAACTTTCTTCCATGGCTGAAATGAGCCCCCTTGCTATTGTCTAAGGGGGCCGATGATGAAGGCTTTCTTCCATTCTCTGCACATGGAGATATATATAAAATAAAATAAATAAAACACTATGAACCTCAGTTGTGCTACTCTAATCGAATTGAAATTTTTTAATTATCAAATTATAGTAATAAATCTCCCACCTACCTGCAAAGACTCGGGTCCAGGGATTCGATCACATGTACGCTAGATACAAACGTGTTTCATGGGTTAGTGAAATAAGTGACTCGACTCCTTTTTTGGCATGAAGAGAATTGATCATTTAATTCTTTAGCATCATTTAAAATTTTGTCCAAAATTTGTTGTTCATGGTTTTACAGATTAAATTACATTTTTTTTTCTTTGTTCTCTTTGTCATCTGCTACAAGTTAACTTAACCTATGATCTTACCTTACTTGTTACATATCAATATAGACACAGACAGAGCCCAGCCTGCAATTTTTACACACTCTCACAGACACACAAAAAAAAATTTACCCTGCCCTTAACATTTAAAATAATAACCCCCCACCAGCACGCGGTGACCATTCGAGCTCGTTTTATTCCGTAAATGACTGTGTCGCCGTCACATAAAACTGATTGAGGTTTCTCACATGTTCACTACTACCACTGACACATTTTAGTTGGAATTGAATTTACTCTTGATATTAAAACTTATAAAATTTTGTAGAGCCCACTCGGCTCTGTGTCTGCTCAGACACGATCAGTGACGAACTGGGCTGATCACTAATCAGTGAGCGACCGGGCGGCAAACTTTTGGTTTATACACTGTTAATACTTTTTTAATGACTGTTTTCACACTTTCTAAGATAGGCCAAATTTGTTTTAACGGCCTATCTTGTAAACCCGAGGCCCCCGTTTTAAATTCACAATTCTATTGTCTGGTGCTGCTTACTCTCTGATACCAAACTGCACACTGGAGACTGTGTCACAAGGCTGCTGCTATGTGATTACGCAATGCGTCTGGCAATTGTTTTGACTGACTGTGTGTATGTTGCATTGCTGTACTGGAGGCTCCTTACAGGTGAAATCTGGCAATTCAAAAGTGATTGACTGGGTGATCTATGTTAATATAAAATTAAACTGTGGTGTCCCCCATATATGAAGTGAATTGTACACTTTTAACAAAATCAAAACCAAGATTAATAAAAGATAAAAAAACCTTCTAATTTGACCCATTACAATACCCCCTCGATGAGAATTCTGCTGTTCATAACAGAAGAAATCTCATCGACAAACCCCGAAGAGGACCGGTGAGGAACTGGTGCCAACAACCCCCTAGTTCTTAATCTCATGGGTACATGACCCCCCTGACTCAGCGACCATGGACTCATCTGAACAAGATCACTGGACTTCTCCGTAAGAGATCCCAACACCGAGAAATCGAGCAGACTCGTACCACGGCGCACCTCGCCTTCTCACATGCTACCCCCCAAAATCCTCAACCCCTGGCTAAAATTATTCCAGCTCCTCCGCCGATATGGATCCCCTTTTATGAAAGCTGGGCTGCCTTTAGCAAATACTGGGCTCACACATACTCACATTACATGATACATTGTGAAATTGAAAAATTACAAAATTCTTTAAAATTGACAAAAGTTTTTTAAAAAATTCAAAGTTCAAAAAAATGATATGCTCAAAAAAATTCTCTTCATTAGTTTTTGTTTCCTTTAAAATGACTTGAATTAAGAGTTTTCTCTACTTAAACAAATCCTTAACCTAACATGTCTTAGTCTAACAATACAGTTCAATACAAGAAATCAGTAAACTAAACAATTAACAAGACAACAAAACGTGGTAAATACACACATAATAAAACAATCACTACCTAAAATATGCATTCGATGGCAGGCGAAAAATCAAAAAAATTTAAATTTATTAAAATGTTTCATTCATATGCAAAATTATTTAAATATTGGTTTGAATTAATTAAACAAACAAATTAGAATTGACTTCCTACTATACAAGCTTAGTAGGTGTATGACCTCATCAGCTGATCTAAACTAGGTCAAGTCCAATACCCCTTGACCTACATATGTTATGTAGGATTTCTATCTGAAATGCATTTGACATCTGTAAAATCCTATCTTGAAATACAAAACATAATAACATAAAATATTTAAAATGAACAAAATATTATTACAATAATCAAGTTGACATTTAAATTATTTAAAATAAACAATGCTTACTTGTATCTTGTTTTCCAATTTTTATCAAAATTCTGTCACTGGTTTCGAAAAAATAAAAATTTTATATTATTTATCATAAATTTCTCTCTTTTTGCTTAACAATCCTACTCTTCATTTAACAATCTCGCTATACTTTACTGTGGGTGATGTAACTTATTTATTCTCATTCATTCTGTCTACATATATAATCTTTACCCCTTTCTGGCTCTAATATTAATCAACTTCAATTACCATGACACCCATCTCTACCAGAATATCTACTAATCCCAAAACACTCTAAACCCCAACTTATCATTTAACACAAATCGTTACCTTCTCTACATATAAAAAAAAATACACTCTAACCCTTTGTACATAGGATACGTGTTTCCCCTACCCAAAACTCAATCCCTTATTTGGCGGCCCGGATTCTACCTAAGGCGGCCCCTTCCCCACTAAAATCTATCCCTATCTCGTCCCAACCCTTGTTGCGGACTCCTACATGACACTACCCCCTACTACAAAATTGCCATCCCCAAAAATCTCAATCTCATTACCTCACTACAAATACAACAAAATAGCCTCATTAATTATAAACATAAATATATCATTCAGAACTCTACAATTATTCTCCATTACTCCTGTGTCAACATCAGTACTACTTAAAATTCTACAACATACCTTACTTCAAAACAACATTCTCTATTATTTCAAATTCAACTTTGATTTCAATTTGGACAGGTCTACGTGTCCCATAAAATATTTATCACCCAAAACTATTTCTTATTGACTGGCATAAATTATTATTTTATTTCTCCTTTTATCAAATTATTTTTTATCATTACCTCAAAACATCTGTAATACATTAAAAACATTACATTGAACACTCCTTACTTAAAACATTTATAACTAATATACCAGTGACGTATTATTGCTGATCAGCTGATATCCTAACACAATGAAAATACATCTTTTACTTGAACCAATTACATGAAATATACATATTTATTTTTATTTATTCTCACTTCTCACCTTATTGTTTCCCATTTCTCTGATTCTGGTTATTTATGTTAACCTGCCAGACGATTTAATTATTGGCTTAGAAAAAAAAATACACACACATAATGAAAATACATATTCTTATCAACGCCTATATCTAACGTACAACAATAAAATAATACACTTAAAATTATAGCATGTAATGAACACCTTATTTTTAAATATCTAAGCAGCTAGTTACCTGAACAGAGCACAAGCAGTTTTATTTGATCAAACTTTGAATAAAAAAATGTTATGTTATAAAATTTACATTCGTGACTCCTTTGCGTCACCTCCCAACCACACACACTATTTCAAATTATGTAAGACTGTGGCGCCTTTTCGCTTCCACAGAGACTGTATATTTTGGAGCAGGTTTTGCCTCTCCGTGTCTCTGCTTCCGCTATTAAGTTTTAAAGTATTGAACATCATCATGTTCTCGTACATAATCATACACCCTTAAAACGGTTCTACCACCTGTCTTGCTACCCCAAGGCAGGCAGAGTGGCAGCCGCTGTTCCATAGTTCCGGGAGGATTTCCTCTAATTGTCACCCCCCATTGAATTTCAAATATGTACCAATTTCAAGTCAGCTATGGTCAAGGGACTTGATATGACCATAGCTGGCCGCTAGCCAAAACCACGGTTAGTGCTGGTAAGACAGTAACCGCCCGAAAAGTCGAGGAAATCTAAACTTTAACTTGACTGCCTGTTTCATCAATACTATTATGTGCGACACGGTCATTTAGCAATGTGTGTAAAATTTTTACTTTACACGGATAAGGTGTGCCGCACATTTTCGCCATTTTGGCCTCCGATGGAGGTAACACTCCCTGTTACCCCCAACCCATTTCGCTATTTGCGAGAGCACAGGCAACCCCCACAATAGCCACTTAATAGCTAATTAATTACTTAACAATTGAAAATTAAACTTTCTACAAATACAGTTCAACACTCCATTGTTCTATCACTCCATTGAGCACCAATCTACCCCCCAAGATCATCCCCACTTCTTGTATTAACATCAAGTTTATATTTTGTTACACATCGTTTCAAAACGTTCCCATACTCACTGATACTAACTCTTGACAATTGTTTTTGGTCACTTAATTCTAAAATTTATTTAATTTTGAAATTATATGCACTCCAAAAAAATTTTTTTTTTCCCAAAAAAAATTAAAATTCAAACAATTTAAGTTCATTGTTAAAATCATTGTTTCTATTAATTTGATTAACTTAATGGTTTAATGGTTTTTAATGTCTCAAACTCTGGTAAGTTACAATAATTACCTCATTATTATTTTAGCAAAAGTTTTCTTTAATTCTTTTGTGTCACAATAGGGTTTTGCTCAAGATACTGATTCAGCAGACTACAACATTCCTTGTTATGGTCACCAAGCATGACCACAGGCTTGAGTCACAACATACCACTACAACACACCTGTTTACTGTTTACATGAACACAGTTGTGTGCCAGACTCGTTTTCATAAACAACAGTTATAAACATTCTCAGTTTCAGCATGCATAGTCTAAACATTCCAGTTACATCATCTACTGTCATACCTGCTTACTACACTTTTCAAGTTTTATAAATCTTTTTAGATAACATACTTGTCTCTTACATTTTTATTCCAGTTTAGATCAGATATATTTTTGATTCATTAATAAAAGTGGCCCTTTTAAATTATACATTTATTTAAAACAGTTTCCAAGACTTTGATTACAGTTTCAAAATGATTCTACATGATTAAATGTTTCAGTTTTTCTTAATATTTCAATAAATTTTACAAACATTACATCATTGGTTCTGATCTCCCTTTAAATTCCTCCACAATCAAATTCCAACTACCAATATCCCGTACTCATAACCTAACATAGCAGGTACCACACAAAATAATTATTGAACCTTTTGGTTACATAAGTTTACTTTAAAATATTTTCCAAAATTATTTTTTCTTAATTACCTGTAAATAGGTTATATGTTACACGTACATGATTATAGTGAATTGAGATGCGATGGAAGACGAACAGAACCCCTACATCAGTGAATGTAAACCAAACCTGTTGGCAGCCCTGAGTTCCTTACCTGCCTCCTTTCCCATAAAAACAAACCACAACCACTAATCTACAACCCCATCTCAATCCACAATAGTCATGTGGAATTATACAGAAATTCATTATCTAGTTTGTCTACTCAGCCACAAAACTTCTCCACTACCGACCTAATTAAGGGATGAGTTTACAAGTCATAAATAACGCCAGTTTATTTAATTTTGAGGATTACCCTAATGTAGTATTTAGAATTAAGGCAATCAAATGGTTCAAAAAAATGTGCCAATTTGTGTAACTATTGTTTGTGTGTTTACTCTAAGAGGAGGGTTAGGGAAATCGGGAAGGTAAAAGGGATAAGGATTATTAAAAGGTCAAGAACTAGGACTAAAGGTAGGGACAAAGCTTCCTCCGAAAACAAGGGTAAATGGAGAAAACCAAGGCTCGCGTGGGCAGGGGCGCGTCCCTGAAATAGACGAACCCCACTGGGACAAGTGGGGAACATCTATCCGCTACCACTTTTTATGTATTAAATTCCTAATTTTGTAGTTATTTAGTTTGTATTTACTTACAAGATTCAATGTATTATTTTAATTATTTCAATTATTGGAAACAACATTTTTAATTACTTTCATTAAGTATAATAGTTACAACTCATTCACTATCTTCTTCCAAATTATTTTTGTTAGTTATTTAAGCTGCAAAATATTAATATCCTCCTCACAACAATTTCTGCTACGTACATGCATTATTTATCTAACATTTTATAATACATACAAATAATTTCACTAAACATGTATTTACAATTCTTCATCAATAATTATTCAGTTATATCACACTTCAATATCTAAAATCAGCTAGGTCATTACCGTATATTAACATATTTAAAATTGTTCATTTATGAATTTCAGGCTCAACCTCCATCGTCAAAAATTAAACGGGGTTTCAGATAACATTGTTCACTTTTATTACCACACAAATGACTGTTTTGTGTGTTGTGACCATACAAACTAAACTCATTTATTTTATCCACATAATCATTAAACAAGTCAACATTACTTGTTTCTGTCCAGTCTCCATTAGTAATATTCGTTATCAAGTCAGTTATTTTTTCTTCAAAAAGTAAATTATTATTATTTGAACATGTATTATCAAAATAATCTTCACTCTCTATTTTAACAGGTAAGTACTTCATATCAACTAAGATCTCTTTCAACTCATTATAATTTCTCATTAGTTTATATAATTCTATCTCTTTATCGACACACAACTCTCCATTTAAATCTCTCTCATCATAATGCCATATCACACTTTCTCTCTCATTCCATGCAGAGGGTACAAAATTATTCAACAAAATTAAACAACTCAAATCTTTCATTAACAAGGGTCTCTTGCCCAAAAATAACACTTTTGAACACTCTGGTTCATCACAAATAAGGGGAAAATCTACCCTCTGCTCTACACATTCATCTACTCTTTCTTTCCATTCTTTTTCTAATTCAACAACACTGATTACAACTTCGTTACTACATATAACTTTCTCTCTCTCACTCACTGTTTCACTATCTATTTTCAACGTATCACTTTCTGATACCACCTTTTCAATTACAATACCATTTTCAATATCATTGTTACTATTTGTTATCTTACTCTCTACTACCACATTTTTAATTATATTCTCATTTTCAACATTATTTTTCTCACTAGTTACTTGTTTACTATCATTATTATTTTTACTTTTACTCTGTTCTACTGACTCTACTATTCTCTCAATATCTCGTTTCAATTCGTGACAACTATTTTCGCATTTTGTTTTTACCTCATCAATATCAAATTTGAGTGCATCAAATTTACAATTGAATTCGGTCTTAATTTCATCAAAGCGATTATTTAATTCGCTACTTTGTCTGTCTAATTTTATGTCATTACGGTCAAAACGACTATTTAATTCGTTAAATTTGTTATTCTGAATATTGAATTTAACGTCAGAATCACTCTTCTGTTCACTGAATTTTAACTCTAACATCGCCTGCTGCTTGTCTGAACTCTCTTTCATACTACATACCATGCTACATAAATATTTCATCATATTATTGTTATCTGAGTTTTTATTTTGAATTGGGGTTGAATGAATTCCTTCATCCATAATTCTTGATTCTGTTTCACTTATTTCTATTTCATTCTGACTCGCACTTGGAGTCGAATGTGTTTCAAAATTGTTCGTATTTGAGTCGTCGAAATTTTCGACGCTATTTTCATTTATTTTCTTCTCGTTATCTGACATTTTGTATTATTGATATAATTAAATTAAATACATTAATTAAGTAAATAATGTAACTAATTAAATTTTGTAATGTAATATTATTTACTATGCTAACCTAAAACATGTTTGCATCTTTGTAGATGTGGAATTTTAATTAAATATAATTATAATTCGTCCCTGTTCGGGCGCCATCTGCGCTACTCTAATCGAATTGAAATTTTTTAATTATCAAATTATAGTAATAAATCTCCCACCTACCTGCAAAGACTCGGGTCCAGGGATTCGATCACATGTACGCTAGATACAAACGTGTTTCATGGGTTAGTGAAATAAGTGACTCGACTCCTTTTTTGGCATGAAGAGAATTGATCATTTAATTCTTTAGCATCATTTAAAATTTTGTCCAAAATTTGTTGTTCATGGTTTTACAGATTAAATTACATTTTTTTTTCTTTGTTCTCTTTGTCATCTGCTACAAGTTAACTTAACCTATGATCTTACCTTACTTGTTACATATCAGTATAGACACAGACAGAGCCCAGCCTGCAATTTTTACACACTCACAGACACACACAAAAAAATTTACCCTGCCCTTAACATTTAAAATAATAACCCCCCACCAGCACGCGGTGACCATTCGAGCTCGTTTTATTCCGTAAATGACTGTGTCGCCGTCACATAAAACTGATTGAGGTTTCTCACATGTTCACTACTACCACTGACACATTTTAGTTGGAATTGAATTTACTCTTGATATTAAAACTTATAAAATTTTGTAGAGCCCACTCGGCTCTGTGTCTGCTCAGACACGATCAGTGACGAACTGGGCTGATCACTAATCAGTGAGCGAGCGGGCGGCAAACTTTTGGTTTATACACTGTTAATACTTTTTTAATGACTGTTTTCACACTTTCTAAGATAGGCCAAATTTGTTTTAACGGCCTATCTTGTAAACCCGAGGCCCCCGTTTTAAATTCACAATTCTATTGTCTGGTGCTGCTTGCTCTCTGATACCAAACTGCACACTGGAGACTGTGTCACAAGGCTGCTGCTATGTGATTATGCAATGCGTCTGGCAATTGTTTTGACTGACTGTGTGTATGTTGCATTGCTGTACTGGAGGCTCCTTACAGGTGAAATCTGGCAATTCAAAAGTGATTGACTGGGTGATCTATGTTAATATAAAATTAAACTGTGGTGTCCCCCATATATGAAGTGAATTGTACACTTTTAACAAAATCAAAACCAAGATTAATAAAAGATAAAAACCTTCTAATTTGACCCATTACACAGTTTTGATGAGTGCAAGGGGCACAGCAAAATACAACAGAAAAACTCTCTGTGCATTCCAAGTATAGGGATAGTAGACAATAATATAAAGCACAACAGTTGTATAGTGTTGGCGGTTTTGTATAAATGTTCTAAAATGTCACCTTATGAGTATGTGTCTGCAAGAATTTTGCAGCAAAACAAATATTTATTCACACTAAAATCATTCAGAAATTCAGAATAATTACACTACAAACGTGCAACCTACCACCAACGTCACTTCTATGTAAATAAAACTGAATGGAAGCTCACATCAGCTGTTTAGAACACATACCACCTTGATAACTTTGGTTAAAAAAAAAGGTTATAGAAAACTTATGTAGAACATAGTTTAAAATGCCATTGATAGATAGAAGCACGCATAAAACTCAGAACGAAACTAAACGTATCATTACTGTGCTCCTCCTAAAGAAGTAAATTTGAAAACGTTCATATACATTATTGCTCTAGGCACAACCCAGATACGTTATCACAAGGAGCTATTGCCTCTGAACAGGTTAGTCCTTTAAGAGGTTTAACCTTAAAAATTCCCTCTCACTGCACTATGTTTGCGACACTAAGGCTTATTAAGTTCCCTTTCTAATCAAGGTGTCTAAGGGAAAGTTTGATGGGAAAAATATTAAGCAATGACCAAAGCAAAGTTTGTTGGCTCAAATAGATTGAAGAATATAGAGATTCTGAATAGAGGAAAATCAAAGACCAACTTGATCTTGGAATAAATATTTAAAAATTATAGTGTTAATCAGATTGTTAATTTCTGAGATCAACAGTGACACTGGCATTATTGCCAACTTGGTGGTCGTTGGTACAAAGTAGTCCCTGGCTGCTCACCTACTGAACGTTAAGAATTGTGGCAGAATAGAATTTAGTTTATATTTTGTTTTTCATAATATATTATTTTTGCTACATATATATTGTTAGAAACTATTAGTCATTTAGACAGGATAATGAAACTGTAAACTAACTTTTGCTGGTTGCAGTATTTGGTTGAGTGGATGAGAGAGGGGTTAAAAGACATTGAACTATCATAATCACAGTTTGATATTAGTAAATTATTACTATAACTTTATAACCTCAAACAATGAATAACGTTTACCTTGAACCAACATAAACATTAAACCTGACACAACTTATAAATCAAGAAAGCTGTGCTGATTTAATGCACAAAGTAGCACTACAGTGCAACTAGTGGAGCATTGCAAAAATTTTGCAAATACCAAGGTCATATATGGAACATCGGGCAATTGTGAAGAGTAGCGCACATCCTCCCTAATGTTTGTGTAGTAAGCTCTTGTGACTTACTTATCAATCACATTTATTATTATTACAATCAACTTTCAAATTAGCTTTTACTTACCGGTACGATAGCTCTTACAAGGTCGCAAGGTTCGATCACATGTACCTAGATACAAACATGGTCTAATAGGTTACGCAAGCACTGACACAACTCATTTTTAAGAGAATTACTAATTTTAATGTTCCATTATTGAGATCGAATAGAATTACATTT
Organism: Magicicada septendecula; assembly: GCA_034769895.1. Classification (NCBI taxonomy): domain Eukaryota; kingdom Metazoa; phylum Arthropoda; class Insecta; order Hemiptera; family Cicadidae; genus Magicicada; species Magicicada septendecula. Next base: position 132,627,841 of record CM068373.1, on the reverse strand, counting down.
AGTCAAAGATGATGCAACTCGTGCATGTTGTTATTAACAGAACTTATAGGCTATAACTTACCTTATCATTTCTAACATACACAATTATAATTCAGACAAAATTAAACAGAAAGCAGCCCAGCTTTGCTCGCTCTCACATACACACGTTATTTATAATTTATACAACCCTAACATTTTAGATGAATCAAATTCCCGACCCCACACGCTTGCTACGTGGTCACCGCACACACGCGTCTTCTCTCGAGAATGGTTGGTTCTATATTATTTAAAATGCCATTATTTATAACGTCTCTTCTAAAACCGACCACGGTCACATGAATTTATACTGTAGTATACTATTACATTAGTTAAAAAGTTTTGTTTCTGAGCCCGGGTTGACGGGCGGCCTGCACAGGCGAGAGTCGACACCAGACTACTGCAAACTTTTTGTTTGTACACTGTTAATACTTTTTAATGACTGTTTTCACACTTTCTAAGATAGGCCAAATTTGTTTTAACGGCCTATCTTGTAAACCCGAGGCCCCTGTTTTAAATTCACAATTCTATTGTCTGCTGCTGCTTACTCTTTGATACCAAACTGCACACTCTGATGACACACTGTAGACTGTGTCACAAGGCTGCTGCTATGTGATTGCGCAATGCGTCTGGCAATTGTTTTGGCTGGCTGTATGTTGCATTGCTGTACTGGAGGCTCCTTACAGGTGAAGTCTGGCAATTTAAAAGTGATTGACTGGGTGATCTATGTTAATATAAAATTAAACTGTGGTGGCCCCCATATATGAAGTGAACTGTACACTTTTAACAAAATCAAGACCAAGATTAATAAAAAATAAAAAACCTTCTAATTTGACCCATTACAATACCCTCTCGATGAGAATTCTGCTGTTCACGACAGAAGAAATCTCATTGACAAACCCCGAAGAGGACCGGTGAGGAACTGGTGCCAACAACCCCCTTGTTCTTGATCTCATGGGTACACGGCCCCCCTGGCTCAGCGACTATGGACTCATCTGAACGAGATCACTGGACTTCTCCGTAAGAGATCCCAACACCGAGAAATCGAGCAGACTCGCCCCACAGAGCACCTCGCCTTCTCACATGCTACCCCCAAAAATCCTCAATCCCTGGCTAAAATTATTCCAGCTCCTCCGCCGATATGTTTCCCCTTTTTGCAAGCTGGGCTGCCTTTAGCAAATACTGGGCTCACACATACTCACCTTATATGATACTTTGTGAAATTGAAAAATTACAAAATTCTTTAAAATTGACAAAAGGTTTTTTTTTTTTAAAAATTCAAAGTTCAAAAAAATGATATGCTCAAAAAAAATTCTCTTCATTATTTTTTGTTTCCTTTAAAATGACTTGAATTAAGAGTTTTCTCTACTTGAACAAATCCTTAACCTAACATGTCTTAGTCTAACAAATACAGTTCAATACAAGAAATCAGTAAACTAAACAATCAACAAAACAACAAAACATGGTACATACACACATAATAAAAGAATCATTATCTAAAATATTCATATGCTGGCAGGCGAAAAATCAAAATTTTTTTTTTTTCAAAAAAATTAAAATTTTCAAAATTTTAAAATTCAAAAAAAATTTAAATTTATTCAAAGGTTTCATTTATATTTAGAAATTATTCAAAACTGGTTTAAAGTGATTAAATAAACAAATAAAATTAATTCCCTACTATACAGGCTTAGTAGGTGCATGACCTCATCAGCTGATCGAAACTAGGTCAAGTTCAAAACCCCTTGACCTACCTATGTTGTGTATGATTTCTATCTGAAATACATTTGACATCTGTAAAATCCTATCTTGAAATACAAAACATAATAACATAAAATATTTAAAATTACAAAATATTAATATTAATGATCATCAGCTTGACATTTAAATTATTTAAAATAAACACTTCTTGACTTTACATTATTTTCAATTCTATTAAAATTTCTGTCACTGGTTTCTAAAAAATAAACAATTGTATATTATTTATCATGAATCTCTCTTTTTGCTTAACAGTCTTACGTTAATCTACTGTGGGTGATGTAAATTATTCATTCTCATTTACTGTATTACTAGATCTGTATACATATATAATCTTTCTCCCTATAGCTCTAATATTAATCGACTTCAATTATCATGACACCCATCTCTATTAAAACATCTATCAAAACACTCTAAACCCAACTTATCATTAAACTCCATTCTCCACCTTCTCTTTATATATAAAAAAATACTCTCTAACCCTTTGTACATAGGATACGTGTTTCCCCTACCCAAAACTCAGTTCCCTTATTTGGCCCCTGGATTTTACCTAAGGCGGCCCCTCCTCACTAAAATCTATTCCAATTCCCATCCCAACCCTTGTTGCGGACTTCCCAATACACTACCCCCTAATACAAAATTGCCATTCCCAAAAAATCTCAAACTCATTACATTACTACAAATACACAAAATAACCTCATTAATTATAAACATAAATATATCACTCAAAATCTACAATTATTCTCCACAACTACCGTGTCAACATCAATATTTCTCAAGATTCTGTTACATTACATTAACTCAAAAACACCATTACATCATATTCATCTCTACTATTTCAACTTCAACTTTGATTTCAAATTGGACAGGTCTACATGTCCCATAAAACATTTATCACCCATGAATTATCTTTTATTAATTTGCATAAATTATTGTTATTTTATTTCTCATATTCTTTTTGTCTTTACTTCAAAATATCTGTAGTACATTAAACATTAATTACTTGTAACATTTACAAACCAATATACCAGTGACGTTATTGCTGATCAGCTGATCCTCCTAACACAATGAAAATACATCTTAAAATTGAACAAATTACATGGAATATACATATTTATTTTTTTTATTCTCCCTTCTCACCTCGTTGTTTCCCATTTCTCTGATTCTGGTTATTTATGTTAGCCTGCCAGACGATTTACTTATGGGCTTAAAAAAAATACACACATAATAAAATTACATATTCTTATCAATGCTTATCTAACAGACAACAATAAAATAATACACTTAAAATTATAGCATGAACACCTTATTTTTAAATATCTGAGCAGCTAGTTACCTGAACAGAGCACAAGCAGTTTTATTTGAATTAAACTTTGAATAAGCAAAAACTTTTATATCATAAGCTTTAAATTCGTGACTCCTTTGCGTCACCTCCCAGCCACACACTATTACCTCATTATTATTTTAACAAAAAATTTACTTTAATTCTTTTGTGTCACAATAGGGCTTTGTTATGGTCACCAAGTATGTCTGTAGGCATTAGTCACAACATACCACTTCAACACACCTGTTTACTGTTTATATAAACACAGTTGTGTGCCAGACTTGTTTTCATAAACAACAGTTATAAACATGCTCAGTTTCAGCATTCATAGACTAAACACTTTGGTTGCAACATATACTGACATATCTGCTTACTACACTTTTCAAATTTTATAAATCTTTTAGATAACATATTTGTCTCTTACATTTTTTATTCCCATTCAGATCAGATATGTTTTTGATTCATTAATAAAAGTGGCCCTTTTAAATTATTTGTTTAACTTGAAAATTCTTTAACAATCTCCACTCAAAACAGTTTGATTTTAATTACAGCTGTATGAAGTTAATGTATAAAATACGTAAAATTACAATTTCCATTTGAATCAAAATGAATTTACACAGCACTAGCCTCTGCAATATTAAGTTACTCCAGGGACGTCTATACTTCAATTTCATCTCTTAATACATTCAAAACAATTTCCATGACTTTAATTACCATTTTCAAAATGATTCTACGTGATTAAATGTTTCAGTTTTTCTTAATATTTCAATAAGTTTTACAAACATGACATCATTGGTTCTGATCTCCCTTTAAATTCCTCCACAATCACATTCCAACTACCAATATACCGTACTCATAACCTAACATAGCAGGTACCACAAAATAATAATTAAACCTTTTGGTTACAACTTTTACGGTGAAATATTTTCCAAAATTATTTACTTACTTATTATAATATTTATACTTATTATTTTTTCTTAACTACCTGTAAATAGGTTATATGTTACATGTACCGCATTATCGTATATAGAGATGCGATTGAAGACGAACAGAACCCCACTTCTTTGGCAGTGAATATCTACCCTTATGACGGTACTGACTTCTATCCCTGGCTCCTTTTTCCAAAATAATAACAAACCACAACCATTAATCCACAGCGCCATCTCTATATACAACAATCCGGTTAACTATACAAAATTTATTATTTAGTTTGTCTACTCAGCCACAAAACTTCTTCACTACCTACCTAATTAAGGGATGAGTTTACAATTCATAAATAACGCCAGTTTCTTTAATTTTAAGGATTAACCTAATGTAGTATTTAGAATTAAGGCAATCAAATGGTTCCAAAAAAGTGTGCAAATTTGTGTAACTATTGTTTATGTGTTTACTCTAAGGGGATGGTAGGGAAATCGGGAAGATAAAAGGGATAAGGATTATTACAAGGTCAAGAACTAGGACTAAAGGTAGGGACAAAGCTTCCTCCGAAAATAAGGGTACATGGAGAAAACCAAGGCTCGCGTGGGCAGGGGCGCGTCCCTGAAATAGACGAACCCCACTGGGACAAGTGGGGATCCTCTATCCGCTACCACTTACTGTTTTATATTGTTCATAGTTATTTATAATTATTTAACTATAGATTTATTATAGTTCTTTAGTTGTATTTAATTACACTATATAATGTATTGTTTTAATTATTTCAATTATTGAAAACAACATTTTTGATTACTTTCATAAAGTATAATAGTTACAACTCATTCATTATCTTCCTCCAAATTATTTTTGTTATTTCTTTAAACTGCGAAATATTAATATTATTATTAATATCACAACAAGTTTTGCTACATACATACATTATTTATCTAACGTTTTACAACACACAAATAAATTTACTAAACATGTATTTACAATCCTTCATCCCTAATTATTCAGTTACATCACACTTCAATACCTAAAATCAGCTAGGTCATTACCATATATTATCATATTTGAAATTGTCCAATTGTGAATTTAAGGCTCACCCTCCATCGTCAAAAATTAGACGGGGTTTCACATAACATCGTTCAATTTTATTACCACACAAATGACTGTTTTGTGTGTGGTAACCATACAAACTAAACTCATCCATTTTATCCACATAATCATTAAACAAGTCAACATTAAGTACATTGGTTAAGTCTCCATCAGTAATATTCGTTATCAACTCAGTTATTTTTTCTTCATAAAATAAATTATTATTATTTAGACATGTATTATCAAAATAATCTTCACTCTCTATTTTAACAGGTAAGTACTTCATATCAACTAACATCTCTTTCAACTCATTATAATCTCTCATTAGTTTATATAATTCTATCTCTTTGTCAACACACAACTCTCCATTTAAATCTCTCTCATCATAATGCCATATCACACTTTCTCTCTCATTCCATGCAGAGGGTACAAAATTATTCAACAAAAATAAACAACTCAAATCTTTCACTAATAAGGGTCTCTTGCCCAAAAATAACACTTTTGAACACTCTGGTTCATCATAAATAAGGGGAAATTTTACCCTCTGCTCTACACATTCGCTTAAACTCTCCTTACACACACTCTCCATCTCATCAACAACTATTACCTCCTCCTTAACCTCTAATCCCATTAAACTCTCATTATCACTACTATCTACACTTTCATTAATAATCTCATTATTTATTTTTTCCGTATCAGTCTCTGATACTAACTCTTCAAACACATTAACATTCTCAGTATTAAATTCATTATTTTCGACATTATTGTTATTATTTGTTAACTCTTTACCTGGCATTACATTTTTGTACTTGTCATTACGATTTTCATTTGTTTTATTTTTCTCGGTACTCATCACATGTACTCCCATTCGCTCAACACTCTGTTCTAACTTATTCAGACTAGTTCTTATCGTTTCATGGGTATTTTTACAACGTTTATTAATTTCTTGAATGTCATATTTCAACTTATCGAATTTGTCATTCTGGATATTAAATTTAACGTCAGAATCACTCTTTATTTCGTTAATTTGGTTCTTTAATTCATCCAAACTATTCTTTTGAACATCGAATTTTCTGTTCTGAACTTCAAACTTTGCATTAAAATCGCTACTTTGTCTATCAAATTTATCTTTCATTTTATTGTATTTGACATTGGAATCAATTTGTTGCTCTTTATAATTGCTATTTATATTTTCAGACATGGTTTTCATTAGATTAAACAGATCGTCCATCGACAACTCTTTGGTTCGTGTTGTCGACGGAGTAGATTGCGCTGCTATGTTTCCGTCAGTGAAGCCGACTTCTTTACTATCAATTCTACTTTCCCTATCTAATTTCGGGGTTACTTGAATCCTTGAATCTTCATTTACTTTACTTTGATCTGTTATCCTTATTTCTGCTTCACTCTGACTCACACTTGTAGTCGAGTGTGCTTCAAAATTACTAATGTTTGAGTCGTCGAAAACTTCGACACTCATTTTATTTACGTTATTTTCGTTGTCTGACATTTTGTATTATTGATATAAATTAAATTATATAAATTGCTTAAATAGAATAATTAATTAAATAAATACTTAAATTTTGTAATATACTGTCAGGTTGCTAAGCTAACCTAGAACACGTTTGTATCTCTGTCGATGCGGAATTCAATTAATTAATTATAATTAATTCAATTCGTCCCTGTTCGGGCGCCAATTGTGACTTACTTATCAATCACATTTATTATTATTACAATCAACTTTCAAATTAGCTTTTACTTACCGGTACGATAGCTCTTACAAGGTCGCAAGGTTCGATCACATGTACCTAGATACAAACATGGTCTAATAGGTTACGCAAGCACTGACACAACTCATTTTTAAGAGAATTACTAATTTTAATGTTCCATTATTGAGATCGAATAGAATTACATTTAGTCAAAGATGATGCAACTCGTGCATGTTGTTATTAACAGAACTTATAGGCTATAACTTACCTTATCATTTCTAACAAACACAATTATAATTCAGACAAAATTAAACAGAAAGCAGCCCAGCTTTGCTCGCTCTCACATACACACGTTATTTATAATTTATACAACCCTTAACATTTTAGATGAATCAAATTCCCGACCCCACACGCTTGCTACGCGGTCACCACACACACGCGTCTTCTCTCGAGAATGGTTGGTTCTATATTATTTAAAATGCCATTATTTATAACGACTCTTCTAAAACCGACCGCAGTCACATGAATTTATACTGTAGTATACTGTTACATTAGTTAAAAAGTTTTGTTTCTGAGCCCGGGTTGACGGGCGGCCTGCACAGGCGAGAGTCGACACCAGACTACTGCAAACTTTTTGTTTGTACACTGTTAATACTTTTTAATGACTGTTTTCACACTTTCTAAGATAGGCCAAATTTGTTTTAACGGCCTATCTTGTAAACCCGAGGCCCCTGTTTTAAATTCACAATTCTGTTGTCTGCTGCTGCTTACTCTTTGATACCAAACTGCACACTCTGATGACACACTGTAGACTGTGTCACAAGGCTGCTGCTATGTGATTGCGCAATGCGTCTGGCAATTGTTTTGGCTGGCTGTATGTTGCATTGCTGTACTGGAGGCTCCTTACAGGTGAAGTCTGGCAATTTAAAAGTGATTGACTGGGTGATCTATGTTAATATAAAATTAAACTGTGGTGGCCCCCATATATGAAGTGAACTGTACACTTTTAACAAAATCAAGACCAAGATTAATAAAAAATAAAAAACCTTCTAATTTGACCCATTACACTCTGCCATTTACTGTTGAAGTTGCAAGCGGCCTACAACCATCAGCCTGTGTGCCACATTTTAATTGTTCATGAACATTACCGTGTAGAATCTGATATGCTCTCAATTGAAATTTATGACAGTTTTAGCTGCTTAATGTTTTCGTATATTATTTTACAGTTTACTTATTCTATATTGGTGGTTTTGTGCAATGCTGCAACCGTAACACCAGCTGCCAATGATCTATCCACCATAGACTAGGCCAGTGGTTTCTAAACTAAAAACACCTGCTGGCCACAGTAGGCTGCATCATAAGCAATCAATTTTCGGCAAGTAACGTAAAAATTAAAAAAATGAGTTTGTAATTGTAAATAAGTAAAAAAGAGGTAATTTACACATCTAACATGTCTTAGTAGGTGAGGTACAGAAGAAGAACTGTGAGGTTTCTTTTGCTGTAGTTCTTGTTTAACTTCAGAACACCCTTTGAAATATGTGTGTAGTTCCAGACGTTGACGTCATTTTCTGTCAAAAAGTTAGCAGATTTGGAAATCATTCATCAAGTACAGTGGCGTATCTAGAATTTAGCCTGGGGGGGGGGTTCCAAAGTCGAGTCAGGTGTATACAAAAGAAAAAAATATCTTTTAAGTACCTGAAATCACTCCTATTAAAGTAAACTGTAATAAAACATTAAAAATACACGTTATTGAAACATTGTTTACTTATTGCTGAATTGATTTTCTTATATTGTTAATGCTGTATAATAAATGTCTTTGTAGGGCCTATATTTAAAAAAAGAGTTGGCACTATATCAGTGTACACAGCTGAAAAAAAAATAATAAAACAGCCTAAAAATTAAGAAATTAACAAAATTTTTAAACTCTTTGACCCTCTGGGGAGGGGAGTCCGGTCCTGTCCGTCCTCCACCATAAATAGACCCCTGATCAAGTAGCAGCTTAAAGAAATCCAACCCCTTTTCTTGCCTGCTCTGCAAAAAAAGGATCAACTTGTGAATGACACAATTCTAGTTGAAAACTTAAACGTAACACATTCAACCGAGTTTGATTCGAGGACAGAACATCGGACAAGGGTGTCTGTTTGTTTAGCTGAGGGATGGGAGGAAATAGATTGGGTCTTGTAATATGATGAAAATCAAAGCGACCTAGAGCAAATACACTTTCCATTAAGCAGCGTGAAATCTACTGTATGTTTATTAGTAAACTAGTGCAGAATTTTGTCATAGGTTAGGCCTACTACTGCAAAACCATTCTTAGTTAAGAATAATATTTTATTACTCATTTGTTTTTTAAGTTAATAAAGTAATCATTAAATTATTTTTTCAAGACAAGGACTGTCGTCAGATGCTAACTGTCATCAGATGCTATCTGAATTTTTATTAATATATTGTAAGCCATTTTTCCCTTCAGCCCATATTCAGAAAACTATTTTTGGTCCCCTGCTAAGTCCATGTGAGGTATCAAATTAAGTAGTTTTGATAGTTCATCTTCTTTTTTCACAGCACTAAATTAATATAGATTATTAAAACTTTCACTTGTGAACTTACTTTGTTTCCTCCCGTACGCGATTCAGCGTGATGTGCGCCTTCGTCAGCGGTGTGAGACAGACTGTCAGTAATTAAATTAAGCAAGAATTTAAACCAAATCCTGAATATAATGTATAGTTTTTTGGAAATTTAAAAATTTGATGACACCATATGGTTCAATAAAGAAATACAATTTTGAAAAAATATAAAATACATAGTGGAGTCAGCTGGAAGGTAATTTTAAACCAAATCCGACTGTAGCATTTACTGAAAAGTTTTGAATTTTTTGGGAACCAAGGACAAAAATGGAACTCAAAATTTTAAGAAAATGGTGAAAGTCTATGTGGAGGATCAAATTACGAAGAATTTTATTCAACTGGGTATCTTTAGTAATTTGACACGACTTGTATTTCAACACTGCTTGCAAACTTTGCATTGCTTTCAGTAGGCAAGCTATGTGTACGAAAACACTTTATTTATTGTTGTCAGAAGTATTAGATATAGTCCTATATTTTAAGGAAACATATGTAAATTTAAAAACGACGACTAAATTGTGTAATTTTTTAGCCCTGGAGTCAGAAAATTTTGAAATTTCCATAGCTATACAATATATTCGAATTTTGGTCAAAATTCTCTTTAATTTGATATCACACATAGATTTCGCAATTTATCAAACTTTTGCCATACTTTTTGGTCCTTGGTATCCAAAACTTTTAAAACTTACAAAAATTAACTGTGCATTAAGATTTTAGGTAAACTTCCTTTTAATTTGATACGACACATGAATTTTTGCGAATTTCTCAAAAGTTTTCGCCCACTTTTTGATCCTCGGCGACCTGAAATTTTAAAATGTTCAAAAATGACTAAATTTACATTTTAGTTAGTGTTTCCTTTAATTTGATAACCCACATGAACTCATGCAATTTTTTAAAAATTTGGATTGTCGATGATGTATCTGGAGGGATCAATCTAAAAAACAAAAGGATTCTGTAGAATAAGAATACGGATATGCTTGCCAAGTTTTACAAAAATTGGTTGATGCGTGAGACATGCCCCAAATTGACAGTAGACTGACAGACAAATGGCAAACGGTCGAGTTAAAACTGAGACTCGCTTCGTTCATTCGGACTGTATGTAAGTTACTCAAAAGCTTTTTTGATTTCCTCTTTATCGTTTTCTTCTTTCCTTACATTCTTTCCTCAGAAACCGTTGTCAGTAGTCCATTTGGTCTCAGAATGTGTGTTCAATCCGAAAAATTTAAGAATAGAAAATCTGCATCATGACGTTTAAAATGAAAAAAAAAGTTTAACATAATGGTTTTCCATATCCTTCAAAACCAGAGAAAACTACTATTCGCGATTACCCTACGATGTTTTGTGAAGTAAAGTTACGGTTGCAGAGGAATCATACAATGAACGCTAAAAATGTCAAACAATCGGATTTGTGTTAAATTCCCTATAGCCGCTCGTCCGCCAAACGTTACGAAGAAGAGGGTGCCTTTTCATGATCATTGTATTTGTCTTCTCCTCTTCTTTTTGCTGAATCCTTCCTCGAGCCTTCCCATAAGGGAGGGAGCGGATATGCCGGAAAATGTCGAGGAGGCCGTGATTTCGATTGTGTTCTGTTAAGTTTAAGTTTGAAATGAAATCCCGCCCCTTGCCTCCTGTTGATCATTCCTCTAGGACTCAACCGACGGTTCTAGTCAAAATTAGCTTTTACAATTTTAAAATTTATTATATTAAAAAATGTTTAATTCGTAAATTTTTAATTTTAAAATTTTAGATTTATTAGCTTTATTGACCTTTTAAGTTTACTTACAATTGTCTCAAAATATTATTATTAGTATTTTTGATTTGGGAAAGAAAATGTACAGTTGTAAATACAATGGCGAAATACAGAATGCAAGTTTTAAGCGATTTTAAACACCGAACTGTAGGTCCGTTGGTTTCGATATCGCTCAGTACAACAGATATCGATTATGACGTACGTTAATCTATGATTTTACGCACGGCGTGAATTAAGGTGTGTTACAATTGAATACTGAAGATAAACTAAAAGTTTTATTTTTATACAGAGTGACTTACAAAATTATATTCTAAAAAACTTTCTTTTAGTTGGCCATACGATCGAATAATTTCACTCAACAGGATACAGTTTTTCGTAATACATTAGGTAATGATTAAAACTATTTTCCACTGTAGCGTAAAATTTCTTCTTTGATTGACAGCATTATTGGTAGGGTCCTATAGGAAATTTGTTGGAGTCCAATTAAATCTGTTGGCAGCTCTGCCACAGTAGATTCTGACATAGTCTGTCTACATAGTTCGTGCCCCAAGGGGTAATCGCAGGCTATGTGCAATTAGAATTAGTCATTAGTTTTCTTGATCTTAGGCTATCACGGTGTAGTTAGGCTATTTATCTTAGTCAGTAGTTAGTTACCGGTGTAGGGGCAATTCCAGCAAACAATTAATTAGGAAATTAGGGGAGACGTTGACGTGGGGGGGGGGTTATGCAACTTTAGACCATTCGTTAAAAGCCTAAAGCATACATGGTAGGCATGGGTGAAGATACAAATATAGTTTATACAGTTTGTTACGACGTACAAGTATAAAATTATATCTGTGTTTGTCAATTCATTTTCTTAGTTCTTGTAATAATATTCACTTGCAGTTTAAAGTAGACACTACTATGGTACACACGCTAACGTTTCTATGGTATGTATCAAATAAAAATTAACTTGTTGGTAATGTATAATTACGATTTAAAATAATTTTTGAGTAAAACCATGAACCTGCATAAAGTGATATGAATTTTTTATCATTTTCACTATCACAAAACCATTCTACAATCATAAAACGAGGAAAAAATTTTTCGTCTGAAGTGACTATTTGTGGCGAGGGGAGGGGGGATTTCCCCATCGGTTGGCTAACGATGTTTGCTAACCAACACTGAAAGCGTCATAAGTTGTGTACAAACACAATCGTCGACAACAGCAGCAAAATATTTATAACGGGTGTTACGTAAATATCGCCTTTAATTGGTAGAAAGCTTTATTATTGTATTGATGATTGCGTTCCAGAGGTCAGTGCTAAAGTTAAAGTGAACAAAGGTACTGACAGACGGACTGAGAGACAGGCATTCGCACATGCACAAAACTTGTACGTTTTAGTTTAAGTGTACTTGACAGTTTGACAGTTAGTTGACATGTTTCTAGCTGTAGAAGGCATTCATTAGTAAAGTCTTTGGTAAATTCGGTATTTTATTAAGGCATAGAGGAGAGACTAACATGGCAGAGGGTATAAACAGGACGTTGACGCCTCTGTCCATATGCTGCGTTGTGTTCGGCTTCTGTGCGTCGCCCGGCAACGCCGCCCAAAGATTCTACTGCGGTCTGCTGGCGCTGTTGACTTTTGTCCTGTGGTCCGTCGTGTGGGTGGTCAAGATGGCCGACATGAAGTACACGTTCCTGACGGTCGCGTATCTGCTGCAGGACGTAGTGCTGATCACAATGGTGACGTGTTATCGCGTCAAGTACGTGACGTGCGGCGCAGTGGTACGCGACGTGCTGGACAACATCGGTTGCGCCGACCGGTCTCTGGGTCGGATCGGAGTGGTCGTGCCGCACGGCAGGAACCGCGCCGCGTGCGTCGTCTACAGCGTCGTCGTCGTCGTCGTCGGAGTCATCGCCGTCAGTGCGTACCTGGTGGCCGCCTGTCAGCCCGACCAAGGCTGGATGAGGCTGGTGCACGAGAACGCTTGGCTGTTCAACGTCGCCGCTAAAGCCTTCACGCTGTACTCCGCCATAATGTTGCTCACTATGTTCACATTTCTGTTGTACAGCGTCAAACAAAGGCTGGGCTTCGTGCGTCGAGCGGTGCAGACTGATGTCGACGGCAAGAACATCGCGTGGGGCGACTGCGCGTTCGTCTCCACTGCGTTCAACTTCAGGTGGGTCAACTTGATACGACAAAATTACCACAAAGAGTTGGAAGCGGCGTTTGTACGCACCTACAACGCGAACCGTAGTCTGAAGAAGTTCTTTACCGTGTTTCTCTGTTTACACTTTCTCATGTTCATCTTTTCGATAACTTTCGCTCTCTACTTTTCGTCCTTGTTGCACGGAGACCTACGCTTCCACCTCGTCCACACTGTCAGCATCGTCACACAGTTTGTGCCCATCTTCATATGCGTGTTGATCACGTACGACATCGACCGCATCCAGTCGGAGATCAACGGTCTGCACCTGAAGAACGGCACGAGACTCTTGCGGCCGGTCAACGCCAACGTGAAGAAGTGGTTTTACGAATCGGCTGCCAGGGAGGCGATCTTCGACTGCGGATACTTCGAAGTCGACTCTTCGCTCTTCTTCACAGTATTCGACTTTGCCACTTTGTTTATTTTCTCCGTGCTGTCGTAACGCGTGGACGTTTCGACCGTGTAGTTGTGTTCAACCTCTCCAAGGCCAACGTCGTAGTCCCCCCAAAATTTCCCACTATCCGCAAAGTTTCACATTCATTGTGTGCCTCAAATGTAATTCATAATAACTGTTGTAAATCACCAAAAGACGTCAAAAAGGCCTACTTATTTTTACTTATAGGTGAAGCTACCTCGCTCGTAAACTTTTTAATTTTGTTAAATCTGAAAATAACAATGGAAAAACGTTTTAATGAGACTATTGTCAGAAGGTGAGAATGAGAAATAAATCAAGTAGAAATTTTTCTACACTTAATTGGAAGAATTGTCCACTTGTAAAAACTCACATATCTAAGCGAGTTTTAAAAATTTGTGCAATTAAAAAAATTTTGAACAATTTTATATTGATGAAAAAATGTTTATATTTATTAATTTTATATCTGATGATAATAGTTGAATACTACTGAAACATTGTAATTCACAAAATAATAACAATATATTCTTGTACAAAATTTTGTTACTATTAATAATAATATGAAATACATGTACAAGAAAATTATGAGCTTTTATGAATATAATTAAAAAATTATGGATGTTATTAATTTTAAATATTTCTATTTTGTTTATTTTAATTCTATGGTTGGTGTAACAAAAATAATAGTTGCTGTAGACAATTTGTACTGGCGTATGTGAACCTGTTTATTAACGTATAATTGTTAAACATTATTGTATTATCTTTGTACTTTTCCATCTTTAAAATAGTAAGTTGGATATAATTTGTTTCTGTTTCTGAAGTCACTACATAAAGTTAACATTGATCTGGAACTGGTCAGAGTCTTAATTTTCAAAGTCGCAAGAAATTAAGAAACCGTAGAGATACAATAATTTATTATTGTCGTAATATTATTTTGAGTTAAAAGTGGGAATGTTGTTTGTGAACGCCATATTTTCCTCTGTTACGTTGTGTTCATTGTTGTTAAATAATAATATATTATTGCAAGAACTTATTTGCCTGTATCAACTACGCCTTATACTTGAGTACCACGTAAAAAAACTGCGTTAAGTTATCGAACATGCCGTGGTACAGATTACTTGTACATGCAGGAAGCTTACAGATTACTTGTGGAGGAATCCTTTCCGCCTGCTGTTGGTGAATGTATTAAAGGAAGCTCCTTTAACAAAATCACTAAATACAAAAGTGATATTGACTGATATTGACTCTTGGTAATAATTTAGCTGTTGTGTGGTTTTTGCTGCTGTAATTCGTCATTGAATTATGCTTTAAATACGATTTTTCTATCACAGCAACTTCCCTGTTTTTGCATAGGGAAGAATTTAAAAAATCAAAACATCAAACAATTCTGTTCTTCGTTTTGAGATTAATCCTTCTACATGACCAGCAAGTTTTAATCTTGAGATATACTCACACTATGAGATCATCCAGAAAGTAAAGAAAAAAGTAAAAATTTTGTATAACATTGATAACAACACTGTTTTTTGGTTAAACACAAGTCGTTTTATTTTTCTTAAAATCAAATGTTTCGCTGAGGAATGAGGAATCCTCAGTGGTTTGATTGATACAACGGATAAAGGATGCTCCTTTTTTGAGGCAGATGCATCCTCTTTTTGCTCTGTCGCCCCAATGAGGATGCTCCATCGTAGTATCGGCGAAACATTTGATTTGAATAGAAATAAAACGACTTGTGTTAAACCAAAAACCCGTGTTGTTACGGTAAAACCTTGTTATATTTGTAATCAATATCAGTAAACTACAATTCACCTATATATTTTAATTTAAAGTCTGAGGATTTATGGGTACTGAATACAAATACACACCGTTACACCGACTGCCACCAAATTTTGCACAGGTAACCTTTGACACAAGGCGAAAAATACTGTCTAGCTTGGAATTAGATATTTTGCCCCGTTCGCACGATTTAGGGCCTTTTAATTATGCCTTTTCGTTGACGCGTATAAAGATGTCAACAACACCATGGAGACCAGAATTAATTACCATAGTAACAAGTAAATAAACAAATTATATTTAGCGGCATCGGAGCTATACC
The DNA here is from genome assembly GCA_034769895.1 of Magicicada septendecula. Taxonomy (NCBI): domain Eukaryota; kingdom Metazoa; phylum Arthropoda; class Insecta; order Hemiptera; family Cicadidae; genus Magicicada; species Magicicada septendecula. The sequence goes on along the minus strand of CM068373.1, from coordinate 132,611,963 downwards.
TTTATCCGTTCCTGCAGTTTTTAACATTTTTAATATGCGATTGAATCGATATATTTTGTAATTTTGTGTAGTCTACAAATACGTATATATATTTTGTAGTTGTCTTAAACGATTATAAAATTTATGTTTACACGTATTTGTGATGATGCAATGAATAAGTAATGAAATATATTAAATACTAACTTACTACTAAAGATGTCAACAACACCATGGAGACCAGAATTAATTACCATAGTAACAAAGAAATAAACAAAATCTATTTAGCGGCATCGGAACTGTACATTTATCCATTCCTGCAGTACATTTTCGATGTTTTATGTAATATGCGATTGTATCGATATGTTACGATGTGGAAAGTATACTAATTGTAAATTGTCCTATTACTTAATGCAAAGCGAAAATACGTGTTGTTTTCATTTGTGAGGTTAGGTGACAACGGTTTTTAGCTTTTAGTTTACTGCTGAAATAAATAAAAGCCATGGTTGAAGAAAACATAACGTTTAATGTGTTATACAATGCTTCTAACACAGTAACACTTAAAATAAGAATTTAACGTTTTTGACTTAACAGGTACTTTGTAAACGGGTACTTTTAAATCTCCAAAGGCTGTTGCACCAACATAATAATTTAGTACAAGTTAAAATAGTAAAAGTGTTGAAAACAGCATTGGAGAGAATTTGCTACAAGAAGCGAAACAACCGAGTTTACTACTATGACGCGTATGGTAATATGCGGCCACCTCTTGAGCTGACACAGTATTTTGGAACCGACATTGACATTTACTACAATTACGAGCGTGAACAGCCGCCACACACAGTCATCTGTGGGCATTTATGTTTGGACTTCTTAACGCGTGAGTGATCAGTAAGCGACAAGATGTCTTCGCTGTCGGTCACCTTAACAGGTACGAATGCTGCCGCTCTTGTATGTGACTTCTTCCCGCCTTTCGAACTAACAAACGGCGAATGGTATGTAGGTCTATTGGACTTTACTACATACAACAGTATACCGAACGTGGTTGAGGGGAAAAACAATGTGTTTCCAGTACTACGGGACGGAACAACGTGGGACTTGATAACTTTACCTACGGGTGCTTATGATATCGGCGACATAGAAGCCTTCCTCAAAAAGCAGTTCGGAGACTCAAAGATTAGTCTACGTCCTAACAACAATACACTGAAATGTGAACTTTCTTGTGCACTGGATATTGAGTTTCAACAAACAGCGTGCGGTATCGGTGATATGTTGGGTTTCAAGGAAAAGCGTCTGCTTGAAGCGAATAAAACTCACTCGTCTGACGCCACAGTTAACATTATAAAAGTGAACAGTATACTGATAAGGTGTAATATAGCGCAAGGATCATACAAGAACGGTAAAAACGAGCACACGCTGCACTCATTCTATCCGTCAGTCGAACCAGGATTCAAAATAATTGAATCACCTACAAACGTCATATACCTACCTGTGAATGTGAGTCGTTTGGACAACATAACATTATCTTTACACGACCAGGACGGTGACGTAATAGATTTTCGTGGAGAAGTCATCACTGTGCGTTTACGTCTAAAACGCCTATAGACATGGGCTTGTACTTTGTTTCTCCGCCACCGCTGCTACCACAGTCGTCAGAAATAAAATAAGAAGAAAGATCAGTTAGGAAACGCATCAGTACTCGTTCGAAACTGAAACGATTAACATCGGTTAACCGTCGTTTCCTGATTTCACTGGGTTTTGTTGTTGTTGTAAACAAGTAACATGGCGAGTGGAATATTATCTGTGGAGCAGCAACCGTTCTTTGAAGACAGTATCACGCACTTTTCATTTCACTCACACGCGCCGTACGCAACAACAAGATATGGAAACAATGATGAAATACGCGTGCCACTACAACAACAGGACGTCTTTACACTACCGTCAGAAAGTTTCCTCTACATCGAAGGCAAGTTGGTTAAAAACCCTAGCGTGCCTGCAGATACTGCGCTGAATGTGGAACTGGTGAACAATGCTATAGCATTTCTCTTTGAAGAGATTCGTTACGAGTTGGCCGGAGTGGTAGTGGACCATACCAGAAACGTCGGCGTTACGTCAACTATTAACACATTTCTATCACTCAACAACAACGCACGTGACGCAATGGAAAACGCGGGTTGGGTGGCACCGACCGCGAATGTGTTAAAAGTGAATGATGACGGTGAATTCAACTTTTGTATTCCACTGAAAATGCTAATGAGATTCGCAGAAGACTATACACGCATCGTGCTGAACGTGAAACAAGAACTTATACTCCTACGCACATCTACTGACATAAACGCTATGGTTTTAGCAAGCGGACAAACGGCTGCTAGTTGTGTTCTTGAACTAGATAAAGTTTACTGGAAAATGCCTTATGTACATGTAGCTAATGCGTACAGATTACCACTGTTACGACTCATAGAGAAAGACCACCCGATAACTATGCCTTTTAGGGCCTGGGAGTTGCACGAGTATCCTGCCTTACCACAGACTAAAAGGCAGAATTGGATTATCAAGACCTCGAGTCAGCTAGAAAAACCACGATTTGTTGTGTTAGCGTTTCAGACAACAAGAAAGAATGTACTGACAGCACACGCCGATGAATTCGATCACTGTAACGTGACCAATGCAAGACTGTTTCTAAACGACAAGTATTATCCTTACGATAATTTAAACTTGGATATTGGAAAAGACCGTTTTGCATTATTGTACAATATGTACGCCAGTTTTCAAAGTTCGTATTACCACCGTCTAGACGCCAGCCCACTACTGACACCAGAATTATTCAAATCAAAAGCCCCGCTGTTTGTATTCGATTGTAGCAAACGAGACGATACGCTTAAGTCTTCAGCGGTTGATGCACGTTTAGAATTTGAATCGTCAATGAATTTTCCTGCGCAGACTACTGCCTACTGTATGATACTACATGATTCGCTTGTAGAATATACGCCATTGTCCAACACAGTACATAGACGTGTTTAAGTCTTATTTTATATATATTTTGTAAATACTAGTTTTAAATATATATATTATCATATTTGTAACAATATAATATTGGAGCTGTGTATGTATTTTAATTGTAAAACTAGTTTAGATATATTTTCATACTTGTAACAATATAATCTTGGAACTGTGTATGTTTTTTTTTTAATTGTAAAAACTAGTTTAGATATATTTTCATACTTGTAACAATATAATAGTTTAGATATATTTTCATACTTGTAACAATATAATCTTGGAGCTATGTATGTATTTTAATTGTAAAAAAACTAGTTTAATATAATCTTGGAGCTGTGTATGTATTTTAATAAATGTATATAGTACACACTTTATTATTATTTGTATAACCCACTCCCATAATGTACATAGATTTTTTTTTACTTACTTGCAACAAACTAGTGAGTGTTGTCCACACACACACACGTACCCTTAAATGACAGACGTTGTATGCACACTGAAGGCTCGCACGCTTAAAATTCAGCTATACCTAAAATATATCTTCAATTAGAAGTGTAATATAAAAAGTACGGTAAGAATATATTTCAGAAATTGTAATTTGATCACATACACACATACTTATTTGAATGAGTCATGTATTAAATTCAATAAATAATGCACTTGATAATGTTTTAATGTGAATAATTTTTACATTTAAATAAAATCTGTACATATAATAAAATTATGTAGTGTAATATAAATTACGTTTAAATAAAATCTGTACATACAATAAAATTATGTAGTGTAATATAAAAAGCACGACAAGAATAAATTTCAGAATTTGTAACAGACATAGTAATTTGATCACACACACATACATACTTATTTGAACGAGTCATGTATTAAATTCAATAAATAATGCACTTGATAATGTTTTAATGGGAATAATTTTTACGTTTAAATAAAATCTGTACATACAATAAAATTATGTTCACTTATTAACGTATTCAAAATGTTTCATGTACACTTACCAAACTAGCGTACGTTGTCTACACACCCTTAAATGACGGACGTTGTGTATATTGAAGCTCACACGCTTAAATTCAGCTATACCTAAAATATATATCTTCAATTAGAAGTGTAATATAAAAGTACGGTAAGAATATATTTCAGAAAATTGTAACAGACATAGTAATTTGATCATACACACACAATATACATACTTATTTGAACTAGTCATGTATTAAATTCAATAAATAATGCACTTGATAATGTTTTAATGTGAATAATTTTTACGTTTAAATAAAATCTGTACATACAATAAAATTATGTAGTGTAATATATAAAGCACGACAAGAATAAATTTCAGAATTTGTAACATAGTAATTTGATCACACACACACACACACACACACACACGCGCGCGCGCGCGCGTACTTATTTGAACGAGTCATGTATTAAATTCAATAAATAATGCGCTTGATAATGTTTTAATGCAAATAATTTTTACGTTTAAATAAAATCTGTACATACAATAAAATTATGTTCACTTATTAACGTATTCAAAATGTTTCATGTACACTTACCAAACTAGCGTGCGTTGTCTACACACCCTTAAATGATGAACGTTGTGTATACTGAAGGCTTGTAAGACGTACAATAATAATGCAAAACGGTCTTTCAGCTATTAAAAAATGCTGTTGTACGTAGTGATAGATTTCACGATGTATCAACCACACGCAGACAGTCAAATGAGAAATTGCAACTGATTTTCTTCGCGTATATATTGTACACTGGTAGTGGGGACAGCTTGTGTCCGTTTTGGAAGTAAATACTTTCTAATCCGTAAGTAACCCGACTTACTGTCACCGCTGCTAATGACTGTCATGTGTCAAATTAGAAAGTAGGACGCACCGATTTAGACGATGTAATCACGGTCAATGACCCTTGGCTTAAGTTAGTGAATAATAACTATATCTAATTCTGTATCGTTGTGTGTGTGTGTGTGTGTGTGTGTGTGCATAGTTAATCTTTCTATATTAGATCTCGGTACAAAAATTGGTTGAATGACATTTAGTATCGCTAATTACAGCGCTGAATATAACTTTCTAAAACCAGTTAAAGTGTACAGTGGTGTAAATATATATATTTAATCATTTAAACAAATTATGGTTTATTTTAATTTATTTCACTATAAACCTCTGAACATGTAAGCAATTATTTGTAAAGTACATTAAATTATATGAAATGCTACACCGAAAGATTCAAATCATACCTTATTGGTGCTGTCAACTATTTGAATGTGGGAATTTCTACCGACGTTTGCAGCAGCAGCAGCAGCAATACACAATACGCATTACATTAAAACTAGCACGATAATATTATTCATTGATGTACAAACAATTTACATAGCACACACACAATAGGCTAACATTTATTGTGAAGTCGTTAACGTATGGATTTGTCATCTGTAACAGCACACGCACAGGTAATTACATTATAAACTAGGAATTTCTTCCGACATCTGCGGGCGAGAGAGCGAGAGATGTTGTACAACAGATTTTTTGAGGAATAATATTGTGATCGGTAACTGCGTCTAGAGATGTGAGACAGAGACGTTACATAAACACATAGAGACAGCAATACATTATTTCTGTTACATGTATACGACGCATAAACATATGTCATGTGTGTGTGTGTGTGTGTGTGTGTGTGTGTGTGTGTGTGTGTGTATGTGTATGTGATCGTAGTATGATTTTATTTCTTGACACAACCCTTTATCTTGAAAATATGATTTTTAGTCGGACGTTGTAAATAATTTTTTAAAATATCACTTACCTGCAAAGGATATACCCCTTGCGTACGAGCAGATAACAATATGTAATTTCGTGTATAGTAATCAGAAATGTGTGAGAAACAGAGCGAGAGAGAGAGAGAGAGACAATTTAATAATGCGTCTGCTCATATAGTTTGAATTTCCCACCACAGAAAATTGTTGACAGATCTGTTCTATACACAATAATGCAAGATTGGTAACCCTGATCATATATTTTAATATACAATATAACACACATATCAAGTTTGAACCCATACATAGGTTGGTAAACCTGATCATGTAGATTTAATATACATTATAACACGCAACAAATTTGAACTCATGCAAAAGTTGGTAACCCTGAACATATATTTTAATATACATTATATTGCATCAAGTTGGAACCCCCCACCGATCACCCACCACCCACCAAGTTTGAACCCATGCATAGGTTGGTAAACCTGATCATATAGATTTAATATACATTATAACACGCAACAAATTTGAACTCATGCAAAGGTTGGTAACCCTGATCATATATTTTAATATACATTATATTGCATCAAGTTGGAACCATATTTTTAAGTACGTGACTAACGACTCCTTATCCATTTAGGAATGTATAGTGAAATTCCAGATCTGATTAAGTTCAAAGCAGAAATTTTGCTAATCACACTTTGTCCTATTCCTATTCCTAAGTTGTGTCCATCCGGTTGGCCATGTCATAAACGATCGATTAGCACGGCAGTGTATGCAGTCGATCATAGTGCTGAAAAGACCGTTATCTGGCTCCGGGAACAGCTGGACGCATACGTTAAGTTGGTGGACAAGTGGAGGATCTCCATTAATGCAGCCCAGAGCAATTTTACCGATATTCGACTCCCCTGGTCTCCTGGTATGAAGTGTCTTGACAAGCGTCTTGACACCCTGGCGGACCCATTCTGAACAAGTAGTTCGCAAAATGACCTACCGATTGTACTAACACCGACCCCTTCTCCGTAGCTATTCAATGTCCCCCCGCCTAGACAGATTTATTGTTATACATAATATATGAAGGGCTGTCGGAAAGAACAGGCTCAGTCCAAAATTTGTGATGTTTGTTTTAATGGTTCACATCATAGCCTATCATGAGTAGCACATGTTGGTATAATAGTTTTGGGAAAAAACAGGTTCAGTCCATTTGAAAAACAACAAAAAGAATACGTGCAGGGGGAAAGAACAGGCTCAGTCCCGCCATTGTGGGAAACAACCGGCTGAGTCACAGGCCTTAGTTTGTTTACAGGCCACCCGGAGCGCTAGATCAGGTTCTGTTTGTGCTTCCATTGTTTACATTCTGTCATACTGTCTGTGATTTCATCATGTTTTAGCTAGTGTTGTGTTAATACTTTTTAACTAAAGAGCTGTACGTACTTCAAAGTTCACACAGTTCAATGGAGGCTCAAGATCAGTCAGACATTACTCCAGTGAAGAATGGAAGTAGTAGGAAAAGAAAAAGGCTAGGCAGGATGTCTGAGGTAAAGAAAAAACTTAACGTAAGTTCACATGAAATGGGTGATGATTGCCAGTGTTCTTTAAAATGTTTTGATAATGTTCCTGCAGAATCTCGTAAGGCTATTTTAAAAGACTTTAACTCTATGGCATCTGTTGACATGCAAAATACCTATTTGAGCGGTTTAATAGCTGTTCTACCTGTTGCTCGCAGGCAGCCTAGGAAAGCAGAAGGTGCCAGACAAAACAGAGCAGCTTATAAATACCGAGTAAGGGCACGTATTGATGGTATTGTGAAGGAAATAGATGTTTGTCGCAAAGCTTTTATTTCAATTCATGGTGTTAGTAAAGGGAAAATCGAGTATCTTGTTTCGAACCTTTTGTCAACTGGACATTCTCCTCTAGACAAAAGAGGAAAACATGATAACAGACCGTGGAGACTTCCAGATGAAACTAGAGAAGCTGTTAGAACTCATATAAGCTCATTTAAAGGTCGTGGAAGCCATTATGGCTTGAAAGACTCTAAGAAAGTGTACCTACCTGAAGAATTAAATGTTATGAAAATGTATAATATGTTTAAAGAGAACTACCCAACAATAAAAGTATCTCATGGAAGCTACAGGCAAATATTTAACACTGAATTTAACATTTCATTTGGCTACCCACGCACGGACACCTGTAGTCAGTGCGATGAATTTAGTGCTAAATTAAAAGCAGAAGAGATTAAAAGAAATGAGTGCACAGATCCAAATGAAATAATAAAAATTGATGCAGACATAAAACGTTTAAAAACTGAGAATTGTTTGCACAAGAAAAAAGCGAATCAGTTTTATGAAAATAAAAAACAAGCTAGATTGAAAGCCAAAAATGACAGCAATTTTGAAGCCGTTTGCATGGATTTTAGTAAAAACTTGTCGTGCCCAAATGTGCCTACGAATGACGTTTACTACCGTAGGCAGTTGTCTGTGTGCAGTTTTAATATACACGTTTTGTCAAGCAGTGAGAGTGTATTTTTTATGTGCCCAGAGTGTAGTGGCAAAAAAGGGAGTGATGATGTATGCTCAATGTTGCATATGTTTTATTACGAATATCTCGACAATTCAGTAAAAAATCTTGAAATATTTTGTGATGGCTGCTCAGGGCAGAATAAAAATTATACCCTGATTATGTTCCTCCATAACTTGGTACACATTGAAAAAAGATTTAATTATGTCAAAGTATGTTTCCCTATAAGAGGGCACTCTTATCTAGAAACAGATAAGAACCTGGGCATAATAAATCAAAAATCTCGGGCAGAAATTCCCGACGACTGGCTTGATGTTTTTAGGCATGCAAGGACAAAACCATGTCCATTTACTGTTCATAAAGCGAATATTGACTCTTTCCGTCAGTGGACATCTCATTTGTCACCATATTAGCCTATAAGAAAAAGTGCCCATTTCCAACCCTACCAGTGCGACAAGTTCTTATTGAGCGAGATGAAGGCTCCAGTGAAATTCAAAACTTTGTAAAATACAGAAATACATTCCATGGAGCTTGGGTAAAGATTCAAGTGCTAACAGCTGTTCCAACAGAAGTTTTCAGAGGAGAGTTTTCTTTGCCAGATTATTCGTATGATGGTAAGTAAAGTTCTAAATCGTAAAACAGGCTGATTATGGATTAAGTACATTCATAATATTAGGTAGTTGTATAATACAGAAAAATAATTTGTACGTTTCTGTATTAAAATTAGCTGAAAAAACACTCACAGAAATCACAGGCCTAATTCACTTTGTTTTTTGTTTTGTAGGAGACTTACCAATTTCAAAGCCAAAGTACGACGATTTACAAGTTCTTAAGAAGTTTTGTCGACCAGAAGCGCAAAGAAACTTGGAAACCCTGACCTACCAGTAGACGTCTATCTTTGTAGCTATTGCTTTTAACATTATTTTTTAATTACTTACTTATGTTTTGTGCTCTGCTCATAATAAAGTAATGGTTTTCATTGTGCTCTGTGAGTTCTTATTATTTATTGTTGGGAAAAAACAAGCTCAGTCCATGGACCAAGCTCGTTCTATCTCGCAACGTGCCCTTATTTTAACAAATATTTATGCAAAACTAACTCAGGAACTTACTGAAACATGTTTTCTAACTAATTCGTTAAGAAAAAGTTAATTTAAGCATTCTTGTTTTGAGCCTGATAAGATTTAAGCACTTAAAATGCTCTCCTGAAAAATTTGCAAAATGTGACTGAGCCTGTTCTTTCCGGCAGCCCTTCATATGGTGTCGATGGTTAACTACACGATCAAGTTGCCAAGTAGTGTGGAGAGAAAGCTTTAATCTTTCACGGACCGTGGTTTGCGCTGGGCCTGCAAAGCTAACTATCTAAATTCTAACCTGACCATCCGAATAGGGCTGCGTGTTCGTTCCTGAACGCCACCTCCAGGACGTTTTACAGCCGCTGTGTCCGTTTCCAGGGCAATCCACCCCCCATAAATTAGCATTAGCGCCCTCGGATAGAACCCTTCTGTTAGATCAGAAGGTGCATGTTGGACCCGTCCTCAGCCAATGGTCATCCTGAATTAGACAACGTCAAATTGAAACCCTACGGCGGGTAGCAGGCCACACCAGTCATCATTGTACCCGTGGCGGGAGCTCACCTGAAGCTCGGAAAGGGGTGTAATCGCGGGGCGAGAGCCCATGAACTGTTGTACTTCGTAGTGTATGTACGATATTCTATACTTAGTCTGTATGGAAAATAGTCAGTGTATGTACTTCGTCTGTCCATTATGTATCATATTAAAAATAAACGAATGGATATTGTAGTAAGAACCCCACATACTCGTTGAACGAGCGAAGCGAGGTCTCAGTTTTAACTCGACCGTTTGGTATTTGTCTGTCTGTTTGGGTTATGTCTCAAAATAACTTTTGAACGTATTAACTGATTTTCGTAAATTTGGCATGCGTTTCCATATACGTAACCTACAGAAACGCATTGTTTTTGAGATTAATTGTCTCCCCCAAAAGTTAGGGTGGCAGAGAGCAGAAAAGGGAGGGGTCACAATTTAAAAAAATTGCAACATGACGTGGGGTATCAAATTAAGAAGGCTTTTGACTACGATCTGATTTTAGTGTTTAGTTTGGAAATTTCTAAATTTTTGGCGCACCATGCTCTAAAAAGTGTACCAAAATTTCAAACAAAAAATCGTAAAAATCTAAATGGAATATCAAGTTAAAGATAACTTTGACCGCAGTCTGATTATAGTGTTTATTAATGATAAGTATAATACTACTGACTCAGAACACTAAGTTTTTTATTAGTAAAAGTGTAAAATTTTTAGGCTGAACCAGTTTTCGATTATTATAAGCTGCCACTAGGAGCCCTGTCCGTCTTGTTTTTGGTGACGGTGTCGTCGTTTAAAAGATCGATGTTATGTGTGTGCGATGTAATATGTTCGAATAATACATGTGTTTTTGTATAACTATAGATATACAAACATACAAAAACACAAAAACGACATCCTAAACGAACAGACACAATTAAAATCACACGTACTATTCGAACATATCACACCGCGCACACACAACATCGATCTTTCAAACATCGGTCGTCACAAAAAACACGACGGACACCGCTCCTAGTGGCAGCCTCTGACGAAGCTTATAAAACAAAAACTGGTTCAGGGTACAAGTTTTACATTTTTACAATAAAAAACTTAGTGTTCCGAGTCAGTAGTTTTATACTTGTAATTAGTTAATCAACGGACTCGTCATGGACAACAAAATCCCCAAGAATATAGGCTAGTGTTTATGTTTGAAAATTTAAAAATTATGACACCAAAAATGTATGAAAATTTTGAGAATATTGTAAAATTCACGGCGAATATTAGAAGAAAAATAATGATGTTACCCAAATACGAATGTAGCGTCTGCTTTGAACATTTTTATCTTTAAGGGCTCTACGAACTAAAACTAGAATTCAAAATTATTCAGACATTTGCAAAGGGAGTTCTGCAGCTCAGGAAGATGGAAGTTATTAAGTATATAAGAAAGAATGCATTTGGAGAAAGTTGGTTGTGCATGCGAGAGAGCAGCGAGGTGAAGGTTAACGATGTGTGTGTGTGTGTGTGTGTGTGTGTGTGTGTGTGTTGACAACTTGAGTGTCTGTGTTCAACTAGTGAGAAAAGCCTTGGTTGATGTGTAGTAAGCAGGTGAGCAAGTACTGTTATCCGAGGGAGTTACAAATCTTCGAGATATCCACGATTATCGATATTGTATATTTAAAAAAGTCAACACTCATAAATAAGAAAAGCACTCACCACGAAAATAAGGGTGTAGTACTTTTTCTTCTTCTTCTTCTTCTTTTTATCTGGGGTTACAGCCTTTGGTGGACTTTAGCCTCCTCAACAATACTCCTCCATGCTACCCTCTTCTCTGCTCTTTCTCTCCACCCTCTGATTCTCATGTTAGCAAGATCTTCTATTACGCCCAACCATCTCATCCTGGGGCTGCCTCTACGCCTGGTAGTGGATAATCCTCCCTTCAGCATTCTTTTAGGCATTCTTTCCTCAGACATTCTTTCCACATGTCCCAGCCAACGCAGCCTCTGTGATTTGATGAATTTCACTGTCTTTTCCAATAACTCTGTAGTTCATTGTTATTGGATATTGTCCAACTGACTTCTTCTCTTACTGGGTCAAATGACAAATGATTTTAAACCAGTTTTGTCATTCTCTGTCAAATTCCACACCTCAGATCCATATATAACAACTGGTCGCAAAAAAGAATAATATACTTCAAGTTTTATACCTCTTATAACAAGATTGCTTTTAAAGGTGTTAATATTTGGAAAGTAGGCTCTGTTTCCTGCTTGTACCCTTTCTCTTATACTCATCCTAATAAGCGTGCAGTACTGCTTATGTTAAAGAGCGTTAATTTATATAGTGTTACTTTGACTATATCAAAGTTTTGCAAATTTAAACAGTAATCGATTTGTCATTTTCTGTTAATACAGTGTAGCCTACAATACACATATCTGTACTATGTAAAATGTACATTATTACTTTACTGGCTTTTGCACTACGTGGTTGGTGACAATTATAACTTTTTTTTTTCAATTGTAATTATTTATTTTACTTTTAAGTATATAATGCTGGGCGCCAGAGATAATTTGGAATCTCAGGGTGTTGTTAATGACAACTCTTACGTTCAGATGCTAAGTAAAAGATCTTATATTTATCATTTGAATACATACATATATATATATTTATATATATATATTGTAACGTAACAAAGTAAGGTCCCAGACGTTACATAAAAACTTTGTCAATATAAATTAAAACAATACCCAATGTGTACCATAATTAAGGTCAGGAAGTAAACCTTCATATAATAAACATATTAATAATACCTAGTAAGGTTACTAGGTAATAAAATAATAAAAATGTCTATAAACATAAAATATGGAGTGATCAGTGGAAAGTGTAAACAATGAACATAGTGTCCAATGATGTGAATTTACTATAGACAGTTTGAACTAAGAGTAGACTGGTTAATGAGTATTTAATATTTTATAATGATGTACATGTTATTGTATTTTATCATGATGTTTTGTTCTCATGGTATTTATATTATCTTTTGTATGTAACAGGTGTGAAGCAATTGCTTTAAGAAAGTATCAAGTAATTGATACTAATTTCATTCATGTTAACCTGTATAAGAATAACTATTTGTGTACTTACTTTGAGTAATTAATGGAGATATCGTTAGATAATATTTGTAAACTTGGCCAGGACGGCAATAATTGTTAATAAATTGTCAAGGGGTCATTGTAATTATGTTATAAACAGATGAAGGGTTCAATAATAAAATAAATAATAATAAATTGAAATCGTGTACTGGATTTGTTTTGTCTGCGAGAAGTATGTTTTGAGAGAATGCAGTAACGAAGTTAACGCTTGCATGACATTCAACAGAAACACGTGGTTACGAAGTGGCAACATGGCGATGACATCATTGCAAACGTCAATCCCTCTCCCGTAAAAATTTTAGTTTTTTATAAGTATCCTGTCAAAGTACGGTAAAAAACCTGCTTAGATTAGAATTTTATATAATAAGATTTTATAAATAAATTGTAATACCTAGTAACCTTAAAAATTGCATTACCTGACCTTACTAATAGTCAAAAGAACCACATGTACCCTGAGATAAAAAACAAATTAAAAAAATATAATTAAATTTTAACCCATCTAAAACCCGAATTCAATGACGAATCGATTACGTACTGTGTAATCGATATGGTGTATTTGTGGCAAGAGGAAGCATCTGTTTGAATTAAAAAATATATAAAATAAAGAATCCTTCTTGAATTTGACGATTTCTTGTTATTTGTAAAGTAATTAGTGTATTTCGAATAAGTTGTAAGTTACAGAGAAAGGAACGTGAGAAATACAGCAAGCGGAACGACTTAACCTATAATAACTGGCCGATTGGAAATAACAGCGCTCGTCTGCAGACAGCTGGTGAATACGGGAGAATATAAAACTAACTTGCTTTCTCCGCTCTCCTCTCTTGGTTCTCTCGATAGTACATACAGACTAGGCTTGGAAAAATTTATTGAATTACCCAATATATTAACTGGAATAGAGCGTTTTTCTTTTGTAAAGCACTTAATAACTACCTAATACAGAGATATTATCAATAATTGAATAATATAATCCATAAAAAATAATTTTTCTTTATAATTAGATTAAAGTTGATACACGATTTAGATTACAAATTGGCGAACCCAGCAGTGGGGCTTAAGAAATAAACTAAATACGGGAATTATTATAAAATACCTATAAGTATATTTATATTAAAATTACTTGGGTTCAATTAGACGAGAGTTAAGAAGGGAAAAATACATAATCGCATAGATAACAAATTGACGCCGACAACGAAGGGGCTTTAACCATTCTCAAATATAATTAATAACGTAATCACCGGGCGAATAGATTACAAATTGACGCATCCAACGTGGGGCTGAAATTAATATAAACCCGCAACCTTATTTAACTCGAAAGTAATCGAAGACAAAAGATTACAATATATATATATATATATATATATAAATATATAACATATAATATTATCATCATTTCAAATTGACAGGTTCATTACGTCTCACTTACTACTAACTTCTTATCCCTAGTTAATCATTAACAAAGGTTACTAAACATATGAAATATTATTTATGATCAACCAAATATTAATGCACATATGAGATATTCTTTATCATTAATAAAATTTAATTAAACATATGAAATATTATTTATCATTAACAAAGATTAATAACCATATGAAATATTATTTATGATCAACAAAATATTAATGAATTATAAAATCTCCTTCTTTCTCAACATAAATTAACATGAATCAATAACAGAACTTAATATCTAACATTTCCAAAATATCAAATCATCATTCAAATTTTATATTAAATATTTATTCTCCGTACTCCTATTCTAGGTCATAAGATATAACTCTTCAGCATATGAACAACTCGTAGGTTCTTTTAGAATGAAACGGGTTAACTGAGTAGACAAATATATTACATGCAATTGTCTGATTACAACAATTAATGTGATACTGTTACTTGAATTCGATTATCCATTTGCCGTCTCGCTCGTTCCACACTTTGCACATCACAACACAATTTGTATTACTCTGCCTTTATCTTATTCACCACTCTCGCGATAATCATTCTTCTCCGCGTCCTCCGAACTTTGACTTTTCATATGGTCGCGCACATATTAAATAAGACTTCTTCGCACTTGATGCCGCGCACAGAATAAATAATACTACTTGACTGACTGATTCTCCGACTCTTGATACTGACTGTCGATTGACGATTGTCTAATTTACTGAACGACTGAGTAATTAACTAACTAACTAGCTGACTAACTCTAACTGTTGCGACTGTCTCTTTTGATTTCACTGACTGACTCTAACTGATTGCGACTGTCTCTTTTGATTTCACTGACTGACTCTAACTAATGGCGACTGTCTCTTTTGATTTCACTGACTGACTCCCATAAGTTCCTGGATCAGTTACTTTTGTATTTTCACCTAAACTTCCCTGACTGCTGCTACTCTTAAAATTACCATCATTGGCTGAAATTCGAACGTGTTGCCGGTAAGTTTGAAATTGTCCAGTAACCACTCGAAATAACTTCGCGCGCAGAGGTGTCGCTTTTTATGATTGGTAAGAGCTTATAGACGCGCACTTTTTGCCGCGAGACCGTTTTCTCGTTAAAAAGAGAAATCTGCGTTCTCCACCACCCTCGTTTATGACGTTTCACTCATTGTATTTGAAGGCCGAAATCACCCTAAATCTAACGGTACTGCACATTTTTTGCTGTTTTTAGCAAACAAAGCGTTTTATATCTTTACGACATAGAGAGTTGTACTTACAATACAATTTTACACTGGGTCGGCGTCAATGTGTCGCCTCGCCCATACACACCTCTCTACTTATATAACGAATACTCGGTATAATTCTCCTCTATTTGCTTATTTATTAATATTACTAAAATTAATATTAATAATCTATATCGAAATATGTAATTGATATTAGTATGTTTTACTATACAACTAGCTGTAACCGATAGTGTTACGTTACATTGTCCTCCAAAATGATTTGTTCATATTTATTATCAGAATTATGATAAATGCTTTTGTATGCCTCTAATCTTTAATGACATATATATATATATATATATATATATATACATATATATATAATCAGTTTATCCATCATTAGCTAAACATGCAAGTTCTGACCAGAGAAGTTCATCTTTTTGAGACCCCATATATAAAAGTTACGAGTAAGCTTAGACATTTTATTCTTACATATTCGTAATCAGCATAAAAAACCGTAAAAATATATATCCGTTTCAAGATAGTTTGTTGAAAAAAGTTGAATAATAATTACCCTGTTAACTTTATCGTTACAAACCACTCACACGTTTAAAAAAATGCATTACTATTTTATCACGGATATCGGTTTAGCTTTTACTGATGAAAAATATGCACAGTGTTGCCACAAAATGTATATAAAGTCACGAAGGTCACAACGTTGCCAAGTCTACTGAACGTAAGCAATTCCTGCAGCTGCTGTGTCTCGGCTGTGTATTCCAGTCGCCTACGTTTAATTCCTGTATACGATCTTAGTTATTTTTAATTTCAGTACCGTAGTAAAAATAATCTTTGAAAGACGTAATCAACTATTTTTCAACGCTGTTATTAAAAAGTGGGTTAATCATTCAATGACAGAAAACATATAAGGTATAAAATGTTGTGATCACTTTATTCACACGTTCTTTTCTTGACACGTAAATAACTATATACTAAATAAAGATATAATAAGTATATCTTCATTGTACATTAGTAGTAAACCAATAGAAACGTCTAAAAAAACACGTTCTTCTTCTGTGTATCTTCTGTAATTGTTAATTATATTAATTGAGATTTTGGCTACTTATAGAGATTTAATTACTGAACACAATGCAGTTTTCAGAATTGCTGTATATTTATTGGTTTTGAAGTTATCGCAGGTTGAACTGCAAAAATGGATCGACTAAAACTTACTCATCTGCCGCGTGTTTCACTGACGAAAGTAGAGCGAGATAGTTGCTATTATACCCTCTCTGTCTAGCGTACGGCGCAGCGCACAGTGTCCTTTTCAATACATTATATTTAATGTATCTTTTAAATGTCAATAAATTTCAATGTAGATAATGTAGAATGTAGAAAATGTAGATAAAGAAAATGATTATGATATTGATTAAAATTATAATAATTGGAAGCTTGTTTCAAATATATTATACTACATAGAAATGTTTATACACGCACTCATGCGCGCACGCGTGTGCACGTACGCGCACCCACCCACGCAGGCATATTATATATATATATAAAATTTGTGATGTTTTCAATTTGTTTCTTCTGCAAGTAGTATAATTTCGTATATTCTTTTTAACACCTGACGCACGTTTCACTGAAAAATATCAGTATCATCTGAGGTTTCTAAGTAAATTAATAACAATCGAAATAATTCTATTAATATAAAATTAACGAATAATAAAAAATTCCGACTTAATTTTACATCTTGTGCCATTTTGTCAATGTTATATGTGGACAGACTTGCTTACTTTTCTATTAAATGTAGAAATAGATTTTACCATTATTTTTTGCCGCAAACCATTTAATCTTGTTGTTTAATCCTTTTTCTATATGAATAGCTCATTACAATTATTGTTAATATTTCGTGTAAACAGCAGAGAGATGCTAAGTAGGACATTGTCTCAGGTAAGATTGCATGGTAAATCAAGACTCGCGCGTATTTCTTCCACCAGTCGGACGTCACGCGGCAAAAACAGCTGATCGCTAGGTTAGCGCGGGAAGCCGGAATGGCCCCCCCTGTGTTGTGGCTATTCAGCGCTAACACCACAAGATTTCTCATTCCCGTCAACATGAGTACCTACTCAAGGTCAAATAACATTCTTAATGTTGTAATGACAGACGTGTACGTTTACAAAACACTGTTTTGGCTGACACATATATACACATCTACGTCTGAATTCGCAACCTCTTATTTATCAGCTGGCCGGTTTTACGTTTCCACCAAACGTGTTCCAGAAAATCATATTAAAATAATATGAATATTTTATAGTAAAAACATAATAAAAATAATAATAATATACAATTTAAAAAGTTAATACACTACCTCTTGCTTATCCTAAGTTTTGTGCCGTATCACTTTTCCAAGGATTCATAAAATTGTTATCTCGAATGATACATGGATCTTGTAGAGCTCGTATCGTATCCTAATGTTCCTTGCATGATTGATGGAATATGTACACATAATAACCGAGCAACATTTTACGTTAAACTATTGAAAATAACAATGGTTTTCCAAAGTACCGGAGACGAGATGACGGAATTGTTGAACTAAAAGGAATACCGTATATCATTTGATAATCGTGATTCGTTCAATACAATCGCTTCCTAATTCTACAGTACAATGCTCACATCAATATTGAAAACCAATAAATACATGTATAAATAGGCTTACCATACGTCCCGGTTTTACCGGGATTGTCCCGGTTTGACGACCTGATCCCGGGGTCCCTGCCAGTTTGTCAATTGTCCCGGTTTGAAAATTGACGAGAGTAGTTTCCGTCCGGGCGAAGACGTTGTGCAAGCTAAGCTCCCGATTTTTGGTTAAATCAATAGAAAAGAGAGTTTGAAAGATTAAAAGTAATTTTTCATGAATGGAAAATTCAAAAGCTGCAGTAGTGACTTTGCACGAGTATACACATTCAAATGACTTAGGGAGCACAAAAATCCTAATGTGTGCTACACTTGCTTTCCTTCGAAAAGATGTAGAATGTGGCTGGTAGTATATCCATGGTCAAGTTCCAGAGGAAGAGAAACTCGATTAATTCTTTAATTGTTTCGTAGAACAATAGCTAGACAATGATTAGTGCCACAGGAGTTACGGAACTGCTACTTCCGACGTCATACAATGAATAATACCGTACAAGCACGCATCAGAAACTAAACAGCCACGTTGGAAGACCACATCCAAGAATAAAAAACATTATCAAATGTTTATAATCTGAGGCAGAGAAATGTATTCAGAACACGATGTAACGATGGAGTGAAATTTTTAAGCTATGAAAAGGACGAAAAAGTATACTGAATTGGATAAACTAAAAGATATGAAAAAGATTCTGAAGTTGGGATGTTTCTCAAGATCACGTCGTCCGTTCTACAAGTTGACTAATAAAAATAAATAAAAAATAACCTTCCTTTTTAACTTAGAGAGAGAGAGAGAGAGAGAGAGAGAGAGAGAGTGAGGGAGCGGCTATGCAAGTGTGTGTGTGTGTGTGTGAGTTTTATAAAAATTGTAACTTGGTAAACGTAGTTGGTAACAAAAAATACATTTAACGAATTATAAAAACATAAACACAATACAGGGTGGATGTACATACATCGTTGTTTGTGTGTTCGCAAGTGGGATGTACTCTCACGTATCAAAAATTAATTACGTGTCTTATCTACTTGAGTGTTCGCAAGTGAAACGAGTTGCAAGTGCCACTGTTCGTAAGTGGGAGCACACCATCGTCGGCCGGATACGAAAAGCAGATTAATTTACCTGGTTTCTTCGAGACAAAAGCATCAACATGAATCAAAAAATTTAACTTGCAACCATTATTTTAGTAAAACGTAGATGATTGTGGGTATCATAGCTTAGGCTTTTAGAGCATAGGCTTGTACATTTATCTAGGATTTACATTATGTAGCTGATGATAGAAGTTCAAATGCGAGTTCCTGGTCCCTAAAAACATGGGTATCTCAGCTGGGAGAGTGAACTCCAAGACAAAATACTGATCCTTCAAATGTGTGCGTGTCGGGTAGGTATAGGCCTACTCTGGGCTCCTTAAAAAAGCTACTGCTAAAATAACAGTGATTTGTTCTAATTTTGTTTGCTACATAATAAGGTGACGCCGTATAACATTAAAATTTGGGTTTGGCAAAGATTATCAGAATTGGCACATTCAACAATTAAAAGTTTTGTACGAATGAGCAGAAAATAATGGTATTTAAAAGGAACTATAAAGACATATCTTATGGTCATAAACAAACCGTAGAAGAAATTACTATTGTAATCAGTATAGTCATATTTGGACAGGTGTAGAAAAATATGGAGAAGCCTGTACAGGTGTGTCGGTGCTGATGGGAACACACATAAAAACGTTTGTATGAGATTAAACGTATGTATCCAAGATAAATACCGTTTTATCTACAACAGGTGGCTTCGAAATATGAATTTGGGGATTTCCCTTTTATTTAGGGGGAATTGTTATAAGGTAAATACAGTACAACCTGTCACATACGGACCTGTGATATCCGGAACCTTCCATATCCGGACGTATCTCCAAACTAATTTTTGCAATTCTGTAATTGTTAATTATATTAATTGAGATTTTGGCTACTTATAGAGATTTAATTACTGAACACAATGCAGTTTTCAGAATTGCTGTATATTTATTGGTTTTGAAGTTATCGCAGGTTGAACTGCAAAAATGAATCGACTAAAATTTACTCATCCGCCGCGTGTTTCACTGACGAAAGTAGAGCGAGATAGTTGCTATTATACCCTCTCTGTCTAGCGTACGGCGCAGCGCACAGTCTCCCTTTATGTACATAAATATGTAGGAAAAATAAGGAAAATATGTAGCTAAATATGTAATATTTAAGAAATATGTAGTATTAAAATACTTTCACATCAACAATATAATTTACATTTTACGAGAACATAACAGTGCCCTCTTTGAAAGGTTTTGAAAATAATAGGTACTTCATTTTAAACTTTTTAAAATCACTTTCAAAACATGCAAATATATTTTGAGCAAAGTCAATGTAATCCATAAAATACTAATCAAGTTCGGGGCTGACACTAATCACCAGTTAGATTACCACTTCTGTTACAGAAAATAAGTTAACCCTCAGAATACACAGTATCTGAAAGTTCAACTCTTTGTTGAAGAGTTTACAATAAGACAGCATGCATAAGAAATGAATTACTTTTCAATTGTTTATTGTACTTTAGAAAATTTATGAAAACATATTTTAGAAAACAGTATTAAAAAAGAAACCTTGATATTATAAAATTAACAACAACAAAGTATTTTACCTATGGATTTCTGTAGTATAGGACATGAGTATAAAGTAAAAAATTGAGAATTATTAACTATTTAACAAAGTATTTTACTAGGAGAGTTGAAATTACTATAAAATTAAAGGTAGATTTTTGACTTGAAAATCTACATTGTATATATATATATAAAACTCTACTATAACTCTGCATAAGAATAAAGTGTCCATGTAAGTTTTTTTTTCCACTGTTTAGTTGCACAATTAATTATTAAATACTTTTCTATATTGTCTCTTGACATGGACTGTCTTCGGTCTGAGAGTATGTTTTTATATATAGAAAAGGATCTCTCGACATCACATGTCGTCACCGGCGCATGTTTATATAGAGGAATCGTACTTGGAAGAATATTCTCAATCGATTCTACAGTTTCGCCGTTACATATGCGATAAATGGTATGTAAAGTTGAGTAACCAGGGTTTCTATTCAGCACAGCATTTAATTTAGTAGAAACTTTGTCACCGACTTCACCCTGCACAGCATTTAACTTGTTAACTGTTTCTTCAACTATTCCTATGGCCTCTTGGAGAGTCAGACCTGCAGTCTCCAGTTTCTTGATACAACTGAAATGCGTTTTGATGTACGAAACTGAACATATCACCTTAGAGTTGTTGAATGCAGACAAGGATTCGCTCGCTGACACTGCAGAATCGGGAGATAATGTTTCCACCACATACTTCACAGCTTCAAAGTTGTCACTGTAGAAATTTACGGCTTCGATCCAGGTTCCCCATCTTGTAATTACGGGTTCTGGAGGCAGAGGTGTGACAGGTAGCCTTTGTTTGTAGCACTGGATACGGTAAGGAGCTTTCAAGAACACCTTTTTTGTTGCTGATATTAATGTATTTACTTCGGGGAAAAGGTCTCTGACAGTTTCAGCTACTCGATGCAATCCATGAGCCAGGCATGTAACATGTAGTAGGTTGGGGTAAAACACATTTAGAGAATTACCTGCTTTTAACATGTATGCTGCTGCATCTGTATACAACAGCAGTACCTTCTCTTCTTTAACACCATTTGGCCATAACAAACTTGGCAAAATACAGCTTTATCGTCAGTTGTAAAAGCACTGTCAATCTGTACCCATGATTTTAACTTAGATGACAAAGATGATGCGGTCGGTGCCATGACAAAACAAGGATATTTGTATTTAAAACTCTTGAGAACTTGCGTTGAACAATACCGCACAATATATTATTTAAGACGTCTTTTGTCCAACAACGAGAATCCGCCAAGGCAAGAAACAAGCAAGCGCAGAAGTGTAGACGAAAGACAAAACACTGACTTGACAATAACTTCAACACACCACACTGCACGCCAGATTGTTATTTACGTGTAGGCTTACACTCCGAGAGCGTCGATAATACTGGCGTCAAAAATCACATTGTTCCCTACAATAGCATAGAGTTATATAGATATTTGTTTGTTTAGGTAGATGGAATCCGTTGCGAGAATTGCAAGATCTGCGAAGAGTATTTATTTACCGCGGACAGCACGTTCTTTCCCCACCGAGCCCGCTGAACGTGCGAACAAAACGTAAATGAGTGGGGCCGCGCATACCATTCTCATCTAACATCCCGTGCAAAATGCCTTACTTGTCGCTTGAGCTCGTAAAAAATTTTACTTCTTGAAAGTAGAATCTATGTGTGCAATTGCAACAGATGCAATATTTTGCCTTTTCTTGTAATAAATTTAATTGGACCTGATTCTGATTAATTGCACATTTGCGCATCTGAGTAATGTTGTTATAGGCCTAACTATTTTTTGCCATTTCAATTTTCAAATTGAAGTAAAGTATAGTAAAATATGTAGAAATATGTAAGATGGAGTGAAATATGTAATATGAACAAAATATGTAAAAATATGTAAAATTAAACTCGCGGATAAGACACCTATTGGTATGGTTCGCCGATATCTGGCTTTTCCGTGTAAATGTGCACTCAGCATTCAAATATGTAATTACATAAAAATCCGGGCCTTAATCATCACCTACACCTGCATAAATATGAATGTAGGGGCTACTCATTACAGTATTCACTTCCCCTTCCTTTGTATTTTGATTTGACAGCATTACAGGATGTTTACACTACCTTGTAAGCACGTATGTTTCCCCTTCTGTTTTGTCCAATATACAGTAGATTTGATAGAAATTTTAAATGAAGAAGGAAACTGCTACTTGGTAAATTAATATGTATTGTGCTTTTAAAAGGAAAAGAGAGATAGCTACCGTTTTTCTAATTCTATCAGTAGGATAGAAAACAGATATAATATAAAATGTATGAGACCCCATTAATATTAAGTATTTATCTCTAAATCACCAGTCGATTGTCTCAAAATAATGCGAAAAATTGCGAAAGAAACTACCGTGTAGTTATTTTTATCTCGCAAGGGTGTGTACGATGAACTATAGAAAAGAAACTTGTAGATAAAAGTTTTTAAACAATGCCGTTTGGTTGCTAATCCCCGACCTTATAACTTTTTTATATACTTGCTTTTGTATAGAAAAGTCTTATGAAGTGAAAAGAAATTAGTAAAAGAGAATGGAAAATTCCAGGGTGAGGAAGAATATTTAACGTTACGAATTATAAAACGAAGGAGATATTACAGCTGCAATAAAGAGCAGGCAACGAATTATATCAAGGGCTCAAGAGAGAAGTAACGCAACGGAAGGCTGATTGGAATTCCTCAACTTAAATGTGAAGGAGGTATTGTATAATATTAATACTACCTGTAACTACCGCAGACCTTCCTTTGTCATAAACCGTCTCCTCACCATTCCCGATGGACCTCCTCCCAGAAACCCCCGCCAACGGAGAAATAGAAATGATTAAGTCTCTTCGTCATACTTACTACACCTGGCTTCCTTATTGATAACTTAACATCTTAAATTTTCCTATCTACCTATCCGGTCTTTATCCCTCTCCTTTGTGCCTCCCCGCCTTACCTTGACGCCTCTCTGACACCTCCCTCCAGCTTTGGCGTCCTGCGTTACTCGACTTCGTCTTGGCTGTCGTTTGACTTATACTTTTATTATGGCTCTACCATCACCCATTTGGCTCTGCACACTACGTAAACACACAAATACACATCCATACACTACACTCTATCCTGAATGCCTCCACCTACTTCGCCACCGGTCCGCGCTGCGCTGGCGTGCGACTCCTCTAAATCTCCAATCGGCAGAAGGGTGCTTGCCCCAGATCAGCCTGAGTCTTACCCTCTGAGACAAGTCTCAGACAACGCAAAAAAAGGTATAATATTATAGCCTACTGTCTACTATGACTGTGAGACGCGAATATGACAGCAGATACGCAAGAATGTAGGAGGCTACAGAAGAATAAAGGAACGGTCCAACTTCGGATATTATGGCTTAAGTAATCATATTAGAAAGGATTATTACAATTTATTTTATACACCACACAATATATGTGATAATTTTAATTTTTTATTTATCTATAAATTTTGAAACGAATTAAGACCTGTATTAACATCAATCGTTGTGTATATAATTCTTTTCACTCAGACTTTTCACAAAGTTTAGTGATATATTAAAACCATGTGTAAGATAATCAATTTTTGTGAAACCTATAATATACCCATTAAATAGTGTAGACTAGACAAGTATGATAGTAGCTTAATACAGTCTTTTTTCCGGGATGAAAGGGAAATTATAATATTGTGCGCTTAAGAATGAAACTTTTTTTGTTACTAGACCAACGTTTATGAAAATCTATTTGGCTTCATTTCTCAGATTGTAATAAAATTGGAATCAATTATAGCCTATATCAAATTAAAAATTTTTGCCAAAATTATTTGTTACTAACCAAGTTTACTTTATTTTCTTAACCGATGGATTTTTGCATATCAAATTCCGTTTATTAGACATCGATTTTTCAATATAAAATTGGTCTCTAGATTACTGATTTGCGTTAATGCGTCCAAGAAAAATAGTAGTTTGATAAACCTTATTACTAAGTTTTAATGTTTGTTTACATACGGCGTTTTCAAGAAACTGTAACAGTGTTAGAATAAATAGGCCTACTAAAAAATTTGATTACATACCTGCACCTAGTTTCGTATACAGAAGCAGTGTAAAAAGTATTTTGTAAAGCTTTCTTACAAAATTATAACATAACTGAAGCCCAAATGATGTTTAAGATTTTGCACGTTAAGTCATATGAAGTTTACTTAAGAACCTGTTACGTTCAGACTTCCTGAGATACAGTTATTGAGAAGAACAAGAGTAACAGAAAGAAAGAGAGTAGTGAGAGAGAGGTCAAAGTACATGATGTTTACTACAGTTGGCTACTTATAAGGAACTTGAAAATAATTAAACTTATTGTAATGTAGAAAGTTAACGAAACATGAACCAAAAGCGAGGATTATGTGCAGCAGACTCAAGAGTTTTATTAACAGGATCCAAACAGCCTTTGGTGAAACGATTATTACGTTAAATAATTTATTCGCAATTAAGAAGTGGTACATTTTGAAGAAAGGAAAAAACCGAGGATGAGGAACTTATAAGTTGCTATTAAAATATGTAACTTACCTTTTGGATACCTAATTATTTTACAAGCAAGTTACGGAAACTATAAAAAAAAATTAATTCTTAATACATAAGCCTTCACGTATTATTTCAAAAAAATTAGATTACTGCTCACTGTGATATACGAAAAGCAAAAATATAATTAATGTAACATTACAACTCTGTAAGATATAAACTCTTCTGCTTCTGCAGGTTGTTATTTATATTATTGGTACTTGTAGAAATTTTTATTAATCAGAATGGTGAATAAATTTCCAACGGATGGGAGTCAACTTGAAACATGTTGCTTCGGTACTACTGTATACCAATAACTGCATAACTATATTCTTACAAATGATATTCGGTATGAATGAGAATAATTAAAAATTCGTAATTCTCTCTCCCCCGTCTCTCTTCTCCCCCTCACTCTTTCTCTGTCAATTTTCCCCATCTACCTCACTAATAGGGGCAAACCTCACTACTACCTTTAATTAAACATGACTACCTCACTATTAATTTCCTTTTATTTTCATTAAGTTAGCACGGCAGGTCCTTCTGCGACTGCACCCAAAGCGCGCCTCTTTAAGTGTTTGTTGAAATGTTACACTGCTACAAACAGATTACTCAAGTTTGAATGTGTAGTCTGTACAAACACAATGAATGATTAAACAAACAGATACAAACAAACAGTGAAGGATTGTGTGTAACACTGAAATTGTTGACAAAATGAAGAAACTGTACGAGTTGGCGCGCGTGCGTGTGCGCGCGCGCGAGAGAGAGAGTGAGTGAGTGAGTGAGAGGACTGAAAGAGAGAACATGGGCAGAGGTAAAAAAAATCTGTCGCATTAAATTCACGCCAACAACATTCTTAATGTCGTAATGACACAACAGTCTTTGTTTACAAAAATTATTACGATTGTCACGACACAAATATACAGATCTAATGTGTGTTGGCAGGCTGACGCGTTCGTACTACCAATTCATTCGAAGTCTGTATTCACTCCTGTCTGTATTAAAATAATACAAAAATGTTGTTTTATATAGTACGGGACACAGCATTGTAAGCTTCGAGGTGATGCAATAGTAACTGCGGTATTGCCATGTCGCTTCACTCACACTCACGGGCGCGTTACACTACGAAGCCAAACAAACAACGTCAGCGCATTCTCATACAATAGAGATAACAAACACACACACACACACACACACACACACACACACACACACCTCACGCTTCTACATCGGTGAGCTACTACGATCAAAGAGAATACGTCAGCGCATTATCGTACAATAAAGATAACACACACACACACACACACCACAAGTCCTCTTCTTTCCACTGTTTTTTTCTTTCTTTATATAATTTTTGTGTTGTTTTCAATTTTGTAAGTAATTATTTTCTTTATTCTTTAGTAATATGACAATTCTCTTTACATTTTATTTGTTTTTAAAACAAGCGTTACATTATGTTATTTAATGAAAAACTTCATTTTTAAAAATTTAGTAAAGAAAAATTATACACATTATAATAAAAAATATACACAAAAATTTAAGCATTATAATTATTTTAAAATTCTTTCAATCAGGACTGGATTCGCTATCTTCTGAACTTTCTTCTGTCACTGCAATCACCATACGTTCTATAGCCAAATCTCTAGGGCATTCTTTCTGGTAATCGTCCCTTTGAAGCTCTTCGGAATGTTGGACGCATTTTCTCCAGTCTTCAACCGTTACTTTAGCTATCGCTTCGTCCATCAGTCTTTCAAGGTCGACCATTTTAAAAGTATTATTTCGATCGGCCACATATCCTTTCACCTGTGCCCACACCAACTCAATTGGGTTGTAATGTGCATGATAAGGTGGAAGGCGTACAACCTCATGACCCATTTCGTAGGCTATTTGATCAATTTCATATATTTTCAGCGCATTTTTTATTTCGTTTTTGTTTAGCAATTGAGCCCTCGTATCTTGCATAGAAAATTCAATTTTATGATTTCTCAACCATTCTTGAATTTCCAATTTCCTCCAGTTTGATTTAGGAGCTTTCTCACCAATCCCTTCAGTTTATAACTTACTGCTTACATGTCGGAGTCATGTGATAGTATGAAACTTTTATTGAGCAGAATTCAGTATGACGGATATTCGTGGCATACCTACGGAGATGTGAAAGTAACGTAGTTATACTTCGATTGCAGCTTGGATTCACTAAAGTCTGTTGCCTTCTGTACGAGCGGGTAAATTCTATGCAGGAATGGGAAAATTATTATGTAAAAAAAAGCAGTGATCATTAAAGACAGAGGCACTGAGTGTAGGAGATCAGACCGTTGTAGGTCAAGTACTAGTAAAACCTGGAAAAGCTTATCGTTCACTACTACATATTAAGTAGGTTTAATGAAAATTATGTAAATGGAACGGATGTAATTTCGAAACTGTTAATTTCCTTCAAGTGTGTACTAAAGTAAAGAATGTTACAATTTATAAGTTGGTAATTACACCAGGTAATGCTAACAACCAGTAGCCTACTGATTCGAATGTGTGTGTGAAGAGGGCTTTTGAGTCGATAATAACGCTATTACCTACTTGACACAGAAATTCCCGTGTCACCTGCATTTTGTATTATGCAAACGTTCGGAGGATGTAAATTTTTCAACAACATTGTTGGAGTGCCAACCTTTAGAATGAACCGTTGTGGCGGAATGCAAGATTGATTTAAAGAATTCAAAAATTCTTGGAGATAGTACACTATATTTTCAATATTAAATACGGTGTTAATAGATTCTTCGGACTTTTTATTATCCCCAGAAAATTTTTCCAAACTTGTATCATTATTTTCCTTCACAAATTCAATTCTTTGGGAATAACCACTTGTAATTTTTATCAAGTAAACACTTGACGTTTTGCACAGAATTTAGCAATTAATACAGTGTTGTACTATTTACTATGTCCCAGTTTTTCGTCAATTTCTGTGAAGCTATCGTCATTAGGAACACTACCGTCACCGAGGTGCAGTAAGTTTGTAGAAAAATCACCATCTCCTCCTCCTCCTAAATGGGCTCTCATATTGCTTTGCAAATTTAGTCTGAATAGCATTCCACATCGCCGAGGACTTTAAACACACTGAGACAATATCAGCGCGGGTTCCTCTTGCAGTTACCGGTAATCTCTAGCGAGAATCCTCTGAAATAACAAATGTTACGCTACCCACTAATTTGTTACAATTTCTTAAGTCTTGGAGAGTTTGATTGACCGTTTCTATACAGTCCACAAATCGCCTTCGTTTTACCGTTCATGATTAGTTTCCGTTTTGATCGCTCTTTCTTTTGTCATGCCTCCTCTTCAATACGAATTGCTTTTTTAATAGGAGTCAGTGAGAATACTTGACTTTTTCTTCTTGGCGCATTTCTATTTTATTTTTGCAGTCGCTTTCGGATAAGGGCGAATTTATTCTGGTGTCAATTGTGATAAGGTATTAGCAGATGTCTCGTTTATTTCCGACGTGGGAGGTCCGGCTACTGTGGTCTCTTGACAATCTTTTGTTGGTGTTAATCTTCCTTCATAATTACTTTTGTCTCCTATCTCTCTGTCAATTACAGGTGAACACAGAAACTCTTCGATACTGAATATATTTTCATTTAATGGCCAAATTCCAGTTGAACTAAAACCTGCTGTCAGTTAGATGGTGTAGCTGCCTTTGAAAGAGCATCTTTTGCTAGCCCAGGTATGTCATGGTTTTACCTGGGTTTATTGTCATCCAGCTCTCAGCGGCTGCACCGAAACAGGCCATATAAACACTTGTCTAATGGCTGAAGTCAGATTGTAACGGGTATGAGGTATAAACTGTTTCATAAATAGTAAAAAAAGAGAGGCTGTAATTTATCTTGATGGATGTGCTACTCCAATACAACCTGCTGGTCCATAAATAATCAAAGTGATATCTACATAACACTCTGTGGATATAACGATAAGTGGTGGTTTCCAGCTGCCATCTATGAAAATACCACTGGTTTCACCCTTTTCCAAAGGGGTAACCCTGCTGACTTGTTTATTTCCCTTCAAACTGACAACTTTGTTAGGACAGTGCACTGTCGTTATGCTGCCTGGTTTCCTTCACATTCCAAATATTGTGACAGTAAAAATGAAGGCGACTTATCACAGAATTCCAATATTGAAGAAAGTTTTATGTTATGTTTATTAAAACTAAATGCTATTGCAAAACTTGTTGCTTCAGCCTCTCTAAAAGACAACCTTGAATGTCGCTGCATGAAGCCAGTAAAACAATCTTTTACCGGCCCAGTTCACCAGAAAATCGACATTATTTGCAAACAAGTATTCGGAGGCTAACATACGAATATTCTTAGGGTACAAACCATAATAACTAACAGAATAGTGCAGATCATAACACAGAAATCTGATTTTTCTTTTTGTTCTTTCCTAAATACAAGTTGTGGAAAACGCCGAGTCTTTGTAGGGTTTGTGAGCACATCGCCCCAGAAAGTTTTTCACTTGTACGTTTGAACCAAATATGAAAAAAAGAAAACAGAACAAAATGTTTTACTTACATTGTACCAACATACCACTTTCCTTCTGGTGAAATTGAAGGTACACCTTTAATTTTAAAATTAGGAATTGATATTAGAAATAACCACTAATTACCAATAGTAAAGACTGTAAAAGATAAACAATATGTAATCTAATAATAACCAATAGATATACCAGTACTACATAAAGTCAAATAAATCAAATGTAATACAGAAACACAAAACCGACAATAATCCATTGTTGTATATTATAACTATATGCTTGCCATAGAATGGATGCATGACGAACAAAATTACTTGTAAACTTATCATAAAAGAGTAGGAACTAAACCAACAACATTGAATGAGGCAGAATACTATTCGAATAAGTAAATTCAAGGATTATAGCCACCCAAATACTAATAATAACCATAATAATAAATAAACCATGTTGACAGCTAGATGCAAGTAATCTTGGTTACTTTAAACCAAAGCAATTTTCAGTATAAATGCAGAATGAACTACTGCACAATAATAACAGTGCTATCAAAACAATGATGAGATATTCAAGCAATAACGAGAATAATTTGATAGGATTACAACCCATATAAAAAGGTAACTTCCTAAAGTATAGTAAACTCACTTAACAAACTATAGTTAAGGTAATAAAACCACAAGATGAAGAAAAAGTACACTATCAGAAGTGACAATGACCAATGCAGTATGCATAGGCCATAATAAAATGTTATTAACTATTAATATTATAATAATATTAAGTATCATGTACATGTTGTGTTTATGTTAGTGTCTATACAGGAAAGTACAGAGCAACTCACCGCAGCTAATAATAGAAGAGTCAACGCAACTTCTTCAGAATCGAACTCATGAAATGGAACAAAAAACATTCTAAACTATTTAAACAAAATTAATAAACGATGTCAAAGAGTAAGTAAACCGATTTATTCATATCGGATTCAATAATAGATTGAATTGGGTAGAATAAATCAATAAACCAAAAATGAATAATAAAAACCAAAACGTTAAGAATAATAATAAAACAGACAATCTCGTCGTGCTAAAATGTTCATACACACTTTTTAAGAGAAAATTACTTAAAACTTCGAATCTAACAAGAAAAATATTGTGTCGAGTATTCATAATGCAAACCCTTAGATATCAAATATGAAATGAAAATATAAGTACCAAGTAAAATGTATATTCTATAGCCGGCAGAATAAGGGAAGGACAAATAAAATAGAGGCAGGATATCAAGAGAATGGAAAACATGGGACTACCTAAACAAGTAATAAGATACAGACCTCAGGGAAGACGAGATATAGGTAGGGCAAGGAAAAGAGATGCCTTCAGTGAAGGCAAAACAGGCTGTAATCCTATACGTTGACATGGAGAAGATTCCTAATACTTAATAGCACACTTAAGAACAAAATATTGGTATGGAGAATCATACACGACTTCCATGTTCTAAGATTTATATTTAAAATCATTTTCGAAATGAAATATTTCCATTGAAACTACTTCTTTCTACTTACTGCTTCAGCCACTTACTGTGGGCACTAACGTATACCACCTCACGTTATCGCACTTGATTTTCACTGATGATGGAAGTCGATGGCACTGGCGAAACGTCTGGTTTTGCAGAAAACATTGGTCTACGGCCAAACAGGCCAGGAAGGAATTTTAAAAACAAACTGCTTCTTTGTTGTCAATAACGTAGTACATATATACAAAAAATTATCAGGTAAACTATTACGTTACAACAAAAAAATGTTTCAGGTAAACTACCCTTTCCCCGTAACCGATCTTCACCAAAATCAATAGGCCTTGAGTCCTCTATAACTCGGGCACATATGTAAAAAAATATCTGATTCTGTTTGAATTTACGGCAGTTATCGTTCGTCATGAAAAAATTTCTCTTGTTACAACATAAAATATTGCAGGTAAACTACCCCTTTATCTTAACCGATCTTCACAAAAAACAATAGGTCTTGAATACCCTACAATTCAGGGCTGTATGCAAAAAATTATTTGATTCTGTTTGAATTTGCGGCTCTTATCGTTTGCCATAAAAAATCTAGACAGACACACAGACACTTTTCGATAAATTACTTTTTTTCATGTTTTGAGGGTAGTATAATCAGAATCTGCAAAAATCTCTAACACGATTTTTTTTGCCATCACCATACTTCCATTTCCTTATGGAACATGAAAGTAAAATCAAAGTAAAATTCTGATGGCAACAAAAATCAAATATTCTATCAAAAATTGGGGATATACATTTTTGGTAGGTATTTGGTAGGCCTACTTGCATTGCACAAGGAATGTGTTATTTTCAATAGGTTATTGATAAAAAAAGACTTACAAGTACATTGATTTTTATTACAAAATTTATACAAAACAGTTTCAATTCTAAGGTATCAATAATTAATAATTATTAAGGATAATGAACAAATTATTTCTTCATAGAAGATACATAAAAACATTGCAAAAATAATACATATCAGACAAATATTATTACAACAAAAATACCACACAGACATTTGGGCTTTGTTACTTTATCAGTAACTATAAGATTACATTCATAAAGTACATAGAATATTTATTTACAAGAACATAATTACAAAAAGTGAAAACACCTTTGATGAAATAAACATTTTATTTATTACATCAAACATAACTAAACTCAGATGACAATATAAATGAACTAAATATAGGTTTTTCTGCGAGGGAGTGTAGGATTGATTAGGGGTTCAATTAGTTGAAATTATTTAAATAAAAAAAGCATAAACTATAAATAGAAAAACTAGACTGGTATGTTTACAACAAAATGAAAACTTCAAGTTACATTTAAGAGATATTCCGTGTCAAATCAACAAGTGCTACAACCTGACCCTCTTAGATTTATTTGAAATTAAGTATGCATGTAGTATTCATAAATAGTAACACAAATCAATTTTTTCACATTTTTCTGGCGAAAGGTTACTGAGTAATGGGTGCTCAAAAATGAAAAAAATAAATAAAATTTTTGACTTGCGCAACAATATTGATTTGTTCACAACTTGTGTTCTAATTAAGATGTGTTCTAATAACAATGACATCGAGTTCATTTGAAAGCTCTTTTAAAGGGCTTTCATATGATATAAAACATAATTAGTTGAAAATATATATATTTTTTATAAACACATCATTATTGCATTTACTGAATTTTGAAAAACTGTATTTTTAAAATTCTCAAAAAAATATATGTGAAAGATATTGTTTTCCTCTACATATTCTGAAAATTTCAACTTGGGATGAGCATGGGATCACTATCAAAAGTAATTTTATGTTTATCACGATTCTGTAAAACGTCATTCAGATCGGTGAATTATTATTATTTTTATTTTCCTACCCGTGACAATTTTTCAGAATCATAGTTGGATTTATTACTTGGCCTACAAAATTGTACTTTTCTTTCATACAAATAACTGTGTTTTAAAGCTTAGCACTAGCTAAATTAATAGCTCAAAATTAATAAATTGACCTACATATCTAAAATATATATCTTAATACAGTGATCCAGGTTTTCCGTGTACAAGCAAAAAAATCTTATTTTAAAGACTATATACAAAATGGTTGGTTGGTGTGACTATCTCCCATCTGTTTAGTATTTTGTCATCGGATAATATTCAGTCAGCTGTTGTCAACTGTTGTTGAAAGTGACCTGTACATTTTCTTTTGGTGTGACATAGCCTATAAAGTGAAAAAAATGTGATTAATTCTGAAATGTTGTGTTTTGAAATTAGCTTAAAGGTACTTTTGTACAATTCTCACAACAGTGTATAAGTTTATATGCCTACAACCAGTTAATATTGTAACGAGACATATGAGCCCAAATATTTCAGTAACCCAAAATATTAACACATGTCAATAATTGAGTGAAAGAGACAAACCAAGTGTTTCTTCTAAAAGGCCAAGCATGAAACTACATGAGCTACTCATCACCAAGGATAAACTCACATCAATAAGAGTTAATAAAACTAATGGTAACTAACAAGTGAAATAACATTATAAGAAAAAGAAGATGCACCGAACAATGGTTGTACCACAGGAACCAACAACCCAATAGTTTTCGGTCAGTAAGGAACCAATGAAGACAAGGAAGAAACATACTACGAGAAAGACACCTAACAACCATGGCATAAAATATAGATTCCAAGAGCCAGTCAACTATAGAACATCTTACCCGTATATGCAATGACTGAACAACTTACAGATTGAAGAGATGGACAAGAACTGACTAACTGAGATGACCAATATTGTAACGCAACAGAAATGCTAGCACTCAAGTTACATAAAAACAAGGTTCACAGAATAATAAACAAGTCAATATTTAACCCCATGATAGAACAAAGATCTAATAATTATATTTATAATCATAGATAAAGGTAAATAAGGATGCAAGGTAATATTAACAAGAATAACCGAACCTGTAAGTTAGACAATAGTTGATGATATATGTTTAATGAAAAACAAACAAAAAATGAAACAATAATTTACTAATAGCAAATAAGAATTTTGAGTTAAGAGGTATTATTTTGTGACAACAAATGTTATGATAAAGTTTATGTTATGTTATACCAAATATGTGTTGAGTTAATGAAAGATAATGAAACAAGATGTATTATTCAATGACTGTTGTAGAATGAAGTGTGAAGCAGCTAATTAACGTTAATAGATTTGAATTTTCTTATATGTGATCCATAGGTCAAGATAAAATTGTTATTAGATATGGAAAAAATAATTGTTTATGTAAATGTTAATAGTTAAGATTTAATTATATGTATGAATTTATGTAAAAGGGGCTATAGATGTGTACCAGTTATAAACACAGGTAGATCTGTTTACAATAAAAGGCCTAACAGCCAAAACCACTATATAACCACTCATAACATAAAGGTTAGGTACATCAATTAATAATAATTAATGAATACGATTTGAAGAGCTAGAAAAAACATTAAATTAATAATGATATATAATAAAATTTATACAAATTATGATAATACCATAATGCCATGATATCGATTAATAACATTTAATATCGAAAGTGGATTAAATATAAAAAAAGGAAAAAAACCGGCTTATATCAAAAAACCAGCAGAATATGTGTAGAAAATAATAAACCAACTATCGGTAAAGTTACATTCCGATAGGATAGCAAATTGATAAGGAATAGACAAAAAATATATGAAATAAACACTATATTCAAAACATGTGGAAGGAAGAAGTCGTGTGTTGCTAGGGACGACAGAAGAAGAGGAAGTTGTTAATTTGACAATAATTGCTTTGATGATCTGAATGTGATGAGATTAAAAAACCCAAGAATTATCTATTTAATCGGAATATTTTAAATCATCAGACACGATTATAAAACACAAAATCCTAATGACAATATTTATGACTATCACCAGTACAGTTTAATCCAAATAACACTACAGTATGAAATCACAATAGAGAATAAATAACTGGATTATACAAGGAAGAACTTGAACTGTCCCATATCCGAAGGGAATTGATGATATATTAAACCAAATAGAAAGAATTAACAGTATCACAATTAATAATATTCACTACACCAGAAGTTATAACCTTTCAAAAACACGGAACAACACTAATTGCTTCAACCAAGAGAAGAACATATTTGGATCCTGGCGTTGCAGAAGAAGCATCAATCGGGCTGTAAACCAATCCAGAAACTGTAATTCCGAAGTGGACAGGAGAAGAATTCCATTCTATTAAATCGAAGAAAGAAAATCGTACGGCATAATTGTCCAGAACAGTAAATTTATCAATCAACCGCCTACACGATTGGCTTCGTTCTAGTCTGGTAAATTATTATTATATTAATCATACTAACTACACAACACTTTAAATTTGTAAATCTTGCATTCTTATCTATGTATTTTTAATCTTCCCCACAGTTACAAGAACCTTCACACCCTGAATTAAATTAATTGCAAATTAAAACACACTATATAACTAAATTTAAATAAAGTATCAGAATAATCAACAATCGATTCATACAATCTATAGCTCAAGCGTATGTTAATTAGAACATATATTATTCAATGTTAAAGAAGTAAACAAGTAAAGAACCTTTATATATTGGCAAAATCTTGTTATTTGGAGTATGGTTTAATGAGCTAGGAATAAAAAAGTAACTGAATAAGTATAGAATAATTGGTTAACATAAACATTGAAATAACCTATAAGTTTCGTTGAGCCGATACTACAGCGCTTATAGCGGAATTATCTGACACCAAAGAGAGAGAGTAAAAATACAAAATTAGACAGAATTCTCTTCAAGGTATAATAGGGTTGAACGGAATTATAAAATAACTCATTAATTATTTAAGTTACAGGTACACAAACACTGATAGTTTTTAGAGAGCTAAGTTAATAATTAATTACTTACATCAATACATCCCACAGCTCTAAATATCTCCGAGATTTACATAATTAAAATAATTCAAAACACATTGGCATAGGTGTATGTACAAATTGACAAACACAACAGTGGGGTTTTAAGGAGAGGAAACCCATTCCTGTACAATATACAACAGATAATATTATAAATGTATAGGACAAGATATGTTATAAAAGAATGAAAGTAACTAGACTGTTAACTGAATAGAAGCTGTGAATAAAAGCATAGTAACATGTTATGCATAGCACCCATGTAACATAAAGAAGTATTAAAATTGTCTCATAATAATAACAAATATTACTCAAATAGTCAAACAATCATGTAAGATAAGAAAAGGCAATAACTAAAGAGTTATTAGTTATCATTAATAAAACCAAACTTGAGAAAATAAGGTTAAAAGAATGTAAATTTGTATCAACCTAACATACACATTGTTGGTACAAATTTCACCTAAATTCACATCTATCAGTAGGAAAAGCCTACCTAAACCAAAATGTTTTGTGCCTTAAACCAAGAAGAACTGATAAGCATTCTACAGGTACCAATATAAGATACCCAAAATGGATTTTAAATAAGAATTTAAGTAAATAAAGTAAACCAAAACCGACCAAAAGGGGATTCACTAAGTAAAACGTGAACAAAACCACTTTATAATACCAAATAGAAGTAAAAGGTTAATGCCTATACCACAAGTAAGGTGTAATGCCACTATTGTAATAGTATAAGAATATTATAAGAAAGGACATAATGTATTATAATCGTAATTAAGAACACCTGTCATGTGACACTAGGTGTAAATAATGTTAGTCAATGATATACACTAAGGGACAGACCAGTGTACAAAAAACACTAAACCAATTATAAAGAGACTACTATGATTAAACTATTGTAACTAAATAATAGTAGAAAGAGATAAAAGAATACCAAATAAGAATGGAAATAAGTGTACACCTCATAGTGCAAAATAGAGGTCAGAGAGAGATAACTATATAAGAATACAGCAGTTCTATAAGGAGAAATTTACCTCCAAACTTATAAATTTTGCACAATCATCTGGCGATATAAGAGCTTCTACAACAATGGACTCTGTAACAAAGAAAGAATTTTAGCTAACAGAGAAAAATAATTATCATTGCCAGTATCAACAAAAGTGCAAATTACTAAATGAAATAATTGCAATTTTATGGGAAATAATGTTATTAAACTAATTATGTACTTTATTAAGAACTTTTGTTTTCCAGCAGCTTCCAAAACTCTTTATATAAAAAATAATATAAACAAACTTATTTAGAGCTTCTAACAATACTTATCTTAAAATTATCATATGATTATACTTTCCAAAGGAAGCCCCTGATTTGAAAGCATTGACACATAATACTACTAATTAAAAATGATTCCAACTACTATGTTACTAAATTTTCTCATTTAAAATGTAAATGGGACTGTTAATAACTTTATATTGTTGTTATTAACAAGACAAAAGAATCATTAATGGCTATTTTATCACAAACTTCAAAATCTCCTATAAAGCTTGCTCAATGAAATAGGACATTCCTGATGCAGAAAATTAACTTTGCCATAACACAAATTAAATAGGCTAACACCCAAACAAAAAAATGCTTTGAAAACAAAACATTAATGAAATATGGTATGAATTAATTGTGCTACATTCAAAGCTGATTTTCTTAATTGATTTAAAGTACCTATACAAGTCTAGTTTGTCAAGTAAAGATAATTTAGGTAAACCTAATACTACATATGAAACAAACATTAAATCAAATATGCTAATGTTACAAAATTCACAAACAGAAAAAAAAAAATTTTAAATTATCTATAGGCTAAATTGCTTTGATTATATTACCTTCTCCACTTCATATGTTTTCCACATCAATATCATCTGATGTCGATACTACTGATGGTGCAATAATAGTCATTTTTTCCCAGTCAATTCTGGAAAGTTCAGGAGGAACCTGAAAGATCATTACAAAACTCATACATAATTTTTCACTAAGTTAATAATTATAATAATATTAAGCTAATAATTAAGAGAATAATTTATTTTCTTAACCTAGCACAATATTTGTAGGTTAGCACTATGAATTTACAAAAAGTTAATGGATTTTGTGTAAATTTCTAAAAAAAATTAAATTTACAGCATAATCTAGTAGTTATTTTATAGTAATCTATTTTAATTTAAATGAACTCAAGTCACTATTGCTTGGTTACATCCCTGCACTGAAGATTCCTGAAAAAGATTTCTAATATAATCACACAAACTCGAAAAACAAAAACTGTTCAAATGATTAACATTGAATAATATAATCCTGATTATAAAGTTAACTAGAGTTTAAGGGGTGATTTTATACACCGAATATAAGGTAACATGAATAAATTAACACTGAACTTACTACGTTCCCAGTCAAATATGAAAGTAAAGTATGAAAATATATGTAGACATGCACTATTGGTGTAAGTTCTGGAGCTAAAGATAATTCAACTGTGACACAGAACTTAGTCTATTATACTTAACACCCAGGCCTATAAACTTTTGATCTTTTTCTAAAAGTAATTAATTTTATTTCAGAGTTAGGTTAGGCTTACAGGCTAATCCGCAGTAAGTTTAGCTAAATCAGTTATATTATCATAGGCCAGACTTAATCTAAATAAAATTATTCTGTGTAAAGGTATCAGTAACTTGATATTTATACAGAATAAGCATTTAATACAGAATACATATTTCATTTAACTGGAGTCAGTTCCCTCACAGGGTCTTTTTCAAAAATGGGTTAATTAATTTTATATTTTTAGTTGATTAGAGTTAAGGGGTGCTTTTATACACTGAATATAAATAACAATTAAAACTATATGTACCTTTTTTTGCTGTACGTCTCCTAGGCCTACTTTCACAGTCATCTGAAAAGTAAAATATGACATTTTTTAACAATACGAAGAATAAAATATGACAATTGATGTAGACATGCAAGTATCTGGAGCTAGAGACAATTTACTGTGATAAAGAACTTAGCCTATTATACTTAACACCCAAGCCTACATAACACAAACAAATTTTGATTTTTTCCTAAAAGTAATTCATTTTATTTCAGAGTTAGGTTAGGCTTACAGGCTATTCCGCTGTAAGTTAATCGGCTAATGCCCTGCTAGTTTGCTAGTTTTGTTAACATAATTAATCACTAACTAACTAAGTGTGTTTGATATTTATGTAGCATAAGGTGACGCGTATATGACAGGTTTTATTAATGCAGTAAAGGAACAAATCTAATTTAAATAGTCTTTGTATTATTTTGGAATTCAATTTTTTAAAGCAAATGATAATACCTTATGCACCTTTGTAAAGGTTTTTACTTATTGGGGATAAGTGAACTGAATTAAAACATCAAACAAATGATTTTTGTTTCACAATCAAAACAATACGCCTACTGTATTAAATTTATTATGGCAATTCTATTTACCCTAAAACACTACAATACAAAACTCCAGAATTTTTGTTTTTGTATAAATTGGCCCGCTAATACTGAAAAAATAAAATTGTATTAATTAAATTAGAATGCTAACTTGCTCAATTATTAAATTTTGGGCAGAACACAGTGCTATTAGGCATAGTTGGTTCTATAACAGATACGTGTTCGACAAAGTAATCTAGACATGAAACATAACCTAACGTATTTCTTTTATGAAAAATGCTGAATTTGAAAGTATATTTAGAGTAATATAGCTGGACTGAAGAATTAAATAAAATTTGTAACTAGTTAAATACGAGCAGAGTTCAAATTAAATATATTATAGTAAGGCGTACCATCTTGTGTTAGGTAGGACCACATTTTACGAATAAAATGATTTACAAATTGGATACATTACACATATATAGGTAGGCTAGAGTAGACAAAATAATTGTTAGACTTACAGGTCTTTATATATCTATAATAAAGAAACTTTATTTAATTAAATTGCTTCAGTGCCTTACAGGGACTTTTTTTAAAAATTAGTTAATTACCCCTTGGATAATTATGAAGATTCTCATCAATGCTGATATTGCGCTGATATATTTTTATTATATTCTTCTATGTTATATAAACACGAGAAAAATAATTTTAAACGGCGGTCGAACCTATTTGCGGAGACAAAAAATTAAATTTTTACTCCCATAAGAACGCATGGCGTTAGCCTAGGTATATTGTATTAATTAAATTAGAATGCTAATTTGCTCCATTATTAAATTTTGGACACAACACAGTGATATTATGTATAGTTGGGTCTATAACAACCGGTAGGCCTAGTGTACAACCCAAAGTAAGCGAGACATTCATACATAACCTAACAGCTAATTTCCTACAAACAACGGAGAACATACACTAAATAAATGATCATCTTACCTTTCATTATTATTCCTAGCGCCTCCAACATATTTTTACTTCGACTTGCAATCACAAACACTTCATACGAATTACAAAATTCTGTCCCACACACGTTAGAAAACTCAACGAATTACCGCACTAGACGACTAAACAGAATAAATTATGGCAGGTCCAATATTTCGTTATACCAACTAAACAGAATAAAAACACACTTTCCTCTGTAGTGTCTGTCTTTTTTACACATGTTACAAATTTTATAGAATAATTATTACGAATGCCAATATGGCCGACTAACTACCCATATTTCATTATATACATTTGTATATATCGAACAGGTTGTCTGGCTTCAGCGAACAGCAAAAATACGATGTATAAAAATTTGTATAAGTTTTTCGTACGCTGACACACCATAACTTGGGCAAAATAACTTCTTCACCTAAAGATGTACTTATACAAGTTCCTCAAATTTGTTTTAGATACCCTGGGTAAAAATTGGCGTGTGATGAAGAAATTATGCGGCGCTAAGTCTATATATATATATATATATATATATATATATATATATATATATATATATACACACAATCAATCCTAACATATAATCTTTATTTGTCCTACTTTTAAATTTTTGACATATACGTGTTGTTTATATTTCAGTCACTTGTTTACATTTGGATTCTCGTGGTAGTAAGCTATTGACCCACTTTACAAAGCATATTGTGTTTCTCCCTTTACCTGCTCTTAAGACCCTATGCTAATCCACTTTCACTTTTTACATAACAGTTATTTACTTATTCACTATATAGCAATTTTGACATTCATATCTTATTTACTACCTGTAGTTATTCTAATACAAAATTTTCTGTTTACATATTATCTCCTTATCCTAATACAATTATATTTCAATCATACATTACAATTTTGTTTAAAAATTCGATGTTTTGTTTAATTTTGTTTGTGTTCTGGTGTTTTGTTCTGCTTTATGTGTTTTCGAAATACCGTTTTAGTTGTCTCACGTTGAATTTGCCTCTCCACTTGCCTGGTTGGTTTAGGTATTCAAGTGCGTAAGTGGCCTTGCCGATCTCGTGACATACACGATATGGTCCTTCGAAAAGTGTGCAGAACTTCCCTATGATTCTGTTATTCAAATCTGATATTGGGTACGTCCTGACCAATACTTTGTCTCCGATCTCGAACTTAGTGGTTTCATTGGCGTAGTTGATTTTGTCCGAACGCTTCTTTCCTTTTTCTTTTATTCGAAGATATATATCATTCGTGTTGGTTTGCTGGTCGACTGTTAATAGCTCTTTATCAATAAATTTCGCCCATACTCGCTCTGGTTTCCTTCCCCATTGGGCTTCGTACGGAGTCGTCTCGATTGTTTCATGCAAAGTCTGGTTCAAGCATGCTTCAATTAGCTTCTAGTATTTGGCCCATTTGGTGTGACTTTCATTTGTTAAAACACGAAACATGTTACCAAGCTGTCGGTTGATGCGTTCTGCTAAGTTAGTGCACGGATTCCTGA
The DNA here is from genome assembly GCA_034769895.1 of Magicicada septendecula. NCBI lineage: Eukaryota > Metazoa > Arthropoda > Insecta > Hemiptera > Cicadidae > Magicicada > Magicicada septendecula. The sequence goes on along the minus strand of CM068373.1, from coordinate 132,569,543 downwards.
TGGCTGTGAATTTTGGTTTGATTTGTAGATCCGGTAATTCATCTCTCCATCTATTTGGTGAATAGAGTTCCATTATCTGATAGGATTGTATCTGGCTTTCCGATTTCTTGTATGTACGATTTGATTTTGTTGAGCGTCACAGTTGTTGTGGCTCTCTTCATTTTATATAACTTTACGAACTTTGTGAAGTTATTGACCATAATAAAGATGTACTTAACTCCTCCGGTGGACGTTGGCAATGGTCTGTAATAATCGACACTAATTAGTTCTCCCTTTGCTCTAGGTATAACGGGTTGTGTTTCTCCAATCATCCTTTTGCCATAATCCTTGCATTTCTGGCATGTGTCGCAAGTTTTTGTGATGTGTTGGGTCGTTTGGTGTACCGCATCAGCTGTAAAGTGTTCCTTGAAAAGGTTGTACGTTTTCTTGTTCCCTGTATGTCCGTAGGCTATATGGATTTCTTTGATTAGCTGTTGACTCAGGGCAGTGGGCAACATGAGTTTCCATCATCCTTTGTCCTTTCGGTATAGTTTTTCGTTATACCAGTTATAATTCCTAGTGATTGTGTCATTTGTATTTGTTTGTATGGTGTTGATAATTTGGCTTAATTTTTTGTCGGTTAATTGGTCTTTCCCTATGTTTTTAAGTTTATTTTTAATTTCTGCTCCAATCTGAATGGTGAGTTCGTTGATCTCCAGCTCGTCGGTCTTGTCGATCGGTTGGTCTTCTTTTAAATCCTCTGGATAACGACTGAGGATATCCGCCACTACGTTGTCTTTCCCTTTACAATGTATTATCTCGAAATCATATACTTGAATACTTAATATCCATCGTGTGAGCCGAGAATTGTTAAGGTGACATTTCTTTATAAACGTAAGTGCCTTGTTGTCTGTGATAATAGTGAGTAGTCTCCCTAATATGTATGTTATAAATTTTTGTAAGCAGTATACCACACTTAGTAGTTCCAGTTCGGTGGTGAAATAATTTAATTCTGCGCCGCGTAGGACTCGGCTGGCGAAGGCAAGTAGTCCTATCTCGTTATTTTCATCGAGCTGATACAATTGTCCGCCCATTGCGTACTTGCTTGCATCGGTTTGCAAATTAAAAACGTTTCTCTGGATTTGGGTGTTTGATTATCACAGTGTTTATGAATAATCCTTTTATTCTGTTAAAATGACACTCTAGCTCCTCATTCCATTTAAAGTTTGTGTTTTTCTTCAATAATTTTAGTAAAGGTTGTGTCGCCTCGGCGTACTTACTCGTGAATTTGTTATAAAAGTTAGTGAGTGCAAGGAAACCCTTTAATTGTTTTTGGTTCCTAGGCCTTGGGAAATTCTGAATCGGAGCAACCTTGTCAGACGTTGCGCTGATGCCAGTTGTCGATAAACAGTATCCTAGATAATTTATAGTTCTACGGAAAAATTGCGACTTCTTGAAATTAACTGTGGGATTGACTTTTCGTAGGTTTTCTAGCAATAGCTTGAGATGATGCAGATGTTCCTTGACGCTGCTTGAAATGCACAGGCAATCATCCAAGTAGATCACGGTAAACCTTTTAACTTCATCGGTTAACTCCATGTCCAGACCCCTAGTTAAGCTGGCTAAGCTAGTCTTGAGACCAAATGGAGTGACGGTATACCGGTAGCACTTCCCGTTGTACATACATCCGGTGTAATCCCTGCATGCCATATCTAATGAAATTTGCCAAAAGCTAGAAGTGAGGTCTATACTGCTCGTTACTTGTATATTCCCGCACTTCGACAGAACCTCATTGATTGGAATAGCACCTTCGTAATCTGGTACCGTGACCGAGTTAAGGCGTCTGGCGTCTAAAAATAGCCTTACCTTCTGGTCCTTCTTAATCACGGAAACCATTAGATTTACGTACGGGCTGGCTGCTCTCTCCATGATCTTCTTCATCTTCTCGTCGACTGCTTCCTGATACTTAGCTGGTACTGGGTATCCCTTCAGACAGTAAGGTGTTGTGTCCGTGACGTTAAACTTATGTTGGTACCCGATGATACGTCCTGGCACATCCCTGAAGATTTCTTTGTTTTCAATCAAGATATATTGAAGTTGCTTCCGATCGTCGTCAGGTATATCCAATAATCTTGTCATCTTCTCCTTAGTAGTTCTAATCAACTCATCGTTAATGTCCGCTGTGCTAATTTGTAAGATGTCGGCCGTAGTCACTTTATCTTCCGGTAGGTGTGGACCTTGAAATTTTATTTGTTTCGTCAACAAGTCCAGGATATATCCTCCTTGCGATAACAGCTCTATGCCCAAGATGCATTCCTTAATTAACTCAGGAACGATTACAAAGACACTGTCGAATTTCACCTCACCTACTTCAACCTTTAATAGTACTTGCTGTGTTATTCGTTTTGACCTGTTGCCGATGGATACCTTTACTATAGTATTTGACATCTTTAGTATGTCTATCTTCCCTAAATTTAATTTATTATCTCGATACCAGTCTTCCGAAATCGCATTGATTTGACTTCCAGTGTCGAGCAGAGCGTTGATACAAATTCCATTTAATTTTATTCGGAGTTCGGGGCATTTAATAAATTTAAATGGCGTTCCCTCCCTTTATTCACTTACCAATTCCTCTATTATATCCACAAAAGTATTATTAATATATTTATAACTAAGCCCTAAATCTAAGTCATATTTACATCTTTCCTTATTCAGTGTTTGAGTGCTGTTTTCCATTATTCTGCGTAATTGCGTTGCTTGTTGACGCAATGGCATTCACGCCTGCTTCACATAACGGTAATCCCTTGTTGTTCGTGCTTGGGTAGAAAATCCTTTGTTCATTTCCACCCTCTCTGTCGATCCTTCTCTCTCTCTCTCTCTCTCTCTTCGGTTTGTTGTTGTCGCCAAGGTCGGTGTTGTTTCCGCTCAGGTCCATTAGCACTTTCGTGTTTCACTCGTTCCAATGACCTCGAATCCCCTCTAACTGTCATGAATTCCTGTAACAGCTGTTCGAACTATTGTATGCTGTCGACACCCTGGTGATTATCGCGATTTCGATTTCGTAATGGAAATGTCGTGCTATTTTTCTTATCAGGTGTCGGTCAGAGATGGCTGGGATTAGATGACGGTTCTCCAAGACTCGCCGCTCCATATATTGCACCATCGTTAACCCGTCTTCATACCTATATCTTCCAAACTCTAATCGGTCACGTACTCTCTCCTGTATTACTGAGTTCCAAAATTTGTTTACGAACGCCTCAGTAAACTCATCGAATGACGTGAGTCGATCCTTCATTAGCCTCCACCAAATTGCTGCTTCAGCCTCAAGATGTCGTGCAATCCACAGGATCCCATTTGTATGGTAATATTCTCGTTGTAGTTCCGTGATTTCCTTCAGTAACTCCATTGGAAACTCTCTCTCTCCGTTGAACTTGATTTCTTTAATCTGTTCCGTAGGGACGACTCTATTTATAGGTATCGCACCTACTTCTGCAAATTTCGACCTCACGTCGGTCTCGATGCTTGTTAGCTTCCCGTCTATCTCCTCCACGTTGTTCCCGATTTTCTCCTCTAATTCCTTAATTCGATTTTTACTCGCTTCATTGTTGTCCTTAACGTATCTATTTATTTCTCCTTTGTGTGCCGTGAAGCTTTCTTCTAGGCGTTTATTATTAGCAATTCTTCTTTTATTTATATTTTTAATTTCATTATTAGTTTTTAATTCATTCTCTTTAACTACTTCTTCTACGCTATCTAATCTGAAATTAAGTTCATTTCTAATTGTATTGATCTCCTCTTTAACGATTTCTCTAGTTTCCTTTTTAATTTGTTCTATTATTTCTTGGTTTTATTTCCTAAATTCATTTATTTGTTGAGTCATTTGTGTTGTTATTTTGTTGTAATTTGCGTCAGCGATGTCTTGAGCTTTTTGTGTGACACTTAGCGTTTGTTGTTCGATACGTTTGGTAATGTCTTCTTTTTGTTGGGTAATGGTTTTTGTAAGTTGTTGTAATATTGTATAAATATCTACTTCTTTAATTACTGGTGTTGTTTCTGTCTGCAGTCCCCGCGCCTCTGTGACATCGTTGGCTGTGTTTTCATCAAATATGTTTGATTCTCCTAACTGGTTATTAATCTCAAACTCCGACTCGCTACTACTTTTTCGAATATTTCTTTTTCTGTGTTCATGGTTGTGTTGTTACTTGTGTCTGTTTGTTTTGTTATGAGCTACTCTACTTCTACTCCTAGTGATCATATACTAGAACTTATCACTTAAATTTCTTAGCTTATTACTGAGAGTTAATATCTACTTAACATATATCTTATATATTGTCTATCCCGTTTCATTCTACCGAGCTTATTACGTTATTAAGTTACTAAATTAAGCTCCACCAGTTGGGCGGCAATTATTACTTTACTCGTGGATTTTGGTTTGCTAGCCCCACGTTGGGCGTCAATTATTACTTTACTGGCTTTTGCACTACGTGGTTGGTGACAATTACAACTTTTTTTCAATTGTAATTATTTACTTTACTTTTAAGTATATAATGCTGGGCGCCAGAGATAATTTGGAATCTACATATAATATTATCATCATTTCAAATTGACAGGTTCATTACGTCTCACTTACTACTAACTTCTTATCCCTAGTTAATCATTAACAAAGGTTACTAAACATATGAAATATTATTTATGATCAACCAAATATTAATGCACATATGAGATATTCTTTATCATTAATAAAATTTAATTAAACATATGAAATATTATTTATCATTAACAAAGATTAATAACCATATGAAATATTACTTATGATCAACAAAATATTAATGAACTATAAAATCTCCTTCTTTCTCAACATAAATTAACATGAATCAATAACAGAACTTAATATCTAACATTTCCAAAATATCAAATCATCATTCAAATTTTATATTAAATATTTATTCTCCGTACCCCTATTCTAGGTCGTAAGATATAAAACTCTTCAGCATCTGAACAACTCGTAGGTTCTTTAGAATGAAACGTTTTAACTGAGTAGACAAATATATTACATGCAATTATCTGATTACAGCAATTAATGTGATACTGTTACTTGAATTCGATTATCCGTTTGCCGTCTCGCTCGTTCCACACTTTGCACATCACAACACAATTTGTATTACTCTGCCTTTATCTTATTCACCACTCTCGCGATAATCATTCTTCTCCGCGTCCTCCGAACTTTGACTTTTCATACGGTCGCGCACATATTAAATAAGACTTCTTCGCACTTGATGCCGCGCACAGAATAAATAATACTACTTGACTGACTGATTCTCCGACTCTTGATACTGACTGTCGATTGACGATTGCCTAATTTACTGAACGACTGAGTAATTAACTAACTAACTAGCTGACTAACTCTAACTGTTGCGACTGTCTCTTTTGATTTCACTGACTGACTCTAACTAATTGCGACTGTCTCTTTTGATTTCACTGACTGACTCCCATAAGTTCCTGCATCAGTTACTTTTATATTTTCACCTAAACTTCCCTCACTGCTGCTACTCTTAAAATTACCATCATTGGCTGAAATTCGAACGTGTTGCCGGTAAGTTTGAAATTGTCCAGTAACCACTCGAAATAACTTCGCGCGCAGAGGTGACGCTTTTTATGATTGGTAAGAGCTTATAGACGCGCACTTTTTGCCGCGAGACCGTTTTCTCGTTAAAAAGAGAAATCTGCGTTCTCCACCACCCTCGTTTATGACGTTTCACTCATTGTGTTTTGAAGGTCGAAAACACCCTAAATCTAACGGTATTGCATATTTTTTGCTGTTTTTAGCAAACAAAGCGTTTTATATCCTTACGACATAGAGAGTTGTACTTGCAATACAATTTTACACTGGGTCGCCGTCAATGTGTCGCCTCGCCCATACACACCTCTCTACTTATATAACGAATACTCGGTATAATTCTCCTCTATTTGCTTATTTATTAATATTACTAAAATTAATATTAATAATCTATATCGAAATATGTAATTGATATTAGTATGTTTTACTATACAACTAGAGCTGTAACCGGTAATGTTACGTTACAACATTGTAACGTCACAGAACTTTCCATAAAGGAAACCATTTACATAGCAATTTATCATAAGAGGAAAGTGAGGTGAACAGTATCGAACCCAAGTAGTCCTAAAAAATTTTGTAATATTGTCTAATAATTAATACCATCAATATGAAAATACGACCAGACTATGACTAAGACTCAAACCCCATATATATTATTCAAGTGAAGAACAGTGTAAAACAATAGTATACTATAATAGAGACAAATAATATCAGTAACAACCGAAATAAGGTCATTAATTATTAAGTTTTGTAACTCTGAATAGGGTATAAAAAACTATTTATTGTGAATTAATGGACATGATCCATTATTATATTATGTAATGTAAATAAAATAAATGTATTAAATGATTTAAATACATTATTAGAAAGGATCTAAGTTAAAATAAAAAATATATAAATGTTATGACAAAAAATATTAAGGTGTTGGATTTGAGACCAATCACTCAGATTTCATGTAAAAATTAATTATTATCAAATTGAGATAAAAACTATATGTAATTTTCAAGTAGACAAAGATGAACAATTTATCTTAAATAAAGAAAGCTGTCAAATGAATAAAAATCAGTTAAAATAGCCAAAAACCGTATTAACTGAAAACATGTAGTAGCCCTATAATAGTGTAATGTTTATGGATTTAATGTTGACAAAATGCAACCAAATTGCATTAGAAAGTTGAAATATAATAGAAAGTGACTATACTAATATATTTGACTAACTTAAACACTGTAATAGTCGAGTTAGGAAACTATTTACCTATACCATATATGGCTAAGGCCAATCAACCATCACAAAAAATAGTCATATTTGACTTAATGTTTGCAAAGTATTAACAAAAATAAAAGGAAAGGGTACAATACTTTAGTGTACCATGAAAACAAACAGACTCAGTTGAAAATAAGATCAATTATTAAAGAATTTGACTTATAAGAGTGAAATTTGTCACACAAAGAAAAAGGACCACTTAGGCAAACCAATATGATGCTAAGTAATCCTACAATAAAAATAATATGTATCAGGATAAACCAGGTATCACAAAAGATAGACAATATAATAAACTCTCAGTGTATACTAGAAAAATCCCATATATATTAAGAAAAAAAGACTAATTATTGTATTCTAACAGTGACAACAACGTAGGCCATAGGCATGGACCATGTAAAACTGAACTTATTTGTATATTGTATGTGTTAAACTTTATTTATTTTGTTATAGAAAGGTGGTAATATTATGTGTTAATGTTGTAGAAGAAACCAAACAGCTTCACAACAATTTTTTAGTTCAAAAATTGAATTTTTGTGGAAACATTCCAAGGTAAGAGTTGTATGTTGTGTTATTTTATTATAGTTAATTTATTCAAAAACCAATCGTAATTAGTATCATTAGATTCAGTTGAAAGCAGAGAATCCAAATGTAGTAAGGGCATGCAAATTGTAGATAACTATGTAAAATTGTTTGACAAATACCAGAATAATTTTTGTAATATCCTTAGTGTGAAGAATAAGAAATTTTGTTCTAAAAGCTTCTACGGAAGTTAAATTTGTTCCATGAGGTTCCATTTCATTATTCTCGAACGTTCTAGAAGGAATTTTTACACAAATACACCGGAAGTTCATGTCGAAAAGCTAAAACAATGAGCCTTACAAAGTATAAAAGAAAGACCAAATTCGACCGAAAAAACACTTCATGCTTTGACTCCAGAAGAGACGCATCACCCACGACACTGATCACCGCAACCGAGGCGAAACCGAAGGCGAGAAGTCGTCACAAGAACGAAGAAAGGCTTTTCCCGTACATTGACAATAGACCGACTTAACCTCTACAAGAGTATACGCCAATGTGTTGCTGAAATAGAGCAGCAACACGGCACATTTAATAGAACACGCAGCCAGAATATCAGCGGCCCAGGAGGGACCAAAATTTTAATAGAGAATCAATTCTGCTGTATTCGCTAAGACAAACTGACTTTGACAAAATCCCCATAACGTAACGTACACAAAGCCTTTCTATCAACTGCAAGGGTATCAGCGCTGTGGCGGCTAATTTGAGAAACAACGCGAGCAGCTGATCGCCGGCGCGGCGGCGGGATTCAAGAGTAAATTTACTGCCAAACTGTTTTACGAAAGTGCGGAAGTTTTAAAAAATCGCATTTTGACTTTAAATAAATTCAGTGCACAAGGAACGTCAACACGAAGAGGCGAGATTGAAAACTACCCGAGAGAAGTGTCCAGTGCGAGAATAATTACCCATCGGAAAGTGAGTTGTTCAAAGTTAAAGTCATTTTTACCTGGTTAAATTTGTCACACAGTTGTACTACACATGCCACACACCTTCAAATCACTTAATTTTTGTAAAGCATCTTATTGATATGTCTTGGTAGTTCAAAGGAGTCACGTCCTGAGAGTAAAGATTTTTCATATATTAAACTCATGCTTTTCAACTGAGTAAAATAAAATATTTGTTAGACGATACTTGATTGGAGAAAAAACTTGTCAATAATAATAATTTATATTTTTTTGGTAACTCTGCAATTTTATTTTTTTACGAATGTTAGTCCTTCAGACGATTTTTTAAGAATCATTAAACATACTTTATTTTTTCAAACTCAAACTGTCTTGTTCACATTTTTTCATAGAATTAAACTAACTGCTAAGAATTCAAAATTTTAATTTTAATAACATTTTCTTGGAACAAAAGATTCCAAGTGGCGCCCACAAACACATAGCAGATTAAGTTGTTTCGCAGGACGACATCACCGCAGAGGATCCAGTCATCAGTAAGTAATAAAAAGTGCGCGGAGTGTAACGCCCGACATAACACAAAAACGACACACACCATTTCTAAATATTATAACATATACAATATATAATGTACTATGTACAATGCAAATTTATACATGCACAAATAATACTAGAATTAATACAATCTAATTCTTTGATTATAAAAATTGTATGTTATTTAATTGTTTTAATGTGGTTTATTTATATGAGAATGTGAAACCCGTATTATCGTGTAGGACTATTGAGTCGTGACCAATAAAGACTTAATTGTTAGAAATAGTTTTAAAAATCCATGGTTTTTGATTAATCGATTAATGTCATTCAGTCGATTAATTCGGATAACTGGGAGTTAACTGTATTGGAAAACACCGTTTATGAATAGTCAAAAAGTGTATTTTAATTTTTTGAATATTGAAATTAAAGACAACAATTTTCTTCCTGTATACGGAAAGATTTCTTGATTAAATCTTTCATACTTTAATAGCAGTGACGATTTTTCATGATTTGTGGTTATTCCCTCAGAAATCCCACAAAAATTCTCTCGGGTATCCACCATTGTCTTCGTCATAGTATTTGTTGTTTCACTCTGTTTAGGGAGCACAACTATTGCAGAAATTCCAACCTGAAGCAACGGCCGTTCTCAAGGTATTGATGTGTGGTGGCATCTCGGTACTTGGGAATAAAATAATTATATATGTGTGTGTGTGTGTGTGTGTGGTATGATTATGTGTATATAACGGATTTCTACGGTCTCAGGCGGCGCTTCTCCTTTCCGTATCCAGTTCTTTCTGTCCGTGATACATACATACATTCGAGGTCTTTAAACATTATTACTTCCTTCACATCATCATTCCGGTTTCCTTGGAGTCTTCTCCGTCCCAGTTTTTCTGGCGGTATCCATTCTAATATTGTTTCGAGACGTCTAGAATCGTCCATTGTTTTAGTAAGCCTAAACCAAAGTATTTATTTCTTCTCAAATTGCTCCACTACATTCGTTTTCGTTTTCATTCTTTATCGTATAACCTCATAGGTTATAACCTCAAAGGTTGTTTAAGGCCTGAAGATGTCAGTGATGACGAAAAGCTTTGTCTAAACAATAACAATTATAGCAGTTTAGCAATTTTATAAAAGAGAAAAAACAATAATTATTGATCAAATTCTAGAACAGGTGAGAATATCGTTTTAACTATTTGAGAAATGATACTGGCTATGATGAGAATTATGATATTAATGTTAACTTAGGTAAACTCCAGGCGATCTCTGGGCCAATCAACCGTATTTTTAAAAACAAGGTACGTCAAGAGACAAAATTAAAATTCTATACTGTACTGTCCCTGTACGATTCCTGTACTGTCCTACGGGTGTGAATTGTGTACGACAACCAAGAAACAAGAAAACAAAATACAGGTCTCGGAAATTAAATATAGGTTCTTAGGAGAAGTTAAACGTGTTCTGAACTTGATCACATAAAGAATCAAGAAATAAAACAATCATTTTTAACTTCAATAAAAGATTAAAATTTTATCAACAACAATGGAAAGAACACTTAGAAAGAATGCCAGATTCAAGACTGGCTAAACAAGTCTGGAAATAAAAACCTATAGGACACAGGTGTGTCATTGTTATTGCATGTAATTTAAAACTACCTATTAACACTTTATTATTATTACGCTAAGTGGCTCCAGGATAGATATGAAGACCTGGATTAGAGGTGGGTTTTTTAGTGTGTGAGAGTCCCCACACACCAGAGGAAGCACGGCCTCCTCTGACGGTGCATAAAGCATCCCCCCCAAAATTATTATTAGTATTATTATTATTATTATGTAACAAGAAAGAATACAAACGGTAAAAAGACAAAAACTTTTGTCTTGACAAAGGGGCTGCGACAGCGGTGTAGACTTTCACCTACTTTTTTTAGAGTATGTTTAGATAGAGACTTAGAGATTTGAAGCAAAAAAATTAAAGAAATGGGACTGTAAGCAAGAGATAAAGTACAGATTTTATATTTTGCCGACGATCGGACAGTTATCAGAAAGGTCAGTGAATCAGAAAGATTTAAATTATATGATGTGGAAATTAAGAGAAGATTACCAAGTTCTCCAGCCTTAACCACAGTACTGTGGTCACTAACGTATACCACCTCACGTTAGCGTACTCGATTTTCACTAAAGCTGGCAGTCGATGGCACTGGCGAAACGTCTGGTTTGGAAGTAAACTTTGGACCACGGCCAAACAGCCGGGAAGTAATTTTAACCAAAGTGACTCCGGCAGTGTAACCCTACGAAACACATGCTAAGAGGTAGTTGTAGAATATCAAGATAAGAAATAATAAGAAATGAGGTTATACGATAAAGAATGAAAAAGAAAACGAATGTAGTGGAGCAATTTGAGAAGAAATAAATACTTTGGTTTAGGCTTACTAAAACAATGGACGATTCTAGACGTCTCGAAACAATATTGGAATGGATACCGCCAGAAAAACTGGGACGGAGAAGACTCCAAGGAAACTGGAATGATGATGTGAAGGAAGTAATAATGTTTAAAGACCTCGAACAGGATATGTATCACGGACAGAAAGAACTGGATACGGAAAGGAGAAGCGCCGCCTGAGACCGTAGAAATCCGTTATATACACATAATCATACCACACACACACACACACACACACACATATATAATTATTTTATTCCCAAGTACCGAGATGCCACCACACATCAATACCTTGAGAACGGCCGTTGCTTCAGGTTGGAATTTCTGCAATAGTTGTGCTCCCCAAACAGAGTGATACAACAAATACTATGACGAAGACAATGGTGGATACCCGAGAGAATTTTTATGGGATTTCTGAGAGAATAACCACAAATCATGAAAAATCGTCACTGCTATTAAAGTATGAAAGATTTAATCAAAAAACCTTTCCGTATACAGGAAGAAAATTGTTGTCTTTAATTTCAATATTCAAAAAATTAAAATACACTTTTTGACTATTCTTAAACGGTGTTTTCCAATACAGTCAACTCCCAGTTATCCGAATTAATCGACTGAATGACATTAATCGATTAATCAAAAACCATGGATTTTTAAAACTATTTCTAACAATTAAGTCTTTATTGGTCACGACTCAATAGGCCTACACGATAATACGGGTTTCACATTCTCATATAAATAAACCACATTAAAACTATTAAATAACATACAATTTTTATAATCAAAGAATTAGATTGTATTAATTCTAGTATTATTTGTGCATGTATAAATTTGCATTGTACATAGTACACTATATATTGTATATGTTGTAACGTAACACTACCGGTTACAGCTAGTTGTATAGTAAAACATACTAATATCAATTTACATATTTCGATAAAGATTATTAATATTAATTTTAGTAATATTAATAAATAAGCAAATAGAGGAGAATTATACCGATTATTCGTTATATAAGTAGAGAGGTGTGTATGGGCGAGGCGACACATTGACGCCGACCCAGTGTAAAATTGTTTTATGAAGAACTAAATAACATAGAAAAAACAATAAAATTTCAAGAAGAAATTGGAGGATTGGAAATTAATTTCCTGGATATCAATATAAAAATTAAAGATAACAAACTCAAATTCGATATATATAGGAAAGAAACATACTCAGATTTAATAATTCCACAAGAATCATATCATCCAGTCAATTATAAAATGGCAGCATTAAATTCATTTTGCTATAGAGCTATAAATTATCTAGAAAATGAAGAACTCAAACAAAAAGAATTAAAGAAAATACAACAAATAGCAAAAAATAATAATTACAACCCTAAAATAATTAATAGAATAGTTAAGAAAATAGAGGAAAATAAAGAAATAGAAAATAACGAAAAAGAAAAAACAAATGAAGAAAAGAAATATAAAGGAGCAATAACATACATAGGATATCAAACAAAAATGTTACAAAAATGTTTCGAAAAATATGAAATACAGATAGGAATAAAGAAAACGAAAAATGTATTCGAATATATAAAAAATGATAAAACAGAAGAAATTCCATTAACAGAAAAAAGCGGCGTATACAAATTAAAATGTGGGGAATGTAATAAGATATATCTGGGCGAAACTGGAAGAAAATTTAAAATTAGAATGAATGAACACGCAAAAGGAGAAGGGGTTAGAGTAACGAACTCACTGTATGCAAGACATTTCAACGAATCAGGCCATAAATTCATAAATCCCAATGAAAATATGGAAATAATCAAAATAGAAAACAATCCACAAAAAAGAAAATTAATAGAAGAACTAGAAATACTTAAAGTTAAAAAAGAAGATAAAAATAAATTAATGAATATAAAAGTGGATTTTACAAATGAAGAAATATTTTATTATATATTAAACAATAAACAAAAATAAATTAAAATAATAAGAATAACACACTAAAAAATGACGAAATGTAAAAAAAAAAAAAAAAAAAAAAATGATAAGTCAAGAATGAAGAAATTAACGGGAGATTCTTAAAACAATTTGACGGACGTTAGAAAAATGCCTAACGGAAAAAGGTAGACAAAGTTCCCGTGAAGAGCGGTAGCAGCTAGAACCAATAGGAGGGGCGATGACATAAGGGGAGGGGCCTAAAGTATAAAAGCCTACAACGTACAGTTAATAGACGTTGTTTAAGACCTGAAGATGTCAGTAATGACGAAAAGCTTAGTCGAACAATAAAAAATTATAGCAGTTAGCAATTTCATAAAAGAAATAGTAAGGATGGCTGCTAATTTAAACAATACGAAGAATAAAACATGCGAATTGCAAGCAGATAAATATAAAAATGTAAGGGAATTTTTTAAGTATTTAAAAATTAAAACAAAATTGAAAAAAACGCTAGGGAAAATTTGGTTTAATAAACAGTGTTTAATTAATAAAATAACTCCAAAATACGCAAAAATTAAAATTAATAACAAAAGCAAAGTAGCAAACCAAGTGAAAAATATGGCCGAAAAAATATGGATAAAACTTGAAATTAAGAACTTATACAGTAAAATAAATAAATATAACAAAGAAATGTATCAATTACATCAAAAATTATATACAAGTTACAATTATATAGAAATAGAAGAAATGAGAAAAGTGTTTGGTGAAAAATACATAGAAAAGAAAATAAGAAAAATGGAAGAGAGATTAAATAAGAAACTCAAGGAATTAATAGAAGGAACAAGAAATAAAAATAAAGAAAAAGATAAAGAAATAAAATTTGCTGAAAAAGTATTAAATTTAACAGAAACAAAGTTTACAGAAAATGAACATAAATTATTAGGGAAAAGTTTGAAATATGCAACAAAAACAAACATAGATAAAGAAAATACAATAATAGAATGTGAAGAAATAATCGATAAAATAAAAAAATGAAGAAACTAAAAAACAATTAAGAAGTGAAGTAAAAGAAATAGTAGAAAAAATATGTAAGAAAAACAAAAATGTAAGAAATAAAAACGAAATACAAATAAAAAGAAATATAAGAGAATTAAAAAAGAAAATCACGGAGAACAATTTGATAGTTATAAAAGCCGATAAAGGTAACACAGCAGTGGTAATGAACAAAAGAGATTATATCGAAAAAGCAGAACAATTTATACAAAAAGGACCATATAAAGAAATAAAATATGATTACACAAGTAAATTTCAAGCACAAACAAAGAAATTGATAAAAAAGACAACATATTTAACAGAATGGCAAAAGAAACAAAAAATAGAACATAATCCTGAAGCTCCAAAATTTAGATGTCAAATTAAGTTACATAAAAAAGAAATGCCATTAAGACCTATAGTATCATTTATAAATTCGCCAACATACAAAATATCAAAAGAAATAAGTAAAAGAATCAAAATGGCATATGAAAAAGAAGAAATTCACAGCATAGAAAATAGTAAAAGGGTAATAGAAAGATTAAAAGAAATTACCATAACAAATAAGACAAAATTAATGTCATTAGATATAAAAGATATGTACACCAACATACCAATAGCAAAAACAGTAGAAATAATAAAGAAAAACAAATTAAGTAATGTAGAATGGAAAAACGAAATAATAGAAGGATTAGAATTATGCCTAAGCCAGAACTACTTCAGATTTAATAACAAATTTTACTTACAAGAAAATGGATTACCAATGGGATCACCGCTTTCACCATTAATGGCAGAGATATTCATGAATAGTTTTGAAATCAAAATTTTAAAAGATATAGATAAAGAAAGAAGAATTAAAAAATGGATCAGGTATGTAGATGACATACTAATAGTTTGGGAAGGTGAAGTAAATGAATTTAAAAAATTTACGGAAGAACTAAATAACATAGAAAAAACAATAAAATTTCAAGAAGAAATTGGAGGATTGGAAATTAATTTCCTGGATATCAATATAAAAATTAAAGATAACAAACTCAAACTCGATATATATAGGAAAGAAACATACTCAGATTTAATAATTCCACAAGAATCATATCATCCAGTCAATTATAAAATGGCAGCATTAAATTCATTTTGCTATAGAGCTATAAATTATCTAGAAAATGAAGAACTCAAACAAAAAGAATTAAAGAAAATACAACAAATAGCAAAAAATAATAATTACAACCCTAAAATAATTAATAGAATAGTTAAGAAAATAGAGGAAAATAAAGAAATAGAAAATAACGAAAAAGAAAAAACAAATGAAGAAAAGAAATATAAAGGAGCAATAACATACATAGGATATCAAACAAAAATGTTACAAAAATGTTTCGAAAAATATGAAATACAGATAGGAATAAAGAAAACGAAAAATGTATTCGAATATATAAAAAATGATAAAACAGAAGAAATTCCATTAACAGAAAAAAGCGGCGTATACAAATTAAAATGTGGGGAATGTAATAAGATATATCTGGGCGAAACTGGAAGAAAATTTAAAATTAGAATGAATGAACACGCAAAAGGAGAAGGTGTTAGAGTAACGAACTCACTGTATGCAAGACATTTCAACGAATCAGGCCATAAATTCATAAATCCCAATGAAAATATGGAAATAATCAAAATAGAAAACAATCCACAAAAAAGAAAATTAATAGAAGAACTAGAAATACTTAAAGTTAAAAAAGAAGATAAAAATAAATTAATGAATATAAAAGTGGATTTTACAAATGAAGAAATATTTTATTATATATTAAACAATAAACAAAAATAAATTAAAATAATAAGAATAACACACTAAAAAATGACGAAATGTAAAAAAAAAAAAAAAAAAAAAAATGATAAGTCAAGAATGAAGAAATTAACGGGAGATTCTTAAAACAATTTGACGGACGTTAGAAAAATGCCTAACGGAAAAAGGTAGACAAAGTTCCCGTGAAGAGCGGTAGCAGCTAGAACCAATAGGAGGGGCGATGACATAAGGGGAGGGGCCTAAAGTATAAAAGCCTACAACGTACAGTTAATAGACGTTGTTTAAGACCTGAAGATGTCAGTAATGACGAAAAGCTTAGTAAAACAATAAAAAAAAAAAAAAAAAAAATTATAGCAGTTAGCAATTTCATAAAAGAAATAGTAAGGATGGCTGCTAATTTAAACAATACGAAGAATAAAATTGTATTGTAAGTACAACTCTCTATGTCGAAAAGATATAAAACGCTTTGTTTGCTAAAAACAGCAAAAAATATGGAATACCGTTAGATTTAGGGTGTTTTCGGCCTTCAAAATACAATGAGTGAAACGTCATAAACGAGGGTGGTGGAGTACGCAGATTTCTCTTTTTAACGAGAAAACGGTCTCGCGGCAAAAAGTGCGCGTCTATAAGCTCTTACCAATCATAAAAAGCGTCACCTCTGCGCGCGAAGTTATTTCGAGTGGTTACTGGACAATTTCAAAATTACCGGCAACACGTTCGAATTTCAGCCAATGATGGTAATTTTAAGAGTAGCAGCAGTGAGGGAAGTTTAGGTGAAAATATAAAAGTAACTGATGCAGGAACTTATGGGAGTCAGTCAGTGAAATCAAAAGAGACAGTCGCCATTAGTTAGAGTCAGTCAGTGAAATCAAAAGAGACAGTCGCAACAGTTAGAGTTAGTCAGCTAGTTAGTTAGTTAATTACTCAGTCGTTCAGTAAATTAGACAATCGTCAATCGACAGTCAGTATCAAGAGTCGGAGAATCAGTAGTCAAGTAGTATTATTTATTCTGTGCGCGGCATCAAGTGCGAAGAAGTCTTATTTAATATGTGCGCGACCGTATGAAAAGTCAAAGTTTGGAGGACGCGGAGAAGAATGATTATCGCGAGAGTGGTGAATAAGATAAAAGCAGAGTAATACAAATTGTGTTGTGATGTGCAAAGTGTGGAATGAGCGAGACGGCAAATGGATAATCGAATTCAAGTAACAGTATAACATTAATTGTTGTAATCAGATAATTGCATGTATTATATTTGTCTACTCAGTTAACCCGTTTCATTCTAAAAGAACCTACGAGTTGTTCAGATGCTGAAGAGTTTTATATCTTACGACCTAGAATAGGGGTACGGAGAATAAATATTTAATATAAAATTTGAATGATGATTTGATATTTTGGAAATGTTAGATATTAAGTTCTGTTATTGATTCATGTTAATTTATGTTGAGAAAGAAGGAGCTTTTATAGTTCATTAATATTTTGTTGATCATAAATAATATTTCATATGGTTATTAATCTTTGTTAATGATAAATAATATTTCATATGTTTAATTAAATTTTATTAATGATAAAAAATATCTCATATGTGCAGTAATATTTGGTTGATCATAAATAATATTTCATATGTTTAGTAACCTTTGTTAATGATTAACTAGGGATAAGAAGTTAGTAGTAAGTGAGACGTAATGAACCTGTCAATTTGAAATGATGATAATATTATATGATATATATATATATATATATATATATATATATGTATTCAAATGATAAATATAAGATCTTTTACTTAGCATCTGAACGTAAGAGTTGTCATTAACAACACCCTGAGATTCCAAATTAACTCTGGCGCCCAGCATTATATACTTAAAAGTAAAGTAAATAATTACAATAAAAAAAAAAGTTATAATTGTCACCAACCACGTAGTGCAAAAGCCAGTAAAGTAATAATTGACGCCCAACGTGGGGTTAGCAAACCAAAATCCACGAGTAAAGTAATAATTGCCGCCCAACTGGTGGAGCTTAATTTAGTAACTTAATAACGTAATAAGCTCGGTAGAATGAAACGGGGTAGACAATAAATAAGATATATGTTAAGTAGATATTAACTCGCAGTAATAAGCTAAGAAATTTAAGTGATAAGTTCTAGTATATGATCACTAGGAGTAGAAGTAGAGTAGCTCATAACAAACAAACAGACACAAGTAACAACACAACCATGAACACAGAAAAAGAAATATTCGAAAAAGTAGTAGCGAGTCGGAGTTTGAGATTAATAAACAGTTAGGAGAATCAAACATATTTGATGAAAACACAGCCAACGATGTCACAGAGGCGCGGGGACTGCAGACAGAAACAACACCAGTAATTAAAGAAGTAGATATTTATACAATATTACAACAACTTACAAAAACCAAACAACAAGCTCAAGACATCGCTGACGCAAATTACAACAAAATAACAACACAAATGACCCAACAAATAAATGAATTTAGGAAAGAAAACCAAGAACTAATAGAACAAATTAAAAAGGAAACTAGAGAAATCGTTAAAGAAGAGATCAATACAGTTAGAAATGAACTTAATTTAAGATTAGATAGCATAGAAGTAGTTAAAGAGAATGAATTAAAAACTAATAATGAAATTAAAAATATAAATAAAAGAAGAATTGCTAATAATAAACGCCTAGAAGAAAGCTTCACGGCACACAAAGGAGAAATAAATAGATACGTTAAGGACAACAATGAAGCGAGTAAAAATCGAATTAAGGAATTAGAGGAGAAAATCGGGAACAACGTGGAGGAGATAGACGGGAAGCTAACAAGCATCGAGACCGACGTGAGGTCGAAATTTGCAGAAGTAGGTGCGATACCTATAAATAGAGTCGTCCCTACGGAACAGATTAAAGAAATCAAGTTCAACGGAGGGAGCGAGTTTCCAATGGAGTTACTGAAGGAAATCACGGAACTACAACGAGAATATTACCCTACAAATGGGATCCTGTGGATTGCACGACATCTTGAGGCTGAAGCAGCAATTTGGTGGAGGCTAATGAAGGATCAACTCACGTCATTCGATGAGTTTACTGAGGCGTTCATAATCAAATTTTGGATACTCAGTAATACAGTAGAGAGTACGTGACCGATTAAAGTTTGGAAGATATAGGTATGAAGACGGGTTAACGATGGTGCAATATATGGAGCGGCGAGTCTTGGAGAACCGTCATCTAATCCCAGCCCCGAGATTATAAATTTTAAATTTATTAAATGCCCCGAACTCCGAATAAAATTAAATGGAATTTGTTAAATGGAATTTGTATCAACGCTCTGCTCGATACTGGAAGTCAAATCAATGCGATTTCGGAAGACTGGTATCGAGATAATAAATTAAATTTAGGGAAGATAGACATACTAAAGATGTCAAATACTATAGTAAAGGTATCCATCGGCAACAGGTCAAAACGAATAACAGAGCAAGTATTATTAAAGGTTGAAGTAGGTGAGGTGAAATTCGACAGTATCTTATCGTTCCTGAGTTAATTAAGGAATGCATCTTGGGCATAGAGCTGTTATCGCAAGGAGGATATATCCTGGACTTGTTGACGAAACAAATAAAATTTCAAGGTCCACACCTACCGGAAGATAAAGTGACTACGGCCGACATCTTACAAATTAGCACAGCGGACATTAACGATGAGTTGATTAGAACTACTAAGGAGAAGATGACAGGATTATTGGATATACCTGACGACGATCGGAAGCAACTTCAAGAAATCTTGATTGAAAACAAAGAAGTCTTCAGGGATGTGCCAGGACGTATCATCGGGTACCAACATAAGTTTAACGTCACGGACACAACACTTTACTGTCTGAAGGGATACCCAGTACCAGCTAAGTATCAGGAAGCAGTCGACGAGAAGATGAAGAAGATCATGGAGAGAGCAGCCAGCCCGTACGTAAATCTAATAGTTACCGTGATTAAGAAGGACCAGAAGGTAAGGCTATGTTTAGACGCCAGACGCCTTAACTCGGTCACGGTACCAGATTACGAAGGTGATATTCCAATCAATGAGGTTCTGTCGAAGTGCGGGAATATACAAGTAATGAGCAGTATAGACCTCACTTCTAGCTTTTGGCAAATTTCATTAGATATGGCATGCAGGGATTACACCGGATTTATGTACAACGGGAAGTGCTACCGGTATACCGTCACTCCATTTGGTCTCAAGACTAGCTTAGCCATCTTAACTAGGGGTCTGGACATGGAGTTAACCGATGAAGTTAAAAGGTTTACCGTGATCTACTTGGATGATTGCCTGTGCATTTCAAGCAGCGTCAAGGAACATCTGCATCATCTCAAGCTATTGCTAGAAAACCTACGAAAAGTCAATCTCACAGTTAATTTCAAGAAGTCGCAATTTTTCCGTAGAACTATAAATTATCTAGGATACTGTTTATCGACAACTGGCATCAGCGCAACGTCTGACAAGGTTGCCGCCATTCAGAATTTCCCAAGGCCTAGGAACCAAAAACAATTAAAGGGTTTCCTTGCACTCACTAACTTTTATAACAAATTCACGAGTAAGTACGCCGAGGCGACACAACCTTTACTAAAATTATTGAAGAAAAACACAAAATTTAAATGGAATGAGGAGCTAGAGTGTCATTTGAACAGAATAAAAGGATTATTCATAAACACTTTGATACTCAAACATCCAAATCCAGAGAAACGTTTTTATTTGCATACCGATGCAACCAAGTACGCAATGGGCGGACAATTGTATCTGTAATGGCTACTGACATTTCTCCATTTGTGTGCAGATCTCGTACTGATCGTCCCGATTGGATTAACGTTATATGTTTTCGTTCTTCCGCTACATTAGACAACTGAGCCCACTGACAATCCGCCAGGCTGGTCTGCACCAGCAGTATCACCTTCTTATTCAGTTTACCGCAGGCGTTGGTAGAGCCGTATTTGAAGCCTTCGGCAGGGCCTTGAAGTGAGGTTTCAGATCCAGAATCTTCAGCGTTGAATCTTAATGATTCTATCGAGTTCTGTACACTTCTCTACAGAATGGCGCAGTCCCCCCCAAAATTTCTCACTATCCCCCCTAAGTTTTATCTTCATCCTATGCCTCAACTGTAACTCATAATAGCTGTTGTAAATTACCAAAAGTCTTAAAATATTTATTTGAATTCATTAAAAAACTACATTATTTGTAATACCAAAATCAATAAACTATAATTAATACCTTATTAGAATTTAATAAGAGCATAAATTCAATGAAATTAAAAATTATAAGCTCCTTTATTACTTTGTTTCAGCTTTCAAAGCCAAATTGTATTTCTTTGTTTACAGTCTTTACTATTTTATTATAAATACATTCTGATTTTTTAAAATATTTTATAACAAGTTTTTAATTAGGTTTCAGGGAAATACCCGTCATCACAGGTCTGGCCATCTGGTGTTTAACCTGTTCTACAAACTGTCTAGTGGAAAATAACTTTGAATTAGCCTTAAAGTTGGGTAATACGCTTTATGTTTTTTAACACATAATTTTATGTATTTTAAACTTTTGTTGCGTCTAACTTCTCCATTAATTTGATAATACTCTAAAATTCCTTCCTCCTCCCAATTCAAAACTCTAATGGCATAGTTTGTGCCGTTATCCCCCGTTCCTGTAGATACCGCTGATTCTAACCACCTTCCACAATAATAATTTTTTATCTTATGTTCTTTACTTTAACAGTTGGGTGTTATAGGCCTATATGTTCTATTATAAAATGAGTATCAGATTGTTAAAAAATCATAACCTTTTATTGTACAACAATTTTATAAAAATAAAATATACTAAGGAATATTGTATCATAAATTCTATTCTACTATACTCTCTCTCTCTCTCTCTCTCTCCTCACACCATTCTCTCTCTCAACGTGTGTGTGTGTGTGTGTGTGTGTGTGTGTGTGTGTGTGTGTGTGTGTGTGTGTGTGTGTTTAGACTATATCCAAACAGTGAGAATGTTTTAAATGGAGGTAGTTCGTTTGCAATATGGTGCTAAGACAGAATATGAAAGAGCCAACATTTTTAACGTTATGAAACCGAGAGGATAATAACATCCGGCTAATGTACAGTTAAAATATTGAAACACTTAGATTAAGTAGGCCTATGTTAGTTGAAAGTACACATTTAAATGAAACACTCAGAAAGAAAAATGCTGAGTGAAACTGTATCACCAGTAGATCATCATTATTCCTGCATCTCCTAAGTGGAGCATAGGGCATCAATGAACTTCCGCCACCGGACTCTGTTCCGCGCCATCGTCTTGATCTCGGGCTAGGTCTTCCCTCCTTTCTCCATCCCTTCCGCTATTACACTCCTCCTCCATGTGTTCCTTGGTCTGCCTCTTCTCCTGCTACCTTGTGGGTTCCACTCCAGGTTGTCTATGTTGTCTCTATCTCGTCGTAATGTATGCCCAATCCACTTCCATTTCCTACGACGCATCTCAATGTCAATGGGTGTTTGATGGGTTCTTCTCCACAGCTCTTCATTGGAGATAACTTGTGGCCACCATATCCTCAGGATATTCCGCAAACTTCTGTTCACGAATGTTTGGAGTCTGCTAATCAGTTGTTTGTTAGTCTTCCAAGTTTCACACCCATAGAGCAGTACCGACTTGACATTTGTATTGAAGATGCGTAGTTTGGTATTGGTGTTAAGTTCCCTTGATTTCCAGATTGGTCTCAGCACTGCAAATGCTCCCTTAGCCTTATCTATTCTATTTCCTATATCCTCTATGGTTCCTTCCTCCGTGGTGACCATACTTCCCAGGTAACAAAACTGTTTGACTTGTTCGATCTCTTGGTTTCCTAAAAATAATAGTGCCTTATTGCGGTTATTATAACGCATCTCCTTGGTTTTCTTTCCATTAATCTTCAATCCCACCTCTGATGCTTTGGTTTTTTAATCGTTCAGCTTTGCTTCCATATCCTTAAAACTGTTGGTTAGCAAGCACAGGTCATCCGCGAAGTCCAAGTCCTCCAACCTATCTGTCAGTCCCCACTGAATTCCTCTTCGGCGATTCATTGCCTTCTTCATCTTGAGATCCATCACCATAATAAATAATATTGGTGACAGCAAACATCCTTGCTCCACTCCTTTATTTACTGGGATGGGCTCGGACAACATCCCCTGGTGTAAAACTTGACATGTGTAGTTCTCATACATTTCTTGAGTTAACTTAATAATTTTCTTTGGAATCCCAAACTCTTTCATGGCTTTCCACATCTTCTTCCTAATTACACTATCAAACGCCTTTTCAAAGTCTACAAATAGTATATACAGTGACGACTGCAGCTCCGTGGATTGTTCTATAATTATACGCAGTGTATTGATCTGGTCCGTACAGGAATAACCTTCTCTAAATCCTGCTTGTACTTTCCTCAACCTTGAGTTAACTCGCTGTTTTATCCTTTCAAGAATTACTCGTGAGAGTACCTTACTTGGTATCGAAAGGAGGGTAATCCCTCTCCAGTTATCACATTCTAATAAATCTCCTTTCTTCGGAAGCTTAATCAACAGTTCTTTCTTCCAATCTGAGGGGATCTTCTCTTCTTCCCAAATCTTCTTAAAAAGTGGGAATAGAATCTCAACCGAAGTACCCATATCCACTTTCAAGGCCTCCGGTGCGATATTGTCCATGCCTGCCGCTTTGCCATTCTTAAGTTGTTTAATGGCCCTTTGAATCTCTGTTCTTGATGGTGGCTCTGTACTAATAGCAACATCTTCCTGCTCTTCTTCTATCATCACCTCTGTCTCCCCTTCTTTGATTGTTTCACGATTCAAAATCTCCAGAAAATGTTCTCTCCATCTTTCTAGCTGTTCTTTTTGTGTGGACAGTAATCTCCCATCTTTAGCTTTCACCGGTTTGTCCACTCTTGAAAACTTTCCTGTTAATCTCTTGGTAATGTGGTACAGAGTCCTACTGTCATTGTTTTGTGCTGCCGTCTCAGCTTGTGTTGCAAGACTGTTGATAAATGCTCGTTTGTCTCGTCGAAAACTCCTCTTCACTGTTTTGTTAAGTTGATTAAAGTCTGTTCTAGCTTGAACCTTCTCTTCTTGCGTTCTTGCGGTATTGAGTCTTTTCTTACATTCCTTCCTTTGATTCATGGTGTGCCGTACTGGGTTCGGCATTGTAGGCGAAGTGTTTTTAAAACGAGCGGCTTTGACGTCACGCGCGGCCACAGCATCTCGTCGCCGTTGGGCTATGCTCACCGTTGTTTTGCAGCGACGAACTTCAGTTGACTCGTCCAGCTGTTTTTGTACATTCCTGTATCCGAGAGGTTTCGTGGTTAGATAGACGCTTTGAATCTGTCTCATTTTTATTTGAACCCTCAACCAGGTCATCTGCTCTCGGCCGACGGCACTCATCAGTTCAGGACTTCGTCGACTTTCTCTATGGTTGGCTGAATAAAGTTCTGCTCCAGGTGCTCGAACAAGGGCGAGATGGGTGTGGGGTGTGACGACCAACTGTCCACCCTCCTGGCAGAGACGATCCTTTAGCCATGATATGCCGTCAGTCGAGATCTACCGTTCAGACACACTTATGACGCTACGCTGCCCCAGGACTTCTTAGTACAACCGAGACACTACTGATTAGCCACAGTATTGCTTAAGTGCACCGGACGATCCAGGTGGGACCATTCTAATTATTTAATTCTATCTCAACGACATGGTGAATGCACGGAAGCTCCCAGAAGCTCACTCATGAAGTTTTAACGGTTAAACTTTTGCACAAACTCTCATGTTCAGTTCTGTGACTGCATGTGTGAACATTACACAATTAAACCTAATGAAATCTATTATATCTGCTTATAATGTGTAAGAAAATTAGACACACACGCATATCCGCAGTCTGCTCTAAGTGCTACCTTTTTATCCAATTAAAGCTATTCGAGAGTTAGTTATTTTGTGCTTTCATGTCATGCGGTCATGGCAGGATTCTAGTCACGTAAAGGGGGCTGTCTGATGTTTTAAGTTGTGAAACTATTTTCATGGTCACATATGCTTATTGCTTATTATGATTAAAGTGAGGGTTGATTATTATTATTTTGAGTCTCTGGTTTGGTTCGGGGCACTTGCATTTTCTGGTGCTAATTACCATGGCATATTAATGCTTCGTAGCTGTTATTTATCTGATTACCTTGTTAATTATATTTATATATATATATGGTTGTGCATTCATTTATTCTAGTTGAAATGGGTTTTATGAGGGGTTTGGTACAGAAATAAGGGATGTTGTGTCATTTATGTTGTGTATGTGCTTGTGTGTGTAATCTTTATATATTTTGTTGGGGGAAATGTTATAAATTAAAAGATCATAAATGTGCTTACTAAGTTACTAAAAGGCTAGCCTATTTGAAGTCTATACAACACTTATGGATTAGTGATTTTCTATTTGTGAATAATATTATTGCAACCATTAACTTAAACATAATGTGGCAGGATTTATGCAATTTATGTTAATATTCAATTCACTCACATTTTATGCCATTAAGAATATTAATTGATATATATATAATCCTGCAGTTAATTTTGCTCTTGTTCAATCTATAACTTGTCATCTCATGTAAGATTTGCAGGCTTAATAAAGTATACGCTTGTTGGTTAATAGACTTTTTCATTTGCAAGTCCTGTCATTCACCTGGGGGGACATGTCTGTAATTGTAATTAGGCCTTTGCACACTTTTGCTTCCTCTAGGTTCACCACCTAGTTCTAAATATTATGTCTCTCCCCTAAAAAAAAAAACTTAAAAATAAAATAAAATAAAAATTAAAAAAAAAAATTTACAAAAAAAAACTTATAAAATAAAAGGGGGGTTTCAACGGCTTCCCATGTCTCTGAACTGATCCATTCCTCTCTTCCTCTCTCCCTCTTGCCTAGGACCTTTTCACAGGTATTTATGTAGGTACTCTCTATGCTCTTCTAATTGTGTTCAATATCCTGTCCTTCTTCTTCCTCCCTTAGCTGTTGGAATCGGTTACTCAATTCTAGTGAAAAATGTTGTTGCATCTCCTTATCCTTCAATTTATCAAAGTTATACTTTATCCTCCTCTTTTGATGTATGTGCCTAATACTTGCAATTTTCAGTCGGAGCGTGGCTACTACCAAATGATGGTCACTTCCCACATCTGCCCCCCTCTTGTTCCTCACATCCAACAGGGAGGTTCGCCATGTCTTGCTGATAGTGAAATGATCGACCTGGTTCTCCGTTCTATGGTCTGGGGAAACCCATGTCACTTTATGGCAGTTCTTATGAGGGAAGATAGTGCCTCCTATCACCAGCCTGTGGTTACTACAAAGTTCAATAAGTCTTTCACCATTCTCATTTCTAGTTCCTATGCCATGTCTTCCCATTATATTTTCTACTCCTTGATTATCATTGCCAACTTTCGCATTCAGGTCTCCCATCACGACCAGAATATCCCTTTTCTTTGCCTTTAACAGGGTTCGATGTAACTGACCATAAAATTGCTCTTTGTCTTCTTCATCTCCTGTCTCTGTCGGTGCATAACACTGCACCAGTGTAATAGGTCTAACCCTTGATGCAAATCGAGCTACTACAGTCCTTTCTGAGACTGGGTACCATTCTATCAAACTTTTCCTTGTCTTCTGGGTAATCAGTAATCCAACACCCTCTCTATGTTCTTCCTCTCTTCCTGAGCACAACAGCGTATCCCCTTCCTGGGTCCTTATCTCACCAAACCCATTCCATCTCGTCTCGCTCAAACCCAGTATGTCCAACCTGTACACATTGTCTGTACATTCCACAGTCCAATTCTTGTGTCTGATTTCATGCCAAAGGTCAATTCCATTTTATCCATCCGGCTTCTATTCATTGATGTTTCTGTAATGAGTTAATCTCGGGTGTGTAGGTTATTGGCCTTCAGCACCCAAAGCCTGGTGAAGGGACTGCCTTCTAAGTAGCCAGGCCTACTGATTTTCTGTCGGGGTTTCTTCCCTTAGCCTTTGAAGTTCCCACTTCTAACTACAAGGCAGCAGTTCCTGTTCTATTTACCCCGAACAGGAGTACACCAGAACAGGAGAACAATTACTGTATCACCAGTAGAAGCTACATATAATTAGTAAACGAAACGTCGGAAACTTTCAGTCGCTGATCTCCCAGACACCCAGAGAACTCTACTTGGATACAGACACTGAACACGGACTCAACATAATCACGGAATTAATGTCTACTTGTGTTTTCATCATCGTCTTTACGTCACGGCATAGCAAGACGCTGCCTGTGCCGCCTCTAAAAATCCTGGGTCATCTCTTCCTGGGTCTACCCACACACGTGTGTCCTATTGGCTTATATTTCCAGACTTGTATGGACAGTCTTGAGTCTGACATTCTTTCCAAGTGTTCTTTCCACTGTTGATTATAATCTTCTAGTCTTTCATTCAGGTTATTATTGGGTCCTTCAGTCTTTCGACTGGTTTGTACCCTCCCCGCATATACCCGTGGTGCGTGTGTTACGGAGTCTGTCATAGGTATATGGGACCTACAGTTTAACCCCGGATCCGAACGGCATAGTTGGGGAGGGTTTATACTAGGCAGGTTACCTCTCGCTGGTTTGCCATCGCCTTGCGAGGGGGAAGGTCGTGTCTAAATCAGATGGCCCCGGCGGGAATCGAACCCGCGCCAACAGCGTAGCACGCTAGCCACTACGCCACGACCGCTCCGATTCAGGTCATTCAGGTTAAACACTTGTAATTCTTCTCTTATGGCCTCATTCTCTATACAGTCTAGTTTAGAACACGTTTTACTTAAGAACGCTATTTCCAAGGCCCGTACTTTACTTTCTTGTTTTTTGGTTGTCGTCCATAGTTCACATCCATAGGACAGTACAGGTACCACCATAACTTTGTAAAACTTTATTTTGTATCTCGACGTACCTTGTTACTAAAAATACAATTTATTGCCCCACAGATCGTCTGGACTTGGGTAACTTAACATCAGTATCATATAATTCTTACCTTAGCCAATATAATTTCCCAAATGGTTAAAATGACTCACCGTTTTATAATTTTACCATTAATTATTATTTTTATTCTTATTGGTCTTTGCCTCAAATCCTATTACCTTTGTTTTATAGTGGCGATTTTCATATTGTATTGTTTGAAAATCTGATGAAGCTTAAAACTGATTTTTTTTTTGAAAAGCAGGTTCTTTATTTCTACGCAGCGGAAGTATGGGTTATTAACAAAAAGAGTGAAAGAAAGATTCTTGCAACAGAGATGGAATATTGGAGGAGGTGCCGTGGAATAACGAGATCAGACCGAATAACAAACGAGGAGATTAAAAGAAGAATGGAAGCGGAAAGAAGTGTAATTGATTACATCGAAGAAAAAAGATTGGTGTGGTACAGTCATGTCCGGAGAGCCCAAAATAGGTGGATCAACAAAGTGACGGAATGGAGTCCATTAGGAAGGGGAAAAGGGGAAGACCGAGAAGATCTTGGAGGGACGAAGTGGATGAATCTATGCAACGTATAGGATTTGAGGAAGGACAATGGGAACATCGGGAGAATTGTAAAGCCAGGTTGAAGGAAGGGAGACAGCGCTAGCTGTAGCAACCCTATTATAAATATATTATATATATATATATATATTACTATAATATTTATGGCTAAATTTACCTCAAGATATACTTTTTTCCTTTAGGAACATGTTTCGGGAGATCTTGTTCTCCCATCTTCAGCCTTCGCCATCTTGTTTCTGGTGAAGTATTTGTCTGTTGGCTTCTGGATGTTATTGAGGTAGTTTGTTGGTCTTTGGTCCTTTAAAGTTGCATTATTGTGTGTGGTTGTGGTATCTGTTTTTGTATTTTGTGTATTTTCGATGTTGAGTGCTTTGAATATTGTGTCATGTTTTGTGTTGATTTGTATTTGTTCTGGTATTAATTTGTTTTGTGTTTTATGTTTGTAAATCTGTAAATTTTCCCAAATGTTCATTATGGTGCCTTTGTGTGGTATATGTTTTATTAGTGTTACATTGGTTATGTCTGGGAATTCATGTCCTGTGTTTATTGCATGTGTGGCTAAATTGGATTTATATATATTTGGTTCCCAGACATAACCAATGTAACACTAATAAAACATATACCACACAAAGGCACCATAATGAACATTTGGGAA
Source organism: Magicicada septendecula (assembly GCA_034769895.1). Lineage (NCBI taxonomy): Eukaryota > Metazoa > Arthropoda > Insecta > Hemiptera > Cicadidae > Magicicada > Magicicada septendecula. The sequence goes on along the minus strand of CM068373.1, from coordinate 132,540,302 downwards.
AATTTACAAATTTACAAACATAAAACACAAAACAAATTAATACCAGAACAAATACAAATCAACACAAAACATGACACAATATTCAAAGCACTCAACATCGAAAATACACAAAATACAAAAACAGATACCACAACCACACACAATAATGCAACTTTAAAGGACCAAAGACCAACAAACTACCTCAATAACATCCAGAAGCCAACACACAAATACTTCACCAGAAACAAGATGGCGAAGGCTGAAGATGGGAGAACAAGATCTCCCGAAACATGTTCCTAAAGGAAAAAAGTATATCTTGAGGTAAATTTAGTCATAAATATTATAGTATTATATACATCAAGAAACGGACTGTAGCAGAAAGTGATTGAAATATATATATATATATTGTACTGATATCTTTTCTTGTTATATTTGTTTCTGTCTGCTATAGTAATTGCCCCTTTATCTGGGCGATCAGTACGCGTTGTCTATATTATTTTAGTATTTGAATAATTTTTTAAGTGTTGTTTATGTTAACTCTTAAACGATCATGAAAAACTCTATCTCAGGGTAGACAACGAATGTTTCGATTTATATTATTTAATATGGGGAATGGTTAATTACTTTCTTTAGTCAGTACCAAATAACTCTTGTTAACAAAATTTGAAGAAATTATATTAAGAGAATATACCGTGGACATGCGGATCGTTCAATTCTCAGCTTTTCAAAACTGCCACAGGTTCAAGTCTTGTACTCTTGTAGTTCCTTTACAATTTAGCACCAGCATAGATGTCGCTCTTAATAGGATTATATTGTTTATAAAATTATTTCCAATGTTTACTAGTTAAATCTTCTGTTATTTTTATTCTTTATAAACTTCTTTTAATTCCAATATTTTATACACTTCGTTACAAATTCAAAGTAAATTATTTTTCTTTGGCTTATAGATCCAAGATAGGTTACAATATTAATTCTTTTATTTTTATTATTTATACCAATTGAGTTACTTTACCTCTCACAGAGATGTGTATAAGATGAAAAATTGAATTAGACTTATTCACAGAATCCTGTCTGATGTGTGTTCTATTAAATATAAAATTAAACTCAAGAACAAATTTTCTTACATTCCAACACAATTCAATTATAACAATCTACCTTTGCCATCTTGATACTTCACTAAATTTGTCACATATTTTCATCATCTTACTATTAACAACATATATAATTTTACTAATTATTATTAAATACATTTATCTGATTTTTACATTTTTCATTCTAATTTGTATCTATTATATTATAATATTATTACCCTTTAGTTTTATTTTAATTTTAATTTTATTATAATAATTGTCAACATATAGGCCTATTTTCTTCATGCTGTTCTGTATCATACCGTTCCAATACTTGAGTTTACCTCTATGTTTGTCATGAATAATTAATCAGTTTTTGGTTAGAATTCTACCATATGTTCAAAATATTATTAAATTTATACCTTTGATTTTTCTGAAATTATTATTTTATTCTTATGTACTGTTGTTCATTTTTACAGCAGTACATAATATATATATACACCACAATCACACACAATAAAACCAATTTGAAGTACCAGAAGCCAACAGGAAGCCACAATAATAATAGTCAACCAACACATATGTACTTCACCAGACACAAAAACCGGAAGGCTGAGGATGGGTACAAGATGGTACCCGAAACATGTTCCTAATAAGGAAAAAAATATCTTGAGGTAAACTCATATAAATATTAAATGTAATATATATATATATATATAAATAAGTTCTTTATTTCTAATTACAGCAAAGAACAGCACATTCAAATATCTGTCACGTAACCGCTTAATTACGTGTGCTTTTGGCTACAAAATATAAACGTCTGCTGAATAGTAGTTTTCTAGAATTTACTCTCTGCATGCAAGTAAAAATCTTCCCGGCAATATTGAATAATAAAAACTGAAAATTATAATTCATGTGAAAGACAAATGAATACGCAAAAATAAAATAAAAACTAATTTTGGATTTAGTAGAACAGCTGGCTACTAATCTAGAAGTGGTGGGTTCGAGTCTCGGGCGCATTATAAAATCAAGGTGCGTTTTACAGATCTAAGGTCGACTCAACATGTGGAAATAATTACCTGGGTTAACATCCTGGATATTAATGGCGGATGAAGCGCAGTTCCGGCAACACTGCCTTCTTTGCACGCCAAACGACTCACATAGGCAATGTACTCTGTCTATAGCGGTACAAAAAGGGGCTATTATTGTTTTTATTTTAATAATAATAACAATAATAATAATAAAGTAATACAATTAACTTTTTTTGTAACTGTTTGTCTGTAGCAAACACATGCAAAAAAGCCCATTAATTACGAAACGATTGTTTTACAATGATATGTATAATTACTGTGATATCCACAGGCACGATCACTTTAACGAACTCGTTATTTGCTTGAAGTAAAACGAACTATAACGGTACTACCTTGCTTTGACATTGTGTCAACCATTCACGCTATAAAAATGCTGTTAATCACTGCGTTCACTAATAGAACTGTTGACAGTTCTAATTATCAACCGATAAATATTTTGTGTTTATATAGTTTTCCTCTTTGGCGTTTTTCTTCCAGTTCGGTTTCACTTACTGTTGCGTGCAGCTGACAACAATTTGAGAATAAACTATCACTTGGGTGATTCTAAGGTAAGAGGTAAAATGTATTCCGTTTCGTAATATATTTAATTTCATATGTTGTCACTTCTTTTAAATTTATTATTAGGCAATGTATATATACGTATATTTCAACATTACAATGTTTATATTGTTTATCTGAAGAGAATTCAACGTAACTATCGAATAAGCTACCAGGACGTTTATGGGATTTCTGTGTTCGTTATGTTAAGTCCCTTTTGTTTACAATAAATATTCATGTAAGATGAGAGGAGAAAGAGTTTGTGGCGTGGAATAAATTCTAACAAAACACTGATTTACAAAAAAAAAATCCTTTAAAAATTGAAAAGAAATATGTATTGAATGTCGCCTTTTAAAATAAGCCATTTTACAAGCATTAGTCGTAGCATACACATTATAAATCACACGTAAATAATATACAAATAACAAAAATAAAACGCAGATAATGAACGCATAAATAACAAACATAGAACACATAAAAAACAATTATAAAAATATTTCAATTACTTGGGTGTCTGACATTAAAATATAGAATTCAAGTCATTATTTCCAATACTGCAAATCATATGTAAAGTACTATTTTTATTTACTACTTTAGTGGTGTAAATGTAATTTACATCTGTGGTAATTAATTGTGTAAACCATTTACATCTAGTGAATATTAATCTGTGCTAATTATCTGCTTAGATTAATTACTCATCAATTATGAATCATATTAATTAAAGATTTATGTTATACGTTAAATTTGATATATCTAAAGTTGTTTCTATTCGTCAGATTAGACTCAACACAGTGACTAATTAAATACGATTTATGAGTCTATTAATCAGACGTTTCAATGGTCGAGTTTATTGTGTCCATTGATGTTTAGCATAAGTTGTGAGATTTTGAGTGTAATACTTAGAATGAAATACATCAATAATAAAGGTTAAATTTCAATAATGAACGCATGAATACTGTAAATTAACTACTTATTTATTACACTTGTTACTTAGGTAAGTAACTATATCCTGCAAATTACATACATATTAAAACACATGATATAAAATACAATTTATCAATTTATACGATGTTTCCTGAAACATAAACACATGGTACATTCAAATGCGGTAAATAATGCACATATATAAAACATATACGAATAATAAACAATCAACAATTATACTTATTCCTACCTAAAATGCGTTCATTATTTCTCAGATAACGAATTACGTTAGTGTTATTTTATAGATTTTATGATTCATATGATTCATATATAGTTATTCTCTTGGGGTTAGTTCTTTGAAAAGAGGCAACAGAACAGTAGTATATACTACTAAGATTAAGTAGACATAAAGCTTATCTTTGAGAGTGTTTATCCATTATTCCGCCGTCGTGAGAAGACACCTTCTAGATGATTCGTCGAAGATCATAATCACTGTTATGAAGAGCACTGATAACTTCACTTCACTCCACTAAATCTCCACTCCCGTCATGTGTATGGTGTTGTGGTAACCCGCTGATGTCGAGTGTCCGAAGTTCAAATAGTGAGGTGTTAATGTTGTCATTAGACTGAATTGTTCTGAAAGTTTGCCATGTTTGTGTATTTGGTTAACTGTTCCGTCTATCTGGGTGTATCGCGTACTGCGTGCTTAATTGTTGGTATAGTTTATTCAATTAATTGTTCAACATGGTGATACATTGTGATGTGAGAATGTTTGAAGTGTCACTCACTGTTCTACTTTAAATGTTAATTAGTATGTTACTATGTACGCGTCAGTTGAGGTTTCAAGTCCCGTGCGCACTTATGGTTTATGTTTCCCGCACAGAATTGTGTATAAGTGTGACTATACCGATGTCTCTGTTCACTTATGAATTTACAAATTAGTGAATCCGGTCGGTCGCACAAACTGTTTCTATCACGAACCGTATTACTGTTCCGACATAATCAATCGTCTGTCTATCGTACGTACTAACTTCTGACTATTAATTGCGACTATCAACTGCTACTATTAACTACATACTCTTGACTACCGACTGACTATTAACTGACTGACTGCTCGATTGAATGACTGACTGCCCGCTCCGCGTCTTCGCCAAACAGTTTTATTGGAACATCTTACCCATAAGTCTAAGTTTTGGATTTCTACGCCTTCTCGGATTCTTGATTGGTCGTACAAATTCCTACTCTTCTGCAGATCTCATCCTCTGTTTCACGATTCGTCGTCCGGACCCTTCCTACTCTCTCCACGAGCTCTCTTAGAAGATGCTTGACGCTGGTTGGTCGTCGTCATCCCCGGAGTGTTTCATGTGACGAGCGTAGCACGGATTCTAAGAAACTAGGGCAATTTCATGGCCTTCTGTTATCCTTTGTTTAGACTTTCCCTAAGGTTCCGACTTGAGCTTTTGTTAACAGGCTCCAGAGTCTTGGTTAATTGTTTAAGTTCCTCGACGTTCGTTCCGCCGATTATCAACCCTTCGTTGGCGTCATTTCGGTGGAACACTACTTTCCAGTCGTAAATCTCAGTAAACTGTCAAAGGTTTGTTTTCACGCTGTGCAGGATGCACTGGCAGTATTCACTGAGTTACGTCTATTGTCTGTATCTCCGTTAAAATTGCTCTGTACTCCTTTTGTAACATAGTAAAGCCTTTCATAATTGTGCAGTTACGCCTCACCTCCACAGCAGGCGTTCCATCTCGATTCCGTGTAACTCGGCAGCTGTACGAAGTCTTTGTTTCAGATTGTTGGGTGCTGTAAATTGTGACAAACGGCTAGCTGTCAGCGACGCCCTGAAATACTTATTGTGTGCAGTGCTCAGACGTTTTTTCTTTGTCTTCGCACTGTCGTCGGGTTTGACGTGCCCCTGATTCGTCATTATTTACGACCTGGGCTTGTGTCCGTCGACTTGAGTGTGGGAACGTGTCACTTGATCGAAGAATTAAAAATTTTTAAAATTTCGATCATTACATTGTCCCCAAATTGGATTGGATGTTGGACTTCGGGAGACATCTGATCCAATTTCTGCGCTCTGTTCCAGTCGTGGATGTCTGCTTCGGAATGGACATGGTTGACTGACATCTATCTCTCATAGGAAGCAATTAATTGTTATTCCCCATCTTAATGTTTTATATGGTCATATGAATTTATTGCCGCACATCTGAGTGAACGAACGCATTTTTTACACTTTGTCTGTCCATATGCGGACTGTACAATACGATTTCGAGTAAATAATTGAATTTAAGACATGGACGTTTGTCCATTTGACAGTTTGTTTCGTTACTGTTTATATACAATGTACTAGATAAGCTGTAGATTAGCTACCCATTATATTAATCGATCTTATGTCGATGACCTATATAGCAATAAAATACTTTTAAACTTGTTATTACTGTCTCAAGAATACAGTTGATACTAACAAATATATACATATGATCAATTCGTAACATATTATAAATGATTACATTGATAAAAGAAACATACATATTAATTAAACAGTTAAGGAATCAGCATACTTCGTGATGCATACTCTTAAGTTATAAAACAATCGTCCATTTTGAATTATTAATTACATAAACAAATTAATCGAGTCTCTACATTTTAACAAGTTAATATTCATAATTATTAACGTCTTTGGTGTCCTGTGTCATAGTATCACAATGTCCTTCTGACACATGGCACACTTCACAAATCACTTTCTGTATATGTTGATATTTATATGTCTAATTAACATAACGAATGACAATTATGTGATGATCACAAACACAGTTAGCATTGAAATACAGACTAAACACAACAAGTAAAATGCACATCATTATTTGGTTAGCTGGACTGGCCGCGCGAGCAAATTACCTAACCTATGTCTTCTGCTGGTCGCCGGGAGTCGTCGCTACCACTCGTGTTATCTATACTTCCGTTCGCTGGCTCATGATACGCCTTAATTTGCCGTATATTAAATTTTCCTCTCATCTTCCCGCTATCGCATTCCACGAGCTCATATGTGGCCTCGCCGATGATGCGGTTGATTTTATATGGTCCTGCGAAAAGTTCGAAGAACTTGTCAATTCTCTTTGACGCAGCGTCGGATTGGTGGAATGCTCTCACCAGAACCTTGTCGCCAATCGCAAATTTTGTGATTTTCTTCTTCTCATTGCAGCGTTTCGCGTGCTTCTCTCGCTTCTCCTTTATCTTCACAAATATATTGTTTTCGCGTTTTCCTTCGCTGCTAATGACTTCTTTATCCAAGCATTGCTCCCATGCTCGTGTAGGTCTCGTGCCGAGGTGTGCTTCATGAGGGGTTATTTCGATCGTCTCGTGGTACACCTCGTTTAGACACGCTTCAATCGTTTTCACGTATTGGGACCATTTAGTGTGTTGGTCACTTATGAAAATGCGAAACAAGTTTCCCAGTTGCCGGTTAATCCGCTCGGCAAGATTGGTACATGGATTACGTATTGCAGTAAACTTTGGTTGTATGTCCAACTCCTTTAGACCGTTGACCCATCTCTTGGAGGTGAACTGTGTTCCGTTGTCCGTCAAAATGGTCCGCGGACGTCCAAATAGTTCGCAATACGTTTTTATTCTCCGCAACGTCGTAGTGGTTGTTGCTCTCCGGAGGGTGAATAATTTGACATATTTCGTGAAATTATCCACTATGACTAATAAATATTTGACTCCACCCGTTCCTGTCGGTAGGGGTCCATAATAATCTGCGCTTACCAGATCTCCTTTGGCTGTAGGTATCACAGCGCGTGTGCCACCAAATAGCTCTCTGTTGTTGGTGTCTTTGCACTTCTGGCATAGGTCACAGGTTTTTATATACGTTTTTATTTTCTTTGACATCCGGTCGAATGTGAAATGTTCCTGGATCATTTTAATACACTTTTTTGTTCCTAAATGCCCGAACATATGATGGATTTCAGCGATTATGTCCCCAGATATGTTGCTAGGAACATACAGCTTCCATTCATTCCGTTGTCGCCTATACAACTTATCGTTAACATATTTATAAAATTTAGTTAATTTAGGGTCTATATTTCCCTCCTTAAATCTAGTGATGATCGCCTTTAGCTTATCGTCTTCCTTCTGGTGCTTTCCAATATTTTGGATTAACTTCCGCACCTCAAGTGTCATTTTCACGGTTATGTGGTTAACTAAATATTCATGTGTGTTGTCGTGAATCTCTTCGAATTTTGCATCGTGTGGATATCTACTTAAGATGTCGGCTACGATGTTTTCCTTACCCTTGCAATGAATTATGTCGAATTTATACTCCTGCACTGCAAGAATCCATCGTGTAATCCGAGAATTATTTAGATGGCATTTGTTTAAGAATGTCAACGCCTTGTTGTCGGTGATGATCGTTAATGGTTGTCCGAGAACGTATATTCGGAATTTTTCTAAGCATCGGACAATACTTAAAAGCTCTTTTTCCGTAGTATAGTAGTTCCGCTCAGCACCCTTGAATGTCTTACTAGTGAAGGCGATTACGCCGATTTCCCCTTCTTCATCTAGCTGGTAAAGTTGTCCTCCGTATGCGTAATCACTTGCATCACACTGTATATAATACCTTGGTCTGGGCGCGGAAATCTTAAAACTACAGCGTCAATAAATAGGTTTTTGACTCTGTCAAAGCAGTCGTTTAATTCATTCGTCCATACAAATTTGTGATTCTTCTTCAATAATTCATGGAGGGGTTGTGTTGTCTCCGCATATTTGCTAGTAAAACGGTTATAAAAGTTAGTGAGGCCTAGGAAACCCTTTAACTGTTTCTGGTTCTTGGGCTTAGGGAAGTCCATAATGGCTTTCACTTTCTCTTCCGTAGCTTGGATGCCGCGTGTTGTTAGTTGGTATCCAAGATACGATATTTCTTTCCTGAAAAACTGTGACTTGTTTAGGTTGACGGTTAAGTTATTTTCGTTTAGATTATTTAATAATGCCTCTAAATGTTCTAAGTGTGTTTTAACATCGTCAGAATAGCATAGACAATCGTCTACGTATATTAATGTGTTTTTCTTAACATTTTCATTTAAGACCGTATCCAATCCGCGTGTTAGTGCCGCAGAACTGGTACTAAGGCCGAATGGTGTAACGGTGAATTGGTAGCACCTTCCCTCATACATGAACGCGGTATACTTCCTGCACTCTTTCTTCAAAGGTACTTGCCAAAAGCTGCTCGACAAATCGACAGTAGACAGATATCGCATCTCGCTGCATCTTGCCAAGATTTCATTTATTGGAGAAACGCCTTCATAGTCGGGAATAGTAACGCCGTTTATCTTTCTTGCGTCCAGGCATAGACGGACCCTTCCATCTCTTTTAATGACTGTTACGAGTGGATTTATGAACGGGCTTGTACAACGTTCAATCACACCGTATCGCAGCATTCTATCAATCTCGTCCTTTACTTTCTTCTGATAAGCAAGTGGTACAGGCCAACCCCGTTGAAAGTAGGGCGTACTGTCCGTAACTTGAAACTCATGCTCGTATCCGTCTATTCTCCCCGGGCATTCCCTAAACACTCTTCTATTCTTAACAAGTATTTCCTTCAAATTTCCCAATATCTCCTCGTCTTGACAGTCCATGTTTGATATCTTCTCGTCGATGCTCCTCAAGATTTCTTCTTCTTCTCCATTATCCATTAGTTCCATGTTCATGATGGGTACGGCGTGCACCTCTTCATCAGCCGCATTCACTATTTCTATTTTCTTACTGCCAATGTCGATACGACATCCTACCTCCTGTAAAAAACTTATCCCTAATATACATTGTTTAATAAGGTCAGGTATTATTAGAAAGACACACTCATTTTTGATCCCGTCAATTTCTATGTCGCATAGTATTTGTTTTCTAATTAACTTGGACTTGTTCCCAACAGCACTAATGATTAGAGAATTCGTCATGGGTAAAATCTCATATGGTTCAATGTCTCTTTTGTTTGCGTTGAACCATTCTTCTGACAACCCATTAATAACTGAGCCGGTGTCGACAAGTGCTAAAACTTTAATGTTGTTGTTAAATTGTATGATTATTTCGGGACATTTTAATATCTGTTTCGTGATGTCCTCGTCATATTCATTCAGTAGGTCATCTCTTAAGTCAGGTACCAGGATATTGACATTATTAGTGGGGTTGTTTTTGTTGTCGTCAAAAACTATGTCGTTCGCTGTGTAGGGGCGTTTTTTTTTTTGTTGTTGTTCTGGTCATTGTTCGACCTTGAATTACTGTCGTCGCTTGCCTGACTTGTACTCGGTTTGGAGTTCAGGTATTCGACGGTGTTTACCACTCCGTGTGATTTATTCTCGTAACGGTTACCGCCGTGCGTCCGTCCTTGCCAAACTGGTTTCCTCTCACCCTCGTTTTTGTTAACGAAGTTACCACTGGGACGATCGACAGTTCCGGTTTCCCTTTCGTTCGTTATCCTATATTGCGCACGTCTATTTCCTGCATTGCTTGATTGAATGCTAGTGTATTCAGTGATCAAGGCTTCGAAATTGGGTATGGTGACAATCCCGCGTGTTATAACGGCGATCTGCAAGTCCCTTCCAAAGTGCCTCGAGATTTTTCTTATCAGTTGGCGGTCGGTCAACGCTGGAGTTAACTGTCGACTTTCCAAAAGAATCCTCTCGACGTACTGTATAGCTGTGACGGGTCCCTGCCATTCAAACCTGCCGTACTCAAGGTTGTCGCGGATAATGTCCTGTCGTTCCAACCCCCAATACTTCAGAGTGAATGCCTCCTTGAATTCTTCGAAGGTATTTATCTGGTCCCGGATCACACGCCACCATATACTTGCGTCCTTCTCTAGGTGTTTGCCGATCCACCTGATGTCGCTGCTCGGGTAATAGGATTCTTGAAACTCCGACAATTCCTTCAGGAACTCCATCGGAAATCTGTCGGTTCCGTCATACTTCAATTCAACCTGTATTTGTCCGTTTACTGTTCTGTGAGGCCCAGACTCCCCATCGGTGATCTGTCGCCGCAGTCTCTCTACTTGACACCTGAGTTCCTGGATGTGGGTTGTTTTCTCTTTGACGTTTTCGTCGAGCTTCTGTTCGGTCGTCCTTTGTCGGCCGTCTACTTCATCGATTTTCTGTTGCAATGTGTGGTTGGCTTCACCTATCTCTTGTTGCTGCTGTCGCAGTGTGTGGTATAATTCGGTCTTCAGTTCTTCCTGCTTCTTCTGATTACTATTGATGTGTAGTTCGAGTTTATTATGGACTTTCTTTATACTCGATTGTGTGGTCTGTGCTAGGTTTTTGAGTTCTTGGTGGTCCGACTCTCGGGCTTCCCACAATTCTTCAAACTTCTTATTGGTGTCATCTTTTATTTCTCTTGTAGCGTCCTCTTGTTTCTTTAGGACTTCACTTATCTTATCGTCGCAACTGGTCTTATGGTCACGCATTTATGATCGTATAAGCGTGAGCTGTTCGGCCATCTGCTGCCTGACGTCTTCCTTATGATTATTAAAATTTTCGTTAATTTTATCGAATTTCTGATTGATTTCTTCTTTAATTTCTTCTTTCTGTTGATCGAATTTTTCGTTAATTTTATCGAATTTCTGATTCATTTTTTCTTTAATTTCCTCTTTAATTTCTTGAATCACTTCAAGTTTCTTGCTCATGAAGTCCATCAATGATTGTAATGTGACTTCTCCTTGTTGTTGGGGGTTCTGTGGTTGCTGTGACTCCTGTCCCCGCGCTCTGACCTCTGACGTCTCCTCAGTCATATTTGGTTCGACTGAATTTTCTTCGTTGTTGTCGGGTGCGCCCAACTGGTTGTTAACGTCAAAGTCCATGCTATCAGAACTACCGCTAGCCATTTTTGCCTTGCTTCGCGTTATCATTTACCAGTCAAGCTAACCTTACACTTATTTAATATCTTACGTACTATATTATTTTAACTAATCTAAATACTACTGTCTGCTCTCTTTTGCCATGCGATGGGCGCCATTTACATTTAGTGGTGTAAATGTAATTTACATCTGTGGTAATTAATTGTGTAAACCATTTACATCTAGTGAATATTAATCTGTGCTAATTATCTGCTTAGATTAATTACTCATCAATTATGAATCATATTAATTAAAGATTTATGTTATACGTTAAATTTGATATATCTAAAGTTGTTTCTATTCGTCAGATTAGACTCAACACAGTGACTAATTAAATACGATTTATGAGTCTATTAATCAGACGTTTCAATGATCGAGTTTATTGTGTCCATTGATGTTTAGCATAAGTTGTAAGATTTTGAGTGTAATACTTAGAATGAAATACATCAATAATAAAGGTTAAATTTCAATAATGAACGCATGAATACTGTAAATTAACTACTTATTTATTACACTTGTTACTTAGGTAAGTAACTATATCCTGCAAATTACATACATATTAAAACACATGATATAAAATACAATTTATCAATTTATACGATGTTTCCTGAAACATAAACACATGGTACATTCAAATGCGGTAAATAATGCACATATATAAAACATATACGAATAATAAACAATCAACAATTATACTTATTCCTACCTAAAATGCGTTCATTATTTCTCAGATAACGAATTACGTTAGTGTTATTTTATAGATTTTATGATTCATATGATTCATATATAGTTATTCTCTTGGGGTTAGTTCTTTGAAAAGAGGCAACAGAACAGTAGTATATACTACTAAGATTAAGTAGACATAAAGCTTATCTTTGAGAGTGTTTATCCATTATTCCGCCGTCGTGAGAAGACACCTTCTAGATGATTCGTCGAAGATCATAATCACTGTTATGAAGAGCACTGATAACTTCACTTCACTCCACTAAATCTCCACTCCCGTCATGTGTATGGTGTTGTGGTAACCCGCTGATGTCGAGTGTCCGGAGTTCAAATAGTGAGGTGTTAATGTTGTCATTAGACTGAATTGTTCTGAAAGTTTGCCATGTTTGTGTATTTGGTTAACTGTTCCGTCTATCTGGGTGTATCGCGTACTGCGTGCTTAATTGTTGGTATAGTTTATTCAATTAATTGTTCAACATGGTGATACATTGTGATGTGAGAATGTTTGAAGTGTCACTCACTGTTCTACTTTAAATGTTAATTAGTATGTTACTATGTACGCGTCAGTTGAGGTTTCAAGTCCCGTGCGCACTTATGGTTTATGTTTCCCGCACAGAATTGTGTATAAGTGTGACTATACCGATGTCTCTGTTCACTTATGAATTTACAAATTAGTGAATCCGGTCGGTCGCACAAACTGTTTCTATCACGAACCGTATTACTGTTCCGACATAATCAATCGTCTGTCTATCGTACGTACTAACTTCTGACTATTAATTGCGACTATCAACTGCTACTATTAACTACATACTCTTGACTACCGACTGACTATTAACTGACTGACTGCTCGATTGAATGACTGACTGCCCGCTCCGCGTCTTCGCCAAACAGTTTTATTGGAACATCTTACCCATAAGTCTAAGTTTTGGATTTCTACGCCTTCTCGGATTCTTGATTGGTCGTACAAATTCCTACTCTTCTGCAGATCTCATCCTCTGTTTCACGATTCGTCGTCCGGACCCTTCCTACTCTCTCCACGAGCTCTCTTAGAAGATGCTTGACGCTGGTTGGTCGTCGTCATCCCCGGAGTGTTTCATGTGACGAGCGTAGCACGGATTCTAAGAAACTAGGGCAATTTCATGGCCTTCTGTTATCCTTTGTTTAGACTTTCCCTAAGGTTCCGACTTGAGCTTTTGTTAACAGGCTCCAGAGTCTTGGTTAATTGTTTAAGTTCCTCGACGTTCGTTCCGCCGATTATCAACCCTTCGTTGGCGTCATTTCGGTGGAACACTACTTTCCAGTCGTAAATCTCAGTAAACTGTCAAAGGTTTGTTTTCACGCTGTGCAGGATGCACTGGCAGTATTCACTGAGTTACGTCTATTGTCTATATCTCCGTTAAAATTGCTCTGTACTCCTTTTGTAACATAGTAAAGCCTTTCATAATTGTGCAGTTACGCCTCACCTCCACAGCAGGCGTTCCATCTCGATTCCGTGTAACTCGGCAGCTGTACGAAGTCTTTGTTTCAGATTGTTGGGTGCTGTAAATTGTGACAAACGGCTAGCTGTCAGCGACGCCCTGAAATACTTATTGTGTGCAGTGCTCAGACGTTTTTTCTTTGTCTTCGCACTGTCGTCGGGTTTGACGTGCCCCTGATTCGTCATTATTTACGACCTGGGCTTGTGTCCGTCGACTTGAGTGTGGGAACGTGTCACTTGATCGAGGAATTAAAAATTTTTAAAATTTCGATCATTACACTACATAAAAATAGAAAAGTTTACTCGTAATCAAAAATATTACCGTATCGACTTTAATACAAAAATGAATTTAATTGTAATAATTAGTTAAACTGTAATTATTAATTTAATAAATTTTAATTTTGATTAATTTCATTTAAAAATATTATTTATAACAATAAATACTATTACTGCCCACCATTTTAATTAAATTTAAAAGTAATTAGCAACAGATAATAACATTAAATATTTTAATCTTTCTAATTATTTAAATTTCTTTATTTACACTATGTACAATGATTTATATTTATTTTTCTGTTACTTTATTTACTGTCTTTTCCTTTTAAACATAATTGTTGATTTTTCACCTGCTTTCACTGCTGTTTTTCCGTGTCGAAGAAATCGTTTTATGTTTGTGTGTCTGTTTTGCTCCTTGGTGATGATATGTTGATGATGATGATTTCCACGTAGATCGTTAGTTGTCAGTGTTCTATTGCATGGTGATTATGATGATCCTGGTGCTCCTTTGTCAATTATTGTAGTATGTTCATGTTCATGTGCACAAAAATTGTGCGGTCTTATTAAATATCGACCACAGGCTGTATTGTCAACGTACGGCAATGTCATGTACCATTGTGTGTTGTTGCTTTCATACAAACCGTCAATAAAAAGTATTGATCACATAAAAAAAGTGAATTAATTAAAAGTAAATATTTCCGTGCGGCGGGTTATTGTTGTACATGTTGATCGCCATTAGTGGTACTTAAGTGCAAGCCAGACAGTAATTGCCTGTCATTACTGACATTACATAGCTAAGCCCAAGGCAAAGAAGCATCCGTCAGTAAACACATACCTCCGTAGATGGTTGCAGGAAACTATGTGTTCCTCTCTACCCACCCAGCTCTGTCGCTTTACCTGTCACTTCTTCTATTTTGCTCTCGCTTAAGGTCGGAAAGGTATGACTTAGAATGCCCACTGAATCCGATTATTGATTCCTGTTAGTACTAAAAGGTGTTTATCATCAGACGCAAACCCTCTCTCCGAAGGAGAAGAGTAAGGGAGAGTCTCGGTCGCCCACAAACCAAGCCACCTCGACTGGTACTTTTAACTTGTGGTAAAACTGCTACTTGCTCTGTACTGTACAAGTCCTTCTGGTGTTTACGCTAATGTCAAGTCCTGAGCCGTCAGACCGGAAAGTCTTGTCCATTACTGAGCAAAGAACAATTCAGCTGCAAGTTAGATAAATTTTGTAGTACGAAAACTGCTAACAAATGTAACGTGACTAAGGAATTGTAGCACCGATAGAGATATGCGTGGTCCCTTAGGTTGGGGTTTTGCAACAAACTCGGACCTGTAACTTCTCTTTGGTAGAATTCATGCGAGACTCTCTAAATGTTAGAATGCTTAATCATTTACTTTCATGGCCAAACAGACGGCATTTTGCATCGACTACAAGTTTCCTCCACTGCATTCCATATTCAGCGCTGCCGCTGTTAGTAATGGCTGTGATCTTTTCTATGCCTTGCTTTACCTGTTCCAGCCCCTGCTGTGCAGCAGTCCAATGTCCCGCCGCCTAGGCAAACTCATCGTTACCACGTATGTTGGTACCATATTTACCTTCAGTACGGGGCTACTTGGCAAAGATCTATAAACGAAAGCTGTAGTGACTCATGGACCGAGATTTGTTCTGGGTCTTCAAAGCTCACAAACTAACTTCTAACCTGACTATTTACAATGCTCTTTGTGTCCGCTCCCACCATAGAGACACTTTCCAGAACGGTCTACCGCCGCTGTGGCCGTTTGTGGGACAACTCCTTTATCAGCGCTTATCTGTACTTGGTCCAGTCCTCGGAAAACGCTAACTGAAACCCCACGGCGTAAACCCTACGGCATCCTCAATATTGTCCAATTGAAATGCCACGGCGTTACCGACATTGTCTAATTGAAACCCCACGGCGTAAACCCTACTGCGTCCTCGATATTGTCCAATTGAAATGCCACGGCGTTACCGATATTGTCTAATTGAAACCCCACGGCCGGTAGGAGGCCACAAATGGAACTCCCAGTATTGTTGTTCCCTTGGCGGCGGGAGCTCATCTGAAGCTCTGGGGAACGGGCTTGCCCTAAAGTGCTCTATACTTTGACTGTTTCCACAACCTCATCACAAGTCTTTCTTGTTGTCTACTCCTCTCCGGATTCCTTCTGCACGGTTCCTTCAATATGGATTCGTCCTTCCTCCTGGCGACATGTTGAGCCCATTACATCCTTTTTGCTCTGGTTATAACATCCGCTGTAACATCCGGTTCCATGGTACAGTCCCCCCCATTTTTATATTGTACTTGATTGTCCAAGCATCCTTCTTCCTGGAAGGGTCAAAAAACATTCTCAAAACTTTACTTTCAAATCTCACAAATTTCCTTTATGATACGCATGATACCTGGGCAACATCATAGATAATAAAGGGTCCATAAACACGACAGGGTACAGGGCCATATTATGCCAAAATCAGACTACTGAGAAACAAACTCATTTAGTCGGAACACAAAAATAAAAAAAAATATATATAACACTTATCAGACCAGTTGTTACTTACGGACGTGAGACATGGAGATTGACAAAAAAGGAACAAGTAACACAAAGAAGGTTTGAAAGACAAATCGTACGACTTGTTGAAGGCCCGGTTAAAGATAATAACAAATGGAGAATAAGAAATTACCAGCAGATAGATGAGCTATTGAATCATGAGGACATTGTAATATTCTTAAATGCTCAACAAATACTATGGCTAGGTCACCTAGAGCGGATGGATTATTAGTGTGTACCAAAGAAAATCTTGATGATGCAAATCTATAAAAGCAGAAAGAGGGGTCGACCTAGGGTGATAATATGCTACAAGACCTCAGAAGAATGGATGTGAGGGGTTACAAACAGATGGGCAACGGATAGGAGATTTTGGAGAAGATTGGTGTTGGAAGCCAGCGCTCACGTTGGGCTGTAGAGTTGAAGAAGGAGGACTTAATGTCTGCAAACAGGTGAGCGATCAGATGGGGCGCCAAAGAGAGCAAAGAAACAGACTCAAAACTGAGACGGAGGAAAGAAGTTGAAGACAATCTGAGGAAGTTAGATATTCAACACTGAATGATGTTTTGGTTTGGAACCATGACCAACGGACTAACCGGGAGAAGGGTTCCTATAGAATTCAATGACCTGTTTCAATGAAATAGACTGCAAAAGTGGATTCAGTTGTGGAATGTAATGCTTCATGTGTTCATTGTATCTTTGTTTGAAGTTGCGTTCTGTCTGTACTAAGTAGAATCTGTTGCATAATGAGTAGTTCAGTTTGTAAATGCCAGGAAAAACAAATTTGTTTATCTGTTTTTCTGAAAAAGAAAAACTCTCATATTGTTTTTAATAATAACAACAGTAAAGTGCAGTTCTTTCCGGTTATAGGAAAGCTTTAAGGGAATAACTCAGTACCCGTGTTATAAAAGTTGGGAAATGAGAGTGTAAAGTTATCCGGAGTCTGTATTCGACATTTATTCAGAGTAGCAAAACATACTGAGGAGAGATAGTGAAAAGTTATTAAAAAACTAAAACACAATTTATTGGTTTAGAAATTGTTAACATTCCAAATTAATTCGAGTAAGGAACAAGGTAATAAAGGGTACGGTTAAAGTGGAACAACGAATTTTTTGGAAACAGAAAGGACACATTTAACATGGTTTGCTCAGTAATGCGCGTGTCAGATATAATTCTAAACGTGTTAGAGAATGGGAACCACGACCAGCGGACTAACCGGGAGAAGGATTCCTACAGACTTCAATGAACAGTTTCGTTGTGATCTATGTATATGTGATCTGTTTCAACGAGATACATTGCAAAAGTGGATTCAGTTGTGGAATGTAGTGCTTCATTTGTTCATTGTATCTTTGTTTGAAGTTGCGTTCTGTCTGACCTAAGTAGAATCTGTATGTCAGGCAAATCAAACTAACAAACTGTTTATATATTTGTGTGTTTTTTATTTGTGCGTGTCCTGTTTCAATGATGAAATGGCTTGCAAACGTGGATCCAGATGTGGGATGTAGTGGTCTAATATGTTCACTAAAGCAGAGTCTAGGGAAAAAGTGTTCCTATTATTTTCCTGCTAATAACTAACAAGCTACCTGAGCAGCAGAACTGGTTCACAATTTTGAACGTAGTACATTTATTATTACACAAATTTCGATATTAAATAATGTTTTAATTATGGGAAAATTACTAAATCCCGATTTCACTACTATTTCTTTTGTAATATAACAATTGTACAGCACAGTCATAGAATTATCATAAAAATTCGAATCATTCGGATTTGGGTTAGAATTCCATTTAGCCTGACACTCTGCTAGATTCTCATAATTAAAAAGAAAAGATTGATAAGTATTTAGACCCTGGGTCCGAAAATTTAAAAATTTGAAAAACATGACACTATATAGCCTACGGATATTATTTGATCTATATCAAAATGTCAACCTACGTTTTAGCCCCTAACGTTAAAAAGCTTTAAAATGTTCAAAAATGAATATTGTATTCTGATTGTGCTTAAATCTCCTTTAATTTGATATTCCATGCGGGCTTTAGCGATTTTTTTTAGAATTTTAATCCAGTACATTTTTGCCTCTCGCCCCCCTATTCTTGGAGAGATCAATCTAAAAAACAATAGGGTTCCGTAGGGTAAGGAAGTATGGGGGATTTTACATGAATCAAGCTTTACAAATATCTGTTGATGCGTCCAAACGTTTTTGTGAAACATACCCCAAACAGATAGACAGAGAGACAAAAGAATGACAAAGGGTTGAGTAAAACTGCGAAACCGATTCGGTCTTTCAATAATAAAATATAATGTTCAGTTTAAATTAACGTGAATTAATTCATTTATGTTTTGTAGATGTAGAACTACAAAGAACTTCTCGTAGTGACTCTTCTGTATTATACTGTGTGCTCGATACGAAGTACCACGGCAATTGTCTGCACTGAAGATATATGCAAATCGGCCAAGTGTTCAGCTTTGGCGCCGTGTGACGGCATTGTGGTACCCAACGGTGGATTCTGTGGCTGCTGCGACGCCTGCAAACCGTATTTAGGTATGCCTTCTTACTATTTGTTTTCTCTTCTTTTTCTCCTCTGCTTCCTCCTCCATTTTTAAAAGCTATTTTGTTTTCTAGATAAACGTATAGATGGAGTTCAGGGTGTACGGGTTTGTATTCGCGTTTGTACTCGCTGCCCGAGTCACAGCCTCGGGTACTGCTTGGTCACTTGTTTGCAGCACAAGGACGTTACATGTCACAGCTCCGTAGTATTTCATTCGCCAAAGCGTAGACTCGAGCTGGCTTGGTCGATAGTGGACCTTGGTCTGTAAGTCCAGCGTGTTGTTACTAGGTGGTCAGTGTGTAAAGTACAGCTGCACTTGACCCATGGAAGTTTACAGCCGTACTGACGTGGCAGATGGGACCAAATGGGTTGCACTGTCTTCGCTGCAATTGTCTCTACTCCAGCTCCTCGGCTAGGTATTGCAGTTTTTTTATTCTCCAGTAGAACCCATTCTATAACTCGTTTAGAATTTCATCAGACACGCGCGTTGCTGAGCAAGCCAGCAACAATGAACAGAACACGCACAATGAAAAAACACACACAAAGCTCGCGTTGAATTGGTTGATAGGCCTCGGGTGTTTGGTATATTATTTCTAGGCGATCAATTCTGTGGTCAGTGTATGAAGTACGGCTCCGTGGCTTTCTCAGTAGTTGATCCATGCCACCTTACTGCTGTACTGACATAGGCTCCGTGTGCTGCGATGGTGTGCTGTCCGACCAAAGACAACGTGAAGTGTTCAGAATTGCACTGTCTTCGATGCAACTATCTGTATTCTGTTACCTCGTTTGTATCCTCGACTAGGCCTTACTGTTTTTGATTCTCCAGTGGAACCCATTCTACGTTTCTTCTGACAAGCGCATTACATGCCCGAGCCATGTCAAATGTTCCATTTCTATTTCTTCAAAAATCCTTGTTTCTACGTTAACCGTACCCTTTGTTTCATTGCACCTTACTCGGATTAATTTGGAATATTAACAGTTTATAAACCAATAATGTATTTCCATTCTTCTGAGGTCTTGTAGCACGTCATCCAACCATCTCGCCCTAGGTCGACCCATCTTTCTGCTTTTATACAAGTGCCCTTAGGATTTTCTTTGGCGTTTTATCCGATAGTTGACCTAGCCGTTGTAATCGTTGAATCTTTACGAATCTTACAATGTCTTCATGCGTCAATAGCTCCTGGATATTTTTTATTCTCCATTCATCATCTTCCTTCGCCACATATAGACACGTCGTACAATCTTTCCAATTTTTCTTTCAAACCTTGTTAGTGTTTCTTGTTCCTTTTTACTTTCACGTTCCATAAGGAAATAGAAGTATGGTGATGGTGAAAAAAATCGTGTTCCAGATAAGGGCTGATTCTGATTGTACTACCCTCAAAACATGAAAAAAAGGCATTTTTCGAAAAGTGTTCGTGTGTGTGTCTGTGTGTCTTCCGTGTGCCTGTGTGTCTATGTGTAGAATTGTTTCTATGGCAAACGATAACAGCCACAAATTCAAACAGAATTAAATAATGTTTTGCATGCATCCCTGAATTGTAGAAGATACAAGGTCTATTGATTTTGGTGAAGATCGGTTAAAGAGAAGGAGTAGTTTACCTGCAACGTTTTATGTTTTAACAAGGGTAATTTTTCTATGACGAACGATAACTCCCGCACATTCAAATAGAATCAAATAAGTTTTTTCACACGTCCCTATATTATAGAGGACTCAAGGTCTATTGATTTTGGTGAAGATCAGTTAAGAGAAAGGCGTAGTTTACCTGCAACGTTTTATGTTTTAACAAGAGTAAAGTTTTCTATGACGAACGATAACTGCCGGCCATTAAAACAGAATCAAATATTTTTTTGCATACGTCCCTGAATTATAGAGAACTAGAGGCCTATTGATTTTGGTAAAGATTAGTTAAGGGGAAAGGGTAGTTTACCTGCAACGTTTTACGTTTTAACAAAAGTAATGTACTTAATTTTGATAAATAGTGTATCCAGAAAAGAAGATCATAATAATCCACTGTAGAAACGTATATGAAATGTTTATAAATAAAGAGGGTAGTTGAAGGGGTGGGTGTAATTTTCTATAAATTAAAATGATAGTTGAAGGGGGAGAGGATAATTTTTATTTATATGTCACGGGTACTACGTTATCGGCAACAAAGAAGTAGTTTCTTGTTAAAATTCTTTCTCGGGCTGTTTGGCGTGGTCCAATGTTTTCTACAAAACCACACGTTTCGGCAGTGCTATCTACTGCCATCATCAGTGAAAATCGAGTGCGCTAACCTGAGGTGGTATACGTTAGTGACCACGGTTCTGTGGTTAAGGCTGAAGAAAAAAGTAATTCTGTGGACATATTTCATTTCGAAAATGATTTTAAATATAAATCTTAGAAGATGGATGTCATATATAGTTCTCCATATCGATATTTTGCTAATATACACGTCTCACCACCAAAAGCAGCAACCGGTCTGGTAAGCGTTTTAAATATTTTCATTTTTGAGTTACGAGTAATGAGTTTGCTTCTCAAGAGTCTATTGTTAGCATAATATGCCCCATGTCCTATTTGTATCCTGTCATGTATCGTCGTGTTTATGGACTCTTCATTATCTATTATGTTACCCAGGTATCTGAACTTATTATCCGCATAAAATGAAATACCCTCTAAGCATAAATTATACAGATTTATTCTTCTTTCTACTCCAGAAATTAACGTGTATTTAGTTTTGCTGACATTTACATTCATTCCCATTCTAGTGGATTTTTGATTTTGCTCCTTGTAAAGCTTAGGCAGTCGTTGTCTTGTCACAACATCATCAGTGTAAGCACATACTTGGCTTATCTTATTTTAATACTAGATGTTACCCGCGGCTTTGCACGCGAATATTTGACTTTTAATAAGTATTTTAATATAATTTTTATTGCCTATGTCTATATGGCGTTCTGTCAGCTCGTATAACTATTTCGTACTCATTAGTCAAATTCTCTCCAAAGTTACTTTCAACACTTGTACTAAATTATTATCTAATATATCAGATAATACATTAGTACTACTTGTAACTAATACATCACACAAATGAATGGACAAAAAAACAAATACGTAACATACAGACAAAACACGGCAGAAAAATAAAAACCTGACACCAATCAACACTAGTATAATTCCCTCACACAAATTCTACCCACGTACAGTAAACCTCACGAACGTCACACTCACTAAAAACGAACAAACACTCCTTGATAAAGGCCTAAAACATAACATACATTACAAACATAACAACCAAACACTAATAAAACTCATAGTTGACACTGAAACAAATATACAAAACACAGCACCAGAACACTAAGACATAATATAAACAATATAATAGGAGCACATAAAACACCTGACAACAACAACCACAACTCAGAGATACACACAGCCATCAAACTGAGGGAAAAGGCACACAAACACAACATCACATTTGTAAAAGCAGACAAAGGCAACACGACTCTAATCATCCCCACAGACAACCTACACAAAAACACAAAAAAGTACAAAACTTCATGGAACAGAACAACATCACAGAACTAAAACACGACCCCACCGACAGATACCAAAACACAGTAAAACAACTAGTCAACAAAGCCAAACACATAATGACACACAAACAAAAGCCCTAAATGAAACAAATCCGACCATCAGCCCCTACCCTCCAAGCGCTTCCCAAAATCCATAAAGAAGATATTCCGATCCGCCCCATTATCAACTACCGTAATGCCCCTGCATACAAACTCGCAAAATATCTAGACAAAATTATCAGACAACACACACAACTAGACAACAACATTACAGTAAAAAACAACACAGATTTAGTGACAAAAATAAAAGACATACACATCCCCCATAATGCCACATTAGCCTCCTTTGACATTAAAAACCTGTACACAAACATCCCCATCTCTGAAACAATCACCATCCTACAAAACAAACTCAAACAGAACAACACACCAGACGAACTTATCAACGAAATAAGAGAAACTCTGAACATTATCACAAAACAAAACTACTTTACTTATAACAATAAATACTACACACAGAACGATGGCTTACCCATGGGCTCCCCCATATCCAGCATTCTAGCAGAAATCTTCCTCCAACACTTAGAAAAAACAAAAATACTCACAAATAATGACAGACACTCACATAAAATACTATATTGGCACAGATACGCTGATGACATTCTAATACTATACAGGGGAAACAAAAGGCAATGTGAACAGTTACTAACGCACATAAACAAAATACATAAAAACATAACCTTTACTGCCGAATACGAACACAACAATACCACAAACTTCTTAGACCTCTCCATCACAAAACTAGAACACAGGCACAAATTCAGTATATACAGAAAACCAACTACAACTGACACACTAATACACAACACCTCCAATCACCCAATACAACACAAACTAGCTGCCTTCAGGACCATGATACATAGACTTAACAACATCCCCTTTGACGAAAAAGACTACAAAGACGAACTAAACACGATAAAATATCTAGCAGAATCTAACGGATATGACAGAACAATAGTCAGTAAACTCCTACACAAAACACAAAACAAACAACAGACAAAGACAGAAAACAACAAATTCATAACACTAACATACATCAACAAACAAACTGAAAAAATAGCCCACAAATTCAAAAAATCAGGATACAGAATCGCTTACAAAACTACTAACAAAACAGAACACACACAAAGCACAAAACAAATTCGATCTAATTGCTCAAATTGTAATAAATTCTACATAGGCCAGACAGGACGTAGCTTCAAACAGAGATACGTTGAACACACAAAGGCCGAAAACTAGACACTCTAGAACAATTGGAAATATACAAACACACAAAAACAAATAAAAACGACATCCTAAACGAACAGACACATTTCAAATCGCACGCATTATTCGAACATATCTCACCCCACACACACAGCATCGATCTTTCAAAACTCGATTCCGTCGCCTACAACAAGACGGACAGCGCTACCAACGGCAGCCTTGAAGAAGCCTTATAAAGGAGAAAACCGGTTTAGGCTGTAAGGTAAAACTTTATGCTTTTACTTATAAAAAACCTAGTGTTCCGAGTCGTTAGTGCAATAGTGATATTTATTTAAATTATTATGTTGGTGCAACAGCCTTTGGAGATTTAAAACTACCCGTTTATAAAGCCTTTGGAGATATTTAAAAAGTACCGGTATCTGTTAAATCAAAAACGTTAAATTCTTTATTTTAAGTGTTACTGTGTTAGAAGCATTGTATAACACATTAAACGTTATGTTTTCCTCAATCATGGCTTTTATTTATTTCAGCAGTAAACTAAAAACCAAAAACCGTTGTCACCTAACGTCACAAATGAAAACAACACGTATTTTCGCTTTGCATTATGTAATAGGACAATTTACAATTAGTACACTTCTTCTATTCCACATCGTAATTTATCGATACAATCGCATATTATATAAAACAACGAAAATGTACTGCAGGAATGGATAAATGTACAGTTCCGATGCCGCTAAATACCTTTTGTTTATATACTTGTTACTATGGTAATTAATTCTGATCTCCATGGTGTTTTTGACATCTTTAGTAGTAGTATTTAATATATTTCATTTCTTATTCATTGCATCATCAGAAATACTTGTAAACAAAAATTTTATAATCGTTTAAGACAATTACAAAATATATAGACGTATCTGTATACGAAATTACAAAATATATCGATACAATCGCTTATTAAAAACATTAAAAACTGCAGGAACAGATAAAGGTACAGTTCTGATGCCGCTAAATAGCATTTGTTTATTTACTCGTTACTATGGTAAGTAATTCTGGTTTCCATGGTGTTGTTGAAATCTTTATACGCGTCAACGAAAAGGCATAATTAAAAGGGCCTAAATCGTGCGAACGGGGCAAAATTTTCAAAGGTTACCTGTGCAAAATTTGGTGGCAGTCGGTGTAACGGTGTGGATTTGTGTTCAGTACCCATAAATCCTCAGACTTTGAGTTATATATATATAGATTATCCCATCTGCTGATCCGTGTCTTTAAAGGCATAACATGAGATTTACGATGAGTTTATTTGACAATAAGCTTATAATTTTATTGTTTTGCAGACGAAGGGGCCGATTGTACTACGGAGACGAAAGAATACACAGCCATTATAGGAGTACCGATTGTGACAGGCGTGTGTCGACCGCCGACGATGTGCCACAACGGTACCTGTTCTCGACCAGAGTGCTGACGATGGCACAACGTGAATACAGGAAATGTACAGCGGACCGCGGGCATCACAGTACCTACCCACGCTTTGTTTTATATTCATTCGTAAATGATATATACACGTTATTATGTACTGCTTAAATTAATAACGCAATAAACAGATATCTAACCAACTTTCTCTGTCATAAGCCGCTATCAGTGTAATTTTCCTCATAACTAATTCACGAGGATGTTACCTTTCTTTCTGACGACGTCCACGAGAACAATCTTTTTTGCTTTTTCAACAGGTTTCCAAATCGTTTGAGACTTCTGACCTCTGTTCTGACTAGGCTTATCAGTCGGCTCCATTCCTTTTGTGATTTTCTCGTTGGGCACCCGTTATAACCAAAACAATGAACACTTCTTCGAAGACCTTCCATCTGTAATGCCAGCAGTCTCCTCTCAATGCTCAGATCTCGCTTCCGTAAGTTACCACTATGTCTAATGTTGCCTTTCCTTATGCACCATTGTTGTCTCGAATGATACACTTTTGTCCCATTAGGGCACTCGCAACCGGGTATGCTTACCATATTAAATTCACCAAATTAGAGATTCATTATCTCAGAAGCTGTAAAATATATAGGTCTGACAGTTTAGCATGTTGGTAAGCACTTTATACACTACAAACACTACTACAATTATAAAGATATCTCAATTTCATGATTTTTTAAATAATTCTTATGTTTGACTCTAAAAATTAGCATACAAAAAGCATACTTATAATTTTTTACGTTTTTATTTTTCAGTGAAATTGTATAGCTTTAGTAGTGTAGTTATATCTTCATTAAACTAATAGACAAAAAAAAAAATCAACTTGACTTAGTTTTTAAAATAATGGGTCACTTATCGAAAAACATCGATTTTCAGGAAAACGCATTTAAAATTTTTAAAACAGATTTTTTATTGTTTTACCTTATTTAAAATAGTCCAGCTCCATACTCGGGGTCTTTATTTAAGTCCATTTGATCCTCTAGTTTTCTATTCAAATTTCTAATTGACTGTCTAACCTTTTTCATCAATTTATCTACTGTTGTCTCTGCCTCAAGGATTACTTGCAAGTCAATTTTTTTCATTACCTTAACCATATTTGATGCTTGTTAAACCCTTATTTTTACAAGACTTCACATTTACTTATATTACCTTAATTAAACATCATCACAGCATCATGTACACCCAAAACCAAAGTATCCAGTCCAACAAATATATTTTTTGGCAAACTGTTCCAAATGAAATGGTTCAGGGACTTGTTTGCATTCTGTGTAAGATTTGCATGAAGACATTTTTATAACAAATTAGGATAACTCATATCAGCAAATATTGGCTTTATGACAGACGTTACAGACATTAGTAGTGAATGTTTATTGAAATTCCTTTTCCAGTGGTAAAACTGCATATATCTCTATGATTACTGGGATAAAGGAATTACAGATTTGTAAAAAGTGGTAACATTATAAGCACTTTTGAGAGAACTTTTCCTAGGATATAAATTTTTTTTATCATAAAAAAATATTATTAGGCGTATTTACATAAATCTGGCATCGAATTATTCAAAAACTATTGAAGATACTTTGGTCAATTTGCCGGTTACGAGTACCCTTAAACGGTATTGAGGCTCTCTCAGCTTTCCTCGCACTGTGGAATATATGCATTATTTCACATTTTCCTTTGCCTTCTTTGTCTATTGTCTTCCTGATTGCGTAACTTTTCTCCCCCCTTGTTTTACGTAACATCCTTCATCCACCAGTATTTCAAAATGTGTAGTCGAATTTATCACCAGCATGTTGTGCATAACGATAAAAGGATAACTAACAAAGTACTGCTGAACTTGTAACTAATAAACATCACGCATGTTAATTTCTGTTTACACCATACAATGTGTACACGTCCTTGCTGTGGAAACATTAACTGACCAAAGCTCGATGGACCAAAAAAACAAACCGTTTCATTCGCTGTCTGTTAAGGCCTATAAGGGCTATACACTGTTGGATCAAACAGTGGTCCCAAATTGCCTCAAGCTGGACACTTGTATTTCATGGCCACACACACTAAGTGTCGAACGTTGTCTCCAACACTGGGACCAAACAAGTGGATTGTTTTTGGTAGGGAGGTTTCTCTCCACTACAGTAGAAGCATGTACAGTTGACAGAAATACTCTCAAATAAGTTTTCAACGTCGGACGTATGGTGTCGCTGAAGGTGGACAACACATTTCAATACTGAAGGCACAGACAACCGACGACACCAGGGTCCGATTGTCTTTCGACGGCAACGTTGGACGCTCCATATTCGTCCCACGGCTCACTATGCGCCCAACCCTGGAAGACGTTTGACACTTAGGCCCATTTCACACGTACCCGGAGATAATTTAAACGGCGCCGATTACCCGGGCGTTGGTGTATAGCCTTTTCGGTCAATTGACACCAGTGTGTTTAGTCGACGACTGCGTGCAAACGAGTGCTGTATTCGTTTCGTTATTTTGGTGGCATGTGACGACATCGTAGTTCTAAATTAAAAATTTTTTTTTTTTGAGAGAGGACCAATTGGTCCTCTCTGGCTGTTTTGGAGCAAGCTCCCTTCAGCCGTGGGGGTATGGAATTGTGGGAGGGTTGCGTACGCCAGCGGTGACCGGCCGATGAGAAGGTGGTGGTACCAGCGTGTAGGAGGATGTTGGTGTTCAGGTGTGTGTAGCCTCTAGGAGAGGGTGTGATGGGGTGATTAGTGCCAAACTTATGGACTATAATGCCAGTGTCGTGCAGCAATTGACGCTAAAGTTGGTGAGAAGCGTCGTAGTGGCGTCAAGGCCGGGGGCGGGTTAAGGAACAGGTTGTTGGGTTATGATATTGGTCTACCAGTGGAGGGTTGTTTGTTTTTATTTATTTATTGATAGCGACGTTGAAGAAGTAGAAAGATGCAGGAGGACAGGTTTGTTTTTTTAACTTATGCTAGAGGTGAACCCTAGACGGGTCCTGGGACCCTCCTGTTACGTGGTCTTCGACGTGGTATCCTGGGCGGGGGTTCGTCCGCAAGAGTCAGAAAACGGTTCAGAATGACGTGTGATCGCCGGGAAATTTGGGCAGGTCTATTAGGGGGGGGGGGTGAGGAGGGTTTGTAATGTTGTTCTAGTGTTCGCTGTAGTTGCGTACTTCCAGTTTAGTTTGTGTAGGAATGTGTCCAGGTCTGGGAAGTGTTTGTTTAGGGCATATAAAGTCGTATTCGGGGTTTTGGTGGGAGGAGGACGGCGGTAGATCAGGCGCAGGGCCCGCCGTTCTGTGATTCTGTATGAGTCGATCTTGTTTGACTCAGTCGTCAGCAGGATCGGGTGTGTCTAACTTTTGTCACAAGCAGCTTCAATTTGTTTTGATTTGGCGATGATGTAGTCATGGTTCACATGTTGTTCCGTGTGTTGCGAGTTAATTTTGAGATACGGTGCTTTTAATTATATTTTAAAGTTGATTTTATTTAAGTCTGACACAAAATAAACAACACAACTGCCTATAAAAAGTGTAAATAACACATAAATGTGACAGTTTTAAAATATTTTCTGTAGATCACAAACAAAATTTTTTTTAATTTCTACGTTGTTATTTGACACCATAATAACTAGTGGGTACTAACTACGCATAAATATAAAAAAAAACTGTCTTCCATCATATTATGAAGTTACAAAGAATTTATTGTAATTTTCACTGGGCTTATACTATATACAATCATAGCTATAGAGAAACATGAAAGATGCATCTACTGAAATTCAGTAACAGCATTGCTAAAGCACTGATTCTGATGGAAAAAGAAAAAAGCTCCGCTGCCAAGAAAAGAGGGCGTGCGCGGTCAGTCAGCCAAGAATATGATGAATATGAAAACTCGGAAAACCCAAAAAGATCCAAGAAGGAAATTATCTAGTTTCATATGCCAGATACAACGTCCAATTTTACTGACCAATTAACATTGAGGGAACGGAACAGAGGTGCAATTGGAAGGATGCAAGGAGAGGAGAAGACTTCAATGTTCCAAATGTAATGTGTCACCTTCTGTCAACAAAAACAATAACTGTTTTGTTAAATTTTGTGTTACCTAAGTGAGAAAATCTATTTACTTGAAATAAGTTGTACAATATTTGCTATTTCTGTAGTATGTACTTTTTACAACGTACATACCCGTAGAGTCACAAAGGTGTCAATTGAAAACATTCAATTTTTCAAAAACTATAAATTAAATGCAACAATTTTTAACTAAAGGGTATTCATATGAATGATTATGATAAGAAAATAACAATTTTTTTCAAAAACTAAAAAAAAATTTAATGACTGAAAGGCATAGAATAGAATGAGAGCTTTCATACTTCTCGATCGGCACCGATGCTGCTAAGAAGGCAGCCGACAGGCGAGATGTCCCGATTCTCTCCCACCGAACCGACTCGGCGGCCGGGACCGTGTAGACGCCGCTAAAGTGGGTAGTGGTGAGAGGGAAACAATGGGACCTTTCACACGTGTCCGGCAGCCACTTGTTGAGTGTATTTCATTTATGTTTTCTGTTGCTTGAATTTCTTTTGAGTTATTTGGTTTTTGTATTCGGTCTTTGTCAGAATGAATATTGGGCCTGAGCGGATGGCACTCTAACTTTTGCGAGAAGTTTCTTACGTAGGGTTGCGCCATAAATACCTGACGATTTTTAAAATAAAATAATATAGTAGTTACAAAGAGTTACTTTTATTCGTATTCCCAGTTTAAACACGTAAGTTTACCATTATTTCTGCAAGAAAAAATTGAGTTTAAAACAAAATTAAGTATGGAAAGTAACATCATGCAAATGTTGCCCGTTTTCATTAACACACTGCTCAAGGCGGTCTATGAAATTTCTTATCACAGACTGGAGCATGTAGCTTGTAGCTTGTAGCTCTGTGGTAGCGGGGCGTCTTTGCACCCGGTGCATGACTGCAGCATCTGGGTCGAGCCCAATGGCTGCCTGTGGATATACTTACTCCTGGTTCATTCGACTGGTGCCTAAAAATAGGAATGGACAACCGCCAACCAGTTAACTGAGAAGGCGGGGGAGAAAGGTTTTCAATTTTTATTTATTTTTAAAAATTTCAGCAATCAGTGGGCACTGCCGCAAGGACGGGTTCAGGTGACAGATGTCGCCCGTTCCCAGTCCCGCGTGCAGACGGCGTGAGGCGTCGGTCGCTCCCCGCGAGGCAGAGAGCCTCCGTGCCAGTGATAGCGCGTAGCAGCGGCATTCAGCGCGGTCGGCATACTAGGAAGGGAGGAAGGAAACAGCTTAGCAGGTAAATTCTGGGGCACGGGCAGATAGTGAGTATGCAAAGTAGTTGAGTTTTAAGTTTACTTAAACTTATGGCGGGTCATCGAGAATCGCCCGAGGGCGTTTGACCCGGACAGGGGGAGGTGGTTGCGTGGTGCTGATGGTTCTGAGGTAAGGGAAGGAAGAGGTCTCAGCTGCGGCAAAGAGAGTCGCAGCTAATGACCAGACAAAGGCTGAGAGAGCAGGAACTCGTAGACCTCCTCGAATTACACTGTTTCTAACAAACCAAGGAGATCCCGACAAGGAACGGAGGGTTCTGGATTGGAAACTTTCCAGCCTACGCCTGTTGGTGGCGGAGGCAAGTGACCACCATACAGGTGCCGCATAGGTCAATACAGACCGGAGAAACAACAGATAGAGGGTAACTTTCGTGCGCAGCGCCAGGGGGCTGCGGCACGCGAGGTATGGGTAAAGTTTGGCTCGGACGCCGCGAGCCTTGGCAAGGGTGTCCGTCACGTGGGCGTTGAAGCATAGGCGACGATCTAGCCGAACGCCTAGATACTTCACCGACTCTTTGTAGGCGATAGGCCTCCCTTCCAGGGAGAGGGGCTGGCATCGGGAGATGGACTTACGAGTGAAACAGATCGCCTCGGATTTCTCCGTATTGATCGTCACCCGCCATTTCCGTAGCCAGTCCGGAAGCTGGTCCAACTGACGCTGCAACTGTGTACTCGCAAAACGCGGGGACACAGAGCTGTAATGATACATTGCATCGTCAGCGAACAAAGACAACGTGACTCCGGGCAATACAGGCAGGTCGTTCGTGTACACGAGGTACAGAACGGGGCCGAGGACAGATCTCTGAGGTACGCCGGCGGCGACAGGACGAACTGCAGAGCAGGTTCCGTCGACGCTCACCCTGAAGGTTCGGTCGCTGAGATACGACCGGAGGAAAAACACTATGGACGATGGTAAGGGGGAGTTAGCGAGTTTGAAGAGAAGACCTTCGTGCCAGACTTTGTCGAAGGCCTTGCTCACGTCCAGCAGTGCGGCGGCCGTAGCCGCTCGCCTGTTGGTGGCGTCAGAGAGTTGCGTTACCACGCGGACTAGTTGAAGCGTGGTCGAGTGCTCTCTGCGAAACCCGAACTGTTCGTTGCGGATAAAATTATCCAACAACGGCGAGATTCGGGCCAGCAGGAGCCCCTCGAACACCTTCGAGATAACTGGCAAGAGAGATATTGGCCGATAGCTTTCAGGAAGCATGCGCGGCTTGCGGGGTTTAGGAACCATGACGATGTTGGCATTTTTCCACAGGCGGGGAAAGTACTGTAGCCGGAGACAAGAGTTGAACAGCTCGAGAACGAGGTCAACGCCTGAGGCCGGGAGATATTGTAATGCAGCGGCCCCGATCCTGTCAGGACCGGGGGCGCGACGGCGGTTTAGTCGACAGACAGACGAAACGAGTTCGTCTCTGTCGAACGGGAGGTCTGCCAGCGGGAGGGCGAGAAAAATAACCAGATAGGAAGTCCCGGACTTCTGCCGAGTGGGCAGGGTCCGAAACGCCTCGATGAACGGTAAATTGCGACTCCATGCAGTCGGCGAAGACCTCAGCCTTGCCTTCTGATGAAGACACAACCCCGTTCGGGGTTTCCAGTGGGTTGCGAGTTCTCTTCTCGCGGGTCAGTCTACTCACCGCTCTCCAGACGGAGGCGTGGTCGACTTCAAGAGACTCAAGTTATGAGTCCCATCGATCAGAGTTTACGTCCCGCAGTAGCTGCTGAACGTAAAGGGACTGTTGTTGAAATCGTCGCTTAACGACTGGGTCACGGGTTCTTTGCCATCTGCGGCGGAGCCTGGAGCATGTTTCTTGGTATGGCAGTTATCTCGCTTTGAATTACTGCCTTTAGTTCTAGTAATGAGAGTGGTTTGTGTTTGTAAATTTTGGATTTCAGATAGCCAGCAAAGACACGGCGGATCCCTGCCTCGCGGGGAACGACCGGCGCTACAAGGCGCCTGCATGCCGGGCCGGGCGCGTGCGGCATCTGCCGTTCGCCCCGCGACCGGTGGCAGTGTTACCATGACCCGGACCCTATATATAACAAAATTGAAAAATTTCCGCCGCCTTCTCAGTTAACTGGTTGGCGTGTCCCTCCCGAATATTTTTAGGCCACCTTCTTTTGAAAGTCCAGCACTGTTTTCTTCTGGCAGCCATCGGGCACGTCCCGGAAGCTGCAATAAGCCACGGGTGCAAAGACGCCCCACTATTCAATGCAAATGCAAATGCAAAAATCAGATAGCCAATAAAGAAAAATCATATAGCAAAAGGTGAGGTGATGTCTCCACGGAAGGAAATTAGATGTCCTGGAAACGTTATCCATAGCACTTACATCGTAGCCCGTGATTTGTGACCAGTTGCTCCGTCTTGCTGGAACCTCAGTGCTGTCCGGTTTATGCGCCTTGTGCGATGTTCTAGGACGAGAAGTTTTGCAGCATCAAAATGTACCGGTCTGCGTTCACTGTAACTTACTTAAAAACAACTAATCACCCAACAATTTGCACCCCACACCATTCTGTTAACCTTTTGGTGTAACGTGCTCGCTCGTGAAGCTGTACTGGATTGGTTACATACCAATAGCGTAAGTTCCAACAATTTAGCCCAACAAAGTCTCTGCGAAAACTCAACATTTTTCCATGTTACGAGGGGTCAATTCATGGACGACCATCACTTTGTAGGAGTAGAAGTGCAGAAGTCCAAATGCAGAATTCTTCTGACAGTTTAGCCGGAGATGTTTGAAGCGGAGAAATAAACACGCATCGAACGGTGAGGGGCCTGTTTCAACCTTTCAGTGTGTTCAGGAAATCGTACGGATCGCGGCCTTCCTCTTGGTTTTGTTTTGTTGTTACTGCTTTCCTTCTGAAAGTTTCCACCCAATATAATATCGGGTGGCAACGACTCTATGCCAACTGAAATGGCATAGAATGAAGAATGCCATGCCCGTCACCCTATCATCACACGACCTCTCCACGTGACGAAACGAAAACAGTCAGATATTTCTGCCGTACTCTGTATAACTTCTCGTGTTTGGGAAGTTCGTTTAGGGTGTTTGACAATCTTTGTTACAGAACTTTTGGTCTTTGTTATCAGTATCTGCTCGGACGATGACGACGATGATGATGACCGTTCAAATAATCGAATCTTCACGCAGTTACGGAGACAACGTTGCAACATCAGACCACAGCTGAATAGCCCTACAGTCAGTGGCGGTTCATACAGGTAGGGAAAAAGTACAAAAGCATTCTCCCCCCCATTATATTTGTAAATTAAAATTAATTGTCAATAATTCTACTGAAAAGTGTAAACAGTTTCCTTATATGACAGATGCTTTGGGACGGCTAATAGCGATCACCCCCCACCCCCAAAGTTTTCGGCATGATCTAAAAGTCGGACGTTCTCTTCTATTAACCCCCTCTACAGTCCTGTCTGTCTGTAGTTAAGCGGGCGGCCTTGCGGGCAGCGTGGAAAGAGGACACGTACACAATTTTACGCTTTTAAATGAAGCGCCACGCACGTCAGGTGTGGTGTCATGTAGGTACTTATTCTATGCAAGCCTGAACCTGTTTCATTTAATAATAAAACTGATTTAGCATTTAAGTTTAGGAACGTGAACTGCAATATTTTTAAGGTTACAAATAATTTTAATTTCAAACACTATTTAAATAAATATAATTATTTCACTACGACTCGGAACACAAAACTTTTTATGGGTAAAAACTTAAAAGCTTTACTTTACAATCTGAACCGGTTTTCACTTTTAAAAAGCATCTTCAGACGTTGCCGCTGGTAGTACAGTCCGTCTTGTTGTTGGCGACGAAATAGATTTTCGAAAGATCGATGTTGTGAGGTGTGATATGTTCGAATAATGCGTGTGATTTGAATTGCGTCTGTTCGTTAAGGATGTCATTTTTATTTGTTTTCGTGTGTTTGTATATTTCCAATTGTTCTAGAGTGTCCAATTTTCGGCCTTTTGTGTGTACGTGTATAATATTCATGTTATTGTCAATGTTTTTGTATGTGTGGTTTACTTCAATGAGGTGGTTTGCAAAGGTGGAATCTGCAGTGGAATGGAGTGCCTTTGTGTGTTCAATGTATCTTTGTTTGAAGCTACGTTCTGTCTGGCCTATGTAGAATTTGTTGCAATCTGAGCAATTTAGTTTGTAAACACCAGGAAGATCGAATTTGTTTTGTGCTTTGTGTATGTGTTTTGATAGTGTGTGTTCTGTTTTGTTAGTAGTTTTGTAAGCGATTCTGTATCCTGATTTTTTTAATTTGTGGGCTATTTTTTCAGTTTGTTTGTTGATGTATGTTAGTGTTATGCATTTGTTGTTTTCTGCCTTTGTCTGTTGTTTGTTTTGTGTTTTGTGTAAGAGTTTATTGACTATTGTTCTGTCGTATCCGCTGGTTTCTGCTAGATATTTTATCGTGTTTAGTTCGTCTTTGTAGTCTTTTTCATCTAGGGGGATGTTGTTAAGTCTAGTCTATCATGGTTCTGAAGGCAGCTAGTTTGTGTTGTATTGGGTGATTGGAGGTGTTGTGTCTTAGTGTGTCAGTTTTAGTCGGTTTTCTATATGTATTGAATTTGTGCTTGTGTTCAAGTTTTGTGATGGAGAGGTCTAAGAAGTTTATGCTATTGTTGTGTTCGTATTCGGCAGTAAAGGTTATGTTTTTATGTATTTTGTTTATGTGCGGTAGTAATTGTTCACATTGTCTTTTGTTTCCCCTGTATAGTATTAGAGTGTCGTCAACGTATCTGTGCCAATATTGTATTTAATGCGAGTGTCTGTCATTGTTTGTGAGGATTTTTGTTTTTTCTAAGTGTTGGAGGAAGACTTCTGCTAGAATGCAGGATATGGGTGAGGCCATGGGTAGACCATCATTCTGTGTGTAGAATTTATTGTTATATGTAAAGTAGTTTTGTTTTGTGATAATGTTCAGAGTTTCTCTTATTTCGTTGCTAAGTTCGTCTGGTGTGTTGTTCTGTTTGAGTTTGTTTTGTAGGATGGTGATTGTTTCAGAGATGGGGATGTTTGTGTACAGGTTTTTAATGTCCATTATGGGGGATGTGTATGTCTTTTATTTTTGTTAATAGATCTGTGTTGTTTTTTACTGCAATGTTATTGTCTAGTTGTGTGTGTTGTCTGATAATTTTGTCAAGATATTTTGCGAGTTTGTATGCAGGGGCATTGCGGTAACTGATTATCAATTAGCACTTTTCCGTAGAAATGACTGATTGTCGTGGAGCACTTTTCAGTAGAAAAGTTCATCACGGAGCACTAATTTTCACCTAGCACTTATAAGACCATACTATTTGAGGATAGAAGCTAAACATTCAGAATTTAGAACTTTAGACATATGAAACATGCTTTATTAGTTTATTTCATTACAAAAAAGTATTTTCAACTCTAATTTCACTACATACATTATTAAACAAACAAAAAAACCATATTAAGGCAATACATTTTAAAACGAACTAAAAGCAAGTATTGTAAGTCCATAATATATCCTCATAGATGTGGTACATAAAACCATTTTTAATGTTGCAAAACCAAAAATGCTACTTGTGACCGTAAAAGAAATATTCTAATGAGAGGGATGAGACTGAATTGATTTACATAACTTAGCTATATCTTGGTTGAATTTGGGACAGCTGGAGCCGAATATCTGGCTCCGCATCGAGACGAGATCTGTGTTTTGTTTTAGTACCTGCATAAGCAGAGAATCCTGATTCACATAAATAAGTGGTTGCAAAGGGCGAAAGGATGGTTTTAGCTTTATCAGACAGAACTTTAAATTCGTCTTTTACTGACACCAGAATTCAGATGGTGACTTCTTATTTGAAAAATTATCTTTTATCATAGAATCTGATGTCAAATCAATCAAGCATTCATATTGCTGCGTTGTCAGAGAGGGTGGTTTTTGTGACACAGCAGAGAATGGGTTTACAACCCAAAAGTTTTCTTTCGTTTTTTCATGGAGTTCTTCCGGAAAATAACTGTTGAAACTATCAAGCAAACTTAGTAGGTGAACTTGAAACTTATTTAAGATATCACCAGGTATGTCTGAATCTAGTTTTCTATAAATTCTTTTACCATTGGGGAGCTGTCAAGATTGCCATTGTTCACTGATTCTGCCCAAAACTTGATTTTCTTTTTGAACCCTTGCACTTTATCGCTGGCATCAAACACTGTTGTTGCTTTTCCTTGAAGTGAGAGGCTTAAATTATTATTAAGTTTCTGAAAAATATCACCTAAATATGCCATGGCCGCACAAAATTCACAATTTTAAGACCTGGTCATTTCTTTATTCTTCCAATTTCTTCAAGGAGCACTAGGAGATGTTCCGCGGAGCACAGTTTGGGAACCGCTGCTCTAGAACAATTGGAAATATACAAACACACGAAAACAAATACAAACGACATCCTAAACGAACAGAGGCAATTCAAATCACACGCATTATTCGAACATATCACACCTCACACACACACAACATCGATCTTTCGAAAATCGATTTCGTCGCCAACAACAAGACGAACTGTACTACCAGCGGCAACCTCTGAAGATGCTTTTTAAAAGTGAAAACCGGTTCAGGTTGTAAGGTAAAGCTTTTACGTTTTTACCCACAAAAAGTTTTGTGTTCCGAGTCGTAGTGAAATAATTATATTTAGTTAAGAAACGGACACGTCATGGACAACGAAATTCAAGAACTATTTAAATATAGGTAGCTTAGAAGGTAGGTTTTGATATTAACAATGTGTTTAGTGTAATTCTACGCAGGTAAATTGTAAATGTCTCGGTAAATTACAAAATTTTAAATTATGGAAATATAGTTTTCTTTTTAATAAAAAGCAAACGGTTCAATTTTGCTATTTTTTTTACGATGACTGCAATAATTTGGTTTGCTGGTAGCTGATTACTTTTGTTATGTTGTTATGTCCTAAAAAATGTTGCCCCCCGCTCCGTCAGAAATGTCACCATCCGCCACTGCGTGTCGTCTTAACAAATAATACGATCGACTCAGGCCGCGAAAACCTACGAAACTGTCCCACTCGAAGAATATCTTTGGTCCGGGTATTGTCTACACGTGTAACATCCTCGCCTTGCTTCAGGCACTATATTACCGGAGCTTTTAACCATTTCTTTGTGTGTCAACGTCACTACCGTATTCAGAGACAAAGTTCCTTGCTTAGAAAGGCGTCAGAGTGAATGTTGGAAACACAGTCTAGACCAGATTGGAATCCAACGAGGCGAAGGCGATCTAAGACTTTGAGCCTAGTGATAGGTTCGGGAACAGTAGTTACAGCGGTAGCAAGTCTTTTACTCCTCACGCAGGAACCCGGCTTACAATTTGGGTCAACTCATGAATTGTTCACATCGTACAGCGGCGCGTCATGTAATGCTTCTTTGTTGTTGAAGCAGCACGGTCGCTTCTGTATCTGCAGTGTTTTCCTGATTATTCATTCAGACGCGTTAATGACGGTGCCTATAATGTTGGTGTACGCGAGTTCAATATTGTGTCATGCATTGCTTCAATAAGTTCTGGAAATAATGGAAGAGAGGAAACGTTTGTAGACTGGAGAAAACGGGACAGGTTGGTGAGGCATTAATGGCTTTGGTGATGGCGGTTGCAGTGTTGCAGTGAACGGAAAGAGCTGCAAAAAAGGAAGCGAGCTGAGCTGCTAGAGTAGCTGAGCTCAGTCAGATTGTTGAGGATGCGGAATATTGTTGGTATTAAGATATGAAGAGCCTGGCTCACCTAATTATAGGGCCCCGGCCTAGGATAACGTGTGACACATGGAGGAGGAGGAAAATTCCCAACGGCGGAGAGAGCTGAAGATCCTAGGATGTGGGAATCCAAATGAAACCTAGGGCAGGACTGGAGGCTCGAAGAACAAGAAGAACAAGGGAATAGCTAAAGATAGAATGACCCCGCCACTCCAGTCAGGCGACTGGATGCAGGGGACAGAAAGAGGGAATGAGAGAGACAGGGAGAGAGAAATTGTGGGGGTGAATGAGAAAGCAAGTTTTGTTTTAGGTTCAAATAACATTTGTTACAAAATATGTGATAAACAAAATATTGCTTTATCAGTGTATAATGTAAATTTTATAAAATCATTATAATTTCTGTACAGACACAATAATTGTTTCTAATTACTTAGTTTGGTTCTGAATTTAATGGATTAGACATGCATCCACGGAGTCAATTGGGCACGGGCTGCACTGCTACTCCTCCAGCTGCAAAAGATAACAAGATAACGTCACAGATAAACAAGATTTTCATGGTAAAACATTTTAAATTTATGCTAAATCACACACACACGCGCGCGCGCGCGCACACACACACACACACACACACACACATAGACAGACAGACAAATGGCAAACGGTCGTCTTAACCCGAGAGATAAACAAGAAATAATTAACAATTCTTAAAGCCTGTCCTTGCTAAACTGAATGTTTTCCTGTAAAGTTTGAACGTTGATTACGTATTTTATTTTCACAGAATATAGAAATTTACATGTCTCTGAAATAATGCAAGTGGCCAGGGAGTACTGTTACATACATACATACAATCTTGACCATACTCGCGTACATTGGGTACAACATTACTCCTCCACAACAATACCATACACCGGCGCTGATGTGGCCTTTGGATGGGGAGCGTATAGCTCAAAGGATAGACACGAGACAGGTTACCAAAATGTATGTAGGGATAAAGCCAATAAAGTGAACGATAAATTAAAATTGTAAGAGGATGGTGGTTTGTGATTTGAATAATACGTTTGCTTGGCATTTGAGAGGACTTTTTTGTTTTAGTTTATAATCAAACTGACTAGCAATGGTTAAAGTTGTTTGAATTCTACTATACAGTCCTTTTTCATCGAGAAAGAAAGTTAGTAATGTTAATTATAGAATAATAAGAAAATCTGAACAAAATTTGCAATTACATGACATACTTTAAAATACTGTGTTGTTTTTAAATTATATAGGGTGATTCAAAATTGCACAGCAATCTCTCGGGACCTGATTCCTCCTGATTTCTGCTCCTATGGTAAAATAACACCATACTGAAATTCGTGGGGTATAAAATGAAGGGTAAATTTGGTGGTTTCTTATGGTTTTTGATCTAAAAAATTGAATAAAAGAGGTCCAGAGCTCTATCTCAATTAGTTTATAAAAAAAAAACTGTGTAAAACACAAAAAATTGGAGTAGAAAACAAACATTGTTAGATTTAAGATAAAATAATTTTGCCAATAAAGATATAAAAATTTCTAACTAACTATGTAGAGAATTTAATTTTGAGAAAATTGATGTGTATATGTCTATTAAAAATAAGTACAAATTTGAGAAATTTGACTTTAATTAAAAACAAAACAGACCAAAATGCGCCAGAAAAGTGTTACAATTTACAAAAAAATGGCATTGCAAACTTTCGAAACACCTACACTTGGGCAGACAAAAATCCATGAGACTGCTACAAGACATGACCACGATACTTTTCATCTGTGTGGTGCGGTCTTCGTGGTGATAATATCTTAGGCCTTTTTTTCTTACCACCAAGGCTTAATGGAAGACAGTACTTACATTTTTTGCAAACGAACCTGATGGAACTCTGGTTCCACAAAATTAACATTCTAGAACTGTATAACAATTGTTTAAAATCAGGTGATGTAGTTTCTTTAAATTTTTATTTAATGCTGTTGAAGGAACTTAAAGTTTCATATGCTCATGATGGGTCATTTCTCAGTGGAATTCTATACATATGGGCGGTCCGGTCTTGCTTATGAGTTATGAGTGATTATCATCCTTTTGGGGGTTTTCGCTTTTATTTAGATTAATAGAAACTGGTTACTGATGGGCAAACATTTATCACTGCTGGTTTCGGGGCATGGTAGTAACACTGCCTGCAAGGCAGGTGCATTCCAGGGGCATTCGTGTTTAGAATATTGGTGTATAATTGTGAGTATATGTGCACTATGTTTCTGTACGTGTTGTTATGTTTAGTCTATGTTAAGCTAGTCACAAAATGGGGGAGAATTATATATTTATTGAACATTATTCTATACACATATATATATATATGTATATATATAAAAATATTTGTTACTGATATACAGACCTTGTCTTTCCACACTGTTAAAACATGGGGCTTATTTATTTATGATATATGTGTGATTTATTTGTGATAATTATGTGATAAAGTTTCATCTACATGTAGCGAATGATGGGATACAATAAAAAAATGTTATTGTTACATTACAGCTGAGTTTCATTGCAAGTCCCGTCATACTGGACCCAGCACAATTTTGGCTTCTCTAGGCTCTAGCCTAGTTCTAAATAACCTGTGGCATCTCTTTCAAAAAAAATAAATAAGGAAATAAAAAAAAAAAATAAAAAATAAAAAAAAATAAATAAAAGCATAAAAAGGAAAGAGGGGTTACAGTAGTGTGGTCACTCACATATCAAGGTTAGTGACACCTTGTTTGGTCCTATGGACGCGTATGTGAGTGGCAGCAGTAGGAGTAGGTGGTGGTCACCAGGGAGGGTGACGTGTTGGGGCGGTCCCGTAGGGTTGGCATGGCGGAGAGGGTCGCGTGGGGATGATCGTGGGGGTGAAGAGTGTTGTTCAGTCAAGGGGGAGGGGGGCAGAGGAAGGTCCTGGTTAGATTTTGATCTGGGTTCTCAGTTTGTAAGTTAGGGAGGCTTTAGGAGGTCAGAGCGCTTGGGCCCAACACTTGTCTTTCTTCTCTCTCCTTCGTCTTTGTTTCTGTATGCTGACCCTGATCAAGTCAGCATGCAGTACTCTCACACTCACCTTGATACACTCCCAGGCACACACACTACAATTCTTCCTTCGTTTTCTCTCTGAGCCTCTGTCTTCCTAAGAGCGATATTTTCCTGAGATTACCCAAGAGAGCCCGAGTCCTGAGAATTACCCTGGGCGGTCATGTGAACCG
This sequence comes from Magicicada septendecula, assembly GCA_034769895.1. Lineage (NCBI taxonomy): Eukaryota > Metazoa > Arthropoda > Insecta > Hemiptera > Cicadidae > Magicicada > Magicicada septendecula. The sequence goes on along the minus strand of CM068373.1, from coordinate 132,498,666 downwards.
CGAATGAGTGGATCTTTTGGGGCAACCAGGTTGCCCTTTTGGGGTGACGATGTGCCGATGTAATTTAATTTTAAATTATTCGGCGTGCGTCGCGGCCACAGTGCCGTCTGTATAGCGGGTTAAAGGGTTGCTTGAGCGGCCAGCGCCACGGCTTCACTGTATCGCTTAACCTTGACCGTGACGTGGCGATAATTGTGTGTGTGCGTAATCAAGTATGCCGCGCCATTCAGCTGATTTGTGAATTTCCTGTTCGCGTGGGACGGCAGGCGTCGACATTCGGCCTCATTTCTTCTTTTGCATTCAAACGGGATACTGGTCTGGCGGCGTTATAAATTAAGATTCATTTTTCAAAAGTGTTTCTATTGAACAATCCTTGTATTAGTCATACACAATAATACAACTGATTGAACTTCAAATTTTTAAACTTGATTAGTTTCTATATATATGTTTAATGTTACAAGTAATTCAAATAACAATCTTGATCATCTGTTAGTTCAGCGGAATAACAGTGACACTTTTAATAACCGCATAAAATAAACACTTAGAAACAACACAAGCGCTTTAACTTAACTGTTTGGACCACAGAAGTGAGGCATGCCTCAACGCTCTATGTGTACAGCACGGGACAATCCCCCCTCCCTTCACTTCCCTATCACACCACTACATTGCTTACATACGATGTATACAAAAAACGCTGAGGCAAGTTCAGGTTGCCTCATTCGCTTTAAACGAACTATGCCGAATCTCACCTGTCACCATCTAGCGGTCGCTCAATAAAGCACGTTTCGGTTTAATAAATTTGACAGTCGCAGTAACAATGTATAATCTTTACGTTATGTAGTTCATACGTATTTATAATTTTTATTCTACAGAAATTTTTAGGGTAGGCATTGCCTCAATTGCCTCCATGTAACTTCGCCACTGATATATATGTGTACAACGTTATCGGCAACAAAGAAGTAGTTTTTTAAAATTCCTTCCCGGGATATTTGGCCGTAGTCCAATGTTTTCTACAAAACCAGACATTTCGGCAATGCCATCGACTTCCATCATCAGTGAAAATCGAGTGCGATAACGTGAGGTGGTATACGTTAGTGACCACAGTACTGTGGTTAAGGGTGAAGCAGTAAGTAGAAAGAAGTAGTTTCTATGGTAATATTTCATTTCGAAAATGATTTTAAATATAAATCTTAGAATATGGAAGTCATGTATGGTTCTCCATACCGATATTTGTGTGTTGCGTCTGGGATGGTTAAGAGCACGTGGCCGACTTGCCTTTGCTTGTATGAAAATTAAATAGAACTTGCCGTTAGAATTATATTCCAATGTAAAGATTTAAGGTTAAAAGTAATTTTAAATCTAAAAGTTGATAATTTAAAGAAGAGTTGTGAGGAGTAATATGTATATATATATATATATATATATATATATATATTGACACTTAATTTTCGGAATGGAATTGTGACAGTGTGTGTCTGTGATCTGTGCTTACTGGGGCGAGAAAGAATTGTGTGAGCGTATTTTTCATGACGGCTACTTATTAATAAAATGTTTTCAGGGTTCCCGCCTAGCCGGGAGGGAAAAGGGGATAACGAAGATGGGGACAGAACATCAGTCGTCATCTGCAGACTATCGCAGCACCACCCGAACGCCGTCAGACCTCTAGAAATCCCCACACTGCCAGCCCAAAACGACTGCCCTAAGGAAGAAATGAAGCACAGGATTTCGGAGACACCAGTGGTTACACCATGGTCAACATCAGCGCGGGCATTCTGGGTAACAATAAATCGTCTAAACACAGGTGGGACTTTTCCTATATTTTAAACCACAAAAAAAAAACAGCAACCTATTGGATTTAAAACATGAAATGAAAGACACCTTAACAAACAGTAATTTTAGATGTTCAATGACCAACTGTCTGTTATAGCATGTCCGGTGGACATATAGTGACTAGTGTAATTAAAGAGTTAAAGAATCTACCCTGTTGAATAATGTCAATTACTATGCTATATTTTATAGCACACCATTTGCCTTTTGTCGTGATTAGTTACCTAGCAGAATTTAAAACTGTTAGTTGGGCAGTTTAATTAACTGTTTCTTATGAAGATAAAATGTCATTAACAACTTGTATTTAACGCATTGATAAATAACTATGGAGTGGTTCCTTCCTAAATCTTCTTGTGTGAACAGGTCCTTATTATGGGCTGTTACAGAATTGAGCCAGTATAATTCTTGTAATATGACACCTAAAATGTTTTTCTTAAGCGGGCAACTGGTGTGTGTAAGGCATGGTGATAGTATCAATATATATATATATATATATATATATATATATATACATGTATTAATCCTGTGATCCATAATTTATTTTAAAAGGAAAAGAGAAATATTTTATTTGGCAAATATAAAACGCCATATTACATGTTCTTGTTAGGCATGACGTATCATTGTTTGAGGGTCAGTTTAATTCATAAGGTATCTGCAGATCCAACCTTTAGTAATTGTTTATTAGAACTTATTTAGAAAAGTCATGTGAATAAAGGTTAATACTTAGTGATGTCAGCTTATGTGAAGGCAATGCACTTAAATGTGTTTGAATAATTTGTTGTTGATTAATTATATTCAAAAATAATTCTTTGTTAATATTGCAAACTGTTATTCAATATTGGAGAGATGCACGTTTATTAATGATAGTGGAAAATATAGCCGTGCATATTGTAATAAAGATGTTATTATTATAACAAAGGAACACTAATAAAAGCTGTAGAGTAGAGTAGATGTGTCAACTAGGAGACTGGAGCGAACAGATAGGCTACTAAGTACAGATACTAACACAACCAACATGTTGTCTAATGAATTTACCGGTCACCAAGAGATAAGGAGTATAACAGCGTTCAGTTGGAGAATTTTGTGTGGCAGAGGAAAATTGGTCCTGAGAAGCGTTTTATTGTAAGCCACTGGAATCGTGGACTTGGAGGCGCAAGAAAAAGGAATAAAGTAGGTGAATAAAATAAGTGGACGATTTAAAATATGTAAATCCAGTTAATCGTACGAGGTTTGATAATAAATGTCTTGCACTTTTTGTATTCATCGCGTCAGAAATGTTTAATTCTGAAACTGATTTTTTAATAATTTTGATACACCTTGTCTGTGACAATTTTATAGGTGTGTAGCCATATTGGATATGTAGTTTTGATTAGGGGTAAGATGTGTTTTCGTGTATTAGGACCGATTGTTTAACATTCTGCAAGTCAAGACTGAGGTTGCTTTACACCTTGTCTAAAAAGAACATTTTGCAAAAGACTTTTGGTGAGTATGCGTGTCGAACTTGCTTGCGGTATGCTTTTGATATACAATCAAATAAAGCTTATCCTAAGGTAAAAGATAGTAGACGTTTATTTATTATTGATTAGTACACAATATTATAATCCCTGTTAAAGGGTCAGTTAAGGGTTTCTAATCGATTAGTTGCCTTCTGAGCTTCTTGGATCTACCCAGAACTTCCATGCTGTAGCGGGAGCATCTTGTCCTCAGTTTCTCTTGCGCGGGGGCTCAACTACCCGTCCGGCTGTAAACATAACGACATATACAGAGAGGAAGTACATCAACATTACACTTATGCTACAGAAGCGTTGTTTGTAAGTGAAATAATGTGCACCGCTTCTACGAATGAGGTAAACAGTAGTAATGACTTCACACAGGAAGTAAGACAGAGAATAGTAAAGGAAAGTGGCCTACAAATCCACGTTACCAAAGCACAATACATTACAATGCCACTAAACACAACAGCAGTAAGGCCTGCGCATGTAAAACCCTCGTACACGAAAGACGGAGGAAGTGGCTACGACAGATATACGCGGGCTTACAAAACGATGCCTAGAGGGTGAGATTTAATAACGAGTTGTAACAGTTGTACAGTGACCACACATTGCCATACTCTGTGAAGATGCAGGGTACACGAAAACGATGGGAGATGAGAGAATGTGACGGAGGGCGACAAACGCACGTTTCGTAGGAAGGGGGGATAAGCACAGACCACGGATAACGTCGAAAACAAGACAAGAGAGTTTTTGGGTGTCTTTAACTGGCATCCAATGTCATAGAGATGGATGTTGAAGGAGACTGGCTTCTAGTACAGGACTATCATGCAGAACTTAATTTGGTGGGGGGGGGGGAGTATTCAATAAAAAGCGGATGGATAATATTATGAATATTATGTGTTAATATTCAATTCCGATTGACCTTAAAAGGATAGTAAAATTACGGTTTTTATCCTCAACCCATTCTGCCTGTAACTATGCTGTCACGGGAATAGGAAGAATATTTACCGTATGTTTATTGTGCAATATGTGACTGGAAATGGGCCAACAACTCGGTAAAGAACATAAATGAGATTATTTCAATTTACAGGAGACAATCGTGGGATCGTCTGCAAAGGATGGCAGAGGATCGATTGCCGAAAGCGGCATTGAACAATAAAGCCATTGGGAGAAGAGACGTGGGTCGTCCGAGGATGAGATGGGTGCCTGAAAAGGTTTATATAACCTAATCCTTGAAGAGGAGAAGAAAAGACTCGAACCACGCGACTGCTCAGACCAATCTATGTTTGTACATTATCCAGAGTCTTTCACCTTATAGAAAAGCAGAGGCAGTTCCAGCATAATTGTTTTGTTTTCTCTGTAAGGTCGAGACGTCAAGGGTGGATCTGCATAAAAACCCAGAAGTAAGAAGGTGTGACACTGCACTCGCAACTATAGTAACCATGTCTTGTGTTCAACGCCATTATCTCCCTCCTAGCTCGCCTCTACTCTAGCTCACTTTTCTGTCCTATAGACGTCCGTTCAGGATTGAACGAATCACTTTGATTGAATCATTTAGGTGATCAACTGATGGAATCGATCTTTTAAAAGATGAGTTGGGGTCAGTAATACCATCAATAACTATCTGTGGTAGTTCACACAATTTCCGTTAGGTGCCTCTGCACAGCTTTCTAATCAATCTCGGTCATTTCGGTCTCGGTCCCGGTCATTTGGTGATTCGATCCGTTGATTTGTGTGTCTCAACCTCGGTCACTTACTGATTCGACTACTAAACGAAACGTCGCAAGCAGTCTCCCGTGGACGCCTCTGACTTTCATTCAATCGATGTGATTTCATTCAATTACGACCCGAGCAGTCGCCAATTTTCGTAAACATAATGTGTAATATAAAAGCAATAGTAAAAGCAATATGTAGTTTTAAATAAATTAAATAATAATTATTTTAATTATTCATGATTCAGGACCTTTTTATTCTTTTCAGTCTGTAACGTTTTCCCGCGTTACAAATCCAGGGAACCCATCTTAATTGACCTCTGCCAATTACATGGGCTGCCTACGTTGTAACGAACTGTATTCAAATCAAATTAACTGAACAATTTACTTACTATCTGTGTAAGGAAGCAAGGGAAGGTATTTTACTGATTTACGCACTCATTTTTATGTGTAACAAGACGACTTCTCTTTATTTAATAACAGTTACTGACAGATCCCATGACATCATTAATTATACTAAAATATTTAAATGCTTTCATAAAACTTTGGGATCAAATTGATTCTATATCGCTATACCTCGGATCCGAGTTAACTTTCTGTATTTTAATAGTAAAGACTTTTAATTATTTTCAATTCATTATATTAGCTTGCAAGACTTCTTTAACCATTTGAAGAATGGTACTAATACTTGGTACGATAATAAGTTACATTAACATTTAAAGCGTTACAACGTATGATAATTAAATTTTTACAGTAAATACTTAGATTTTCTCTTTTAATGTTTACATAAGATTAATCGTCTTTGAAAAGTCTCTTTTAGAAGTGTGTAGTGTAACATATATTATTAACCCTCGATAGACAGGCTATCGAGTCACCTTTACAATGGAATGTAGAAACCTCGTCCTGGGGCTGTCCGTCTTGGGAGTCCTTGTAGTCGGCGTCATCATCCGGTCGAGTCTTTGTCAAGAAAAGCTAGGATGTTCACAGAGGAGATTGGAGCTTCTTTGGTGTATGGATTGCAGATTCTCAGATGTCCTAAACAGCGTCTTATGCCTGGTATTCGTGTCTCTATGAAGTTCCTGTAGATCACATCTTCAGGAATGATGTTGAAAGTGTAGTTACTTCTTGAAGGGAGTCGTCATCTTGTTTAACACTATTTCTGTCTTTTGTGTTACATATTACGTCTTCTTGTTATCACATATTTATACTTATTGGTACATAACACACGCTTTTAGCAGCAGTATCTAGTATACTATATTTAAATTAAAACAAATAAGTTAGCAACATTTTGTCAGAGCTTTCGCTCGTACGTCTGCACTCCGTGAAGTCAACATAGCGAGAGAGAGTTTTTCTGCTCGCTTCGACTAGTACTTAACAAAAGGGAGAGGGGCAACTACTCCGCGAGAATATAGTCCCTATCTTTATTTAAGTTAACATTTTTTAATTACAAAACTTATCCCTTAATAAACAAATATAATTTAAGTGAGTTATTCTAACGACTATTTGTGTCTTCAGATTTTTAATTATTAACATTAGGGTTTTTATCTTATTCTAAATTACAGACGACTCGGAAGACACGTCGAGTCCGGAATTAACAGGTCACCGCATGATAACAAGCAAAGGGTTAAATATGACAATAATAACTTTTTACAATTTGCCTTTTTTATTAGTGTTTCTTTGGACTTTTAATTACTTCTCATTCTCATACTGAGTACATACAGGGGTTTTAGGTATTATAGTGAGATTAAAATTGCTTAATCGCTCGCAAACTTACATTTTAAAATTCTTTCTTTTTTACAATCACTGTTACAATTTAAATCGTCACAAGTCTTAAAAAAAAAAAACATGGAACCATACGAATCTTGCTCACGTTTGTTTACAATTTCAAAAACATTTGTTTGAGGGGTGTGTAATCATACTGGAATTTATATAGCGCTAATAAGTGAAATAATACAGTCCTGTTAGTGAATTCGATATAATCGAATTTTTATAGGAACTTTACTGACATAAAGAATTCAAACAATAGAAGTTAAGTGAACCCGCTGATTAGTTATCGAAAGATCGAATCACTTCAGTGATAGAGATGTACTGATCGAGTTTATAAAAGTTACCGAATTCGTCCACCTCTTCTTTGTATGAAAAGGTGCGAATCTCTGTACTGTTTAGTTACATATCTCGGTTACAAAAAACACAACGTTTGCGTGTGCTCGTTAGTAGAAGTATAGTAAGGGAAGCAGCCTCTAACGGGGCAGTGGTTCCCAACCGGTGGTACGTAAGAAGACCTAGCTAGTAAAAACGTATTTACTTAGAAAAATAAATAAATAAAACATTTATGTTCAAAACAACAAGAAATTTTCATCGGACATGATTTAAAACCATTATCCTTATAAAATATCGGTATGGATAACCATACATGACTTCCATGTTCTAGATTTATATTTAAAATCATTTTCGAAATGAAATATTACTATAGAAACTACTTCTTTCTACTTACTGCTTCAGCCTTAACCACAGTACTATGGTCACTAACGTATACCACCTCACGTTATCGCACTCGATTTTCACTGATGATGGAAGTCGATGACATTGCCGAAACGTCTGGTTTTGTAGAAAACATTGGACTACGGCCAAACATCCCGGGAAGGAATTTTAACAAAAACTACTTCTTTGTTGCCGATAACGTTGTACAATATATATAAAAAAATTGCTTAAAATTAATGGCTTGTATAAGTTAATGTTTGATCTCCATTAAGTAGTGCTCAAGTTTCCAAAGTTTTAATATTATGATGTCCGTAATTAAAACATCAGAGCAGGTTTAGTGTGTATGAGGGTACACCGTGGACAAAAATTTTCAACATTTCCTATTGAGCGTTACTTAGAGTAAAGCTGCGAATCTACAGTGTATGTTTCACAGAACAAACACGCGAAAAAGAAGGAGCGCTCCGAAGACACTCATGGATCCTCAGCATCTTGCAGAGGGTTCATTCCCTAAAGACGAAAAGTCTGTCTATGAATCGTTCCTCTGTAAACACGTGCAGTTACACTGCCTAGCGATCCACAGGAAGCAAATCGCTATCCACGCTGGACACTTTTTCGGCTTGCACGGATTATGTTGGTATGGGTTTCGGCACTTACCATTTAAAAAGCGTGCAAATGTAAGAAAATAAACATGAGTGAGGCCAGAAATAACGCGAATTGTGTGTGTGTGTGTGTGTGTGTGTGTGTGTGTGTGTGTGTGTGTGTGTCTAACCTGCCTTTTTATTGCTGTATTAAATGAAAAATATTATATTACATTAAAATGAAAAAATTATAATTTTATTGCCTGGCAACAGAATTATTTTATTTTTAACAATTACCATTGTTTCAAAAAGTTTAAATGAAATTTCAAGTACAAGTACAACTTGAAGTGTCAAGTAATTTACTGTTGTTAAAACGTAAAAGGTTGCAGGTAAACTACCCCCTCCCTTTAACCGATCTTCACCAAAAACAATAGGTCTTGAGAACTCTACAAATCAGTACTGTATGCAAAAAATTATTTGATTCTGTTTGCATTTGCGGCTGTTATCCTTTGCCATAAAAAATACCCTTGTTAAAAAAACATTGCTGGCAAACTACCCCTTTTCCTTAACCGATCTTCACCAAAAACAATAGGTCTTGAGAACTCTACAATTTAGGACTGTATGCAAATAATCTTTTGATTCTGTTCGAATTTGCGGCTGTTATCGTTTGCCATAGAAAATACCCTTGTTAAAACATAAAACGTTGCAGGTAAACTACCCCTTTCCCTTAACCGATCTTCACCAAAATCAAAAGGTCTTGAGAACGCAACAATTCAGGGCTGTATGCGAAACATTATTTAATTCTGTTTGAATTTGCGGCTTTTATCGTTTGCCAAAAAAAAATATCGGTATGGAGAACCATACATGACTTCCATATTCTAAGATTTATATTTAAAATCATTTTCGAAATGAAATATTACCATAGAAACTACTTCTTTCTACTTACTGCTTCACCCTTAACCACAGTACTGTGGTCACTAACGTATACCACCTCACGTTATCGCACTCGATTTTCACTGATGATGGAAGTCGATGGCATTGCCGAAATGTCTGGTTTTGTACAAAACATTGGACTACGGCCAAATATCCCGGGAAGGAATTTTAACAAAAACTACTTCTTTGTTGCCGATAACGTTGTACACATATATATCAGTGGCGAAGTTACATGGAGGCAATTGAGGCAATGCCTTCCCTAAAAAATTCTATAGAATAAAAATTATAAATACGTATGAACTACATAACGTAAAGATTATACATTGTTACTGCGACTGTCAAATTTATTAAACCGAAACGTGCTTTATTGAGCGACCGCTAGATGGTGACAGGTGAGATTCGGCATAGTTCGTTTAAAGCGAATGAGGCAACCTGAACTTGCCTCAGCGTTTTACTTCCATATTCCTTAAGGAATGGAAGTATGGTGATGGCAAAAAAAATCGTGTTCGAGATTATTGCAGATTCTGATACTACTACACTCAAAACATGAAAAAAAGTCGTTTTCCGAAAAGTGTCTGTGTGTCTGTCTGTCTGTCTGTCTGTCTGTCTGTGTGTCTGTCTGTCTGTCTGTAGATTTTTTTTTTTATGGCAAACGATAACTGCCGCAAATTCAAACAGAATCAAATAATTTTTTGCATACAGCCCGGTTTTGCAGAGTTCTCGCGACCTATTGTTTTTGGTGAAGATCGGTTGAGGGAAAGGGGTAGTTTACCGGCAACGGTTTTTTTTTAGCAATGGTAATTTTGTTTGTTTGGCAATCGATAACAGCCGCAAATTCAAACAGAATCAAATAATGTTTCGCATACAGCCCTGAATTGTAGAGTTCTCAAGACCTGTTGTTTTTGGTGAAGATCGGTTAAGGGAAAGGGGTAGTTTACCTGTAACATTTTATGTTTTAACAAGGGTATTTCCTATGGCAAACGATAACAGCCGCAAATTCAAACAGAATGAAAAGATTATTTGCATACATCCCTAAATTGTAGAGTTCTCAATACCTTTTGTTTTTGGTGAAGATCGGTTAAGGGAAAGGGGTAGTTTACCAACAACGTTTTTTTAACAAGGGTATTTTCTATGGCAAACGATAACAGCCGCAAATTCAAACAGAATCAAATAATTTTCTGCATACAGCCCTGATTTGTAGAGTACTCAAGACCTACTGTTTTTGGTGAAGATCGGTTGAGGGGAAGGGGTAGTTTACCAGCAACGTTTTTTATCATGCGTATTTTCTATGGCAAACGACAACTGCCGCAAATTCAAACAGAATCAAATAATTTTTTGCATACAGCCCTGATTTGTAGAGTACTCGCGACCTATTGTTTTTGGTGAAGATCGGTTGAGGGGAAGGGGTAGTTTACCTGCAAAGGTTTTTTTTATCAAGGGAAATTTTTTTTTTTTGGCAAACGATAACAGCCGCAAATTCAAACAGAATCAAATAATGTTTCGCATACAGCCCTGAATTGTAGATTTCTCAAGACCTATTGTTTTTGGTGAAGATCGGTTGAGGGAAAGGGGTAGTTTACCTGCAACGTTTTTTTAACAAGGGTATTTTCTATGGCAAACGATAACAGCCGCAAATTCAAACAGAATCAAATAATGTTTTGCATACAGTCCTGATTTGTAGAGTACTCAAGACCTATTGTTTTTGGTGAAGATCGGTTAAGGGGAAGGGGTAGTTTACCTGCAACGTTTTTTTTATCAAGCGTATTTTCTATGGCAAACGATAACAGCCGCAAATTCAAACAGAATCAAATAATTTTGTGCATACGTCCCTGAATTGTAGAGGTCTCAATGACTTTCGATTTTGGTGAAGATCGGTTAAGGGGAAGGGGTAGTTTACCTGCAACCTTATACGTTTTAACAAGAGTAAAGTACTTGAAAATTTATTTAAACTTTTTGAAACAATGGTAATTGTTAAAAATAAAATAATTTTGTTGCCAGGCAATAAAATTATAATTTTTTCATTTTAATGTAATATAATATTTTTCATTTAATACAGCAATAAAAAGGCAGGTAAGACACAGCCTGGCTGTTTGGCTGAAAATGATTTTAAATATAAATCTTAGAATATGGAAGTCATGTATGGTTCTCCATACCGATATTTACTTCCATATTCCTTAAGGAATGGAAGTATGGTGATGGCAAAAAAAATCGTGTTCGAGATTATTGCAGATTCTGATTCTACTACACTCAAAACATGAAAAAAAGTCGTTTTCCGAAAAGTGTCTGTGTGTGTGTCTGTCTGTGTGTCTGTGTGTCTGTGTAGATTTTTTTTCTATGGCAAACGATAATTGCCGCAAATTCAAACAGAATCAAATAATTTTTTGCATACAGCCCTGATTTGTAGAGTACTCACGACCTGTTATTTTTGGTGAAGATCGGTTGAGGGAAAGGGGTAGTTTACCGGCAACGGTTTTTTTTTATCAAGGGAAATTTTTTTCTATGGCAAACGATAACAGACGCAAATTCAAACAGAATTAAATAATGTTTCGTATACAGCCCTGAATGGTAGAGTTCTCAAGACTTATTGTTTTTGGTGAAGATCGGTTAAGGGAAAGGGGTAGTTTACCTGTAACGTTTTATGTTTTAACAAGGGTATTTCCTATGGCAAACGATAACAGCCGCAAATTCAAACAGAATCAAAAGATTATTTGCATACAGCCCTAAATTGTAGAGTTCTCAAGACTTATTGTTTTTGGTGAAGATCGGTTGAGGGAAAGGGGTAGTTTACTAGCAACGTTTTTTTAACAAGGGTATTTTCTATGGCAAACGATAACAGCCGCAAATTCAAACAGATTCAAATAATATTTTGTATATAGCCCTGATTTGTAGAGTACTCAAGACCTTTTGTTTTTGGTGAAGATCGGTTAAGGGAAAGGGGTAGTTTACCAGCAACATTTTTTTGTCAAGCGTATTTTCTATGGCAAACGATAACAGCCGCAAATTCAAACAGAATCAAATAATTTTTTGCATACGTCTCTGAATTGTAGACGTCTCAACGACTTTCGATTTTGGTGAAGATCGGTTAAGGGGAAGGGGTAGTTTACCGGCAACATTTTACGTTTTAACAAGAGTAAAGTACTTGAAAATTTATTTAAACTTTTTGAAACAATGGTAATTGTTAAAAATAAAATAATTTTGTTGCCAGGCAATAAAATTATAATTTTTTCATTTTAATGTAATATAATATTTTTCATTTTATACAGCAATAAAAAGGCAGGTTAGACACACACACACACACACACACACACACACACACACACACACACACACACACACACACACACACACACACACACACACACACACAATTCACGTTATTTCTGGCCTCACTCATGTTTATTTTCTTACATTTGCACGCTTTTTAAATGGAAAGTGTCGAAACCCACACCAACATAACGCGTGCAAGCCGAAAAAATGGACATCAATTTGCTTACTGGCGAAGCTAGTAGTTAATGAATGGGTAGGCAAAAATCTTATCTTAAATTTTTTTTAAGGAATCACTAAAAGGACGGTGGTTCAAATCGGACGCTGAGGTAGAGTTTGCTGTAACCGAATGGTTCCACAAACAGCCGTAAGAATTTTACTAGCAGGGAATCTACAGGTTAGCGCAACAGTGGAACTCACGTCTTAATGTTATTGGAGACTTCTTTTACAATCGTTGAATAAAAAATGCTTTACAGCTCTATACGTGTTTCTATTGAACAATCCTTGTATTTGTCATACACAATAATACAACTGATTGAACTTCAAATTTTTAAACTTGATTAGTTTCTATATATATGTTTAATGTTACAAATAATTCAAATAACAATCTTGATCATCTGTTAGTTCAGCGGAATAACAGTGACACTTTTAATAACCGCATAAAATAAACACTTAGAAACAACACAAGCGCTTTAACTTAACTGTTTGGACCACAGAAGTGAGGCATGCCTCAACGCTCTATGTGTACAGCACGGGACAATCCCTCCTCCCTTCACTTCCCTATCACACCACTACATTGCTTACATACGATGTATACAAAAAACGCTGAGGCAAGTTCAGGTTGCCTCATTCGCTTTAAACGAACTATGCCGAATCTCACCTGTCACCATCTAGCGGTCGCTCAATAAAGCACGTTTCGGTTTAATAAATTTGACAGTCGCAGTAACAATGTATAATCTTTACGTTATGTAGTTCATACGTATTTATAATTTTTATTCTACAGAATTTTTTAGGGAAGGCATTGCCTCAATTGCCTCCATGTAACTTCGCCACTGATATATATGTGTACAACGTTATCGGCAACAAAGAAGTATTGATTTAAATGGAATAAATCCTATTGTAGTCCCAAGCCACGTGTTTGTTAACCAAATACACTGTACTCACCGTCTATGGCTTTTTTCCTTGATGTTTTTTCCAGTTTACATGTTTCAAGGCACTGGCCTCATCATCAGAACTTATAAAATCAATCTATGTCATAAATAATGACATTTGTCAAAATATTAAAAACACAATACGGCAATTAAACTATGTACATAAATTCGCTTTAAAAATGTTCGGTGTGCCTTGCAAGACAACACGCGCCGTACTGACGTAATCTAAGCCTTATCTCGACTATATCTCATAGCGGTATCGTACAGTATATTTGATTTATACTGTAATTGGTCGTTCAACACATGTGGCTTGGTACTGGCTTCGTTGTATGCTTTGTAAATTTCATATTCTTCAAGGGCGTTCAAATAACTCCCTTTACTGCAGAAATGAAGGGGTATTAAATTTGAGCTAAAATCCGTGTAACTGTGACTGTTGTCTATGAGGTGCTTGGCGAAATTTGACTTGATATTGTCGAAGTTGTAAACTCGTGTAGGGGGTCTATGTTCAGAAAATCTTTTCAAAAAACCTCGACCCGTCTGGCCCACATAAAAAGCCTCACAGTCGTTGCAGACTCGCTTTTAAACACCCGTTTTATTTTCAAGACTGGTATGTTCACGGGTGCGGAGATTATTCAAGATGTTATTACTAGTCTTATAGGAAACGACTATGTTGTTAACTTTATTAATGGTTGACTTAAAAATCCCCGGTATGAAATGCGTATAAGGTGCCGCAATGTATTTGCGTGCCTTTGTTTCGAGGTTCTCATTTCTATTATTTATATCTTTAGTTTCATTTTTAATAGTGTTACTCTTCTTTTTCTTTTGTTTTTTAAAAATATTATCTATTATTCTTTCATTGTACCCATTGTTAAACGCAATGACTTTAATGGTATTTAACTCTTCGATATAATCCTCGATGCTAAGGGGTATAGACAACAAGCGATGTATCATGCTATGGAATGCAGCTAATTTCTGTGAAATGGGGTGGAACGATGAGGCATGTATGACAGCGTCAGTCATCGTGGGCTTCCTAAATATATTAAAACATAGTTTTTTAGTAACAAAATTCTTAGTTACTGTCAAATCCAGAAAATGTAACCGACCTCCAACTTCATTCTCCAAAGTAAACTGTATCTTGTTGTTAATGCCATTCAAGTAATTGTGGAGCTTGTCAATTTGGCGATTTGTGCCTTTATACACCATAAAAGTGTCGTCGACATATCTACCATAGAACACCACATTGTAATTATATGTAGGATTTGCAAACAAGAAAGAATTTTCAAAGTAATTTAAGTATACTTCCGCTAGAATACTAGAGAGTGGGGAACCCATAGCTAACCCCTCCAGCTGTCTGAAAAACTGTTTGTCATGTGTGAAATAATTCTGGTCCAAAATCACTTCCAACAATTCTAATATTTCATTTATGCAATTAGCATCCAGTTTATTGGTGTTAACAAGGTTAGATCTTAATAGGCGTAAGGTTTCACTCACCGGTACATTTGTATACAAGTTCACAATGTCAAAAGAAATAAGTTTATAGTGGGGTTCAATCATCAGGTTTTTCACTTTTTCAACGAAATCACAACTATTAATCAAACTTCGATTATTAATCAAATGTAAATTATGTTTTAATATACTCACTAATTTTCTAGCTGCTTTGTAACCGGGAGCAGTGGTAAAATTTACTAGTGGTCTAATAGGAATCCCCTCCTTGTGAAGCTTTGGCAGACCTGATAAAACGGGCGCTTTAGAATTAATTGGTTTTAAAGAACGTCTAGTACGTTCATCAAAGAGATGTGTACACATGTTTAAGCTGCGATTAAGACGTTTTACGTATAAATCCGTGGGGTCAGAGGTTAGCAGGGTGATATTATTATTTGCAATGAAATCGCGTATTTTATCGTCATAATCATTCTTATTTATAATAACCAGAGTGTTACCCTTATCCGCTTTAGTGACAAGGGCTTGATCGTCAGATAGTTTTTTCTTTAATGTTTTTAAAATCCTACGTTCGGCATTATAATTAGTCATAGAAGGAATGGGAGAATGCACGTTATTAAGTTGGTTACGTATAATTTTGTTAAATTTGTTATTTATTATGAACCGTGCTTCATCTTGTTCTTTTTGATCACTAATTGCTTTACTCACAGTTTCGGCACTAGCAACTTCAGTTAGAATGTGCCTTGTGTTGAAGTTCGGCTTATGTAATGGGAGATTGTATTTTAATCCTTTATTTAAAAGATTTTCTTCGTCAGTATTTAATTCAATCGGAGTCAAATTACATAGTCGTGTATGGAACACGTGTTTACAACTAGTATTACTGGTTTTAGGTATTTGAACGTCTATTAACCTTTGTAACTTGTTAAGCTGCGTCATACGCATATTGTAAACAACAACTTCTATCGTACTGTTTATAAATTCCAGATAATGATCTAGTGCAGCTGGATGTACGTCATTAAGTAGTTGTAAGTGTGCTCCATACAATTTAGAATTAAGAAATGATTTCTTAATATATAACGACCTCAATTCCTCTTTAATTCTAAAAATCTCTGCGCGTTTTTTAGCTTTCATATCTGCAATAGACGTGCCTTTAAACTTTATAATAGCGTAATTCGGGATAACCTTATTTTTCAAGCATGCTTTATTAAATCTAATATGCAGAATTGTCTTATGCAATTGTGTTTTAATATTCTGAAATCTGCGTACTACGTTATCACGACTATTGTTATTCATATTGATTTAAATGGAATAAATCCTATTGTAGTCCCAAGCCACGTGTTTGTTAACCAAATACACTGTACTCACCGTCTATGGCTTTTTTCCTTGATGTTTTTTCCAGTTTACATGTTTCAAGGCACTTGCCTCATCATCAGAACTTATAAAATCAATCTATGTCATAAATAATGACATTTGTCAAAATATTAAAAACACAATACGGCAATTAAACTATGTACATAAATTCGCTTTAAAAATGTTCGGTGTGCCTTGCAAGACAACACGCGCCGTACTGACGTAATCTAAGCCTTATCTCGACTATATCTCATAGCGGTATCGTACAGTATATTTGATTTATACTGTAATTGGTCGTTCAACACATGTGGGCCAGACGGGTCGAGGTTTTTTGAAAAGATTTTCTGAACATAGAACCCCTACACGAGTTTACAACTTCGACAATATCAAGTCAAATTTCGCCAAGCACCTCATAGACAACAGTCACAGTTACACGGATTTTAGCTCAAATTTAATACCCCTTCATTTCTGCAGTAAAGGGAGTTATTTGAACGCCCTTGAAGAATATGAAATTTACAAAGCATACAACGACGCCAGTACCAAGCCACATGTGTTGAACGACCAATTACAGTATAAATCAAATATACTGTACGATACCGCTATGAGATATAGTCGAGATAAGGCTTAGATTACGTCACTACGGCGCGTGTTGTCTTGCAAGGCACACCGAACATTTTTAAAGCGAATTTATGTACATAGTTTAATTGCCGTATTGTGTTTTTAATATTTTGACAAATGTCATTATTTATGACATAGATTGATTTTATAAGTTCTGATGATGAGGCAAGTGCCTTGAAACATGTAAACTGGAAAAAACATCAAGGAAAAAAGCCATAGACGGTGAGTACAGTGTATTTGGTTAACAAAGAAGTATTTTTTGTTAAAATTCCTTCCCGGGATATTTGGCCGTAGTCCAATGTTTTCTACAAAACCAGACATTTCGGCAATGCCATCGACTTCCATCATCAGTGAAAATCGAGTGCGATAACGTGAGGTGGTATACGTTAGTGACCACAGTACTGTGGTTAAGACTGAAGCAGTAAGTAGAAAGAAGTAGTTTCTATGGTAATATATCATTTCGAAAATGATTTTAAATATAAATCTTAGAATATGGAAGTCATGTATGGTTCTCCATACCGATATTTGTATACATCGTATGTAAGCAATGTAGTGGTGCGATAGGGAAGTGAAGGGAGGGGGGATTGTCCGGCGCTGTACACTTAGAGCGTTGAGGCATGCCTCACGTCTGTGGTCCAAACAGTTAAGTTAAAGCGCCTGTGTTGTTTCTAAGTGTTTATTTTATGCGGTTATTAAAAGTGTCACTGTTATTCCGCTGAACTAACAGATGATCAAGATTGTTTTTTGAATTATTTGTAACATTAAACATATATATAGAAACTAATCAAGTTTAAAAATTTGAAGTTCAATCAGTTGTATTATTGTGTATGACTAATACAAGGATTGTTCAATAGAAACACGTATAGAGCTGTAAAGCATTTTTTATTCAACGATTTTAAAAGAAGTCTCCAATAACATTGAGACATGAGTTCCACTGTTGCGCTAACCTATAGATTCCCTGCTAGTAAAATTCTTACGGCTGTTTGTGGAATAAATTCGGTTACAGCAAACTCTACCTCAGCGTCCGATTTAAACCACCGTCCTTTTAGTGATTCCTTAAAAAAAATTTAAGATAAGATTTTTGCCTACCCATTCATTAACTACTAGCTTCGCCAGTAAGCAAATTGATGTCCATTTTTTCGGCTTGCACGCGTTATGTTGGTGTGGGTTTCGGCACTTTCCATTTAAAAAGCGTGCAAATGTAAGAAAATAAACATGAGTGAGGCCAGAAATAACGTGAATTGTGTGTGTGTGTGTGTGTGTGTGTGTGTGTGTGTGTGTGTGTGTGTGTGTGTGTGTGTGTGTGTGTGTGTGTGTGTGTGTGTGTGTGTGTGTGTGTGTCTAACCTGCCTTTTTATTGCTGTATAAAATGAAAAATATTATATTACATTAAAATGAAAAAATTATAATTTTATTGCCTGGCAACAAAATTATTTTATTTTTAACAATTACCATTGTTTCAAAAAGTTTAAATAAATTTTCAAGTACTTTACTCTTGTTAAAACGTAAAATGTTGCCGGTAAACTACCCCTTCCCCTTAACCGAGCTTCACCAAAATCGAAAGTCGTTGAGACGTCTACAATTCAGAGACGTATGCAAAAAATTATTTGATTCTGTTTGAATTTGCGGCTGTTATCGTGCCATAGAAAATACGCTTGATAAAAAACGTTGTAGGTAAACTACCCCTTCCCCTCAACCGATCTTCACCAAAAACAAAAGGTCTTGAGTACTCTACAAATCAGTGCTGTATGCAGAAAATTATTTGATTCTGTTTGAATTTGCGGCTGTTATCGTTTGCCATAGAAAATACCCTTGTTAAAAAAACGTTGTAGGTAAACTACCCCTTTCCCTTAACCGATCTTCACCAAAAACAATAGGTCTTGAGAACTCTACAATTCAGGGCTGTATGCGAAACATTATTTGATTCTGTTTGAATTTGCGGCTGTTATCGTTTGCCAAAAAAAAAATTTCCCTTGATAAAAAAAAACCGTTGCTGGTAAACTACCCCTTTCCCTCAACCGATCTTCACCAAAAACAATAGGTCGTGAGTACTCTACAAATCAGGGCTGTATGCAAAAAATTATTTGATTCTGTTTGAATTTGCGGCAGTTATCGTTTGCCATAGAAAAAATATCGGTATGGAGAACCATACATGACTTCCATATTCCAAGATTTATATTTAAAATCATTTTCAGCCAAACAGCCAGGGAAGGAATTTTAACAAAAAAATACTTCTTTGTTGCCAATAACGTAGTACACATATAAAAAAAAATTATCCCCTCCCCCTTCAACTATAATTTTGATTTATAGAAAATTACCCCCAGCCCGTTCAACTAGCCTCTTCATTTATAGATATTTCATCTACGTTTCTACAGTGGATTATTAAGATCTTATCAGGATACTTTATCAAAATTAAGTACTTTACTCATGTTACAACAAAAAATGTTTCAGGTAAACTGCCCTTTCCCCGTAACCGATCTTCACCAAAATCAACAGACATTGAGTTCTCTACAGCTCAGGCACATATGTAAAAAATTATTTGATTCTGTTTGAATTTACGGCAGTTATGGTTCGTCATATAAAAAATTACCCATGTTAAAACATAAAACATGAGATTTATAAAACATATCTAAGATTTATATTTAAAATCATTTTTGAAATAAAATATTTTCATAGAACCTACTAACGCTGGGGAAATCTGAGGAGCCAATCAGAGTTGGGCCTACCTGTCACTCTGCTGAATTTGGTGGAAAGCCCTGTCACTGTCGTCAAAGTATCAGCCTTGACAGGGTACTCTTTTTCTGCAAAATGGGAGAGGCTTGAGATGGAGTGAGTGACATGGTCCCCACCTCAATGAAGAACCCATTGTTTTATAAAAATATATTTAAATTTTGAAAACTGAAAATTCTTTTCTTGTTGTAAATATTTATATTTTATAATCAAAATGACTTTATTTTTGTTACCTGGCAACAAAATTATTTTATTTTCAACAATTACCATTGTTTCAAAAAGTTTAAATAATTTTTCAAGTACTTTACTCTTGTTAAAACGTAAAAGGTTGCAGGTAAACTACCCCTTCCCCTTAACCGATCTTCACCAAAATCTAAAGGCCTTGAGTCCTCTATAATTCACTGACGTATGCAAAAAATTATTTGATTCTGTTTGAATTTGCGGCTGTTATCGTTTGCCATAAAAAATGCGCTTGATAAAAAACGTTGCAGGTAAACTACCCCTTCCCCTTAACCGATCTTCACCAAAAACAATAGGTCTTGAGTACTCTACAAATCAGGGCTGTATGCAGAAAATTATTTGATTCTGTTTGAATTTGCGGCTGTTATCGTTTGCCATAGAAAAAACCCTTGTTAAAAAAACGTTGTAGGTAAACTACCCCTTTCCCTTAACCGATCTTCACCAAAAACAATAGGTCTTGAGTACTCTACAATTTAGGGCTGTATGAAAATAATATTTTGATTCTGTTTGAATTTGCGGCTGTTATCGTTTGCCATAGGAAATACCTTTGTTAAAACATAAAACGTTACAGGTAAACTAACCCTTTCCCTTAACCGATCTTCACCAAAAACATTAGGTCTTGAGAACTCTACAATTCAGGGCTGTATGCGAAACATTATTTGATTCTGTTTGAATTTGCGGCTGTTATCGTTTGCCAAAAAAATAAAATTTCCCTTGATAAAAAAAAACCGTTGCAGGTAAACTACCCCTTTCCCTCAACCGATCTTCACCAAAAACAATAGGTCGTGAGTACTCTACAAATCAGGGCTGTATGCAAAAAATTATTTGATTCTGTTTGAATTTGCGGCAGTTATCGTTTGCCATAGAAAAAAAACTACAGATAGACACATAGACAGACAGACAGACACACACACAGACACTTTTCGGAAAACGACTTTTTTTCATGTTTTGAGTGTAGTAGAATCAGAATCTGCAATAATCTCGAACACGATTTTTTTTGCCATCACCATACTTCCATTCCTTAAGGAATATGGAAGTAAAAATCTACACACAGACACACAGACACACAGACAGACACACACACAGACACTTTTCGGAAAACGACTTTTTTCATGTTTTGAGTGTAGTACAATCAGAATCTGCAATAATCTCGAACACGATTTTTTTTGCCATCACCATACTTCCATTCCTTAAGGAATATGGAAGTAAAATATCGGTATGGAGAACCATACATGACTTCCATATTCTAAGATTTATATTTAAAATCATTTTCAGCCAAACAGCCAGGCTGTGTCTTACCTGCCTTTTTATTGCTGTATTAAATGAAAAATATTATATTACATTAAAATGAAAAAATTATAATTTTATTGCCTGGCAACAAAATTATTTTATTTTTAACAATTACCATTGTTTCAAAAAGTTTAAATAAATTTTCAAGTACTTTACTCTTGTTAAAACGTAAAAGGTTGCAGGTAAACTACCCCTTCTCCTTAACCGATCTTCACCAAAATCGAAAGACATTGAGACCTCTACAATTCAGGGACGTATGCAAAACATTATTTGATTCTGTTTGAATTTGCGACTGTTATCGTTTGCCATAGAAAATACGCTTGATAAAAAAACGTTGCAGGTAAACTACCCCTTCCCCTTAACCGATCTTCACCAAAAACAATAGATCTTGAGTACTCTACAAATCAGGGCTGTATGCAAAACATTATTTGATTCTGTTTGAATTTGCGGCTGTTATCGTTTGCCATAGAAAATACCCTTGTTAAAAAAACGTTGCAGGTAAACTACCCCTTTCCCTCAACCGATCTTCACCAAAAACAAAAGGTCTTGAGAACTCTACAATTTAGAGCTGTATGCAAATAATCTTTTGATTCTGTTTGAATTTGCGGCTGTTATCGTTTGCCAAACAAACAAAATTACCCTTGCTAAAAAAAAACCGTTGCCGGTAAACTACCCCTTTCCCTCAACCGATCTTCACCAAAAACAATAGGTCGCGAGTACTCTGCAAATCAGGGCTGTATGCAAAAAATTATTTGATTCTGTTTGAATTTGCGGCAGTTATCGTTTGCCATAGAAAAAAATCTACAGACACACACACACACACACACACACACACACACACACACACACACACACACACACACACACACACACACAGACACTTTTCGGAAAACGACTTTTTTTCATGTTTTGAGTGTAGTAGAATCAGAATCTGCAATAATCTCGAACACGATTTTTTTTGCCATCACCATACTTCCATTCCTTAAGGAATATGGAAGTAAAATTACCCTTGATAAAAAAAACCGTTGCAGGTAAACTACCCCTTTCCCTCAACCGATTTTCACCAAAAACAATAGGTCGTGAGTACTCTACAAATCAGGGCTGTATGCAAAAAATTATTTGATTCTGTTTGAATTTGCTGCTGTTATCGTTTGCCATAGAAAAAAATCTACAGACAGACACACAGACACACACACAGACACTTTTTGAAAAACGACTTTTTTCATGTTTTGAGTGTAGTACAATCAGAATCTGCAATAATCTCGAACACGATTTTTTTTGCCATCACCATACTTCCATTTCCTTAAGGAACATGGAAGTAAAACACAATCTAAACACTTTGCGGTAATATTTTATTAGCATCTAACAGGATGTCTAGTGAGTGTGATTTAAGGTTAAAAATAACATCAATAGAACCTGACATTAACTCTCTGTTACAAAATAAGCAGCAACAAGTTTCACAATAATTATTTTCTTTATAAGTATGTTGTTATTTTTCAGTACTGATAAGAAAATCTGTAATGAAAGTAATCAACTGTCTTTTGAAAAACTTTGTACTTTATTTTAGCATAGAACGAACCGGAAATTAATTTTTAAAAATCGGTTCCCGTTTTGTAAATCCTATGTATTAGATTTAAATAATTATACATAACTAGGAATAATAATATATACTATTCATATTGTATCAAGGTTTTTAGTGAAAACCCCAATAACCTTTCTTTAAACTCCAGTGGCATCCGAAATGAACGCGGAAGACTGGAGTGGTTCGCGGAAAACGAAAGTTGGGAACCACTGCTCTACGATTTCGTGACCCGTGACCTCACGCACACACACACACACACACACACACACACACACACACACACACACACACACACACACACACACACACACACACACACACACACACACACACACACACACACACACACAACATGTAAGTGGTATATATTATATCGTACGTGGAAACGGTTTGCAGATGTCACAGCAGCCGCATCGTCCTCCCTTCGGCACGAAGAATTGGTCGTCTGGGCAGCTGGTTATCTGAGCACAGCGGACGGTGTCGCAGACGTTGGGGGCGCAGTTCTGTGCCATGCAGTAGGCGGCGCAGCAGAGCAGCGTCGCGACGAACAGCGTCTGTGATCGCATCTGCAAAGACAAAGATATGCATCCATATACAAATTGTTCTATAGTAAAGCAGGGCCACCGCTAGGGTGCTTGCCGCCCGTGTGCAGTTTTACCTCTCAGTATATTTTTCATATCTCTACTTTGCCAAACCATTTAATATTATTTTAATTAAAAATTTATACAGACATAAATAGTAAAATTGAGAAAAAATAAATATATTTTTCAAAAACTTATTTAGCTGAGAAGGCTACTTACATGATACAATTTCACTAGTATCAGCTAAAAATTGTTCTAACGCACCACTTAACTTCTGTTGTTGTTTAATTTTCGCTTTTTTTTGTTTATATTTAAACCCCGATAACCGTTTTGATTTCTGTCAGATATTTTGATGATATTACGAATACAAACCGTATACAAATACGACACGTCCCAGAATTACACCGCCATACCGTGACCAAAAACAAGACCGTACTTGGAAACGCCTTAAGCATAACTAAGAAATTTCTGTTACTCCTTACAAACGGCTGTTGTTTTGAGTACAAGTTGACAGTCCTAAAGGCGCCCGTTCGTTAAAACAAAACATAAATAATTTCTTACCTTATCGGGTAGGTACTTTATAGTTTGCCAGCGTCGAAATGCACGGGCCTGTCTACAAAACAACAAAGAGACCGCAGCTATAACTCAGATATAAATGTTTCGCAACAATACCTACACGGTTTCTTGGCAGTCGAAACAGAGGCTGATGCCAGTACAATGCGGCATTGCTAACAAAACAAGTATCAAGAACAACTCAATAAATGTTAATGTTATATACCCAGATCTAGTCTGTATTAATTGTTTTAATTTATTTTACAATATCTGCTGATGAATTTGGCAGTCTACGGCCGCCCCCTTTGTATGGCCGCCCGTGTGTGATGCACATTTCGCACACATGGTCAGCGGCCCTGACACATGGTAGCGGCGGCCCTGCAGTAAAATTGAAAGCTGCAGAGTTCTAAGGCAATACACACATCCATATTACATGGCATAAACCATAGGCGTAACTTAAGAGGGGCAAGGGGGCACTCGCCCCCCCCCCAATGTTCCGAGCATTATACAATTTTGTTTCCAGTTGATTATAAATAAAAACTAACAAATAGTCAAACAGGAGACAGTTCTATGCTTGCGAGCACAGTAAGCACTATTAATCAATGTCTGTACTGTTATCAGACGACTAGTTGCCATAAATTTATTATTCTTATTTCTTTCGAAGAAACTTGTATTTGTTTGACAGATTTGAATGATATTCGTCAAAATTATATTTCTGTTCGAAAAAAAAAAAAAGCTAGAGACCTAATTCACTGGAATACAATGCGTGCCTTTTACACAAACAAAGACTTGTTTTGGAGCACCGCAAGACGTCGATGGCTTTGTTCACGAATCTTAAAAGACGGTCGTTTGGAACTGTTATTTGTTAATGATTACTGATACAAGTGCGGTCCTACTCTGTCGTGTACGTAGTCCGTTAAAGTACACATCGCTTGTGTTCTTAATTCCTTATTGTTGTGATTGTTTTGGTTTTTTGAGTTGATAAGTGCTGGGAAATGGGAGATAAGAAACGCAAAGGAGTAACACTGCTTAATTTCTTTGAAAATTGCCTGACTGGCAATTTGAAAATTTCTTTGTGTTGTGACTGATTCGGCTTACTGCTACTACTGCCGAGCATTTTGTGACAGTGTGCCTAAGGGAGAGGATGCGTTTACGAAAACTGGGTATAAGAATTGGAAGAACTGAAATTGTTTATGTTTATAGGCCTACAGTATATTTGCTCTAGGTAAACATAACTGGAAGTACAACTTATGAAGAAAGGTTTGTTGATCATTAAAAAATGAAATTGTCCCTCGTTTACTAACTAAGAATTATTACTAAACTTTCTAATTTTGTATATAATATATTTTATTAATTTTATTATATAGATGGTTTCACTACACACTTGAATTTATGAAGCTTTACCCTCCCCCCCCCCCAATGTTAGGCCCCAAGTTACTCCCATGGCATAAACTATATAGAAAACTTTTAAAACTGTCGGGGGCTATTCTTAAAAAGACTCATTTTGCTTCTTTAGGTTCACAACTGTGTGCGTGTGTGTGTTTTTTTTAAAGAACGTCATACAAATAAATTCGATAAACACATGCTGATGCGTCACAAATTACAACAAACGTTGCATAGCAAGACAAAGAGAGAATCAAATGCAACAGACGTCCTAGTGATACGTGGTGGTTGTGGAAACAGCATAAAGTGAAATTCTTGAGAAGATTAAAACGTTTAACCTAAGGGATCCAATAAGTTAGCCCCTTTAGTACGCGGCAGCGATTCTAAAAATTGGCCCGGGGTGGGGGGTCCGGCCCACTCGGCTTCATACGAAAGAAAAATAAGATAAAACTAATCGACAAATCGATATTACTATCCTTAAAGTAGCTGAAAAACGTGTGTTAACGTCCTGACATCAATTCCATTATTTAAAGTAAACGCTTTGTCGTATTATTTTAATGAGTAATAAATCACGTGCTTACGAGTAATCAGTCACAATAAAAATACGCGCTATTTAACATTGTTTAAAAGATACTTATTGACTGAATTGATTTTCCTGCACTTCAAAAGTATACGCTAATGCTGGAGTATTAAACCTGCTTGTACATTTTAAAGGAGTTAGGCTAACTACTATTCTAGTGTTCACAACTTAAAAAAATAATAAATCACCCTAAAAATTAAGAGATTAACAAACAACCTCCTCAACTTCTTTGAACTCTCTAGGGGGAGCTCCGGCCCTTTTCATCCACCCTCGCGTAAATACGCCCCTCATAATATGAGTGTCACAATTCGGCGGAACACACAGAAAAGAAAAACAAAGGATGAGCCAATACAATAGTAAAGCAAGTAATGAAATTTGACGCCGACTGAAACGGACGTAGATAGTTATTGAAAAGATAATAGGATGGTACAAAGATTATAATATCGTTGATAGAGGTTTTGTACGCACACACACACACACACACACACACATTCACAATATACACACATTTTTAACTGTGGTCCAACAGCACCTGTTTAGAATATTTACGTAAACATTATCAACAATTATCGAAATTTATCTCTTTGAGTTTCACATCGATGAGAGCGGTGAATTCGTAAATTTGTGACAATTTTTGTGTATGTATGTATATGTCAAAAATTTTCTTTGTAAGTAACTCGTGAAAATTAATATTTTAAACATATGTTATAAAACCTATGCTACTTGATAGGTTCCTTCAACATCGTAATGCGTTTTAAAACCAAATATTTACAAGTCTCATCTAGGCCTACCCACACATTATCCAAACAATAAATATCAATTTCCATACATTGGTGACGTGAGAAAAACTACATAAAATGAATATTTGGGGAAACGTCGATGTTTATAAATTTAGTATCAATAATTTGCTTGTTAAAGAACAAACTAAAATAAAAACAAAAAAAGATGATTATTTTAAAATATAAATTTATGAAAACAAATAAAATATGAACATTAAATATTTTCAATGTAACCGCCAAAACAGCTGATTAGGTAAACAAACATGGCAACAATCAAAAATAGAAATCGACATGAAGTAGATTATTCGTCAATTTACTTTGAAATCGAAACAAAATCTATTATTCGTTAATCCGTATAGAAACCTTTGATAATGCAGATTCATTTTGTGAAACACGGGTCAGAGTTGAAATACAACGATAAAAAATAAGCACACTTAAATGTAGAAGTAATTATTTGATTGTGTGTGTGTGTAATTTGTTGAAAATTAATTTATTGAACATTAGTTAAAATTTAAAACTATTGAAACTTATTACTAGTGAGTTAGTTTACAAATTAGTCTGTTAACCAACACAAAATTAACTAAACTTAATTGTCTTATCATTGTTGGTTTTTATATAGATAGATAGATAGATAGATAGAAAGGCAGGCAGGCAGACGGACAAATTCCAAACGGTTAAGTCAAAACTTAATACTTTATTCACTCGTTCAATAAAATAGACAAACACAGGAATAGAAAATGTAGAATATTTAAATCTGTTATAAAGGCGTAAGGAAACAAAGTACCTTATGAAATAAACGTAAGTCATTATTTGTAAATAAACTCTTTCAAAAACCGAGAAAATACTGTCATGAAGTCATGCACAGAACACACACACACACACACACACACACACACACACACACACACACACACACACACACACACACACACACACACACAGCTATATATATGTGTATCGTTTCACATGTTTTCACTAGTTTCTTTAGCCGTTCTTGTACTTAAATAAATTAACTATCACTTTAATTGGTATTTTTAATTGTTCACGACAATGAATTAACTGTTCAATTAATGATTATGGAATTAATTGTAAACCACTTTTCAAAGAAGTTCCTCATTTTTATATTGAAGAACGTTTTGGCAGGCCGGTTGTATTCCTCTCCCCTCCTCCCGACATCCTCATCCTCCGTAACTACAAATGTAATTTTTGTATAACAAGAAACTAGTATACGTTGTCTTTGCCCAGTATCCATTACCATCAAAGATATGAAGAACGTAGCGGCTGGATTGCATCTTTAAAAAAAATCTCTTTATTGGTTAACGCTATATTGATTTAATACCACTTTCTCAAAGAACTTGTTTTTTTAATTTAGAGACCGGCAGTATCCGCTGTCTTGCTGCTTGAGAAGACAAACTGGAAACGTTAGTTTCATTTTTAAAGTTTGCTATATTTCTGGTCATTTGGTCAATGATTGTCAAAACACCATTTATCACATCGGAAACATATCAAAAACATTTGAATGAACTTTTCGTATGAAGCGAAATTAAATTAAAATTAGAAAACCTTGTGACAGAAAATAACTCAATAATTAACAGAGATATTTAGTCTTTTCACGTAAGACAGCTTTGTTACAATCATGTCGGAAGAGTAATGAGTTGAATTCTAATGATATAACAATAGTTTGTTAATTAAACCCGTATTTATTTAGTCTACCTATATAATCTAATGAATGTACTGTAGGTAATGGAAAATCGTACTGCATATGTTTCGGTAGCATGTATAAAATGTATATATGTTAACAAGACATACGTATAACCATAATGGGAGAATGCATTAAACACGTAGAGCAAGTGGGGATCTGTTTCTAGATTGTAACAAACTTTGTAATGTACTGTAATGGAAATCGTATTGCATATGTTTTAGTAGCATGTATATGTTAACAAGACATACGTATAGCCATAATGAGAGAATGCATTAAACACGTAGAGCAAGTGGGGATCTGTTTCTAGATTGTAACAAACTTTGTAATTTAAATTGATATAAACTGTTTCCGTTCTTAGCTTAGGGGTGAGTGGGGTAGCCCCGATCACCTAAGGGAGAAATTCGATAAAAAATTGAAGAATTGGCTAAAAGCTAAAAACAAATGTAAAAAATTGTTGATATAACAGAGCAGATTATTAGTTATACACTGTAAGCGTTAAAGTTGAAAGGGGCTTTTCTTATTGCATAAAAAGTAAAAAATGGGCTTTGATCGGTATTCCCCCACCCGCGGGGTAATGACAATCAGTTGATTTCCTATGCAAATTAAATGGGAAAAAATAAAAACCTAAAAAAAATTGTCAATGTAAAAAGCAAATGATATATTGATAAAAGATACATTAGAATGTTACTTATATCTACAAATGGTCCTCACTACATTCTAAGTCTAAAAATAAATTTTAAAAATTAGGTTTTTTTTTAGTTCATAAGCCAATATACTATATCCTGTTATTTTATATGGAAAATAATGCAATTTAATTTTTGCAAAAGTTCATGTAGGCTGTCAAATTAAAGAGAATTTATCTAACGCACGAATATAGTTTTAAGTTATGAAAATTTTAAAATTTGTGATCCCAGGAGCAAAAAAGAGATCAAAAATAAAAAAAAGTTTCTATATACAGAACGGTATCAGCCTAAAAGAATTGTAACCCAAATCCGAATGTTTCAAATTTTTAGTGTTTATTGTATGAGTGCTTGCTGTAAATTGTTTTATTAATAATAAAATAGTAGAATATTCGGGATTTCTGAAATTTTTCCTATAATTAAAAAATGACCTAATATAGAAAAATATGTATTAATAAATGGGTACCCCTTCGTTCAGAATAGTGAGCGAGTTCTGTTGCTCAAGGTGTAGGCCTATAGTAGTATAACGTTATAATTATGTAACTTGACGTGAAAACTAAGAAGCATAAACCAAATGTACAGCGTACGTACGTACGTGCGTGCGTGTGTGCGCGTGCGTGCGTAGTAAAGTTCTATAAAACAATTAAGAGCATATTGACATCTTACCTCTTCAGTTGGCTATCAATTCGATGTCAGTACAGTGTATAAGATACGCAACAGAATTGCACACTAGTTATATACGGTACTTGTGAGGTGGCTTCCTTATCGTAAGCAGTGGCAGTAATTGCCTTTGTAACGTCAAGGTGAAGTCGAACAGTGTTTCCCAATACCAAGTGCAGCATAACCTGTTTTGCTGGAACTATTATTGTGCAGGCTATGTAATGCATCGCAGCGGTAGATCCGATGAGGAAAACGTGAGATATGACGTTGTTAATGGTACTTATAGAACAGCGGTTTCCAACTTACGAGCACATTATTATTATTATTATTACAAACTACAATATTTCGTACGTTAGCCATCGTTTCAGAAACAATAAACACACGATTCAACCTCTAAAAATCCTCAGGTGTAAATAAATTTTCCATCATATCTATCAGTACTAAGGGAACATCGTCACGGTATAACAACAATATTATCAATTAATATATCCTTCCTTCCTTTAGTTAGCAATTCGCAGATTGGTTTCTAGCAGTTCTCCGCACTGTCTTCTATGTGCTTTCCGTTTTATCCTCTTATAGAAATTTCGACTTTCGTCACTAATAATCTGTTTCGGTCACTGAGGGAGTCTCGGTCTTCCTCTTCTTCTTTTCCTTTCAATGTAACCTTCTATTATTGTTTTTATCAAATTCTCGTGACTCGTAATATGGCCAATAAGTTCATTTTCAACTCTAGTCACATAATCTCATTATTACTAACCTTGTCGATCCAACTTACTTTAATTAACTTCCTATAACATCACATTTCCACTGCGTCCAGTCTTCTCCTTTCCTCCGTTCTAATTGCCCACGTCTGACATCCGTATAGAGCTATCCCCCATATGCGACTGTTCAGGAACCTCTTTCTTGTTTCCAGAGCTAATTCTTTAGAACTCAGTGATTTCCATTTACTGCTAAATGCAACTTTAACCTGCCCGATCCTACTAAAAATTTCTCTTTTACTTCTTCCGTCTTCTGTGATTTTACTTCATACGTAGCTGAACACTCTTTCTCAATCTTTTTTCCCATTAAGGAATATATTCATACTGGACTATCCGTGTTTACTACAGGCCATCAGTTTAGTTTTGTTAACATTTATTCTTAAATTGTACTCTTTGCCCAAAACCTCAGCCAACATATGTAACTGTTCACTTAACACCTGTTCAATTTCATCCGTAATTGCAAGACATCTGCAAATCTAAACATATTAATTCTCTCTCCTTGCACTTTTATTCCACCATCCGTTTGGATAGGAGGGACATCTCTCAATTTACAAACTGAAGATATTTAAGATTACACACACGCACACGCGAGCACGCGCGCGCGCGCACACACACACACACACACACACATATATATATAATTTTAACAGACTGACAAATACCAACGTAAGAAGGGAATAAGAGATAAAGTGTACTTTCAATTCCATACAACAGAGTTGGTGGGACCATGAGACCACCTAAAACGTACGGAAGAAGTTTGACTTATGAAAGAATTTTGGAAGTAAATATATTGCGATGAGGATGACCTACACAGACATAGAACCAAGTAATCTCTAAAATGTTAGAAAAGAAAAGGGTAGTGTGAGGATTGGCGAAGAGGTTGGTGAGAGTTAAAAAAAAAAAAAGAGTGGAATAAGTTTTGTAAAAATTTGAAATGCACGCGCAATGTTAACGCAACGAAGGTATAATCATTGCATTATAGTGTATAGGCACGGTGTATTGATGGAATGTTATGCATATAATCGATGTATTGATGCAAGTAATGTAACGTAATGTTATACAAACGTAGTTTACTATAGTCTACACTATTGTATGGTAATTGTATGATTACGGATATACAAATAAAAAATTAACAACTTGTAGCTGGACGTCAAATAATTTTAATGTATTAGCGGGTTTTAACATAATGCGACTAAAAAACAGTATGAATTAATATTAAATAATTTATATAAAAATAAATACCGCTAAATTTATTTACTCAATAAAAAGTGCTACATAGTGGTCTCTTTTGAGAAACAAACCGGTTTTTGTCTCACCAAGTTCCGCGTCGTGCCAGACGAGAGTTCTCGATGTTTTTGAAACCCTGGCCCCCATTCCGGTCTTATTTTCTTCCTGTCATTCCTGCAAAAAGATACATATTTAAACTTTTAGTTTGTAAATAGAAGAGTTTTTTTAATATATATAATTTTTTGGCGCTAGTGTAAACGTAGAACCAGCCTACGTGAACAATCATAACATCAAATAGTCTCGCGTTGTTTTTGCTGTTTTTCGCATAAAGGTCCGGCAGATTCACGCTGACTCCTTTCAACCTAACCGAAAACACACACACACACAGTTATGCATATTAATGTGGGCGCGAGCATGTGTGTTTATACTGACTCCGACGCATCATAAATAACATGAAGCTTGCCACGTATTGATCGGTCAGCAATACAACCAATGAGTTACAGCAATATAAATCTTTTCTTATTCTTGACGCTGCCCTCATCTGGACAACAGGGGACTTTGGCAGGTAGAGAACGACAAGTGATCAGAAGGAGGAGAGGAGAAAGAAAGAGAGAGAGAGAGAGAGAATATAAATCGTTAGAGAGATATACAGTAGAACACTAATTCCTCACCTCACCTACGGGACCGAAGGGGTGACGAAGGTAGCGAAATAGACGAATTAGTGAGGAAGTAAAAAACAAACTAATGTTATGCTCTAAAATATTTATTGCTGTAAATTTTCAAACTCAAACAAGTTAAGCACTGTAATTTCAAAAAAAAATTGTTTAATGCTTGTGAAAAAATCTGTAATTATTTTCTGTTTTTTTTTGTTTTTTTTTTTTTTCTATAGATCGTATTTTTCAAGAGTCAAATTATGTATTTGGTGCAGTGAAATTATTTTAGCCAGTTCTGCTCCATCTTCGCCTTCGTACCTCTTGATTGTTGTAGTCAGTGATTGAATGGCCTTATTATGAGAGATTGCAGGTTTTATTGGCTGGCCATCTTCTTCACCATTAGCTTCTTCTGTAGGTTCTGTAGATACCTATGTAACAATTTCATCATAACTAAACATTTCATAGCCTACATCCGGTAAGTCTATTTCACATCAATTTTTGAAGTCGTCTTCATTTAAACTGTTGGTAGGGATTGGCAGTTTCTAACAATTCCGATATGGGGTCAAGGGTCAAGACCTTTTAATTCTGTAGACTTTGGTTGTAATTCAGATGGCCGTAACTTATTCCAGGCAGATTTTAGAGTGTTTTCTGGAATACTTTGCCAGGCATCAACAATTGGAATGAATGTTCGGAAACGTATTATGCTGTAACAGCACAACACAACACTAATAGTGCCGTGCGCACAAGTACGAAATACCCATTCTCGGAACCAACCCGTTCCGCAATCCCTTTTCCTGGCTATTATTACAACCCCGGCCACAATCAGCACGTTTCTGGTTTACTCCGGCTATAATTAGAGCGTATATATTACTCGCTTGTTAATAAATAAAAAGAAAAAAAATGCTTGAGAGGGTGACGAATTACAGAGGGAGACGAAATAGTAGGAATGTCCTGGAGTCCAGCTAGACCGACATATTTACCTGAGTACGTTACTATTTGCTGACGATAAAATAATAATACAAGCGAGTGAAGACAAATTACAACTAGCAGTGCACCGACTGAATCAAATATGTCCAGAATATAATCTTAAAATTTCCTTGCATAAGACGAAAGTTATGGCTTTCCAAGGCAAGTATCCCGTTAGGTCGAAAATAATTGTCAACAATAAGCCAATCGAACAAGTATCAAATTTTAGATACTTGGG
This sequence comes from Magicicada septendecula, assembly GCA_034769895.1. NCBI lineage: Eukaryota > Metazoa > Arthropoda > Insecta > Hemiptera > Cicadidae > Magicicada > Magicicada septendecula. Next base: position 132,465,218 of record CM068373.1, on the reverse strand, counting down.
CTGTGACACAAGCTACAATTATGACAATGACATGGAAAATAAAATAAATAAGTTCCAGGCAATATGTGGCACAATAAATAGAACATTAAATAACAAAACACGAAAAGACACAAGGAAAAAATTTTGTAAAACGATGGCTGTACCTGTACTTATGTATGGTAGTGAAAGTTGGATGAATACCAAAAAAGGAGACAGCAAAATATAGGCAACAGAAATGAGTTTTTTGAGACGGGTCAAAGATTGCACAAGAAGAGATTTAGTAAGAAATGAAGACGTGCGAAATGAACTAAATGTATATGGAATAAATGAAAAAAAATATAAAGAAAGATGGAAACATCACGTAAATAGAATGGGAAATGGAAGAATACCCCCAAAAATACTTAACTACAACCTAAGAGGGAGAAGAGATATTAGGAAGACCACGAAAACGGTGGTCGTAAGTTTGTGAGGACGGAACAGCCAAATGCCTAATCTTGTAGTGCAGAAGAAGAAGAAGAAGAAGAAGAAGAAGAAGAAGAAGAAGAAGAAGAAGAAGAAGAAGAAGAAGAAGAAGAAGAAGAAGAAGAAGAAGAAGAAGACAAAATATTGGGTGACGAATTAGTGAGGTTCCACTGTATAAGGGTAATTTTAAGGGGGTTAACAGAGTTGATGATGGCTAATCAATTGAGGCTGTAGGCTGCGGTAATGTGTGGCTGTCGGTGACGTGACAAAATGTTTAGAGTCAACAACGGTGCATCATTACAAGTGCCCCAGCTCAGCTGTGAGGCTTCCTTACGTAACGCAACTGTAAACCGACGACCTTTGTGGTATCTGTTGTGACTGATATTGAAAAACTACAGACGGAGTAAGTAGGCCTATCATAGATGAGAGCAGTCTTGTAGGAGCCTATTACTATTAACTAATAATAATCGGCAGAAGTAGAAGTGTAGTAATTGAAATAAAAATTAGAGTGCGTTCACCAGATGACTGATAATGTTTTACGATAAAACTGGCATCATAAAACATTAGGCTCCTGCAATGTGCCTCCAGCCTTTTGAGGACTGTAAAGATTGCATTGCGGGTACAAAACAGCCGCGTCCACACCGGCCGCACTGCGCTACGCCGAATCAAACAAAGTGGCGCGGCGCGGCCTGTTTGGACGGCAAACTGCGCAACTTCGAGCACCAACCAACTCGATCCAGATAGCTTTCACTTGTATACAAGAATTTTATTATAACTTGTATTTTCACTATATCTCAGAAAACAATAGGCCAATAAAAAAAATGTTTTGTACAGTTTTTCACAAGGAATTACAAAAACCAGATTATTGACGACAGTGTTAACACAAAAAAGCATCTTCTTCGTCGCAGGCAGTCAACTAAAATCAGTCAGTAACGCTCAGATTCAGTAAACGAGAAGCATTGTCGAAACGGAACGCGCACGAACGAACAGTTTCCTTTGATGTACCGACACTGTCTTGATCGCGTTCGTTGGTGCTCGAAGTTGCACAGTATGGCACGGTTTGCCGTCCAAACTAGCCGCGTCGGGCCTGTTTGGTTTGGCTCAGCGCAGCGCGGCGCGGCCGGTGTGGACGCAGCTTAACAGTACCATAGTTTGTGTGTTTGTATCCCAAGTCAGTTTTGTAAGTAGTCAGCCACTCTGCTTTCTGATTTGCCAACATTTCAGTTGTATTCTTCTACTGCAGTTGAGCATAGATAGTGCATTTGGACTTTTCCTTGTAATTGACTAATGACCGTGCAAACGAATATTGACCTTGATGGTGCATTCAAAGCGAGAGACAGGAGTAATCTGATAACAGCGAATGACAAATTACATTCAATTTTAGTGAAGAAAATAAGCGTTCTACAAGGTAATAGTTACTGATAAGTAACACCTACAAGATAATTGAGGAAAACAGTTTACTTCATTCTTTTTTGCGTTTTGAACAAAATAAAATCAATCAAAATAACGGCACAGTTTCAACAAGGATTCCAGTTGAAACCAGCACAGTGATAATTTTGATTGTAGTTTGTTTGTATGTTACAATATATAGTTGTGTGAAATGTTTTTGTTTCTTCTTTTTGTAGTTTGCGTCTGTTATAATTAGTTGTTTTTACTTGCAGAAAAATTAAGAATACAATACGAAAAATACCTAAAACTTTGTTATGTGTTTTTATGTAGACTATCTAGTTTTCTATTTACAATTTTTGCTTACAACAAACATTTCAAACGTAAACTAAATTGCACGACCACAGAAACTAAACAACTGTTTGTATATATAGCCTACATTTTTTAAAAATCCATAGTTTAGCAGTGGACTTAAGTCAGTATTTTAAAAAGTCGTATTTAGTTAATACCGAAACCTCTCAAAACGTTTATCACTTTATTTAAAACACACGAATGGCTAAGAACAACAACACTTTTTCGGCGGGCGCGGCTTGCTGAATAAACAGGTGTGAGTCAAGGCTTCGTGTTCTGTCTCAGTCGAGCCACTGAGGATGCCTCATAGTAGTGAGGGCGAAACTTTTGATGTTAAAAGTAAAAAAAATGTGTTGAACCTGAAAACAGTGTTTTTATTGTTAACGAGAACCATGAACGTGTACGAGTAAGAAGCCGAACGGTTAGTTGACAAAGAACGGCATTGCATCCGGTAGTTACTGGACGGTCCAAATCGGCCCACGGTGGGGTCATCTGTTAAATTCTTTATGCGGAATACGAGTAAATAGTGACGGCTGATTTCTCTCTGAAATGTGAGTTGTACAACGGCCGTGGGCCTAATGCTTGAAGGGAAAAGGAGGAGAAGAAGAAGAAGAAGAAGAAGAAGAAGAAGAAGAAGAAGAAGAAGAAGAAGAAGAAGAAGAAGAAGAAGAAGAAGAAGAAGAAGAAGAAGAACAACAACAACAACAACAACAACAACAACAACAACAACAACAACAACAACGAAGACAACAACAAGAAATATAAACAGCAACAATATACGGTACCTTCCCATAAACCGTATCAGCACCAATTTTTGATATTTCGATTATGCGATAGTCGTTATCGATATGAAGTGAACATCACATATAATTTTAGGTAGATCGTTGAAACCGTATTAATTTATTGTTTTTTTTTTCGTATGAGCCACTGTAGACTACGTTTCATTCAACTGGTTCTTCCCTTCTTCTCCTCTCTCTTACGTCTCTACAATATCTCATTCATTCTTGGTCTATGTCTCTTCCTCCTTTCGTCAGTCCAGATGGCACCTGTTATCTTCTTGCGTTTTTCCTGAAAACCTTGGGAATTTTTTAATTTCTTTTTGAGTGGTAACCGTTCTTCTAAGCCTTCCTGAATAACCTGGAGTTCTTCTATGTCTTTTTCTGATTTTTAAACCACGTATTGTGCATTTTGAGCTTTCTGAAACAGTTTAAAAGTTTTCCTTTTAGTTTGTCAGGATTTATTCTTTGAATATGTCCAGAGAAAGTAATTCTTCTTTTTCTAATTACGCCTGTGATTTTCTGAACATGTGTGTACAGCTCATTATTGTGGCGTCTTCTGTACTGTTCTCCATCTTTTTATTGGTCCCAAGATTTTCTTAATATTTTCCTTTCTGTGACTTCCAGTTCTTCATTATCATTTTCTTGTTCCGAGTCAGACACTCAGCTGCTTAAAGTACTTCCTGGCAAATTACGTTGAGTAATGCCTAAGTTTGGTATTAATGGATGTTGATTTCTTATTATATGTGTCCCTGGTTAAATGGTAAGCAACTTTCATCTTTTTAATGCGTACTTTAATGGCTTCTTTCTCTGAGAGATTTTGTTTAATAATCTGTGAATATGGTATGGGATTGTCAATAATCTGTGAATAAAACTATTGTATGCAGCCATTTTTTGTGAATAAGGATGATGGGAGTCCGCGTGTATTGTGGTGTCAGTGGTTGTTGGTTTCCTATAAATGTTGAATTTTAGTTTGTTCATCTGTCAAGTGATGGTTAAATCTAGAAAGTTTATCATGTTGTCAATCTCTGTTTCGAGAGTAAACTGGATGTTTCTATTAACTTTACTTAAGCAGTTTTTAAATAACTCGATTTGTCTTAGAGTACCATCAAATATGAAAAACGTATCGTCCACATAACGTGCATAAAATATTATTTTATTTGTGTATAGGCCTATATTATTGTTTAACAAGTGAGTATTCTCATAAAAATTCAAATTGATATCGGCCAGTAGGCCAGAGAGGGGTGAGCCCATATCCAGGCCATCATCTTGAATGTAAAACAAGCCATTAAAACATTAAAAGTGAAATAGTTTTGATTTAAAATAACCTCGAATAAGCTAATTAACTCATTTATCATTTGTATGTTTATGCAACTATTATCAGATAAATTGTTTCTCAAAATCTGTAATGTATCTATGACTGGGATATTCGTGTATAAATTAGTTATGTCGAATGATGCCAATTTGTGGTTAGGTTGTAGTTCAACGGATTTAGTTTTATTAATAAAATTAGTGTTGTTTATAATACTATGATTATTTCTTAACTGTAAATTATCTTTAATTATCGAATCAAACGAAAGTGCTTTTCCTGTTTTGAAGCCAGGAGCGGTGGTAAAGTTCACGAGCGGTCTAATAAGTATGTTATGTTTATGAATTTTGGGTAGCCCTGATCATGATTGGTGTGTGTCCATCCCACTTCCAGCACTCCATACACTACTCGCCGCTACGATCTGCGCAAACCGCTTCATGCCTTACTATTTCATCTGTACTACATGTAAATTTGTTACCAGCGGCGAAGCTAGGAGCTGCTTCTGATAGGGGTAGCCAGACTGCACTACCCAGAATGAAGTTGGACTATCCATTTTCTTCAGAACAAATGAGAAATTTAGGATACTTCGCATATAATGTTATAAAGACGTTTTACAAAGCGTCTCACATTTTTTGATTGTACCGACGTAAAATACGCTGCAAATACTTACGTTGATTACCAAATACTGATGCATTGTTACCATTAAGAAAACTCATAACTATGTTTTCATAATTTACAATTATTATAATTCCTTTTATTTCTACAATTATTTATATAGGCTATATAATATATGACTAGCAAGCTCACTGTGAGCTGTAGAACGAAGTAGATACATTAGGCCTACATCATTAGACTACATTAGTAGACAGTTTATATTATAAGATAAATTTTGATAATAGACATTTTTCAATTATCAGGAAAATTACGATAATCCCGATTACACTGCTAATTTTTGTATTTAGTTAAATGACAATTGTAGAGCAAACAATCATACAATAAATATTAAAATTTTAAAGACTCGGATTTCTGTTAAAATTTCACTTAATGTGAGATCCGGATCGATTTTTACAAATTTTTCAAATTTTGTATCTCTTTTTTGGACACCGGTTTAAAAATGTTTGAAATTTTATCGAATTGTGAAAATTTGATAAAATCTCAAAAATCCATGTGGAGTATCAAAGTAAAAGATACTTTTAACTAACATCTGAGTGTAGCGTTAAGTTTTGAAAATTACAAAATTTTGGGACCCCAAGACCCAGAAAGAGATTGCAATTTCTTAAAAAATGTGAAATCCAACAGGGTGTTAGGCTAAAAGGAATTGTAACCCAAAGCTGAATGTTTTGAATTTTTAGTGTTTATTGTACGATCGTCTGCTCGACAATTACTTGTTATATTTCTACAGCAATAGTAGGGTAATCGAGATTTTTGTAATTTTTACCATAATTAAAGAATTATCTAATATCAAAATTTATGTAATGAGAAATGTACTTCGTTCAAAATAGTGAGCGAGTTCTGTAGCTCAGAGAGCTTAATAGTGTAATCAAATTAAATAACTCCTTAAATTAGTAGTGACCGTCAATCAATGAATTTTTCAGTGAAGGGTTTTTGAAGATCGGTCAAAAATATAACACAAATTTTAACTTATTTGTGTGTCGATTATTTTAACTTATTTTCTCGTTCTCTTAAAGAAAACATTTAAAGATGTAAACAAACTATCTCAGCTCCTTCACATATACAATGATACATACATACGCACACACATTCACATACACAAACACGTTCACCCAAATAATTGTTCTGTTGTGTTTGGAATTTCTTTTGTATTCATACACAGGTCATGATGATAACAATAAACATTGTCGAAACGTTTACACAAATAAGTTAAAATTTGTGTTATATTTTTGACCGATCCTCACAAACCCTTCACTGAAAAATTCACTAATTAAATAACATTTACTGTATTATGACAGTTATGCCTATCTTGTGCAACTGTAAGTAGACATATAAGTAAACAAACATTAAATGGATAGAAAGAAGAGAGAGAGGTCATAGTGACAGAGGGTGAAAAACATAAAAGAAAAGAGATTGATATGCTTATTAAATACCGTATGTTTTTTAGGGCACTAAGAATCTAGAACTTTGCAAAGAATTAATCATGAATTTTGACAAAATTATGATGCAGAAATGTTACACGTTACACGCTGGTACACACTCATTAGGACACTTTCACTTAGATATATTGTATCAATACAATATACCCCGCGCGTGTGTGAAACTTATACCGGTGCATCAGGTATATACTGAAAGAAAGACGGATAAAGTGGGAAAGAGGCAGTGCAGACAGAGTGAATGCGAGCGAAATCTAACGGTAAAACATGAAACTATTTCTTACTTGTATGCTTGTACTGTCCGTGGCTTCCATACAGACGAGTTTCACTGGTCTAGTCCAGGGGGGGCCATTCCGGCTTCCCGCGCTAATCTAGCGATCAGCTGTTTTTGCCGCGTGACGTGAATGGTGGAAGAAATACGCGCGAGTCTTGATTTACCATGCAATCTTAGCTGAGACAATGTCCTACTTAGCATCTCTCTGCTGTTTACACGAAATATTAACAATAATTGTAACGAGCTATTCATATAGAAAAAGGATCAAACAACAAGATAAAATGGTTTGCGGCAAAAAATAATGGTAAAATCTATTTCTACATTTAATAGAAAAGTAAGCAAGTCTGTCCACATACAACATTGACAAAATGGCACAAGATGTAAAATTAAGTCGGAAAGGAGGCGATATTATATATATATATATATATATATATATCATTTTTTATTATTCGTTAATTTTATATTAATAGAATTATTTCGATTGTTATTAATTTACTTAGAAACCTCTGATGATACTGATATTTTTCAGTGAAACGTGCGTCAGGTGTTAAAAAGAATATACGAAATTATACTACTTGCAGAAGAAACAAATTGAAAACATCACAAATTTTATATATATATATAATATTATATATAATAACAGTAATATATAATATTATATATATAATATGCCTGCCTGGGTGGGTGCGCGTACGTGCACACGCGTGCGTGTATAAACATTTCTATGTAGTATAATATATTTGAAACAAGCTTCCAATTATTATAATTATAATCAATATATTGTTTCAAATATATTATACTACATAGAAATGTTTATACACGCACGCGTGTGCACGTACGCGCACCCACCCAGGCAGGCATATTATATATATAATATTATATATTACTGTTATTATATATAATATTATATATATATATATAAAATTTGTGATGTTTTCAATTTGTTTCTTCTGCAAGTAGTATAATTTCGTATATTCTTTTTAACACCTGACGCACGTTTCACTGAAAAATATCAGTATCATCAGAGGTTTCTAAGTAAATTAATAACAATCGAAATAATTCTATTAATATAAAATTAACGAATAATAAAAAATGATATATATATATATATAATATCGCCTCCTTTCCGACTTAATTTTACATCTTGTGCCATTTTGTCAATGTTGTATGTGGACAGACTTGCTTACTTTTCTATTAAATGTAGAAATAGATTTTACCATTATTTTTTGCCGCAAACCATTTTATCTTGTTGTTTGATCCTTTTTCTATATGAATAGCTCGTTACAATTATTGTTAATATTTCGTGTAAACAGCAGAGAGATGCTAAGTAGGACATTGTCTCAGCTAAGATTGCATGGTAAATCAAGACTCGCGCGTATTTCTTCCACCATTCACGTCACAGCGAAGCAACCAATGAGAGAGTAATTGGCCGGAGTGGCTTACCTTATATTCTAGTTACATTGGGTCTAGTCCTCTCCTCTCTGTTGACTGAAGATTCCCACCCGATCTATCGTGAGGTGGTTAGAACCGTTTTCCTTGTCTGAAACAGCAGTAATTACCCTGATAATTATGTTTCTAGAATTTCAGTGCCCATTGACATTTTCAGAGCTCGAGTGAATCACGTTTTTCACCATTTGTGTGCACCATAAACACGTTTCAGTGTCATAACTATTCACACAATCTGACAAACGGTTTACAGATGTAAACAAGAAACATTCAGCTATGATCTAATCTAACAATCGTCAGATAATACGTTGTCACCCCCGATAATTTGTGTGTCAGCCGTGAAAACACTGGCACGTAAACAGTAACTGTATTTTTTATATTCATAATAGTACGTATGAAATCTAGTATAATGATATTGAACACTCTCTCTCTCAATCTCAATCTCTCCACCTACCTTCTTCTACTGGCATCTCCTACCCGTACTCAGTACGGGTTTAGCTTCTTCAATGTTTTTTCTCTATTCAGCCCTCTTATTACATAGTCTTCTCCATATTCCTATCCCCATATTCCTCAGATCCTCCTCAACATCCTCGATCCATCTCTTTCCTGGCTTTTCCTTTTATCTCCTACCTACTGGTCTCCGTTCTAGAAATTTTCTGAGAATTCTGTGTGTCCATCCTCACTGTGTGCCCTAGCCAGGCTATCCTTCTACTCTTAATAAACTTTACTATATCAGCATCGTGTATCAGATTAGTCATTTCATAATTCCTTCGTATTCTCCATGAACAGTCGTTGTTTTGCACTGGCACAAACATTTTTAATAATCCTAGATACTGTTCGTCTTTTTGTGTTAATATCCAGGTTTCACTAGCGTGTGTTACAACTGGTCTAATTATGTTTCTGTACATTTTTAATTTTGATAATTTTTTTAGTGCTTCCGACTTCATTAATTTTGAATATAATTTTACGTTGAAAGTTGCATTAACTTCATTAATTTTACATCAGATATTTTAAATCCTTTTAAAAAGTACATCTGTAGTCCTGGATCTGAATGCAAGGCTTTCAGGTGACCTTCCAATAATTAAGGGAGTTAGGAAGTATTATCAATAGTGATGATAATGATGGTCATCGGTATAAATGTAGTGAGAAATAACTAAAGTGCGAGGTACTGTATGTTGTGTATCATACTTGGAAGAGGATTAAGGTATACCTGTTCAGAAGAATAGAGGGGAATACACCGCTGTTGTGATCCGCACCCGTCAGATGTATGCATAAGCCGGAGCGGGTCACCGCAGCTCTGTGTCGATTCCATGCAGGGGCGGATTTACGCACAGGCAGACTAGGCATTTGCCTGGGGCGGAAAATTTTGGGGATTGGCAAAATTTGAGTTAAGAAATGATATTTTTAGATTCAAACAAATGTATAAGTATAAAAGCCAGTTCAATTAAATAATTCAATTATTTTCCGTTTGTCATTTAAAAAATAATGTATATTTTATCTGATTTTATTTACGTTTCCCTTAATTTCTAACTAAAATTAATTATTTTCCTCTGACAAGTAAATATTTATATTATCAATGTTTATTTATTTTTACATGAAATATAATTCACCTGACAGTCAAAGGAAACGAGGCAAACAATCAAACTGGGGGGAAAGAGGATGTGAAATCGAAGAGGGTGGAGGGGGGATTATCTGCCATGCCTGGGGGCGGCAGTACAGCAAATCCGCCCATGATTCCATGACCGTAATGTGTTGCAGTGATAATTTTACGATTAACGTAACGGAATGTGTGTAGCCTGCGTCGTTTTGTCGTGTTCAATGTAGTTTTTCGATCAAGAAGGCTGTGGATTATTTACAAAGGTAAGATGGAAATAAACATTCTTTCTCTTTCTACTGAATAGTACGTTGTTTAGTCGTTTCGAAATTATTTAAATAGTCTTATAATCACTTTGTTTTCATCGAATCGCACATCGATTTTCTATTATATCGTGTTTACAGCGGAGTCGACTTTTATTAACCAATACATATACGTATATACGTAGTGTAAACACAAACACAGGAGACAAAACCGTGGCATCGCGTACAGAAGTTGCTTAGAACTAGTGTTATATAATCGTTGGTTTTGGTTAGTATGCATCCGCTCGACTCTACACTAATGCAGAGTGACTATTGTGTGTGTTTGTGTCAGAAGACATCACGTTTATATCACAGTTAGTGCTAGTTACATTATTTTCTGTGTGATTTACGCTGTTTTGTGTCGTTACAATTAAATATATTGGACATTTAAAGCAACGTAAACACGACACATTGATTTATGCATACATATACAAGTAACCACACACATATACGTACACACACCACAAAGCCGTTTGCTTATGTACATAAGAATGCTTAAATTAGTAGTGACCGTCAGTCAATAATTCATGATAGGTTTAACGAGAATCTATCAGTAAGTGTAGACATAATTTTTACATTATTTGTGTCGACTTCTTGACGATATATTTTGCCATCATTAGGACCTGTGTACTGACAATACAGAAATAATAAAACACAAACATAGGAATTATTTGAGTGAAGCGCGCGCGCGTGTGTGTGTTTCAACAACAAAATATCTAATTACTATTACTCACATATTATTATATTTAAATAAATTCAACACATACTGTGCCTCTCTCTCTCTCTCTCTCTCTCTCTCTCTCTCTCTCTCTCTCTCTCTCTCTCTCTCTCTCTCTCTCACACACAACCATACGCGCGCGCGCGCGCGCACACACACACACACACACACACACAGGTCCTGATGATGGTAATAAATATTTGGGGAAAGTCGACACAAATGATGGAAAAGTAGCGTCTTTCCATCCTCGCTCCTCGATCCTCGCTAACCTTACGTCAACTACATAAGAATGTTTGTAGCCTATCATATGAAGGTAAAGGTATGCACGAGTGTTTTATAATGATGAACACGTGTTCCTATAATAATTTCTATAATAATTTTATTGGTACTGTAACAAATTAGTGCTAATATTCATAGTTTTATAAACAGATAAGCCGACGTAGGCATACTTATGGCTTGCTTACGTTATTACGTTACGTACAGCTCACTAATTCAGACTTTCAGAACTAGTGAAACTTCGATTTAGTGAGACCTCTACTTAATTGAAAGCATTTAGTCCTTACGGTAAAGGAATACACACGTTTGCTGAAATTATGCTGTATAATATAAGGCGCCTCCTTTTGATATATAATAAAATGGACCAATTCCTCTTATTTTCTTTTTTTTAATCTTCATTCGTTTTTGTAATTTTAAAAGACCTTTGAAATTAGGTGCAAATCTATTAACAAACCAAAAAATATCACTACTACTACTACTACTACTACTATACTCCACTCCTCTCTATGCTGTGCGACTCTTCACCACCTTCTGACCCTCTTCTTGGCCTCCCTCTTGCTCTTCTTCTTCCTGGTCCTCCAATGAATACTTTTTTCACTGCCCTATCCTCTGGCATTCTTTGTAAGTGACCTGCCACCTAATTCTACCTTTGCTTTATTACTGTGACGATGTCTGGTTCCTTGTGTAGATCATACAGGTTGGCATTTGCCCTCATACGCCACATTCCGGCACCTAGTACACCTCTATATATCCTCCTCAGAATCTTTCTTTTCCATCATATCTTCTTGCACTTTTGAAGCATACAATACTAATGGCCGCAATACGGTTTTGTAAATCTGGATCTTGGAGGTTTTAGAAATGTTTCTGGACTTTAGGTTAGGCAGCAAAGAAATATAGCGCCTATTTTCCATGGCTAGTTTGTCTTGACTTTCCACTGCCATCTGAATTTTTAAAGAAAATATTAAAATATAAAACTTGCCGAAAGCATGCACTGAAATAGAGTGCCTCACTAATAATTACAAAACAGTTTATAATTGAATACATTAATGTCTTTAAATTAAACTTGTGAGTAAAACAATCCCATACCCGTATATAATAATATTGGGGGTAGGGTGAATGCAATTTCCGCACACGGGCAAACAAACAGCCCATAGTGTCTGACCAGCGGTGTTACTACGGGGGGGGGGGTCAGGTGGATCATTTCTCCCTCCCCCCTTCCAGACTACTAAAAGTTTCAGCGAAATCCGTAATCACTTAACGTAGATCTATTTCTAATCCAGTTGCATGTGTTAAAATAAGGCTTATAAATAATTGTAGAAATAAAAGGAATTACACTGTCTGTGAATTAATAAAATAAAGTTAGATTTTTCTTAATAATGACAATCACTCAGTATTTTGGCAAATATAACAAATTTGCGGCATAAAGAAAAAACAATTAGGCCTACCCACGCGTCACCAAACGAAGACACGGCCTACTAACCTAACTTTACCTATTTCGCCCAGACACACTTCTCTTTATAGGATTGTCTACGTCATGACTCCTATAGCTAATGTATCCATAGTCTGAAGTGTCGTCTTTGCACAGGAAAACTAGCAGTTTCCTGACTTTAATTCGGAAAAACGAGACGTTTTTATTGCTAGAGTTTACATTAAAATAAGATTCGTCAACATAGATTATAAATTGCTTAAAACATTGTTGGGAAAACGTCCTAAAATTAAAGTGTGAAAGGGTAACAAAACTGGGTTTTCAAAATATCTTTATAAATACTCATTTTTACAAGATCTCATCATCATCAACCTCAAGGATTAGCTCTATCCTGAACCTGTTCCGGGACCCACTTCGCACTCGGCCGTCTACATCCTCACCTGTCTACGTATATTCCGTTACTAGTACTAGAATCCTGTCACCTGCCATTCTTCCCAAATGTTCACACCACCTTCGTTTGTTGCTCCTTAGCTGTTACAACAATAAGTCGACTCCCGGTTCCGTTCTTATATCCACATTCTTCTTTCTGTCGAGAACGTCTTTCTGGTACAGCTCAGATTACTCCTCATAAATTTCATCTCTGCTGCCTGATTCTTTACTTTGTCTCTTTCTGTTATAACTCTGGCTTCATCTCTATACATCAGAACTGGTACCACTACAGTGTTAAAAAACCTTATCCTTGTTTCCTTCTTTGTCTTATTTTTAAGGTATCTGTGAATTGTTCCACAGATATTTCTAAATTTGCTTAATTTTTCATCCAGATCAATTTCTGTCCAATATGTAACATAACATCCCAAGTAACTGAAATGCTGGACTTGTTGCATAATCTTTCCATCAGTAACTATCTTAGTTCTTACTGGTTGCTTCCCTCTGAATGGCATTGTTTTAGTCTTCTCCGCTGATATTTGAAAGCCCTTTTCATTTGCTATTCGATTTATAATGTACATTTATTTTTGTAGTTTATCCTCTTTGTCCTGAATTATTACCATATCATCTGCGTACTAAATGGATTTTAAAAATATTCCTTTCAGAAAAATCCCTGGGTCTTTACAAGATCTATTATGAATAAAAATTTAGAATTAAAGTAATTCCTAATGAGACGAGATTTATTACCTTTAATTTGAATAATGGTTAATCAAGATAGAAAATTTTAAAATTAGCGTTTTTCCATATTTTTTCAACCCTTATACTTCACGTTGATTTACTCAAAAACTTTGAGACGCAAAATATTTATAAAATGTATTTATAAAAATATATTGGAAGAAAGTGAATCTCTCATTTGCCCTGAGGAGAATAGGGGGAGGGAGTTCAACTTTCAAGCTAGTCTCTTCCTCCTCCCCCTCCCACCAGGAGCAGCTCCCAGTTAAGTCACTGTGTCGGACTACCGACTAAAACACCCCTCGTTCTACTAGGACACTAGCCAGGGACCGTTTAACGCATTATTTTGGGCTAGGCCCTTTTACATCCCTAACGCTCGTTTCTCGGCCTGAACTACTATTGTCTATATCCCTCCACGGTCAAGGCTACCCCCGGTCCCACCACTGCTTCTGCCCCAAAGCATAGTCTTTACAATGGCATATCCGGAGTGATGTGACCCAACTGTCTTCAAAGATGTGCCCAGCGGTTGCATTAGAAGAAAGTGTCTTGCTCGGCGTCGTCTTATACTCCCTGGCAGTACAGGCAGTCGGGTGGTACTGCCTTTCCTATCCTATAGCCTACAGATAGAATCGAAAATGCCCATGACCCAAAATTGTAGTCGTTGTAGTCAACTTCGCCATGCCGCTGTTTTATAATCCGTTATGTTGTTCCTTTCGTGTTTGCATATAAACTAATACAGGTCAGAAATTAGTATATACTCTCTAGTTCGATTTAAAAACTAGCAATTTGGCTGCTGGAACTGCTAATATAGAATTATTCGAAGTTATAAATTAAAACACACAATACCTGTAGTATTTTGTTAGGTTGAGTCATACAATAGAAAATATTATAAAAATATGCAATCAAAACAGTAATCTTTTCCTCATATGTTCTATAGTTTTCCACATTTCAGATCCATATGTTACAATACTTTCCAGTATTGACTTTTAATCTTTGTTTCGGGCCTTAGTTGATTCCTCCATAAAGTGGAATGAACTGTTTCGTCGCGTGTTTCCCTTGTCCTATACGATTTTTTTATTTCTGCTTCACTTCTGTCGTCATTTGTAACTATGACTCTGTGAAATGCAAAATGAAGAGCTTTTCGTCATTAATAGCTATTCCCATGTTACGACAAGTGCGTCTCCAACGTTCTAAAGCTGAATTCAATTAGGCCTATATCTTAAATAAAATGCCGCAATCCCTTGGTGACTGGAAATTCAACAGATAGTCTTGGCCCTATCTTTATGCTGCTAGAAATGTTGGTGTATAGCTATAACTTCCACAGCTCTATCATATACAGCATTGACACCATTTTTTAATAACACCGCCTTAGCTTATTCGATCGAACACTGTCGTATGCCTTCTTGAGGTCTATAAATACAAAATGGGCTTCTACATTTTTGTCACTCTTTTTTCAGGAAGTTGTTTTAATGTGAAGGTATTACCTATAGAAGATTAGCCTGCACGAAACCTATTCTGTTTCACAATGTCACCATATTGGCTTTCAATTCTTGGTTTGACAAGTTTTCCATGTAACCTTGAGATAGAGTTCGTTACACTTATTGGTCTCTGTAATTCGGTAGTATCTTTCTGCTGCCTTTTTTGTAGAAGTTGGAAATTCGAATTATTTTTTATGTTTCATTGTTGTTTCATTTTTTGCCTTCTAAAACATAGAAATACACTAACGTTGTGTTTCTTTTTTCGTTTACTTTTACAATTTTTATTAATTTTTTTAATAAGGAAAATTGAAAAATTAATCTATCTTAAAAAGTATCAAACAAAATGATTTTAAGCTTATTTTAAAGCACTTCAAATCTACAAAAACTCTGGTTATGGTGAATATTATATCTATCCTCCTCGTCAAGTTATACAACTTTAAAATGAACAGTTCACCTAAAAATTTCTAATTTGAATAAATAATAACACCTCATGTTCTGGAGATAGCAGACACTCCATTATACCAGAAAAACGTTCATTATAGTGCAGTAAATAAGTGTGCAAAATCTCAAGGCTGTATCTTAAACTCTTTTCTGGATATATCAAATGTTACCTTTGAAAACTGAAAAATCCAATCTTCAGATAACGGATTTCAAAATTGTTACTTACATGTCATAAAAAAAAATAAAATAAAATTTGCAACAATTTTTGATCACTTATTTATTACCGACAACCAAATATTTCCACTTGTTCACTACATCTACCACATGTTAAAAATTTTACTAACAGTTACTTGATTATATGTTGTATGAATAGTCTCAACCGGAAATCACTGCTACAAATTATAGGCCTATAAACTAAATTTATACTAAGGTTTTGCAGTTTATATTTTTTAAATTCTTCTTCTTCTTCTTTTCCTCTTCAAGGATTAGGTTATATAAACCTGCCCCGGCACCCTTCTCATCCTCGGACGACGCACGTGTCTTCTACCAATGGCTTTATAGTTCAGTGCCGCTTTCGGCAATCGATCCTCTGTCATCCTTTGCAGAAAATCCCACCATTGTCTTCTGTAAATTGAAATAATTTCATTTATGTCATTTACTTCGAGTTCTGCACCATCTTCTTTCCTTAAAATCTTCTGTTCATTTTATTTACCCATATTTTTCCTACATTGTTACTGCTCTTTATTGACAAAGATTTTTTTAGCCTTCTCATGGCTATTTGTTTTGATCTATTACTAACTATTTACGCTGAAATAACAGAAAAGCTAACAGCACACTAATAACACCTGTTAGGAAGTTAATGTTGTAAATGTATTTGCCAGGATGCAGAAAATAATGATGAGCGTGGACTGTAATTTAATACATTTATTGATGTTTAGTTGTACAATTTTACGTTGAATTGTAAGATTGGCTAAGTCTGACACGCATTTTGAATTTTGAAAAACCACGTCGGGTAAAAAATGTTACATGGTAAATTGAGGCGCAAGTACGCAACACTCAAAACTACATGAAAATGTTTTAGGGCCTAAGGCCTACATAAATTGTCGCGACGACAAATAAGAATGAAAATGACAGGTCGAAACAGCAAACGCGATTACGTCCGCTGCCCGCCGACGTACGTTGCACTGTGTCTTAGCCTGTTCGCATCAAGCGTGAGGCCAGAGCGTACAGATTAGCCAACCTTTGAATATAAAATTCCCACATTACTGTCCATAGCTGCCCGCAAAAAATCAAAAGATTTTTTAATACATTTTAATAATTTATTCTAAGAAAACACAATGTACGTTCTTAATAAGAGATATCAACCTCAGTAAATTGTATTGAACATTGAGATTGAAATGTTAGATAACAGTTATAACATTAAACTGTTCAGAGATAAAACCTGAATAATGATGATAACAGTTGAACAGGCCACAGTTGGCTTACAAACTGATTTATACATGAGTATAAATGCAAGAATTAGCAATGTATTGCTAATATATATTGTATGTATACAATATAAAACAATATAAAACATGAATAATGAATAGTTTGACAATGTTTGATGATGAATAATCGGTGACTCATCACATGATGGGCCCGATACAAATTGCAAATATTTTATGCAAGTCATGATTTACAGCCAAGGCCAGTTGACTTATACATAATAGTATTTATACTAATATTTAGCATAACGCTGTAATATAATAATTAAATGGTGCATGCTATACCTGA
Source organism: Magicicada septendecula (assembly GCA_034769895.1). NCBI lineage: Eukaryota > Metazoa > Arthropoda > Insecta > Hemiptera > Cicadidae > Magicicada > Magicicada septendecula. Next base: position 132,447,961 of record CM068373.1, on the reverse strand, counting down.
CTGTTGCAGGAATGCACAATAAATTGACATGTGAAAACAGATTATACATTGTTGAATAGTTGCAAGTACATAAGTGTAATGACATGTATGTCATAATTGAAAGCATGAATAATAATTGTGCAATACGTGATTGCAAAATACAAATACAAAATATAAAAATATGTGCGTGGCGCATGATTACAGACTGTAAATGCGGGTAAAATAATGTGTTTTACATAGATACAAAGTTATACATAATAAAATACAATAGAAATAGGTTTGGATAATTACAAATACATGAATACAAGGCACAATAGCATAAGTGACGAGTACAGCAAATGTGTTTATACAAAATGTAATGCATGTGTTGAACAATTGCAGGTAACACATAAATTCATAGAGTAATAAAATGGCACACATATTAACAAAAAATGTGCAAGAAAGATGCATACATGGTTTGTATAGCTGCAAACCATGTGAATATTATATAACAAAATTTATGACATAAGAACAAATACTAACAAGACATAATACATAAATCAAATGTTGTATACAAGAAAAGACAAAAAATAAATTGACACTTGCTTAAGTAAAAGACGCAATTTCTGAATTGAAAATATATAAATTAAAGCTTATGCTAAAAATAAAAGTGCTTATAACTAACAAAATCTTCTTAGAACATTTGATTTAAGACAAATACATACATTTAATTTTATAAAGAAAATATCCTCCTTTTTACTGTTCGTCTCTCGCAGGCACCAAACATAACTTATGAATTGGTCTGCGATAGGTGCCAGTAGGCGTACGAACGTCAACTACTCTGATTAAATTGTCTGGTCCGGGAAATGTGGCTGTAATTACACCAAATTTCCATGCTAATGGAGGCAAGTTATCCTCGATCAGCAAAACCAGGTCACCAATGGAAACGTTTTCCTTTGCGAATTTCCATTTGTGACGTTGTTGCAGTTGGTGTAAGTAGTCGCGAGACCATGATTTCCAAATAGCTTGGACAAACTTCTGGAGAAGTTCCCAACGTCCAAGACGAGAGATGGGAACGTGAGATAAGTCAGGATCGGGTATTGCCGTTAATGGTGCGCAAATTAAAAAATGGCCAGGGGTAAGTGGCACTGGATCGTTTACATCCGATGAAACGGCAAATAATGGACGTGAGTTTAGACAGGCCTCTACCTGTGACAAAACCGTAGTAAACTCCTCGAAAGTGAGTATGGACTTGCCGACCACGCGGCGCAAATGATACTTTAAATTCTTTATACCGCTCTCCCAAAGACCACCAAAATGAGGTGACGAGGGCGGAATAAATGACCACTTAATACCATGAGAAGTCGTAAAGGATTGGATTGATGAGGTGGCATCCTTATTATGCCAAAGATTGTAAAGGTCATGCAAAACGTTGCGGGCCTTCCTAAAATTCGTGCCATTGTCAGAATATAACTGGATGGGTATGCCCCTACGGGCCATGAAGCGACGTAAGGCAGCTATAAGGCCGTAAGGCCGTAAGGTCGGAAACCAATTCCAAATGAATGGCCCTGGTGGCTAAGCAAATGAACAAAGACACGTAGGATTTTGACAGAGTCCTAGATCTCTGCCCGCCATGACGAATCATGAAGGGACCACCATAATCAACTGCGCAGAATAGAAACGGCCGCGAAGGAGTAACCCTAGGAGATGGCAAAATACCAAGCCTTTGAACCTGATATTTGGTGTTAAATCTGAGACATTTGACGCATCTACGAATGATGGAATGAATGACTATCTTGGCGTTAATGATCCACCAACGTTGACGAAGTGAATGATGGACAAGTTGAGCACCAGCGTGGAGGAGACGAATATGCTCGCACTCGATTATAAGGCGAGTGATGTGAGCCGATGGATGCAAGACAATAGGATGTTTATTGTCATAGGGTAGCTGCGACTGCTGTAAGCGTCCGCCGACACGTATGACGCCAAACTCATCAAGAAACGGGTCCAGAGAAGACAACTTACTCCTAATAGAGACAGAAGCCCCATTACGAAGGCAATTAAGCTCAGCAGCGAAGTGGATGGACTGGGATTGCTTTATGAAGAAATTAAGAGTAGAATGAATTTCGGCGGGGGTAAGAACACCCGAGATTTTCTCAGCCCTAGAGGGTCTAGTATTTTTGATGAATCGAAAGCAATAAGCGTACACGCGAGTCAGACGGTGCAATGAAGAAAAGTCCTTTGAAAGATCAATAGGTAGGGTAGAAATTAGAGAGAGTTTGGGGGTATGTTTCTCCTCCGCAGAGCATTCAGGAAACGACAGATTAGAAGGTGAGAAAGGTGAAAAAGGATTGGGCTCAGAAGATTGAGACAGACAAGCGGTAGCATAGGACTCACCCAACTGGGGATTATCAGACCCGAATGGTAATGAGACAACGATCCTACCCTCATCATTGCGATGAGTGGACTTAACAAAATGTTCCTCACAAACTGAATCGTTACTAAGGGGTGCATTATCAAGGATGGTTTCGGTCTTCCAAAATTTCTCATTGCGATGAGTGGACTTAACAAAATGTTTCTCACAAACTGAATCGTTACTAAGGGGTGCATTATCAAGGATGGTTTCGGTCTTCCAAAATTTCTCAAGAGACGCTAAAATTTGACTGTCGTTGTTTCTTGCCAAGAACGAAACAGCAGGACCCTTAGAATGACAATGTTTGGGCAGATTGCCTGCTAGAATGTAGCCTAACTTTGTTTTTTGTATAATAGGAAAGTTAGGACCACGTACATATTTGTTAGCTAAAATCAAATCTAAATAAAACTGCGCTCCTAAAAGTATTTCTATGTCAGCTGATACGTTGAAATGTGGGTCAGCAAGGAAAACGTTATCTGGGCTATTAAAATGATTTATGTCGAAAGATTGTGCTGGAAGTTTATGAGTCAATGCAGATAAGACTGCACACGTAGCGTCAAAGCTGAACCTTTGATAGCGAGAAACAATACGAATAGATGCCAAGTTAGTGGCACAACATGTCGCATTATTAATACCTGTAATTGGTATATTAGATTCAGTCAAGTTAAGTTGCAATTTTTTAGCAAATGATTCAGTACAAAAGTTCACTTGTGACCCGGCATCTAACAAAATTCTTGCAAGCTGTCTGTTACCAGCACGGTCGATGACGAACACGACTGCTGTCGACAAGAGAACATTGTTTGCTGATTGAATCTTAAATGAACAATAATTACTGCTGCTGGCAGAACCTTGTTTTGACACATTATTTATGTGCAGCAATGTATGGTGTCGTTTTGAACAGATCTTACATGATTGTTTGACCTTACAATTAGGTGAAAAATGATCTGGTCTTAAACAATTAGTGCAGCATTTATGCTTTAATATAAATTGCCTTCGTTCCGATATGCTTAATTCACGAAATTTGTCACACATATAAATTGGGTGACTGGCCTTGCAGCATGGGCATAAATAATTATTTGAAGTTGAATGATAACTTTTAAATGTAGTGCTGCCAGCAGAGTTTCGTAATTTATGTTTTTCAGACTTATTATTAAATTTTAAAGTCGGCTTGTTAAGCTGCTGTCCAGCGTCTATCGGTAATGTACTTTCTAATAATTGTCTACGTGCGTTTAAAAACTGTGTAAAGCTCTGAAAGTTAGGAAGATTATCGGGATCTATAGACTCCTTCCATAATTTAAACGTGGAATGGTCAAGTTTTGCTGACAATAGTTGTACAGTAATGAGTTCAAATGAATCCACTGACAATTGCATAGCTGCCAGCGAATTGAAAGAAGACGTTATTGTATTTATAAATTCTGCTAAGCTCTATACAGAGTCTTTGATTGTAGACTTCACTTCTAGTAAATTTTGAATATAATATTTCGCTAATATGAATTTGTTATCATATCTAGCGGACAGCAAACTTAACGCTATTGAATAGTTCTCATTACAAATAGGTAAGGCCTTAATTAGATCTAATGGCTCATTTTTGAGAGATGAATACAAATAATGTAGTTTTTGCACTGAAGTTAGATCAGATCTGGCATGTACCAAGTCCAGAAATATTGAATAAAAGTGCTGCCATTCTAAAATGTTGCCTGTGAAGCAGGGCAAACTTATAGGTTTTAATTGCATATTACTTGTTAATACTCGAGATTCAGTCTGAACGTTGAAAGTTTCTATTAATTGCAAGATGTTAGCTTCGGTTGAATATAAAAGTTCTTCAACCTCAATTCTGTCTTCTTGAGCAGCGTTTATGTCCTTAGAAATTAATTCAATTTCAGACTGTACCTCATCATATTTTGTTGCTAAACTCTTTAGACTTTCCAATCTAACAGTTAAAAAATGTTTAGTGTTACTGTTTTTATCAAAATTAATTATAGCAGAATTGATTCGCACTATGGCAGACTTTAAACCGCCTCTCTTTCTAACCAACACTTTGAGGCCTTCTTCCGCCATTCTACGCACCTGTTAGTGATGTCGTTGATGTCGTACCTTCTGTAAGATGTCCTGGAGCGTCGAGGCCGTGGAATAGATGGCAGACACGCACGGACTGGATAGATGACTGCTCAATGTGGTGTGTAGGCGTTAACACATGGATGGTCTTGTAGTGGTGTTGTCACGAGGCTCAATGGCGACGAAAGAAATGCTGAATAACTCCCGACACGGTCGGATCAGCGAACATGCTTAATCGCCCGTGATGGCCAGAAATTGAGGTGGAAAAAATGATGAAAGCCGCCATGGTATAAGTTGAAAGAAGGTAAAATGATGAATCCAGGCACGGAGCGACCAAAAAAATGTTAGGAAGTTAATGTTGTAAATGTATTTGCCAGGATGCAGAAAATAATGATGAGCGTGGACTGTAATTTAATACATTTATTGATGTTTAGTTGTACAATTTTACGTTGAATTGTAAGATTGGCTAAGTCTGATACGCATTTTGAATTTTGAAAAACCACGTCGGGTAAAAAATGTTACATGGTAAATTGAGGCGCAAGTACGCAACACTCAAAACTACATGAAAATGTTTTAGGGCCTAAGGCCTACATAAATTGTCGCGACGACAAATAAGAATGAAAATGACAGGTCGAAGCAGCAAACGCGATTACGTCCGCTGCCCGCCGACGTACGTTGCACTGTGTCAGGCTACACTTACGCTGGACGCGGAATCCGACCCGACCCGACCCGACTCAATAGTCTGCTCCGGATTCGTCCGACTCGTGTTCTGCCACTGGTGACGACCCGACCCGTTCCAACTGTGCTTCAGTGTGCGTCCTGATGTTGTGAATTTACTGTTCAATTCACGTAGATTTATTCCTGTAAAAAATGAGTGATTCTGAAGACGACGTGATTGATTTTTTACTAAATGAAAAAAACGTTTGTCTTGAACTGGTAAAGAAGAAGCGAATTTGGGTAGAAGAATTTAATGAAGACAGAACTAACGGAGAGTTTTTTAAAACATGCTTACCGCTAAACAAATTTCCAATTAAATTTCGGGAATACTATAGGCTAAAAATTGAGACGTTTAACTACATTTTAGATAATGTTAAAGAAAATCTGACTCAACAAGCAACTTCAGAGAGTGTATTTCGCCTGAAGAAAAGCTTACTGTGACATTAAGGTAACATTCTTAATATTACTTACTCATTAATGCAAAAAATATGTTACGCACACATCTGCCATTATATTAAATACATTTGCGTGTGTCAGTCACTTTTGTCTAAACGCCTATAATGTGATATCGGGTGGAGCTACATTTCTTTAAGACTGCATGCACTGAAACGTTTTCTAGCTATTATTCTGAAAGAACTACACTTGTTTATCTATTAAATCTTATTCTCAGCTATTATTTTTTATTCAGTTTTTTATGTATTTTTGCACATAACTTAATGGAGTGTACACAAGGTTGCGTAAATAACCATTGCTAAATAAATCACATCATTTATTTATTTGTGCATACGATTTGTGTAAGTCTAATTTTGTTTTAAACAAAATGATAAAAACATCATCTTCTTGTATATGTGAGTATCATGAAAAATATTATTTTCTATACTTTGCGTACACTAGTACAATTTCTAGAGGGGAAACTGAGAAAAAACAGAAATATTTACCTGCCGTCGGCACAATAAAAAAATTGTTATTCGTTGGGACAGACACCAAACATACACTTAAGATTAAACTTAAAACTAACTATTTTGTAAACATGTTTTTCAACAACTGTTCATCAGTAACTATTGTTGACACTATGTCAGACACCATATTTCCGGAGTCGTATGGTACTTCTGTTGTCTGGGCTATTGTAGGAGATGGAGCCGAGAAATAGGATACTTGTGACTGCTGTGTAGTTTCATTATTATAGGAGACGGAGTCGGGGAGTAGGAAGTTGCAGATGCACTGGTTGGGGAAACTGATGATGCATAGTTTTGTAAGTGAGTCACTGTTGATCCCCGATACTTCTTCTCCTCGATTTTTTTGGTAACTGCACTCAAGAACTCCATTCTTAAATGCATTTTTTGGATGTCATCGAGTTGCTTAATAGATGGAAGGAGGCTCATTAAGAAAAGGTAGTCATCATCATCATCATCACGGTGCTTTGATCTTTGATCTATCCGCTTCTCTAATAATTGCACTTTACGTTGTTCTATCTCCAGAGCTTTATATTCCAACAATTGTTTACGTTTTTTTAATTTGGTTGTGTTTCTCTTTGCTAGCACTGCAAGTCTGTTTGCTGTTACTTTCTTGTTGTCTATAAGTCATGTTGTCCTCTTCACAGTCACGTCGAGTATCATCACTGCTGCGTTCTTGTTCATGCGTAGAAGAGTCTTTAAGAGTACCGTCAAAAGTCACTTCTTCAGGAGATGTAGAATAAGAAGAAGCGCCCACATCCTGAGAACTCAGATTTCCAGAAGACTGTCTGGGGGTGATTATATCTCTCAGAAAATCCATACTGGCGAAAAATTGCCATTTATTATCTCCTTTTGCTTCCTGTCCTGAAGCACATTGTTTCGACTCCTTGAGCTTTCTTCTGTATATATCTCTCAGAGATTCCCAATTTTTGTGTTTGTTTAGCTGAAAGTCAAAAATAATAGTAATTTATACTAATCTCTAAACACACACACACACACACACACACACACACACACACACACACACACACACACACACACACACACACACACACACACACACACACACACACACACACACACACACACACACCACAATGTTTCAATCGAGTATTCGCGATGTCAAATGGACGCAGATGTCATAACGGTCGCTGCTACGTGGCGCGTTTAGAAGGTACAAACGGCGAATTTGACATTATGGTAGCTGTAAACAACCTTGTAAATAACTATGGGAAATTAATATTACTAAAATTTTAGAAATATTGCCTTAGTACACTTTTTTCACTACCGATTTACAGCTGGATTGTACTTACGTTCAGAAAAATGATTTGGTCGTATTTTATCGCATTCGTCATTATCAAACGCAATATTTATACCTTCTATATAGTATACAATTATCTGCACTAGAGGGCAGGTTAGTCGCTTGACATGGCGCATACTCTTCTTGTTTACAACGATTTTTATTACATTTAGTTCAAAGATACTTTTCACTTTCTTTTTCCAGATACCTAGCAACTGGTTTATCCTTTCGCTCCATTGGACAGCAGTTTAGAATGCAACTGTGGGGAAAATCGTATACCAAGTCGTCAATGCGGTTTGGGAGAAGTTGTCTAATGTACACCTAGCAATACCTAATAACAACAATTTTTTAGAAATTGCAGCTGGATACGAAGAACGGTGGAATTTTCCAAATGATGTAGGCAGTATAGACGGTAAACACATTAGAGTAAAATGTCCTGTGAAGAGTGGGTCTTTATATTATAACTATAAACATTTCTTTTCTATCGTGTTGCAAGCTGTTGCGGACTACACCTGTAGATTCACTTTCATTGATGTCGGTGGTTACGGTAAACAAAGTGATGGGGGGACATTTCCTGCTTCTGCTTTGTACAAGTTTCTTGAGAATCATGAAAAAACATTGCCACCTCCTGCTTGCTTACCGGGGAGTGCAATAGATATGCCTTTTGTTTTACTCGGTGATGACGCCTACCCACTCAAAACCTTTCTTATGAAACCATTCACAAAAAGAAATCTTTCAAATGAAGAGGCTATATTCAATTACCGTCTGTCAAGAGCAAGGAGGACTGTTGAATGCGCTTTTGGGATCATTACTGCTAAATGGAGACTACTGACCAAAGCCATTGAGACAACAGTTGAGAAGGCCGAGAGAATCGTAAAATGTATATGTTTACTCCATAACATATGCATTGACCGTGAAGGAATCTTACCAGCATCAGCTTTTCCAGCAGGATTTTAATGAATACCATCGGCAGGGTTCTTTTACCACCAATGGTAACAGAATGTTCAATCGTTCAACCAGAGGAGCACAGGAAGTCAGAGAGGCATTTAAATTTTATTTCAATAGCCTTCAAGGTTCTGTTCCTTGGCAAAACAAGTGCCTAACTCTACGTGCCTGATAAGGATTGTTTTTAGAATAACATTCTGACTTTCTATTATTACTGATTGATACTAATGTTCATGTGTTTCACTTTCCTACATTTTATATTTAAAAACAATGAAGTAATGACGTTATAATATTTAAATAAACTACTTATTGTATTTTTATTAAGAATTATTAATAAGCAATTTTAAAAATACAATTGTGTTTTAATGAATTTGTTCTAAACTCAATGTAAGAACATGTAAAACAATGTAGGCCTCTGTGTAAACCAAATATGATAGCTATTAAGAAACGATAAGTAATTTTGCTTTCAATTAGTTATAAATAAAACACATACTTGGTATATTCAACGCCTCTCCTACTTTTGCCCAAAGGCTTGGTTTTATATCACGATTGTGATAATTCTTATCACGCTGATCCCACAAAGCTCTTTCACTTTGTACTAATTCTATTAATGCACTTTTATCCATCTCGAAACAAAAATCTATACAGTCACAAAATACAAATCTATCAGCAGCCGGCGAGTCGGTTAATGTCTGGCCAGACTGCGAGAAGAAACAAACACGTTTGGTTGGTTCAGACTACTCGGGTCGAGTCGGGCGTAGTCGGTTGACGTCATACGTAACCGGTTAGTCGGGTCGAGTGTACTGTAAGCGCTCTCATATGGCTACATTACTACATTCGTTTGTTTTTGTCCCGACTGTCGGTCCGAGTATGGTCAGACTAGTCGGGTCGGTTTCCGCGTCCAGTGTAAAGCGGCGTTCCCACGAGGCGTTAATCACGACAGTTAACCACGCTAGTCAACTTTCGTTCGTGACACTCACGAAAGTGTGAATTTATAAAACGTTCACACGGTTGGGGGGTTCGTGCCGTTCACGCCTCGCGTTTCGACTAGTCACCATCGAAACATCGATCATGAATGATCTAGTTGTTGAAAGTTGTGCTGTTCTAAGTTCGTTTTTTGCTACTATCTTAGCAAAAAAGATGGAGTGCTTACAGGACACAATTACAAGAAAACGAAAAAAAAGACGTTTTTGGGTTAGAGAATGGATACAGCGAAGAAATATGTTAGGAGCGTCAAACTTGGTTAGTATGGAACTAAAAAGCAATTTTTCAGAAGATTTTAGAAACCTACTGCGAATGACTGAATTTCAGTTTGAATACCTCTTATTGCGTGTTACAAATAAAATTTCAAAATCTAACACTAACATGAGACAAGCAATTAGTGCAAAAACAAAATTAGAGGTGACGTTACGGTATTTAGCTACAGGTGATTCCTTCAAAAGTTTAGAATTTTTGTTCCGTGTTCCAAAAAACACAATAAGTAAATTTATTCCAGAAACCTGTGAAGCAATATATAATGAACTAGCAGAATTCATACAAGTAAGTACCTTCAAATTTCAAAATTGATTTCTTAATTATTAAAAAAACGAAAATAATATTGGTGTATAGATTAGGTGTATAGATTACAAATAAAATAATAATAACAACAATAAAATTATTAGTAACAGTGAACTTTTATTTGTTTAATTATAATAATAATTATAATTACAAAATTTGTTTAATTATAAATCTGTAAATAATGTCACGTAGTCGTCATCATTACTAGCCGAAAAAGTACTTAAATTTGATTGTCTTCCACTTGATGTTGCAGCTGTTGAATTATCAGTAATAACATATTCTGGTGGGCACATAGCATTTGTAATTTCATTCATGAATGATTGTTGTAATCGTATTGCTTTTGGTGGTCCTATACTTCTTAACATTGATGCGATATATTTCCCAAAATGATCATAACTATCCTCTTTATTTGTAGCGACTTGTGATGCGCGATTTGAAATTTCATGTAATTTGTCAATTGCGCTTGTCATAAATCCTATTTCATGATCATGAATAGATTTTTTATTTTTTGATGTTGATGGTTGTGGTTCAATCTTTCTTTTTATTATCTTCGCAGGTGTATCAATTTTCGATGCAATCTGTGTCACGTCTTCAGAGTTTTGGCTAGTACTGTATTCAAGGTTAGGTTCTGATTGTAGACTATTTTCTATTGAGGCCTCTTCAGAATTTTCTATAGGAAATATCTGTAATATAAATAATAATGTGTTAATATTATTAGTTTATTCATATTTTAATAATTTAATGTTTCAGGTCCCTGCAACATCAGATGAGTGGAAAAACATTGAATATGGTTTTAGAACGCGATGGAATTTTCCTGGTTGTGTAGGGGCTCTAGATGGTAAACATGTTGTCATACGAGCTCCTCCCGGAAGTGGTTCAGATTATTTTAATTATAAAAACAGTTACAGTATTGTGTTAATGGCCTTGGTGGATTCTGATTATTGTTTTTTATATGTTGATGTTGGAGCGAAAGGAAGAGGATCAGATGGAGGAATTTTTCAAAATAGCTCTTTGTACAACGCTTTAGAAACAAACTCACTAGCCATACCAAACAATTTCGTTATTTTGGCTGATGATGCATTTCCGTTAAAAAAGTATATAATGAAACCCTACAGTCGACGCAATTTAACCCCTGCAGAAAGGATTTACAATTATCGATTGTCAAGAGCAAGACGTGTAGTGGAAAATGCCTTTGGAATACTCGCGAGTAAATTTAGATTGTTTGACAAACCAATTTCATTAAAATTAGAAACGTTAGACAAAGTTGTCCTCGCATGCTGTGCAATTCATAATTGGTTGAAAAAAACAAACCCTCGGTATGTGATGGGAGATCTAATTGATTATGAGGATGAGGACCACCGAGTGTTCCCTGGATCATGGCGTCAAAATGATAGTGGATTACAGAATCTACCAGCAACTAACCACAGACATTCTAATATGGAGGCACAACAAATACGGAATAAATATCGTGATTATTTTAATAACGAAGGAGCTGTTCCCTGGCAAAACCAAATAACTGATGTGTCAAATGAACTAAACTAATAATAAATCTATACATATTGTACATTTATTTTTGTTTTCAACCGTGTGGATAATAAATATATTTACGTTAAAGATTTTTTTTTATGATTTTTTATACGAGTACAATACATTACTCATAGAAGATAAGATAAGATAAGATATTATAAACAGTAAAAACAACGCATTATTCGTACTAATTTAAATTTAAATTAATACTCGTATGTCGTTTTTAAACTATTTAAAATTATTTTTCATAAATAAACGATATATATTTTTATAAAAAAAAGGTAATTACCAGATTCGATTGTGTGGGTCGCTGTTGAACAAACGGACGAATGAAACTGTTCATCAGATCAAACCAAAATACTTTTGGCTTGTATATGTCATCTGTACCTTTTCCAGACCTTGCACTGTCTGATATTTTTTTTAACTCCTGACAGAAAGAGCTTCTTAAATTTTTGAATTTTGCTACAACTTCTTTTGGTCCAAATCCAGGTATATTTAATTCATGACTTATTCTCTTAGCTGCGGCGGCTCGTAAATCTCTATCACGGTATTCCTCCACACTTGGATCATATAACACCTTTTCCATCGAATATAACTCCAAAAAACGCGTAGTTTCACTGTCGTTAAACTTAATAATGCCACGTTGCTGTGACGACATCTTGGCTTCACGAACGGTATATCACGACTGAAAATCAAACAGGTTTGATCTATCCACGCTTGAGTCGTGCGCCGTTTCTCACGAAAGCAAGTTTAACGACTATGCGTTCACACAGAAGTGTATTTCACGAAAGCGTGGTTCACTGTCGTGATTAACGCCTCGTGGGAACGCCGCTTAAGTGTAGCCTTTTAGCCTGTTCGCATCAAGCGTGAGGCCAGAGCGTACAGATTAGCCAACCTTTGAATATGAAATTCCGACATTACTGTCCAACACCAAAAATAAACTTGCACAGATACAATCTGACTATGAAATCAGCTGATCAGGTAAATTCGAATATTGTAATAATTATTATAGCATTTTGTAAACTACATATTATGGTTTTTAAAAAAGACAGAAAGTAGATAACAAGAATAACTCCATTTTATGTAATATTTCTAGTAAGCTCCTTAGTAAATTCTATTGTGAACGAAGTACACTTGTTATTGGATAAATTTCGATATTAGACCATTTTTAAATTATGACAAAAATTACAGAAAACCCGATTTCTCTAGTATTTCTTTAGTAATATAACAACTGAAGATCTCACAATCAAACAATAAACATTAAAAAAAAGAAAAACATTCGGATGTTGGTTACAATTCCTTTTAGTCTGACGTTCTGATAGATTTTACAATGTTTTTCAAATTTTTGGTCTTTTTGTTGGTCCCTGCGGGCACAAAATTTTAAAGTTTTCCGAACTTAATACTACATTCAGATGTTAGTTAAAATTCGTTTTAATTTGATACGTTTCATTATTTACTGCTACTTTATCACAATTTCACCCACTTTTTGAGCCCTAACGTCAAACAATATGGCAATTTAAAAAATGAACATTCTTTGCAGATTGCGGTTAATTTGATGCCCTACATGGACTTCTTTTGCGTTTTTTTCAGAATTTTACCTTCCGTCCCCTATTCCCCTATTCCTGGGGGGGGGGATATTATTCTCAAAAGCAATAGGATTATGTAACGTAAGATTCAGTATGTGTATCTGCGTATATGGACACGTATGCCACGTTTTACGAAAATCGGGGTAAAAGACACATACCCCATCTAGACAGATACCCCATCAGACACCCCACATACAGACAAATGCCAAACGGTCGAGTCAAAACTCAGAACTTGCCTCGCTCGTTCAACTAATATAGAAAACATATAACAAAATTCACAAGAAAATCAAGCCAATAACCTTTTTCTGATAAAGGGTTTTAAAACTAACGTCTTTGGTTCCTGTTGTAGTTTTCCAATATACGTATAACAATGTAATAAGTAATTATGGACAAAAAACAAAATTAACAATTTTAATATTTTTTATTAATTTTCAGTATGAAATCCTCTTAATAACATTTTCAAACCAGAGATACTCAAAGAAGACACTTCTTTCACAACACAAGAAGTGCTTATTATCCACTTGAAGGGACATATTGCATAATAATATCGGTATAAAAAAAGAAATTATCATACTTCTCATTGGATTTTAAATTGTCAGTAATTCGAAAATGAGTATCTAACCTGTTTATCTGGTGAAGTTATATTTTTCTCTGATACATCATGTACCTTTAGTTTTTACCGAATCTCACTGAGCTTGAAAAACATAATTTTGGACCTGACATAATTAAAATTCTGTAAATGGTTAAAGAAACTTTTAGATGATTTTATAATAAATTTCATTCTACTGACTATTTAATTATTTCTGTTTTAAGTAAATAGACAACCGAGGGATAAATTCTGTTCAGGTATTAAACACACTGTTATTTGTGTTACGTTCCTTTTTTGTTATAAACACTCTGATTGTACGGTACGAAAAAGAAAAAAAGTATCGTGAAAGTAATAGCTACATTCCCCTAACAGATAAAATCGATTCATTCGTTCAGAGGAGAGATGAAGGTCGTAGAAATGTCATCCGCAGTTCAGTAACTTTACTCGGCATCAGACGTGAGACCAGCTCACATTAGCCGACGTAATTGTGGCAACAGTGACATTGCTATTTGGTACTAACTGTTTCCATGTGTAAAGCCGCAGTCACGTACAAAGACCTTGTTATTGTAATGCTAGAGACCGCAGGGTTTAGAGTGACAAAAAAACGTTGTTGCCTTCAGTCGTGTTCAAGCAACCACATTGGCACAAATTTCTTGTTGTCTCCTTTTTCTTTGTACAAATCGAACAACAATTTTCCCAGAGTTTCTTCTCCTTCATTGTTATCCGTCTCCAATTATTTTTATCTAATGCTTCGTCTTTACCATGTACAGAGTGCAACGTAAAACATTTCACATATTCTTCTTCTTCATTCCAGGATTAGACGACATCACCTGTTCCGGTCTCTATTTTCAAGACATCTTTTGACTGGTCTTCCCACATCTCTAATCCCTTTGGGCGTATATTGTAAAACTTGTTAAGGTAGCCTTTTCCCTTCCATTCTACTTATTTGTTCAATCCATCTCAGTTTACATTCCTCGATTTTTGCATTTGCAGAATATCTGCAAATGTAAAATTTATATCTCAAGAACAAATTGAGATATTTTAATGAAATCTTGTACACTTATTTACATTATGCTCTTCAATACACAACAAATTATAGTAATTTTATGAATTGAAATTTCAAATAAAAGATCGATTTTGTAATCGAATTAATAACTTTGAACAAATTTCAAGTACTTTCATATCATAATTTGAATTATAATAATTAAAACTATTTGAAATTAATATAAAACAACCATGGCATGTTTCGACTTGTAAATCGTGTGTTTCCTTTAGTGAGAAAAATGAAATTTTACCAAAACTGGAATTAGCTATTCCCAACAATTACACGATAAACAATATGCAGAGAAACAGGACCAAATGAATTTAAGAATTTTCATGAAAACAAATAACTGACGATATTATTTTCTTAACCTACACGTGTCATAACTGGACTTGTAGTTCATCATCATCACCACTCGAAGGACTAGGCCTTAGACCTGTTCCGGAATCCATCTCCTGCTTGGTCTACCGACATCTCTCTTCCCAGTAGGATGATAACCCAAGGCAACCACAGGTAGACGGATGTCAGACATGCGATTCAAGTGTTCACACAATTTCCTTCTGTGGTCTTCAATTGTTTGGTGCAATGATACAACTTGTAGTTAAATTTGTTATTAATTTCATTAAAAAATCTATTATTTACTTTGTTATAAATTACTGTTATTAAGTTAGTTCGAGAAACTAACTTAGTAAAACTTAAAACCTCTGTGCTACCAAGGACGACACAGGACAGCTAACGGTGTCGAGGGAGAACATCATAATATCAACTGCATACTTGTGCATTCCAAACCCATGATGAAAGATGTCGTACAATGTTTGAAAAAAGAAGCGGATGTCACCAACGGTACCTATGCATATGTGAATAGAATTGAGTATGGAAGGAAAAAAGAGGAAAAGAAAGTAGGCTACGTTAAGATGGACGAAAGATAGAAAGACAATTAAAAGTATTCAGAAGCAGGCGATATCAAATCATGCTTAAATGCGATTTCTTTCATTAAAAATCTGAAGTAGGTCGATGTTAATTTTAATTCATATATTTAATTTATAAAAATTTAATTAGATCGATGTTATTTTTTATATGCTTAAAAATGTAGGTACAGACAAAAAATCATAAACTTAAAAGATTAAAAATATATTTAAAAACCAATAAAAAAAAAGTTAACAAAAAAAATAAAACGCTCTAAACTGATTTTAAACAACAAAATGATTGGTAATAATATCATATTTGCCAATCCAAAACCTGGAAAATGGTGATGGACTCACTCTGCATAAATGTAAAGAGCTTCAATACAATGGATTTGATATGGTCTAAAGAAAAAAAATATTCACTCTTCGCACTCTTCTTATATCCTATTTATATACTATCAAGGTTCTACAAAGCAAAACCAGTATAACTCAGTACTTCACATAGCTGAGAGATGTAATTTGAATACTAATCAATGTCAACAACGCTTCTTACGTAACTAAGATGCCTTAGTTACATAAACGGCATTTAGACAGACTTAGTTACGTAATACCTCCTGTCAACATGAGGGACGACACAAACTGAATACACGACAATTGTTGGCTATACTTTGTGGTATTGTATTTATTTAATAAATTCAAAGAGCGACTGTAAATCGTCTAAAAGAAATTACAACATACGTACGAGGTCAATACGTCTGTGAAACAGGAATTTAACGAGAGTTTAATTAACAAATTATAACCCTCGGACTAAGAAAGAACTAATAATTGTAACTTTTAATTGGCAGAAAAGTCTTAATTTTGTTTACTAATAAGCTCTTTGAGCTGCAGAACTCGCTCAGCATTTTCAACAAAATATATTTATTATTAGATAAAACTAAATTAATAACTTATAATTTGTTTAAGCTGTGAGTGAAGATCTTTATATGTACGATGATTCTCAGCGACAGGCTAGAAACACTACGAGTAGGTGACCGTATACACAGGGCTTCCAAACTTTAAGAAATGATTCTATTATGTAAACTAAAGGAAAAATTTCCAATAAATATATGTTTAATAATGCTTCGTTTTCGGTCAGTATTTCTGTCTGCGTTTTTATGGAAAAAATTAATTAGTGCTCAACGTAACTTGGTGTAGAGTTAAATCTGGTATACAGAGTACGACTACCGTTTCTTATAAGAAGGAAACAAACCAAAAGATCCTCTTTAAAAGTTTTTAAATTGCAGCAGATTGAAAGTTTTAATTCTAAATTTCAAAAAATCAGTACTTACGACAAAAAGTACTTTAGCTTTTTGTATAGGCCTATTTTCGATGTTGAGTGCTTTGAAAATTGTGTCATGTTTTGTAACTATTTGAAAATTTATATACAAAATTGAATGCCACGATTGCAATAAATGTTACATAGGACAAACAAACAAAACAACTGAAAAAACGTTATTTTGAACATCTAAACGCATACAAAACACCAGAAATATATCAATCTAATTAGGCCACACATGCAATAAACACTGGACATGAATTCCCAGACATAACCAACATGACACTAATAAAACACATACCACACAAAGGCACCATAATGAACATTTGTATATACAAACACAAAACAAACTAATACCTGAACAAATACAAATCAGTACAAAACATGACACAATTTTCAAAACATTCAACATCGAAAATACACAAAAAGCTAATACATACACCACAATCACACACAATAATACCAGTTTAAAATACCAAAACCAACATGAAACCATAACAACAACCAACCAAAACACAAGTACTCCACAAGATTCAAAATTAAGAAGCCTGAGGATGGGAATAATAGAAACATGTCCCAAATAAGGGGAAAACATCTTGAGGTAAAGGAATTATAAATATTAAATATATTATATATACATCAAGAAATGCACTGTAGCAAAAAGTGTTTGAATATAATATATGTATACAAGAAATCACAAAAAATTGAAGTTCCGTAAAATATGATTTTTTTTGCTAACGCAATGAATCATGCATACGAAGACGTTCAATCACAACTTAAAAAAATAAATGTATTAATTTGATTTGATTTAATAATAAATGTATTTTGTTGAAAATAGTGAGCACGTCCAGAAGCTCATGTAGGTTACTAGAAGTTTTCCATTTTATGATAATTTTTAATTACCTTATTTCTAGTACGCCTACAATTGTAGGCTTATATAATGGTGCCGACTAGTTACTTTTTTATGCTGAAGGCGAGAACTTTCCCTTCGTGCAGGTTATTAGAAGGCCGTGATTCCATCTCCTCTCAGACTCTACTCCCACCTGTGTAACTGTACAGTATGCCTACAAGATTATCATAAGAAAACAACGGATCTTTGCCTGCTTGCACTATTATCCGATTAAAGCAGTTGCTATCACACTCATAACCAATCCGATTAGTAGGGTACGCGATATCCATAAGTTTCAAAGCAGTCTTTTTTAAATAGACTTTATACATTCTGATTTACTCGATTAAGTTACAGAAAATAAAACGACACGACAAACCGGTTAAGAGAAAAATAACAACACGCAACCGGTTTCTTCTAAACCTGATTACAAAACTTTGCCGTGTTCTCAAAGCGAGACCTGTCACAATAAATAATCGTTTGTCGGTAACGTTCTGAGCTTGCACAAGCATTGTCTCTTCTTCTTCTTTCTTCCATTTTAGACTAACAGTTCGTTTCATTAGCCAAATAATAATAATATCCAGTGGTTGATTTCTAAAATTATAGGTGCCGGAACGCATCGATTCAAAAGTTGTACAGACACAAATATAGACCTACTTATATTCTACAAAGGGGTTCTACATTTTTAAAGCTTTATAAAATATGTAACACACGTATAAACTTCCATGTAAAAAGATAATAAAGTTTACTGATATTTCTAAAGACCTTCAACGTCAGGTTAGCCGCACGACAATCGAAAAAATGTCGCTCATCATCCCGGAGCCTCAATCAAACTCTAAGTGATGGTTTCGGTGGTTTGGAGATTTTTAAAAATATTCTGTAGTTTCATCATATTGTTTGTTTCTTGAACTTTCCTTACTCTTTCTGTCCAATGCTGTATGATGGCCAGAGAGACATTCACATAAAGATATTGCTTTTGATTCAATAGCATATTTCAAGATAGAAAGACTCTCCGGAAAAATTTTGGAATGCACGTATTCTCGGAAGCTCCCAGTCAGTAGCCTTCCATGCAGTTTTAATTTTTAAGTAACTTTTTTTACTTCATTTTCTCTATAGGTTATTGGGACATTTTTTGAATGATAGTAGTTAAGATGAAGACTAGTGCTTACCGTACGGTAAAGCCACTTTTCGAAAGGTTCCAATTTTTTAGTTATGGTCTCAGTCAAAGTCCAAGATTCTACACCGTAGAAGAGAACCGAGAATACATACCAGCGTAAAAGTATCATCTTTGTGTTTATTGTTAAATCGTGACTTTTGAATAAACTGCCCATTCTAGTGTACACTGGTCTTGCCTTATCAATTCTGCTCTTTATTTTTTGAGAGTGACCCCATTGTTCATTGACTATAGTACCAAGTTATGTAAATTTGCTTACACGTTCAACTGGCCTTTGGTTTATATTAAGGGTGCGTTTTGTGAACTTGTTCTTAGATACAATCATTAGCTTCGTTTTATTAATATTGATAATAATGTTAATAAATTAATATGATCTGAAACATATCTACGGCTGCTTTCTATCATTCTATTCACTAGTTGTTGCAACTAAGCTATTTGCAAATATGACGGTATCATCCGCATAACGTATGTTATTTATTCTTTCACCGTTCAGAGAGATTCCCACATCACATTCATCTAAAGCTTCTCTAAAAATTGCTTCCGTGTAGATGTTGAATAAAAGCGGAGATAGTATACATCCTTGTCTTACTCCACGCAGAATCTGTATCTCTTCAGTTTTCTGTTTATCTACTCTAACCACTGCAGATTGGTTCCATACAGTGTAGCTATTATCCTTAAGTCTTTTCCACCTAATCCAATATTTTTAAGGATACCCATCATTTTCTGATATTGGACTCGGTCAAAGGCCTTCTGGTAATCGATGAAAAATGCAAAAACATTACAGTTTACATCCCTACATCGTTGGCATAGCACCTGAATACTGAATAGAGCCTCTCGTGTACCTACTGCATACCTGAAACCAAACTGTGTGGCTGACACTTGTTCTTCACAGATTTTGTATATTCTCTTGTGGATGATCTTGAGGAAGAGTTTGAGAAGGTGACTCTTTAAGCTAATAGTTCTATATTCATCACATTATTTGAATTAAGGTTAGAAAGGATTATTTCAGTTGGGATTAATTTTGAAATGTTAAGGATCCATTTTTTTTAATCTACTTAATTATTTGATGTAATCTGTATAAGGTTTCAGTGACTGCAGAATGAATATGTGACAAAATTGTTGGCGATAAGAGATAACTGGACTCTTGAAAGATTGTTATAAGATGAATTAAAAATATAACAAGGACCTTAATAAACCTTAAGTTGTCACTGCTCACAGTTTGTGATGAGCCGGTAATTCCCAATGCTGTGAATGTACTTAATATTGTAAACTTTAATAATGTTACTAAATATATTATAAGGGCTTGATTTCAGGGGGAACACGCCGGAACGGCGGTCCGGAACCTCTTGAATCCAAAAATAAATTACAGAAAAATATATGTAAAGAAAAACCTAATTATTACAAAAAATTACTACTACTTTTTAAATTGTGCCCCTCATGAGCCCCACTAAACATCAGCCCCACTCATAAAAACTAAACATTTGTCAAAATTAAACACCAGCACTAGTCTTCATCTTAACTACTATCATTCAAAAAATGTCCCAATAACCTATAGAGAAAATAAAGTAAAAAAAGTTACTTCAAAATTAAAACTGCATGGAAGGCTACTGATTGGGAGCTTCCGAGAATACGTGCATTCCAGAATTTTTCCGGAGAGTCTTTCTATCTTGAAATATGCTATTGAATCAAAAGCAATATCTTTATGTGAATGTCTCTTTACTGAGCATTTCATGGACAGCACATATAACTAATGTTGAAGTTCTTAGAAAGATGAAGAAAAAAATTGAAGTTATTATCACAGTGAAGATAAGAAAGCTTTAATGTCTGGGACACCTCATGAGAAATGAACAGAGATTTACTTATTGCAGACTGTACTACTACAGAGAAAAGTACTTGAAAAGAGAAGAGTTGGGCGACCGAGAATCTCATGGCTGAGACGTTTAAGGACCTGGTTTGGCATGAATACAACTGACTTATTCCGAGCAGCAGTACAGAAAGTTAAAATAGTCTGTATGCTAGAAAAACCTTAATTCACGCCAATAATTACAACAAAGATATTGCAACGGTTCAAATTTAATTATACTAATAAGGATATTATGAGTGTGTAAATTACAAACAAGTCTATTATGGAGGAGATGAAAAATTATTTATTATACACAAGAATACGTATAGTTTTAAGATGTATATTGTATTACAAATTGTCATGCATTTATATTTGAAATAATAGTTTATATTGTTCGATAATATATCGATTTTACTTGGTTGATGTTACGTCCTCCGTACGTGCAATCCTCCTCTTGCTATCGGCGCTCCCATCCTGGTGTCCTCTTCTTCAGCGTCACTCCTTCCTGGCGTCCTCATCGTCTTGTCGTCCTCTTCTACAGCGCGTTGATCCAGCGGCGATATCTCTAACAGTCTCGTTGGTGTTTAAGTCTAACTGTTAACATCAATTAGACTCTTCACAAATTGTTAAACTCACAATGATTGTTGTTTTTACTCGAACCGTTTATTACTGATTAATATGTTAAATTTTATCAATCTCAGGGTAAATATGGGTATTATTTGAATGCGGTGTATTAGTCTTACACCTTCCAAGAAATCTTAAAGTTTCTTTAATTCCCTATGCGGACATCTTAAACTAACACGAAAAAGCACTATAATATACTATAATTTTATTTAAATACTTAACCCACTTGGTTCTATAACGCAGAACTTCGTACAGAATACCAAGGTTTATTTCAAGTTAGATTTTGCTATGGTCGTACGAGAAAAACTCTAACGCCGAGCATAACTTCATCTGGCAGATGCTACAGACGAACTGTCCCGATCTTACCTCTACAGAGAATGAATGTTACTGAAATTAGTTTTTTCTGATTGGTTAAACCCAAATCACATGATTGATGGTTTCAATAGATATAAAGTTTTCCAGAAAGAGGCTGTATAAACTTGCATTGAATTATCTACAAATTTTTATGACCCTATTAATGATAAGTGTTTCAAATTGAGTTTTTCCTACTTAAAAAAAAACATATTTACAAAACAGTTATGAACCATAGAGTACACACAATTGAAGCTATTTACATAAATAATCCATTGTCAAAGTTTCACGTCGATCGGTTAGTTACAGCGGAAGATATAGCGATCGCACGTTATCACACCCGCACACGCGCACAAATTCACTCAAAAAATACATGACAATAAAGAACACCTTTTTATGAAGAATTTGGTATACCCTACATGCTTATCCATTTTTAAATACAATACTTATGGGTAAAAGACAAAATATTACATAAAACCAATTTAGCCATGAAAATGCTCGTCATCCATGTGCTCTGATACAAATAACATAGCTTATTATCCTGTGTACCGTTGCAATATATTATTAACAATATAAAGTAGTTAACCTAATATTTGGCAATAATGACATTTTCAATAATAAAAAAATCATGAACAATTTTACATCACAGCTAAATGTAGATATACTCTTTGCAAATAAAATTAAATACAAATTAAATTTCCTTCTCGTAATGATGACATCTCGTGTGGTTAAAATTATTTTTAAAGGTATGCAGGATAATAAAGATATCTAACTGACTTTTTAATTATTAGTCTTGTTCTTCTTGTTCTTCTTCTTCTTCTTCTTCTTCTTCTTCTTCTTCTTCTTCTTCTTCTTCTTCTTCTTCTTCTTCTAACAAGGACTAGGCGAATCACCAGTTCCGATCCCAAAGGAATGTATCCACTTCACCAACGCTTCCTAGGTCTGCCAATAATCCGTCCGATATGTTCCTTTGTGACTTTCAAATAGGATAAGTGTCCTCTCAGGACGCTACCAGCATCCTGATGAGCCTCTTCTGGTCCTGTTCTCGATTTCATTCGGAGACCCACCTCCTCGATTCTTCCGTTCCTAGTGCCGTTGGGAAACCTTCCTCTTCCGCCCCTAGGACCGTTGGACCATTTGACACTTTTAACCCTGGCCAAGCCCTTACCGGGTGGTACGAAAGGAAAACAAGAATTATATATTATAGTAAAGCTGAACTATGAAAACAATGAAAGACTCTCTAGTCCTCGAAAACCTAATATCGTTGGAGTCGAAAAGACCAAAGAGTTGGCCAAGAGAGGCCAGACAGGAAAGATTAAATAAAGGAATTCCACCCAAGACAGGTTGAAGCAAGGTGAGAAACCAGCTAAACCCGTATCCACCAGGTGTGTACTCCTGATGTCAAGTCAAGATTACAGACGTTTAAGAATCATTGTTTCGTTACTTTTTTTATTTATTATGTCAGTAGGCAAACTTTTTTTTTATTAGCGGGGGTATTTTCAGGTCTCAAAGGATGCCAGCGTCAACACCTTACGTTTTTTTTATCGAGGGTTCTACAGTCTATGCCGCATCCCGCATTTCGATCGCCATTTCTCCCTATCCTTGCAGTCATCATCTTCAATAGCTCGATCTCTCATGCTTTTCCTAATGCCTGTTATCCATTGTGTTGTCAGTCTTCCTTTTCTTCTCCTGTTTTGTGGTGTGTAAGTCAATGCTTTCTTTGGCCATCGTTTCTCCTCTATCCTCATTACGTGACCATACCATAGCAACTGTCTGGATTCTATTCTTTCTGCTGTTGTAAATACGCGCCCTGTTTTCCTTCTTATATCTTCGTTTCTAACATGTTGAGTTCTAGAAATATTACACGTTTTTCTTAAGAACTTCATTTCCACAGTTTCTATTATCTTTTTCTCTTTATCTGCGAAGAGCCAGCATTCGCAGCCATAAGTTACAATGGGCTCCACAATAGTTGTGTAGATTGTCAGTTTACTTTGAAGTTTCATTTTGTTCGGCCAAACTAACGAATTTAGCAAACGTATAGCCTTTTCCCTGTTGTATCCTATTTTTAATGTCATTTTTTGTTGTTTCATCTTCAGAAACAATGCTTCCCAAATATTTGAATTCGCTACACTTTGCGATTCTATGGATTTGCAGATCTGGGTCTTCTCCTTGCATGTCTCCTATTTTCGTGCAGGCAAACTATTATAGAATGAAATCTTTCCAACTTTTCCAAGTCCGTCTAACCCTCATTTTCCTGTTTCACTGGTATCTCAGCACAACCTTACTATTCGTCCTCGCACACTCTGTCACATGTCGGGTCCACTCTATCCTTCTTACTACCATCCAGTTTGCTAACCCGTCTACTCCGCGAGTCCTCCTAACGTTGTCTCTCTTGCTCTCTCTTTATATCTTTCGTGCTGTACTCCTTGACACCCTCATTTAAATTTTGCCGCTTTCTTTCACTGACTCACGCCCAAGACAGTGTTTCAACAGAGTAATTTAATATCAGTCTTCTTACTGATTCCTATTATCTTAACGTAATCAAATCCTATTTTATCTACGGGACGTAATTCAGTAAGCTTCACGGCCAGAGTCATTCATAATTTCGTTAAAACTATCGGGCTATACGGCCGAGATCTGATGTTAAAATCGGTGCCTCGAGAAGTAGTCACCAGCAGAATAGGGACATACTGGTACATATGATCAAAAAGTACGCTAACCAACACAGGTTCTATGTTACCGAACTTTCTGGACATCTGTACCACCATGCCATCGCTTCCCACTCGAGCCGTTGAAACACCAGCCACGTAGTAACACAGACAGCAATTTTAACATTACACCACGGCCGTATAGCCCATGGCCGGGGTTCGGGGGTGGCAAGGGGGGCACTTGCCCTCCAATATCTATCAAATAAATTACAAATCAGTGAGCCGTAGATTTGTGCAGTATTTGATAAGGCATTGGAAGGCTTTTCAAATCTAATTTTCTTGAGTAGTTTAACTTATTCAAGCTATGCTATATGTAATGTAAAGCTAACCACTTGGTAAAATAAAGAACTTCCTAGCGAATTATCATATCTAATGCCGGATTAACCATCTTGGAGGCCTTTAGGCAGTAGAAAATCCGAAGCCCCCTCCAGATTATTTAATTGTTTCATATTTGTGTGCGTGCACGTGTTTACACACGTTTGTGCATGTTGTGTGTTTTTGTGTATATGTGTGTCTTTTGAAGGGCTAGCAAAAAAATATAACCTCCGAGTGGGCAGATAGACAAGCAGAAAGGCGGACTAAGAGCCTATCTTTCTGTCTGTCTGTTCGGAGGTTAGCATTCTCGCTAACCCGCCTTTCCGCCCGTTCGGAGGTTAGCATTCTCGCTAACCCGCCTTTCCGCCCGTTCGGAGGTTAGCATTCTCGCTAACCCCCCCTTTCCACCCGGTCGGAGATTAGCATTCTCGCTAGCCCGCCTTTCCGCACTTGCGTCTACGTCCGAGCTATAGCGCGTGGCTGAGAAACGCATCAGGCATGGTGGGGAGCTAAGCTGATTATGGTACGAATTTTAACGAAGACGTCCGAACATTTTAGCGTGCTTATTATACAATGTCTGTGAGAATTTTAAAATAGGAAATGTAAAAAGGAGAAAAATTTAATTTTTTTTTTTAAATCGCACATTTAAACTAATTTTATATCCCTTAAATAACTCAAAATAATATTTAATAAAGAGATTTAAAAGGCCAAAAGGAATGCGAGTGTAAAGGTAACGAAACCCTTTAATAATTTACCATGCATCGACATGCGATAACCGGAACCAACTTGCATACCGACCCATAAACTAAACTAATAATACTTGTAAATTTGAAATTAAATAAATAAATAAACAATAACACAGTAGTATAAAATAATTAATTCTGAAGTAAAGCATAGTTTTGGATAATTAAAAGGTCAAACATTAATACCGTAAATATCAAATAAAGGTGGAACTATTTTATGGTGATGCGTAAACTCCGCGCAGTTAACTTACCTGTCCTAACATAGTAAATCAGTCGAGATGGAGCGTTCTCGTAGTAAACACTACATACTTGAACCATGCCCCAAAGTACGACAATATCTGTTTGTTTTAGTGTGCAGATTTAACAATGTGTAGAGGAATGTAGCGGTAAAGTAGTGTGTTATAAAGAAACATGTAATCTATTAAGACTAAATGGAATAAATAAGTGTGAGGGATGACATCTCTATTGACTAAGTGTAAGATCTCAATGTTTGTTTAAATTAAAAAGGTACGATGTACCAAAAGTGAGAACCTTTTATAAATAACGATGTGACGTGCATTTCTGTGGCAAACAAAA